>OW240915.1:125493181-125578220 GCA_933207985.1 Pelobates cultripes
TTTCATCTACTGACACAGGAGTAGCAACACTTGAGGGAGGAAAGACCAGAATTTCAGTTTTGGTCAAGTTGAGTTTAAGGAAGTGGGCAGCCATCCAGTTAGAAATAGCAGAGAGGCAGTCAGAGACACTAGTCAAGAGGGACCGGGAGAGATCAGTAGAGGACAGATAGATTTGCGTGTCATCTGCATAGAAATGATATTGGAAGCCAAAGGAGCTAATCAGTTTACCAAGAGAGGCAGTAGAGATGGAGAACAGTAGGGGACCAAGCACTGAACCTTGGGGGACACCAACAGAGAGGAGTTGGGGAGAAGAAGCAGAGCCAGAGAAAGAAACACTGAAAGAGCACTGGGAGAGGTAGGAGGAGCCCCAGGAGAGAGCAGTATCTTATAGACAGATATTGCAGAGGATGAGAAGAAGCTGTTAATTATCAACAGTGTCAAAAGCTGCAGAGAGGTCAATGAGAATTAGGACAGAGTAGTGACCACGAGATTTAGCAATGAGTAGATTATTGGATACTTTGGTCAGTGCTGTTTCCACAGAGTTCTTAGAGCAGAAACCAGACTGAAGCGTGTCTGGCAGAGAGCTGGACTCGAGGAAGTCTGTCAATCTCACATACAAAACTCTTTCAGGGATCTTGTACGCAAAAGGTAGTAGCGAGATAGGACGGTAGTTGAACGGGGAGTTAGGGTCAAGGTTGGGCTTCTTTCGAATTGGGGTTACAGTTGCATGTTTGAATGGCGATGGAAATGGTGAGGAGAGAGGGAGATTGAGAATTTTAGTGAGGTGGAGAAAGATAAGAAGACAGAGTATGGATTAATTGTGAGGGAATTGGATCTAGGGGGCAGGTGGTGGGGCGGGATCAGATTTTTTTACAGCAGTATTGGAGCTGTTGAATAAAGATATGTTGAATAAAGATATGTGAGAGTCAGATAGAAATATAGGTTCCCAGATTACACCTTTATTTTTCAGTCACCCGGTGCCCATTATAGGTAAAGGGTGTTATTCTTTTCTACAAAAGTGATATTAATAAGTGCCTTCTTCTTATAATAATTCATTATTTCTTATCTTAACAATCAGATATACTATCTGTATGTTTTATATGTGTGACTTAACAATTCAAATCTTATTTGTCTTTTGTATTACTAATATTAATGATTCAGTAATCATCATATATCCTTTATAAACTAGTATGTGAGTAATACTTTCTACTAATTAGCTCTGGTTTCCCAGATTGGTTCATATAAAAGTGCGTTGTTACGGTACCCCAGGGTTAAAATGGGTTAAAACCTTGTAAGATGCTCCTTTCCCGAATACGAAGGCAACTACCAATCACTCCAATCAGCCGAACAGGATCCATATGAATCATACACCCTTCAAACATCTGAACGAGAATCACCATACAAATAAATCCCCCCAAGTACAAGACAAAGCTCTGTTTTGAGGGTCAGCAGGAATCTGGTTTATTATGCAGGTTTTCCACCAGGTGGACACTCCCCTAGGGGACCTGGTGGAAAACTGGGACACATAGACATAGAAACATAGAATGTGACGGCAGATAAGAACCATTCGGCCCATCTAGTCTGCCCAATTTTCTAAATACTTTCCTTAGTTCCTAGTCTTATCTTATAGTTAGGATAGCCTTATGCCTATCCCACGCATGCTTAAACTCCTTTACTGTGTTAACCTCTACCACTTCAGCTGGAAAGCTATTCCATGCATCCACTACTCTCTCAGTAAAGTAATAATTCCTGATATTATTTTTAAACCTTTGTCACTCTAATTTAAGACTATGTCCTCTTGTTGTGGTAGTTTTTCTTCTTTTAAATATAGTCTCCTTCTTTACTGTGTTGATTCCCTTTATATATTTAGATGTTTCTATCATATCCCCCCTGTCTTGTCTTTCCTCCAAACTATACATGTTAAGATCCTTTAACCTTTCCTGGTAAGTTTTATCTCGCAATCCATGAACCAGTTTAGTAGTCCTTCTCTGAACCCTCTCTAAGGTATCAATATCCTTCTGAAGATACGGTCTCCAGTACTGTGTACAATACTCCAAGTGAGGTCTCTCCAGTGTTCTGTACAATGGCATTAGCACTTCCCTCTTTCTACTGCTAATACCTCTCCCTATACAACCAAGCATTCTGCTAGCATTTCCTGCTGCTCTATTACATTGTCTGCCTACCTTTTAAGTCATCAGAAATAATCACCCCTAAATCCCTTTCCTCATATGTTGAGGTTAGGACTCTATCAAATATTCTGTACTCTGCCCTTGGGTTTTTACGTCCAAGATGCATTATCTTGCACTTATTCACATTAAATGTCAGTTGCCACAATTCTGACCATTTTTCTAGTTTACCTAAATCATTTGTCATTTGGTTTATCCCTCCTGGAACATCAACCCTGTTACATATCTTAGTATCATCAGCAAAAAGACATACCTTACCATCAAGACCTTCTGCAATATCACTAATAAAAAATATTAAAGAGAATGGGTCCAAGTACAGATCCCTGAGGTACCCCACTGGTGACAAGTCCAAGCTTCGAATATATTCCATTAACTACAACCCTCTGTTGCCTGTCACTCAGCCACTGCCTTACCTATTCAACAATATTTGAATCCAAACTTAAAGATTGCAGTTTATTGATAAGCCTTCTATGTGCAACAGTGTCAAAAGCCTTACTGAAATCTAGTTAAGCAATGTCTACTGCACCACCCTGATCTATAATTTTAGTTACCCAATCAAAAAAATCAATAAGATTTGTTTGGCATGATCTCCCTGAAGTAAACCCATGTTGTCTCTGATCTTGAAATCCATGTGTTTTTAGATGTTCATCCTATCCTTTAACATGGTTTCCATCACTTTCCCCACTACTGAAGTAAGGCTTACTGGCCTATAGTTGCCTGACTCCTCCCTATTACCTTTCTTGTAAATGAGCACAACATTTGCTAACTTCCAATCTTCTGGGACTACTCCTGTTAACAATGATTGGTTAAATAAATCTGTTAATAGTTTTGCTAGTACACCACTAAGCTCTTTTAATAGCTTTGGGTGTATTCCATCAGGTCCCATTGACTTATTTGTCTTTACTTTTGACAGTTGAAATAGAACCTCTTCCTCTGTAAACTCACGTATAATAAATGACTCATTTATCCTTTTTCTCAACTGAGGTCCCTTTCCTTCATTTTCATCTGTAAATACAGAACAAAAATATTCATTGAGGCAGTCAGCTAGACCTTTATCCTCTTCTACATACCTTCCTTCTTTTGTTTTTAATCTAACCAATCCTTGTTTTACTTTCCTTTTCTCATTTATGTATCTAAAAAATGTTTTGTCCCCTTTTTTACTGACTGTGCTATTTTCTCTTCTGTGTGTGATTTGGAAGCTCTTATAACTTGCTTAGCCTCTTTCTGCTTAATCTTATAGATCATTTTGTCTTCCTCACTCTGGTTTTTTTTATAATTCCTAAATGCTAACTTTTTGTTTTTAACTATTTTGGCCACATCTGCGGAGTACCACAGTGGTTTCTTGATTTTTTTGCTTTTACTGACAAGCCTAATGCAATTTTCTGTTGCCTTCAATAGTGCAACTTTTAAATAATCCCATTTCTCTTGGACTCCATTTAAATTACTCCAGTCTGATAATGACTCCTCTACCCATATTCTAATTTTAGAAAAGTCTGTTTTTCTAAAGTTTAAAACTTTTGTGTGGTGTGACTCAGTCGCTGTTCTTATATTAAACCACACTGACTGATGATCACTGGATCCTAAACTTTCACCTACAGTAATATCTGATAACAAATCTCCATTTGTTAACACTAAATCTAGTATGGCCTCTTTACGAGTTGGCTCCTCAACAACTTGTTTTAGAGACAATCCCAGTAGGGAGTTTAGAATATGTGTGCTCCTGGCACAAGTAGCTAATTTTGTTTTCCAATTTACATCAGGAAGATTAAAGTCACCCATGATGATAACTTCCCCTTCATTGTCATTTTAGCTATTTCCTCAACTAGTAGATTATCTAACTCTTCAATTTGTCCTGGGGGCCTATAAATCACACCTACACGAGTTACTGTGTGATTACCAAATTCTAACGTAGCCCAAACGGACTCTGTGTTTGCCTTACTAACTTTTATTAGGCTAGATTTTATGCTATCCTTCACATACAAGGCCACCCCTCCCCTTTCTTGCCTTCCCTTTCTTTCCTATATAAAGCGTACACCTTCTGTCCTTGTTTTGGGGGGCAATTGGATTGATGTTTTATCACCCTTTTGCCCCCCCCCCCTCCTAGTTTAAATACATCCTAGCAAAACCTCTGAACTGCTCACTGAGAACATTTGTTCCCTTTTGAGAAAGATGCAAACCATCTTTTTTGTACAGCTTATCTCCATTCCAAACAGAGCTACCATGAGAAATAAAGCCAAATCCTTGCTCCCGACACCATTCACCAAGCCACAAATTAAAGTCCCTAATACGCATCCGCCTGTCGTTCTGAGTGTTATGCACAGGCAGAACTTCAGAGAATGACAGTGTGGAAGCAACCTGTCGTATATATTGGCAAAAACACTAAAAACTTCCTTAACCTCCGAAACCTCATTGCCAGCCAAGTCATTTGTCCCTAGATGGACAAGTACATCCAATTCCCCTTCCTGCTTTGCTTGCTTAACAATATTACAGATACGTCTCCTGTCTCTGTGAGCAGTAGCTCCGGGAAGACACCTCACAAGACCACCATTGTCCATCTCCTAACCTCTTATAATGGAATCCCCAACAATAACTGCTTTCTATTAGGCCACACCACAACACCACTAGTCTCAGTGCATCTCTCCACAACACCACTAGCCTCAGTGCCTCTCTCCACAACACCACTAGCATCAGTGCCTCTCTCCACAATACCACTAGTCTTAGTGCCTCTCTCCACAACACCTCTAGCCTCAGTGCCTCTCTCCACAACACCATTACACTCTGAAAGTGCAGAAAATGAATTATGAAGAGCAACAGACTGTGCAAAATGCCTTTTATCCACAACTCTAAGTCTACCAGATCCTACAGTAATCCATCTGCCTTTCCTAGTTTGTCTCTGCGGCAGTGGCTTTGCAGCAGTTCCAGTCTGAGTTTCTTCACCAGATAATTTACAAATCTCACTTCAAAAATACAATCTCCTGCCACAAGATAGAGAACTGTCTACAGATTAGACAGCAACCAAACCTCCAAAAAGTGGAACGTGAAACAAATGCATAGCAATTGTTACACTGAACTAAGTCTGCCATTCCAATTAGGAGAATAATTTAAATCTAACAAATCTTAACTTTGTATTTATCCTCCTGAATACCTCAGATTACCTCCAAGTTATCTCCAGAATATCTCCAACTACACACTTAGAAGCAACACTCTCCAGAATATCTCCAACTACACACTTAGAAGCAACACTCTCCAGAATATCTCCAACTACACACTTAGAAGCAACACTTAGAAGTAGCACCAAGCTATATTAGCCAAGCTAATGACAACAAGCCTTATAAAACTCCTAAAATCACCACCCACTAGGAATGTTTAACACCTGGGTAGGCCTCTGCTTATTTGCAAACAATAGCTAATTAACCAATCAATAGCAAGTAACTAGCTTAATCAAATCAAATGCCTTATAATTATCAACAGGAATTCAAACCTTGTGCAATCAGTAACCTTTTCCTACAGATGAATCTTACCTGTAACAGTAGAAAAGAAAGCTCTTAGCACAACTCTTAGACAGTTGAAGCTTCTGAAAAACACTCCAGAATATCTCCAACTACACACTTAGAAACAGCACTTAGAAGCTAGTGTACATGAGCCAATCACAGAGTTGAAGACATAAACACTCCTCTTTTACTGTATAGGACCCTCATCTCTGTCCTGGGGATTTGAGAAGTAACTCAATTATCTCCAAGGACAGAGGCCAAACTCCATTGTATACAGAGAAAATACATAAAAATACATAATACAAGAACTACCGAACACAAAAGATACATTCAACACATCCCCAGATAGCTTGGATCTGAGCGCACATTATTACCGAATGGCGCTCAGATCCTATACACACAGTTCAATCGCCATGGAGCCAAAGTCTTTCACATAGTCTTTCGTTATACGAATGGGCTCCATGGCACAGCTATCTGGGATAAGTCTGTTCGTGAAAAGAAACTACCGAATAGACCAGCGTTCATATGCTGGAAAAATAGGGAGGTCGGCGGCGTTCAGCGGTGTTCGTGAGAAACAGAGTCCGTTTTTAATTCCATGAAATCATCGACGAACACTGCTGAGCATTCGTATGTCCAAGATGGCCACCACCTTATGGTCGGCATACGAACGACGACCACCCAGTCAGCATTCGACAATTAGGAAGTGTCTGCAGTTAACCACAATGTTCTAATGAGGCCAAGAGTTTAACCAGCAGCACACTTCCATGCTGGGTGGCCGGCCGTTTGGTGAATTGTTCGGTATAAAAGAAACAAGCGTGGGGACCGTACGGACAGGGAAATAGCCAAACAAACAGACAAATGAGGGAACAATAAAAGTATTTCACATGCAGTTGGTTCTGTCACATGTTTAATATTTAAGAATTTAGTGTTATAATTATCATTTTGTGTTATTTCTATTATATAATACTATGTAATTAAAGTTATGTGCTTTTCTTTATGACCCCCTCTTAAGTGTGACCTTTAAACCATATGTTGATAATATAAAAAAGTTTAAAAAAAACAAAAAACAAATGCAATTTGTTCAATACCACATCTTTTCTTCTTCTCGAATTCTTAAGTTCTTAAATCTTCTTGTCGACAATATTTCATAGATTAAGCTTTTCTTTAAGATCTTTAGGGTCTGAAAAGGAATATATACCTCCATTGTGCGAAAGTGTTTTTGAAATTTTTTGTATAATAGCTAGAAAACCGAGCCAAGGTATCCCTTGGCAGTTTCTTATCTGTTGTTTTAGAATTAATAAGTCGAAGGTATCTGTCGAATGGATGATCTTCTAGCTTTTCGGGGGATATCAAGGACTCAAAAAACTCTCATAGATATAGTTCAAGATGGTCATTGGAAATAACTTCATTTATCCATAGGATTTTTTTTTTTTTTCCTTCTTCCTCTGTCTTCCAAATATATTACTTTATTCTCCAGATATTTAATAATCTTATTTACTTGTTCAATTGCTGTTAGGAGTGTATTGTAATCAGATTGGATCTTATTAAGAACATCTGCCTGTGTAGATAGAGTTGCTGTAAGCTGAGAAACTTCTTTCTTTAGATCTTGCATGTTAGATTCAAAGTTTTACTTGATTTTTTTTTTTTTTTTTTATATAGACCTAACATTTCTGAGATATTTTGTTGGGATAATACAGGTTCTTTAATTATCAAATCTTCTATCGTACTAGAAGTATGTTGATCAATTTCTATGTTGGAAGATATTGGTTCATTAGCATAAGATCTTCTCTTAAGTTCTTAAGCTCTGTTTTTGGAGAGTAAAAAGTATTAATTTGCTTAGTCAAATTTATAGTAGATGTAGTGGGATATTTGACTTTATCGTTATCCTTTTTTGGAGCCATAGTGCTTAGCAGATAGAGTTATACTTAAGTACTTTTTTTATTTACTGTTATTACTTGCTTGTAGTTTTATATTTTGTTGTTAGATTTACTTGGATTTATGTTTTTCTAGTGATTTTACTTTTCTTTTCATCAAGGGGAATTTTTTTTTTCTTTGTTATGTAGGGAATATTCATCAGCTTCTATTTTTTTTTCTCTTGTCTATCTCTTTTTCTTTCCTTTACTTATAGATTTCCTTTTCCCTGAAGTGGTTATGCTAATTCAGTTTATCAGCTTTATTTTTCTTTTTTCTTCCTTTTCTTTTCCTACCTTTATTCTTCCTTTATTTTAAAACTTTATATTCCTTTATTTTCTGGGGTTTTTTTCCACTTTTTTTTTTCTTTTCATTAAGTGGTTATGGTGTGTACTTCCTTAAATAATTATTTGTGCAGAACTTAGTTAATGATTATAGATATATATATAATGTAAATTTTGTCGTAAATTTGGAGGCTTCAAATTTTTATGCATAAAGCCCTGAACTCAATCCTCGACGGGGCGACGCCCTCGGCCTAATTCGCGGCAGCAAACATCACGCTCCTCCCAAAAGATGGCAAAGACCCAACTTCCTGCCAGAGCTACCGTCCGATCTCTGTGCTCGATGTCGATATCAAGCTACTGGCCAGCGTGCTGGCAAACCGCCTGGTGCCTCTCCTGCCAGACCTGATACATCCTGATCAGTCGGATTTCATCCCAGGCAGAGAGGTCAGGGACAGCACCATACGGGCGCTGAACCTGATCTCTGTAGCATCACAATCCGCTCGGCCATCCCTACTTCTATCGACAGATGCCGAAAAGGCCTTTGATCGGGTAGACTTGAACTTTATGCTCGAGACCCTCCGGACCATAGGCATTGGACCCAGATACATTCAATGGGTGGAAGCGCTATACACCACTCCGACAGTGCGGCTCAGAATCAACGGAACACTTACAGACCCATTCCAAATTGGGAACGGGACGCGCCAGGGCTGCCCCATGTCACCCATACTATTTACGCTCACCCTAGAACCCTTCCTCAACAAAATCCACAGCAACAAGGAGATCCACAGACGATATGCGGACGATCTTCTTTTCCTAGTCCAAGAACCCACCAGATCACTACAGGTGATCAAAAAGGAATTTGAGACCTATGGCCGGATATCCAACATGCGCATCAACGACACCAAATCGGAAATTCTAGGCCTAACAATCCAATACCCGCAACAACTCGAACTTCGGCAACGCTTCCCATACCGATGGTGCACGACCAAGATGAGATACTTGGGGATATGGCTCACGCAAGACACGACGGACCTCTACACTCACAATTACCTACCGCTTCTGCGAACAGCACAGGCCAAACTCAAAGCATGGAGTACAACATACATCTCTTGGCTGGGACGTATAAACGCAGTAAAAATGACTCTGCTACCCAGGTTCCTCTTTATCTTCCAAACGGTGCCCATAGCGGCGCCAAAGTCATTCTTCACCACCGCCCAAGCCATAATCCGTAATTTCATTTGGAAAGGGAAGCCCCCCCGAATCACTCACACTCAGCTAACCCTCCCCAAACTTAAAGGGGGCCTGGCTCTCCCAGACCTGCGGAAATATTACATAGCTACACACCTCACTCGAATAATCAACTGGTCAGTAAAGACCAGGGACAAACCCTGGGTACACCTGGAGGCAGACGCCACCAAATGCGACCTCACGACCCTCCCATGGATCATGAAAGAAGCCACCAAACAACTATCGCACACCAACCCATTTGTGAAAGCCACCCTACGCATCTGGCACCAGACTGGCCCCAAACATTATCTTACGACCAACCCTGGCCCGCTATTTCCCTTAAAAGGCAACTCGGACTTCCCGGCGGGCGGCATGGGCCCTAACACGTGCCCAGTAACCGGCAACACGACTCTCAGAATGGTGGATATCATTTCACCCCCATTCACAATCAGGCCGATAGAGGCCATCTTCCCGGACCAGAGACACACATTCGCTCACAAGCTGGCGAGGGAACAAATGTCCCACTACGCACACTCCATCCCCCAACGCCCCTACCTGACAAGAGACTGCACAGAGTTTGAGACCCTGTGCAGACAGGACAAAGCCCCACTGAGAGCAATCTTCTTGATATACAAATTCCTAGTAACGAACAGATATCTCTTGGCTCCCCCATGAATCAGACGGTGGGAAGAGGATCTAGAAGAAGAACTCAATGACTCGGACTGGGACAAAATCATCCTGCATGTTCAAAAGACCCCGAGCTCAGCTAGACATCAGGAAAACTCATACAAAATCCTCACCAGGTGGTATATCACCCCCACCACCCTCCACGCACGCCACAATTCAATACCGGCCACGTGCTGGCGATGCGGAGAGGAGGATGGAACATTCCTCCACATCTGGTGGGGCTGCACCCTCATCCAGCCGTTCTGGGAAGCGATTCGTCAAGTCATCCACACAGTGACGGACGACACCCCACCCATGTCACCAGCCTTCTTCCTACTACACCACACGACAATGCCCACTCCAACCTACAAAAAATCAGTGGTGCCACGCCTGCTCAATGCAGCGAAAACGACTATCCCTATATACTGGAAACAATCACGTGCCCCCCCACTCAGACACTGGGTGGAGGAGGTGGAGGACATAAGAAAATTCTAGGACCTGAAAGCTACCACAGCAGCGGCGAAAGAAAAGCACATGACTAGATGGTTCCACTGGACAAGACACATCGATACGGATGAGTTCATACAATACCTGAACCCACCTTAAACCTAGGATACGCAACCACGAGACACCCAGGGGCCTGCACCTGGGGAGACCTGAAGGCGGGTTACCCTCAACCACACCCCCCCCCTTACCCCCCTTAGCGGGTGCCGACCTCACACCACTCACTCACTGACGGGAGGCAACTAGAACCACACTGCGGACTGGACCCCGCAGGGCCACAGCTCCCAATGCAAAAGGCAGATACCCATGGACCTGCCTAATCCGAGACTTAGACCCACGCTCCACCACCACATGAAGACATGACTCCACGACCACACACTACCACAGAGGAGGGGGCAACACTGCACTCTACGACCAGCCCACTCAAGCCATATACCCCCACACGCAACCCAAACGCAACCGCAGGCGACAATAAGCACCAGAGGGCAGCAATCCGAGGCACGGCCCACAAGGAGCATAGCCACACATACACATACATACACGGGTTCCGCAGCCATCAGAGACATAGGTTAGACAACAACTGCCTCCCTAGACCACCAACACAGAACATAAACAACGCAGCCACAAAGGGTCTCGGGCATCATAACGACCGCCCGGGCAACCTAAAACAATGACGACAATCACCACCTAAGCGCACGGTTCACGCCCCACGCACAGAGACAAAACACAAACAACGCACCATCCACAGACACACAAGCTGAATACCCACCAAAACTCCCAAGGGAAATGGGAAACTACGCCCCAAGACTAGCCTTAGACCTTCACGCCATCACCACCATGCCTCTCGGGTAACGACTCCGTTTACCCGTCTACCCTTAGCAACACATAGCTAGATGACAAACAACAAGACAAATGGAAAAATAGTCTAAAACCCCAACCTGAACGAAGTCATGTGGATTAGTAGAGCATGTATCTGTTACGAATCCTGCACGTTTTATCTGAAACGCCTCTGCGCAGGCAACCATAAGCTTTCCATGAAACAAAAATGACTACCTGCTTGTACTTGCAACACCAAATACAAATGAAACATTTAAAACAAATCCGCCTCTGCGCAGGCAACCAAAGGAATACTGTGTTAGATCAATGTTGCAGCCCCTACGTGGGCAATCATTTGCCTTATTATAAATCAGTTTGATGCCTAAATTCCTATTGTGCTTAAAATAAAAATATTCAAAACAAATTTTTATGTAGGAGGGATGTCTTTCCCTTATAATGGGGATACTTGTATTTAGGAGGTACTAGTGTTCTCCCTTAGGAGAATAGTGTTACGGTTACCTCCAGACTACCTGGAAGCTGGACCGCTTGGATGATCTGGATCCCAAAGGCAGAGAAAGGGGAGAGTCACGTCGGTAGTTATTCCATACGAATCCTGTAAATGTAGGACAATCCCACTAGCTATAGTACAGCTAGGATACTCTTTTCCCCACAAAACGAGTCGAGGCTGCGATTTGAAGGTCAAACAAGAACTGGGCTTAATGACACACAGGCGACCGTATTTATGGAAAATCTCAGGTCTGGGGACAGCCCCCTCTGGACCTGATGGGATTCAGGGACAATAACAAGTGGGGGACCAATAGAAATGCAATGCATTGAAATCGTCACCGCCCAGCTTGGAGATAATGAATCCAACGGTTATTACAATACAATTATCTCCAAGCGCCCAAAATCCCACGTGTTTTTGCCACATAGAAAACAGAATAAAAATACATAACTCAAACAGTTTTATACATAATTCGTGTCTTCCACCATTCATTACATAGCCTTGGTTGAGGTGAAACAATTAACCGAAGAGCGCTCAGAACCTGCGAATGGTATGTGGTATTTCCTCGAACTAAAGTCTGTTCGTGTCTTTGGGTTCTGAGCGTGTGATGGCGGCCATGTTTTGAGGTAGGCTAATAGGCCACGGGACTTCACTCTCAAACTTGTGGAACAGGAACCAGCCAGCAGTCTGTACGAATCCCCGCTCCGTCGCTGGAAGTCTCCGGTGTTCGGGAGTCGAATGAAGACCGCCAGGAGGGTGTACTTAACCTGCGGTTAACCGCACAAACCAACATTCTAATTGGAGCCACACGCCAGGCTGTAGGTGGCCCTTTGTTCGGTACCCATTCGGTAGTTAGAGTATCGGGTGATGGGGCACGAACGTGGACTCCCTGCTGTCGTCAATTAGGTTGCGGTTAACCGCAGACCGCAACTCTCTGGGCGATTAAGTGGAGACACACTCCGCTCGTAGGGTGGTCGGCCATTCGGCTGTTCCCGGGGTGACCGGGGTTAAGTAGTGGCACACGCCAAGATCCTGGTGGTCTGCCGTTCGTATCACGAATAGCCAGCAGGTCTGTAGTTTGGGAGCTAGGTATCAAATCCCAATATTGTAATCCAATTCTGGGTGAAATGTAGCAATAAATAATATTCACTTCTGAGTTGTAGCGATCCAATAACAGTAACCAATAGTTTGTAACAAACAGTATAAAGAGGGAGTTTGGGAGATTCTCTCTTTTTTTTTTTACATTTATTTATTTATTTAACTTTGGTGATTGTGTTTTAACTGGGTTTTGTATCAACACATATACTTATATTGCATAAAGATTTCAATATTAAATTGATTCTTACTTAATCAATCTTTTATAAACCAGCTGATATTATCCACAATTATATATATATATATATCCTCACACTTTCTATCCCTTAATATCTTTTCTTCGGTTTCTTTGTACGATATGTTTTATCTCATTAATCTCTTTGTTTGGATATTAAATATCCCTTTACTTGTTTGGTACTAGTTTGTTACTCGTTTATTTTTCACTTATCTCAGTCCCTCTGGCTTATCCTCTCCCACTTTCTCAGTGGACGCCAGCCTGTTCCCCATGCCTCAAGCCTCCATTCCGCTTGCACCAAGCTCTCCAAAATGTCATCCTACTTCCAATTTCACTTCCACATTAATAGTACCTGTTACAAACTGCCATTTGTAACTGGCCCTTTAAATGGCAAATTGCCCTGCTTCCCTGGGTTGTGGAGAAGCCTATTTGCCAGCCTCCTTCCACATGACTATGGCCCCTGGGAGAATGTGAAAATGTATGCACCTTTAAGACTGTTGGTGGGCATATTGGGGCTTATGGACTCTTTATGGGACTGGTGCTGGCCCTTTAAGCACCTTTTTGGGGCGTCAGGAAGATTGGGACACTGCCCCTTTAAGACGGTGTCCCCTGTGTCCCCAGACCTGGTTCAAACCCTTTGTGCCTGGCTATTTCCCACTTGGTTCAGTAAATGGGGCTTACTGAACCAAGTACCACACAGGCAGACCACCCAGCAGTGGAAGTGTGCAGGCAATTTACCTCCCAGAAGCTGCGGTTAACCGCAGCTTAATTGACAATGCTGGGTGGCCTTTGTTCGTTTGCCGAACACGTGGTGGCGGCCATCTTTGTTAATGCGAACGAGGTCAGCGGTATGTGTAGCCAGATTCATGGAACTAAAATTGGCTACACATTTCCGCGAACACCACTGAGCTCTACCTTCTCCCCTACTGGTTTTACAGCTGCAGAGACTAAGTCCCATTCGGAGATGGGACTTAGTCGTTTATTCAGCCCGAAATAGACCGACCGCACAGCCCAAATCTATGGAACTGTTTTGGGCAGGAAAATATGCTTGCGGTCGATCATAAAGGGACCTCCAGCTAACTTTTTAACCCCTGGATGGATTTGGCAGATTTTTGGTTATGTTTATGTTTTAAGTGTGCTGATTAATAATATGTAATTGTTATGAAGATTGGATGTGTAGTTTTAAAGTTACAGTGTATGGATAAAAACTGTATTTTTACTGCCTGTGTTTAATTATGTTAACCCATTGTGTGCCATAATTAGATCACAGGCAGAGGGGAGGATCTTTGTGTGTAATTGCTGGGAGTGTTTCTGTAATGTACGTTTATTATTGGTTGTTGTGTAAAACCCTGTGGGTGGTCCTATCTCAGGGAAACCTGCATAAAAGAAGGTTCTTTGTTTGCCAATAAACAGAATGACTTGACCCTCTAACTTGCAGCCTTGACTCATGTTTGTAAAGGACAGCTATAATCACTTCCGGGAGTTGCTATGCTCTTCATACTCCCTTAGCTACTGAGCTCTTGTAAGAGCTCTTGTTCCTGATCCTGCTTCGCTCTACAGAAGGAAGAGGTTCACCTACTGGAACCTGATCGTAGGTCCAGGGTGGATAGCAGACGGCGAGATCCTAGCCCAGCAGCGGTGGTTCGTGGAGTCTGCAGTACTTATGGTGGTCTACGCAGTACTTTTGGTGTCTACGGTGCTGATGGTCCTTTGGTGAGCGCTAGGAGCATCCTTTCTACGGTCCAACTTTCAGCCAGCCTGGAGGCAACCGTAACAGTACCCTCATCTCTCCTTTGTTTGGAATTTCAGATTGGTCAGAATTTTACCACATGACAGGAGGCTTCATATTTTGCATTAACTTTCTTTACTAACTCCATAGCAGCAAAGAAAAAACAATTTAAAGAAAGAACCAATCAGAGTGAGTCAGAGAGTATATAAGTCCCAGCCTAGCCAATCATTTCCATTCTTTGCTGCTCCATCACAAGTCAGAGTACTGATTCCTTAACTGTCTTTTATGTACATGTTAGTATGTTAATAGTATAGTATGCATAGCTGGATTTAACTGTTTATATATGTACTGGGGGGTGGTAAGGTAACAGTCATTCTGGGGATCCCCTGCTTTGCCTCAGATCCGTTATGTGGGGAAAGCCTCATTTACCTTCCCTCCCCTCCCCTCTTTAGCCTCGAGTGGCTACATTCGCCACTTTGACATAGATTTTTCCCGCCCTGTTCGTGACTTTGTTCTGCACGAACAGAGCAGGCTAGCTCAGGGTTCGTGCGCGTTCGCCTGCAATTGCACGAACGGAGCGGGAACGCTCAGTTCGTGCCTCTCCTGCACGAATGCGAGGGAAGCCCCAGTGCACTCAGTTGCACGAATGGACTGGGTTCATATAATAACCCAGTCCGTTCGCGGCTTCTCCCTCAGAGGGCGTTCGGCAAATTAAACAACTCACGAACAGAACCGTTTTTAAGTGGTTTACTAAGCCGTTTCCTTCGCAGGCTTTTTTCTTCCTGTTCACCGGCGCGGCCATTTTGTTGGTGCTACTGTGGGAGTTCAACTCACAGCACTGCAAGACTCATACAGAGGCCTTCTGACAGCTGGAAGTGATTACAGATTTGGAGTGTACAAGGTGGGTGTTATTACCCTAGGGAGTGGGACAGCCAGTTAGGTTTTACCCAGTAACCTGGCTAGGGGTGAGCCCGCATTTGAGAACGATCCCTCAGTGCTGCCTAATGGAAACTGTTCAAGCAGTTCCGACCGACTGGGTGAGCCCCAGTATTACAGAGTCCGCTTGTCACACGCCACTGGCGACAATATATACGGCCACCACCCTGTCATAAGCCCCTCCCACACGAATCCAAATCCTATATATATATACACACACACACACACAATCATGTGCCTGTCAGTGCCCTAACTATGGAGGATATTCAGAACTCAAACGACCTCCAAGCCATGATTAATGCGGCAGTGGCCGCTTCCTTGGAAAAGGCAATGGCAAAAGTACTAACACCGGCCACTGAAACTAACAAGCCGGTTAGTAGACGACCTTGTGATAAAGAAGACTCAGGAGTCGGATGACTCCTCTCAGGAGAAGCACCGCCCGGCTAAACGCCACTCGAAGGGTGAGGTATGAAAAAAGGCCACTAATAAAGGCAAGGCGCCTCTGAAGCGAAGTAAAGGCCCTATGGCACCAAAGCCCACATACACCAAGGAAATCTCCTCGGATGAGGAAAAAGAAATGCCACATTCCCTCTCCATCCTAGATTAACGGCAGGCAGAAATCTCCAACTCGGACGAAGGCGATTGGGGCTCTAACGCCTACATCACGGAGACCTTCCTGGGTGAGCCCCAGGGTAAAGGAGACGAAGAAGCCTCTGCCTCAACCATCACGCAGGACCAATAAGTATTCCTGGACACCACGGGGCACAAAATGTTCAACCCCATAACTATCTGGCACCCCCGCTCTGGGGAATGGGCCCCACCTGAGCACTTCCTCAGGTTTATGCATTTCTGGATCCGCAAGCCCCTAGAGAAACACGTACGCAAGCAGATGAGAGCGGAATGCCCAAGACCATCATTACCCGATATGGTAGCTTTCACACCGGAATTCGACCAACTTATGCTGACATTCATGGAGCAGGGAGGTCGGGACTCCTGCAGAGGGATAGAGAGGAGTCTAAAAGGGGCACAAGACAAGCTCCTAGACACGATGGGGCCATTGGCCCATGTAATGTATTTGGCGGATGATGCCTACGCCAGGGCGGACTCTTTTAATGCAGACATTATAAGAGAATGGGCACGACATCTGAGAATGGACCCAGAGAGGCTTCTGTTCTCTCGGGAACACAAATGCGGCCCTCTCCGCATAGACCCCAAACTAGCAAATCTGGGGATAAAAGAATTGTGCCCACAGGCACAGGACAAGCTCTTCGGGGAGGCCTTCCTCAAAGAGCTCAATAAACATGTGAATGTCTTCACCTCACTAAACAGAGCCTGTTCATCCATGGGCAAGGTTTTCCAAGGCAACCTTGCAAGGGGTGTTTTTCCCAGGGCTGGTCAGCAATGGGGCCGTGCCACCAGCCAATTATGGCCATCGGGCCCCCGCACGGGACACCCACAACAATTTTACCCGCAACAGGGTTACCAAGATGCAGGCTTTCGACAACGCTACCCCTACTATCAGAGGGGCACAGACAGAGGACGTGGAGGTCGCGGACAAGCCCGCGCAAGATTCCTCTCAGGTAAGAAAACAACCCTTAATATGTCCCAACTAACCATGTCTGCAGGCCGTGTTACTCTTTTGTCCCAGAACTGGGCAAATCTATCCACAGACGCCTGGGTTCTACAGACGGCCAAAGGGTATTGCATCGAATTACATACAACCCCGGTACAGAAATTTCCTCCACATCTGCTATATATCTCAACCTCAGACACGTACCTCATAGAAATGGAGCTCCACGAATTACACGTGAAGGGTGCTATACAGCCTATTCAGGGACGGGGAGGCTTCTTCAGCAATACGTTCCCCGTCCGCAAGAAAACCGGAGATTTCAGACCGGTTATCAATCTAAGAGAGTTGAATGCCCACATGACCTACCGTCACTTCAAAATGGAGGGCATACATTTACTAAGGGACCTCCTTCAAGACAGGGACTGGTTTACACATCTGGACCTCAAAGACGCATATCTATCAATCCCAATTCACTAGGACAGCCGCCCTCTCCTCCTATTTCTATGGAACGGCGCTCCCTGGCAATTCACTTGCCTCCCTTTCGGACTGAGCTCGGCACCATGGTGCTTTACGAAGATGTTGAAATCAGTAGTCTCTCACCTCAGGACTCGTGGGATCAGGTGCATTATTTACCTAGACGACATACTCTTGTTCTGCAGGACAAGGGAAGTGCCAATACAACATACGGAGTACACAGTACAATTGTTGGAATCCCTGGGCTTCATAGTCAACAGGGCCAAATCCGCAATGACACCCGCGCAGAACATCCAATTCCTGGGCTTCGAGATAGACTCCAGGTCCTGCACTCTTCATCTCCCATCTACCAAAGTGACAGCTATCCCGTTCTGACAACTAGCACGGATTGTTGGCCTACTGTCCTCTTCGATACAAGCCATATTCCCAGGCCCTCTACTCTACCGGGCCATGCAACAATTGAAAACCTGCTTCCTATGATGAAACCCTATGTACAACCAACCAGTTCCGCTAACGAACGAGGTACGCCAAGAACTCGAATGGTGGCTCAATTGTATGCAAGCTTGGAACTGCTGAGCCATCTTCGGCACCCGGACTTCGTGCTGGAATCGGACGCCTGCTGATTGGGATGGGGTGCCACAGATGGGGAAGCATCCATGGGAGGAACATGGACAACCCAAGAACTCTCAATGCACATCAACTGTCTGGAACTGCTAGCGGGGTCATTCGCTATACGCAGTCTGGCAAAAGGACAATCCAATTGTTGTATACTTCTTAGGATGGACAACATATCGGCAGTGCGATACATCAAACACCTTGGTGGTACACGCTCCCAAACACTAGTGGATCTAACGAAGGAAATCTTCAATTACTGTCTCCCGTGCAACATTACAATACAAGCAGAATACCTGCCAGGGGAGTCGAATCTTACGGCAGATTGGTACTCCCGACAGAGACGTCAGCAATTGGCAACTGGACCCACATATTTGCCCTCCTGAACGAACAGACGGGGCCCTTCATACTGGAACTATTTGCCTCATGCAACAATCACCAAGTGCCACAATTTTACAGCTGGCTCCCAGACCCGGAATGCTTAGCAGTCAACACTTTCACCCAACAATGGCCACCACGAGGAGCTTACGCCTTTCTCCCATTTGGCATGATCACAAGGGTTCTCCATCACGTTCGGCGACGGGTAGTGAGATTAACTCTCCTGACACCCAACTGGCCGAGCCAAACCTGGTTCCCGAATCTGCTTGAACTGGCTTGGCAGGACCTGATTCTACTACCGATTGATTACAACCTACTCAGAAACACAATGGGGAAGCCACACCTCATGCTCCTAGACGGACGCCTCTCCCTGAAAGCCTGGAATCTTTCAGGGGAGCATAGTGTACCGGAAAACTATCGATAATAACTAAGGACCTCTTATGGGACTCCTGGGCTCCTGGAACACGAAAGAGTTACTTATCAGCATGGCAATCTTGGACCGGTTGGTGCATGGGACGGAACCTGGATCCCTTTACAGCCCCTGTGTCCGATATCATGAATTTCCTATCGAAGGTATAGGAAGGAAGGAAAATCGTATCGCACCATAAACATGGTCAGATCCGCCATCTCAGCAGCCCACATACCGTCCCAAGGAAGACCGGTAGGACAAGATCCCCTGATCTGTCGACTGTTACGGGGCATCAAACTGAGACGACCCCCAGCACCAAAACATCAACATCTATGGGATGTGAATGTGGTACTCCATTTCCTAAGGGGATGGCCCCCTAACGAACGATTATCTTTAAAACAACTGACGGCAAAATTCACCTTCCTACTGTGCATGGTATCATTCCGGAGGGATGTCCGGGCAATAAAGACGCCTTTTCTATAAATCCGGAGGGAGTCACATTCCATATTTCATGGAGGACCAAATCATCTGTGTTTTACCCATTCGTCACCTTGGACCCTGAACTGTGCGTGGTCAAGAGTCTGCGGGCATATGTGGCGGCAACAGAAACATTACGTCCACCAACAGCAAGACAACTTTTGGTATCATATGTTAGCCCACATGGGCCGGTTTCGGTCACCACTTTAGCCAGATGCATCAAATGACTCCTTTCTCTAGCCGGCATAGACTCTTCCTTTGGCGCACACTCTGTGCGAGGGGCGGCGGCATCAGCAGCTTTTTTGGCAGGCGCATCTCTATCAGACATCCTGTAAACTGCCGACTGTCACATGAAAAAACGTTTCGGACATTCTATTTCCGTCGTCCAACGCCGCATTCGCCCTTCTACCTAAGCGTTAAAAATGCAAAATATGACGCCTCCTGTCATGTGGTAAAATTTAAGATAATGCTAGCGCAGTGTACTAATAATCTTAATTTTAATAATGACAGGAGGCGAATATTTTCCCTCCCTTCATCTTGACGTTCCCACCCTAGTAAGGTAAGTAGATTTTAAGAGGGACAAACTTGATACCAGTATATATATCTATATTGTGATATGTTTTACGGTACTCAATACTTTTTTCCTAGCAAAATGAAGTGGATTAGCATAAGACATTCTGGATAACCGAGTGAATCAGTTAAAATTGTCAACATGCACATAAACATTTATTTCATACGGTCTGTTCCGTATCACTGATACTAGTCTCCTTTCTCCTTTCAGTTTAACAAAACTATGAATAAATCAGTTAACAAGTCTTATGTTTAATGAAGAAGACTTGATTTGATAATGAAGTTTCCACGTTGGACTAGTTGATTCAAGTTGATTCGGGACACGTTTTGTCATACTATGAACTTGTGATGTCGCATTAGTCAAGAGGAAATGATTGGCTAGGCTGGGACTTATATACTCTCTGACTCACTCTGATTGGTTCTTTCTTTAAACTGTTTTTTCTTTGCTGCTATGGAGTTAGTAAAGAAAGTTAATGCAAAATATGAAGCCTCCTGTCATTATTAAAATTAAGATTATTAGTACACTGCGCTAGCATAATCTTCAATTTAAGCCCAAAAGGTTCAATAGTTAGCCACAGTATCTCCCACTCTTCACCTTGCTTCAGTCTCGCTCAACATTCATGCTGCTGGCATGCGTGCAACCTCGTCACGTCATCAGACCCCCAAGTGCGAGATAACGGAGTTTAATACAGTGCTGACTCAATTATCACCCAGGCACAGGGGAGGGATTTACTTATTTTATATGGGGGTGTCCTGAACCTGAGAGCCAATCTTGTGTATGTTTTTACTGTAGTCTTATCTCAGGTCCAGGGGGGAGTACCCCCTATATGGGGACATGCAAAGAATGCCAGTCGTGGCTGTCTTTAAACAGATTTGTTTTACCCTTCATGAAGTCTAGGCTATATTCACTCTGGGATTATTGTAATCACTATACTCCCTTAGTTTACAATGATTGCTCTTGTAAGAGCAGCCTGCTTTGCTCTCTGGACTAGGAGAGGTCTACCAACTGGAATCTGGATCCTGGTCTTGGGTCCAGGGTGGGTGGAGGACAGCGAGACCCCAACCAAGCTGCTGTGGTTAGTGGGGTTTACAGTAGTTATGGTGTCAGGTGCAAGGATACTCAAGGATTACTAGGTGATTGACAGAGGTACCCCGTTGGGGTGCCAGGCGGTCAATCACATTGGTGGCAGTGGCGGGGCGGCTTCCTAGTGAAGAGAAGCATTCTGGAGATACCGGTATCGTATGGATTTATAATTAGGGCAACGCTAGCATTCATGCAGCGCCCCTGGTTGCGGAGGAACTCAGCGAGATGGAGAGAGCTAGCCCCCGGGCATCGTCGCCATATGAGGAGGAGTTCCAGTGGAGACTACAAGGTGCACTGGCACAGGAGTATGGCCCTTTTTCAGCTGAGGATGAGCTGGTATGGAAAGATGTGGTACGGCGAGAGCTATGGCATGAGGCCCTGGAGCAGTCTCAAGCTCAAGGGGGAGAGGGACTTCCCAGTTCAGATCTGCACAGACAGACAAACAATGCTGAGATTGCCTTTACTGGAATATCCACCCCAGGAAGAGTGGATTACAGAATTCTATTGGCTGATCAAGAAGGAACTGTGGCTGGATGAGGCATACCCGGTGCTATGGTTGTACTCTGTCCCACGGTGCCCATGGAGGACGGAGAACGAAAGACCAGAGGGTGAGACAACCCTGGTGTAATGGACCGTTTTGCTCACAAGGGGTAAAAACCGCTTAGACGATAATCCCCTTTCAGAGACAGGCACAGCTACCGTAGAATCACCCAAAACTCACGAATTGAATACAAGTGAATGCACCAAACTCCCGAACTGCATAGAAGGGAATAGGGTCGCACTCCAAACTCCCGAACTGGAACCTCATGAATAGCTGCTAACAGACGAACAGGAAAAGCTCCCAAGTGGCTTACACTCCTGGCAATCAGTCCTTAGCAGCATACAGTAAATCCCCCCAAAGACGAGACAGAGCTCCGTGTTGAGGGTCAAGCAGTGGTCTGTTTAATGAGGGCTACCTGCCCAGTATTTATGCAGGTCTCCCACCTGGTGGACACTCCCCTAGGGGACCAGATGGAAGACTGTAACAAAAGACAGACATGTACCAATTACAGACATACAGAAGTAAAACATCCCCACAATGCATCCTGGGTTCCTCCCCTCTGCCCTGGAGAAGTAATTCAATTATCTCCCAAGACAAAGGAAAAACTCCATTACACACGTGGGGACACAAAACCAGTATTATACTTTAAAATACATAAAGTAACATTTATTACATAAAACACAGACATGCAACATATCCCCAGATAGCTCAGGTCTGAGCGCACATTATTAAGCAAATGGCGCTCAGACCACACGAATACAGTTTAATCGCCATGGAGCCAAAGTCTTTACAGTCAGTTTCATACGAATAGGCTCCATGGGATTCCTATCTGGGGTATAACACATTCGAACAAAACTACCGAACACCGGGCCGTTCATGCACTTCCACCGAACAAGAAGGGAGGTCGGCGGCTTCAGCGGTGTTCGCGCAAAACTGTGTCCGATTTTAGTTCCATGAAAATAGGGACGAACACCGCTGTGCATTCGTATGTTTAAAATGTCCGCGACCTCGTGTTCGGGATACGAATGGCGGCCACCCAGTATTCGTCAATTAAGCTGCGGTTAACCGCAGCTTCAGGGAGGTTAATTGCCGGCACACTCCAGCTCCCAGGTGGTCTATTCATTCGTGCGGTTGTTCGGTAGATTGAATCTACCGAACAACCGGCAGAAAAGCACGAATACAGCTTTTCTGCAGACACAATAAAGTCTTTTAAAAGGGGGCCATAGTCCAGAGGCAGCAGGCGAGTAACCAGGCTTCTCCAATGCAATGTGGCGAGATTGGTCTCGTCACACCTGGAGCTTGTTAAGCCTAATTGCTACTTCCAATTGCAATTTCCACCGCAGTGT
This sequence comes from Pelobates cultripes, assembly GCA_933207985.1. Lineage (NCBI taxonomy): Eukaryota > Metazoa > Chordata > Amphibia > Anura > Pelobatidae > Pelobates > Pelobates cultripes. The sequence goes on from OW240915.1 coordinate 125,516,228, forward strand.
TCTAATTGTTCGTCTGGGTGGCCACATTTCCTATGGACGACCACGGGGTGATGGCCATTTTGTTTGCACAAATGCAGGCAGCGTGTTTGGTCGTCGAGTTCATGGAATTATTTTAGGACACAAACTCCTGAACACAGCTGTACTTCCATGATCATCTGTGTTCGGTTTTATAGCACTTAGGAAGACTATGTTCGGTGGAAACGTTCCCACAAGCAAGGGGAACAAACTCCAGGGTAAGACTATTGACTATGTTCGGTAGTTTGTTATTAAACTACCAAACTAGACTGACCGCAAGCCCTGATTCTCTGGAACTATTTTGGGCCATGTGTGCAGTTGGTCAAATGATGACTTCCAGGAAATTCCTGAACCGCCTAACCGATCTGGTTGATTTTTGGATGTTTTGGTTTCCCAGATTGAGGCTATTATCGAGTGTAACTTTTGTGGGGATTTTGTGTGTTGAAAGGTATTGTTGGGGTTTTGTAAAAATTTATGTTTTCTGTGCCTGGAGATAATTGAGTTTAATACAGTGCTGACTCCATTATCTCACAGGCACAGTGGAGGGGTTGACCTATTTTGTATGGGAGTGTCCTGGATGTGAGAGCCAATATAACTGTATGTTTTTACTGTAGTCTTCTGTCAGGTCCAGGGGGGAGTGCCCCTTATATGGGGACCTGCAAATAATGTCAGTTGTGGCTGCCATTGAACAGACTTGTTTTACCCTTCATGAAGTCGAAGCTACATTCACTCTGGGATTGCTATAATCACTATACTCCCTTGGCTTACAACAATTGCTCTTGTGCGCTTTGCTTTCTGGACTATGAGAGATCTACCCACTGGTAGCTGGATCCTGGTCTTGGGTCCAAGGTGGGTGGAGGACAGCATTCCTCAACCAAGCTGCGTGGTTATGGTGTCCGGTGCGGTGGTAATGGTACTCAAGGATTACTAGGAAGCAGCGATTGGCGGTAGCACCCAGTCGGGGTCCCAGGCGGTCCGTCACATGGTGTAAGTGACAAAACTTAAAAAAAAAATCCAAAAATTAAATTAGCAAAATGAATATAATAAAAATAAAGAGCTGCTCCCCTCTCAGCTTGTATCCTACCCCACAAACTCTCTCTTTCAAACTGCACACATACAGACAATGCATCCCTACTCAGTTACACACACACACACACACAAAAAATTAATTGCTTTCCTATGGGGAATATCTTATGCTGGAGATCCTCATGCAGAGTGTGAGAACATCCAGCATCAGATAATGGACCAAAAGTCCCTTTGGATTCCCGAAGCATCCCCAGTGATTGTCTGGTAGACAGCCACTGAGGGCAGACTTAGAGCTGCAATGTAAACATTGTAGTTCTCTGGAACTGCAATGTTTTACATTGCAGCACTAAGTGCAATATGGACACAGCACCCAGACTACTTCAATGAGCTGAAGTAGTCTGGGTGCCTACAGTGTCCGTTTAAGTATATAAATGTAACACAAGCTTTGTGTATGGGTTTTGGTTAGTCACAGCTGCAGTATATGTGAGTGATATAATCTGTGCATGAAGTTCTGTGAAAACACAGCCTTAAATTATTTCACTCATATAATATTATTATATGTGCTTGTGTGGAGGCATTGTGTCACTGTATATAGCAGACATAGGCTTTGTATGATTTACTGTTGAAGCAGCCTCAGTATGTGACTGATCTCTGTGTATGAGGTGCTGTTAAGAAACACCTTCAATATATGTGATTAGTATATTCTGTATGCAAGTTGGTGTTATTATACAACCCCAATTTATACACAGCCTTAGTATATTTAATATATGCAACTGATCTAAGGTCTGTAGTAAATAGGATCTGGTCTGCCTAATGCAATCCACAGAGATGAGGGAGTCCGACTTGAAATGAATTGCTCAAAACTGAACTGAGACAGGGATACACCCAAAACCTGTCTAGAAATATAAAAGATAGTTATACCTTTAAGGCAGTGTGTTCAGGAGCTAATTCACTTAAAAATGGCTTATTCAGTAGGGTTGAATGTAATATTTCTGTCAAAATCTGGAACAGTTGATGATAATTAAAATAAGATGTATGGTGTGTATACCTTTAAATCTGATAAAGGCAGATTCTGCGTGTTGCACACCAAATGATCTGCTTATTAGGAAGCCACTATTTGTTACAGAGTGACAACATAAAAAATAGTCATCTGTTTAATGGTGTTATACACACAATTGTATAAGAAATAGTGTGTTACGCCTAGAATTGTCTGATAACAGACCCGATAGTGCAAAGACAGTGATTCACTCACAGTAGAGAGATGCACAAAATGCTGAATCTCTATATATATATATATAATAAAATCACCTAAAATGTGAATTGGTGCAAATTCCAAAAAAAAAAAAAACACTATTTGAAAGATAAAGATGTTTTAAAAAAATAATAATGTGAAAATGTATTTATAATATATTCAATAAAAACAGTATTAAAAGAACAATGTAATAAAAAAGTACAAAAAATAAGAGCCAGGAACGGTTAACAACAGATTTTAACAGAAATATTACATTCAACCCTACTGAATAAGCCATTTTTAAGTGAATTAGCTCCTGAACACACTGCCTTAAAGGTATAACTATCTTTGATCTAAGGTCTGTGTTTGAGCTGAAATGTAATATAGACCAATTCTTACAAAACAAATGTATTGTTGCACTGGATAAGTATCTATATAAAACTGTGAATTCTCTACTTCAGTTTTCTAAATGAAGAAGCTGAGAGAAACATACTGCATTTTGGCTTTGCAGTAGATTTCTTCTACCACATGTGTTTCAGGAGAAGCAATTAACACAATTAACCAAGGTAGATGGACTGCAGGTGTTACTGAACCTGTCTTGGTGCCTCTCCCAAGAGAGAAGGAGAACCGATTTTCAAAATAGAGCATGATAATGTTCACTATGGTTAATGTTTACCTATGTATTTACACATGAAACAATTCTACAAAAGTATTTCTATTGCCAGGTATCATCCCCTCTCTGACTTTAGGAGCACAGCTTAGTAGATCCTGCTGATTACAGGTGTACAGTTCAGTAGATATTGTTGATTGCAGGTGTACAGCTTAGTAGATCCTGCTGATTGCAGGTGCACAGCTTGGGCTATTTATTGCTCCCATGAGTAGGTAACTCTGAAGCAATTACCTAAATGTTTTCACTGGTATACTTTACTTTCTTAAATCTAATTTAACTTTGATTTTAAAGCTGTTGATATTGGCTTTCACCTGGTCATAACTTTAGTAATTGTTTATATTTAAGATTCTACTCTGAAAAATTCACTACCCCTGTTCTAGTTTATAATTCATAGATTTTACTATTAACATGACGTAAAGTCATGTTTTTATTAAAGACACGGAGGCGAGTATTATGCTTCTCTTTCTTTAATTCTCCCTCAGCAGCGAAGAGAGATATATGCAAAAGAGAGAAAAAATAACAAATAACATTAGCATATTGACAGTGCTATCATAGGTATCCACCCCCTTAGTATATAAGGTGTAGCACTCCATGCTTCTTCCTCTTTCTTCCGCGATCCGAAGACCAGATCCATAACCGAACTATAAACTTGGCCCGAACAGGAACAGTGGGCGATAGGTAAATGTCCAATCCTTGAGGTTAGACTGTAGAGCCTTGTATCGGAACTTCACCACCTTGATAGTATAATTCAGGCTAAAAAGAGAGGAGAAAATATGGTAATATTTGGTTGGTAACTGTTGGTATCATGTATCCCCATGTAGGCATAACTTATTTCGTACAAAATTGTAGTCATGTCGTCATAACATAAGATATTAGTTAAGATTATGTCTACTTTATCACATAGCCACCTACCTGAGTGACGTATGAGAAAACCTTCTAATAGGGTAATTAGTTCGTAGGAGCCCACCCAATCTGTGGTTGATATCCATGAGAAATCCAATCCCTCCACCCAGGGAGGGCGGGAGGGAATAATACTTGCCTCCGTGTCTTTAATAAAATCATGACTTTACGTCATGTTAATAGTAAAATCTAGGAATTTTATTAAAGACACGGAGGCTCCTATTATGCTCTTTCAAAGCTGAGCAATGACTCTTTCCGAGAAATGTTGGATTGGTTTAAAATAGAAATTCCAGAATGTGGATTCCATAGACCAGTCTGCGGCCTTCAGGATGTCTTCTAATCGACACGCTACTGTCGATGCTTTAGAAGCCATAGCGCCTCTGACCGAATGGGCCGAAAAAATTGTAACGTCTATCCCGGCCAAAGCTAATAACCATTTGGCCCAACGGGCGAGAGTAGGTGTAGCTACTGGTAGGTGCGGTTTCTTTAGAGAAATAAACAAAGGGCCGTAGTTTGACGGTCTTAGGGAAGAAGTACGGGCTTCGTATTCTTTTAAGCATAGTATTGGACACAGATTCGGTTGGTTGGGAAGGCGTGGATAGAAGACTTGCTTAGTTGCCGATTTTGTTCTCCGTGAAATATCAAAAGACACTCCTTCCGGAGTGAATGTGCGGGCTAGCGAGTCCAAGGCCCTTACATCTGACACTCGTTTACAGGATAATAAACATAAAATCATGAGTAGTTTAGCAGACAGCTGTTTAATTGACAGTGCCGTGTTGTCGGGCCATTCTTCCAGGAATTTGAACACTATGTTGACATCCCAAAAGGATCCGTATCTGGATTTAGGTGGACGTGAAAAACGTATACCTTTGAGTAGGCGAAATACCAGGGGGTTCTGTCCGAGGGGAATTCCGTCCACAGTATCATGAGCTGCTGAGATAGCAGATCTGTAGATGTTGACTGTACGGAATGCCTTGCCCGATTCGAACAATTGAGTGAGGAAGTCTAGTAACATCTTTACAGAAGCTGATATGGGATCCACTGATTTTTCCAGGCACCAATCGGACCAAGCTCTCCATGCCGTAGCATATGTGCACCGTGTTCCTGGTGCCCAGGCGTTCGCCAAGAGTTGGGTAGTTGTTCTCGAAACTTACGTGATTTCCCAGGGTCCCCGGAAAGGAGCCATGCCATTAGTCGGAGGATTCCCCATTCTATCAGGTCGTGGTTCTCCCCATTCGGGTTGGTTAACAGGGACGTTTGATCCGGTAGTAACCGTGGGAAGTCGATCGCCATTTCCAGAAGGTGAGGGAACCAGGGTTGAGATCTCCAGCAGGGTGTTATCAAGACCAACGTGGTTCTGTAGCGTCGAATGTATGCCAGAGTCCGAGCAATCAGGTTGAACGGGGGAAAGGTGTATGCTCGTCCCCCGGTCCAGTCCTGAAGGAAAGCATCTGTTGCCAAGGCCTCCGGATCCGGTCGCCAGCTGAAAAATTGAGGAAGTTGTGTGTTCAGTCTGGACGCAAAGAGATCCACACTCAAGGGACCCCATAGTCGAGCTATCTTGGAGAAGACTTTCGGTTGGAGTCTCCAGTCCCCTAAATCCCTCAGGTATCGGGAGTTCCAGTCCGCGGTGTAATTGTCTAGGCCTGGGATGTGTTCCGCGGTCACCGACACATTGTTTCGCAAACAGTAATGCCAGAAGTCTCGAGCCAAAACCGCCAGGATGCGTGACTTGGAACCTCCTAGATGGTTTATGTATCTGATCGCCGAGATGTTGTCTAACTTGAGGAGGATTGAGCAAGAGATGCCCCTGGGTGTGAGGCTGCGGATGGCAAATGAGGCCGCCAGTAGTTCCAGTGAGTTTATGTGCAGGAATGATTCGTTTACTGACCATCTGCCTCCTGTGGATATGGAGCCGCAGCGCGCGCCCCAGCCATGTAAGCTTGCATCCGACTCTATTATCATATCTGGAGTGCTTATAAAACCTGGGGTATCCAGAGGGATTTCCTCTATGGCATTTTTGTTGTGAAGGGCCTCTATCTCCGTGGAGATGAGGTCGCGGTGAGACTGTGGCATGTGTGGCACACGTGGAAGGGAATCCTGAAAAGGAAGACCTGTCAGTTCTAGGTGGTAACCCTCTACAGTCTGTAGCACCCAGCTGTCGGCCGTGATAGTGGCCCATGTCTGAGAAAACAAAGCTAGTCTGCCCCCCACATTTATATGGGAAAAATGGGGAAAAATCGTACTCACCATAAGGGCGTTTTCCTGGGGTTGTTCCTCTGCCGCCACGGGTATTCCAAGATCTTCCTCGAGAAGGGAAGAACGGAGTGTAGGAACGTTCTTGGTTTTGCCTCCGTGTGTTGAAGGAGCCTCTGCCCGGTCTGGAGAAACCTCGGGGGTTGCGGCCGGATAGACGGCTCCTACCTCTACCAGCCCCACCGAAAACCTTTTAATGGATAATTGGGCCTTATCCAGAGCCATGAAGGTTTTGACATAGGAGCCCAGGTCTTTGACGAAGGATTTGCCAAACAACAGACCCTTAGCCGCGGCCCCTGGTTCAGAGGAGGCCATGCTAGCCAGCTTGGGCTCAATTTTCAGCAGGATTGCCTTCCTGCGTTCCGTTGACATGGCAGTATTGGCATTGCCGATCATGCAGACCAAGCGTTGGAGCCAGCCAAACGCCACCTCAAAGTCTAATGGTGCCTCACCCGACTGAGCTGCTTCCAGCAGTTCGTACAGCTTAGTGACAGGACCCAGGGTGTCTAGGAACCTGTCCTGACAGTTTCGGAGGGAGTAGTCCAGTCCCCTCTTAGACTTCCAGCCGGTTTTGGCTAGAAACTGGGCTGAGGGTCCACTTCTGGGGTTTTTGCCACAGCATCAGGAATTATGGGTCAGGGGCATTCTGCTCTCAACTTATTACGGCCCTCTTGAGAAAGGGACTTACGTACCCTGAGGGCCAGGTATCAGGCGATGTGTTCGGAGGGTTCCCACTCAGCAGAGCGTGGGTGCCTTAAGTTGTCAGGGTCAAATAGCGGAACATCTTTAGGGTCGCGGGCTGCTTCCACCTCGGGCGCCCCTGAATGTGCAGAGGTACGTGTTGGCGTCAAGGGGAACTGCTTTCCCTGGAGGCTTTCACCCTCTGAGAGCTCGTCCTCGTACGGGTCAGAGTACGGGACGTCTGACCCCTCATCCCCCTCCTCGTCTGAGTCAGACAGTATATCTTGGGTTCTTGCCCGTTTCCAGTCTCTGGTAACCGTAGCTCACCCAGAAGCTCTATTGCGCGGTTGTTGCGCGCCATCATGGACAGCCTGAGGCATGTCAATCAGAGCAGGGTCAACCTGCATGGGGGGAGTCTTGTGAATGTCTGCGTTTGGTTAGCGCTTTGCGCCCTGGTAGCCTCCCTTCAGGAGGGGTATGGGTCAAGGTTGTACCTGCTTGAGTGCAGAGGTTGTACCTGCTTGAGTGCTTGTGTAATGGAGTCCGAGATGGTAGAGGACATTGCGCCCATGGCTGAAGATATGGCCTTGGAAATAGATTTGGACATGGTGGTGTCCAGAAGGCATTGGAATTCTTCAGAGCCCATGAGCCCAGGGTCAACCTGGGGGTCAGGATCAGTAATGGCCATAGAGGGGCTAAGCTTGCCAGGGAATTTATAACCAGATTGTATGGCAGATAATTGAGTGCAAGTGAGATGAGCCCCGCCGGCGAAACCCGGCAGAGTGTGACCGGGGAGGGAGCCCCAACCGGAGGGGGGGCGGGAGGTAGGGAAAACAGCCAATCCCAAGAGGTAAACAGAGGGTACCACGGTCACACCAAGAAAAGTAAAAGGTCACAGCAAGAACAAACAGAAAAACAGAGCAAAAGAAGTGGGAAAAAAGGAAAAAGGGGGGATAAACAGTAAAGAATATCCCAACAGCAATACAATATATATATATATAATAATAATATAATATAAAATAATCCCACAGAGCACACCATAGAAAATAATAGGAGAGTGTACTTATCTTCTGAGGGAGCAGCGAAGAAAGAGGGAGAAGCATGGAGTGCTACACCTTATATACTAAGGGGGTGGATACCTATGATAGCACTGTCAATATGCTAATGTTATTTGTTCTTTTTTCTCTCTTTTGCATATATCTCTCTTCGCTGCTGAGGGAGAATTAAAGAAAGAGAAGCATAATACTCGCCTCCGTGTCTTTAATAAAATTTTATTCAGATTTCAGCTCAATGCTCTGGAATTTATTTAGAATATTATTTAGAACTGAGGAAATGTCCTTAAAGCATAATTGTTATAGATTGGAGAATGTGCTATTTGTTATATTCAGTATTCTGCTATTTTATCCCTTGGGGACCTTGAGTTTGGCAATCCCGTTCATGTATGCCAGTGGTGGCAGTCTTTTGGTTCTTAAGGAGTTAGAATTTCCCACAGATTCTCTTGTTGTGAAGTGGAACATTATAATTTCCTTTCTGCATTAAAAATGTATTCTTTTAGGCTCATATGATTTATGTAACTTTGATGCTGGATATTGCAAGTATTTTAATTGACATTGGAAGGTCTCTTCAGTCACCAGACCATTCTACCAGGTTAACTATGTCAGGTAAAATCCACCTGCTACCAGAACAATAAGGGAAATTGCTGAACATAAAGTCCCATTAGTTTCCTCTGTTCTGATATTCATGGGAATTCTTCTGGATGTTCTCAAATCTGGACTTTGCAACTAATGTGTGGCTTTAAGCTGTTGAGTCATCCTACATAATATAATATTGTAGCTTGTTTGTGACAATCACACAAACTGATATGTGGCTGATATGTTTCAGAATGTCTCTGTACCTAGATCTGTTTAACTGATGGTTATCCTTAACATTGCATTGCTGTAATACATGTGAATTATATGCTTGGGCTGGTGTTAAAATATTTGCAGATAAAACAAGCTGCACAATGATCTTATCACCAAAGGCTCTGTCTTAAGTACTTAATTACTATCAGAAGATAAGGTTAGAGCAAGTATGCAGTTGGTTGTTTTCATAATGACAACTGAATATCTTCTACTATCCTGCTTATTATGTGTCTGTTGCCACGATGGATACTGAGTCTCTGGTTACCATCTTTTCATCAGTGTCCTGCCCATTATGTGTCTCCAACTTATATTGCACAACAGTCGCTAATCAATTTGATTCTACTGTTTGGCATAATTTGTACCATTTATAATATTTTTAACTTTGAAGGTAGGTCTTGAAGTGGTTGGCCTATATTGCCTACTTATAATTTAGTACTTGCCACAATTTCTACGGTACATACTGATATTTTGGAGCTAATCTGATTGATGTGATTCTTCTTGCCTTTGCCTAGTAATATCTATTTGTGTTGTTATTGGTTTCTATTTCCCCTGTGACTGATCATTACTGTATCAAACAATGCATTCACAGTGTGAGGTATTGTTGAATCAGATTTTTGCACTATATTGTCATTGTTGCAGTGTTTTAATAACAGACTAATTGTTCTACTACGATCTGCATTTTTTTTTCTTACAGGCAGATATTGTTTTGTTTCCTGTATCTACAGGTAACTAGTTCACTAGGCAAGATAAAATTGCTTATTGTCTTTAATAAATACATCCAGAATAGAGTAGGATTTTTTGTTTAATTCTCCCCCTGTTTTATAGCAGGATATGACTGTTCTTATCCAACAGAATCTGAAATGTCATGGATTGTTCCAGTCTGATCTCTGAAAGTTCTGCCTTTGTCAAATTCCTGATTTGATACTGCCATCTGTTTATTTTATCTATATTAGAGAAGGACATTATCTTCTGTTTTTCACAAAATTTCTAGACCGTGTCTTGGTTTTATGGAGGTTCTCTGTTTTTTTTTGTTTTTTTGTTTTTTTATTGTCCTTAACAGGACAGTTGTCTTTTTCTTACAAGAGTTTGCCTTGTATTAGTCTAGCCTTGTTCCTTCTATAGGTTTGGTTATTGTAACGGCTACCCAGAGTGGAGAGGGGTATTTTCCATTGGGGACGTCCTTTCTCTGGGCCAGGAGCTTGGCTGAAGTGAGGAGGCGAAGTCCCATCAGCTGGATCCTTGGAGCAGTAGAGAGGCAGAGCTCTGAAAAGAGCTGAAAAGAGCCAGTGATTATGCTGAAAGTTTCCTTTCAATAACGAGTCACAGCTACCTTTTAAAGGGTGAAGAAGAACTGACTCCAATGAGCCTTTATTGCTGCTTTTATGCAGGATCTTACAGGTTTGGCAACACCCACTGGACCTTGTGGGGCACCAACAAGGCAGTTACAGCAACCAATCATGTACAAGGTTACACACCGCAGTTACAGTAAATTCCTCCCCTTTAATAATATTTTTGATAAGAAAGGTACTTACAGTTCCAGTTCAGGTAGATCAGTGATAGATTTATTCCTCATGAAACTGGGCAGCACAGTGACAGTCACTGGACACAGGTGAGTTTTTGACCCCAATGGGTTTGTAATTTGTGAAAAAATGGTAACTAAAAATAACAAAAAATAAAAATAAATAATTCACACACCTACTCTGACACATAAGTACAAGTATAAGTACAAGTAGGTATTTCTGTAAAATAATCCTAAAACATTGCTGAATTTCAGTGATCATTTTAATGAAATGTATATCAAGAAATTAAACAACATCAATGTACTTTGTTAGTCAAAATTTACATAATAAGAACATAGACATGTACATAATAGGGAGTAATGGACTCAAGAAATGCACCTGACGTGTATCATTTATGTGAAACAAATATAGCGTAGGCTATAGCGTAGAATGGGTGGCAGCAGTAAATCCACAAGGATTTGAAAAAACCTTGTGTAAAGATACAATATATGTTACAAAAATTGGTGATAAACTGCGCCTAATGGTGAAAATGAGTGACATGATGTAGAATACCTTTATAGTATACAGATGTGTGTGTGTGTGTGTGTGTATGCATATTCAAAGGTTGTGAGTTTGGTGGTGGCTGCTGTTGTGTTTTCTGGGAGTTCTAAAAAGCTTTTAAGGTGTATATATCCAAAGAATGTGTGTGTGTGTATTGTAGGGTGAGTGTTGTTGTGGTAGTGTCACGGTAGTTTACCCCAACTCGCAAGATTTAGTCCAACAATTGACAATATAGAGCATATACGTCTTACTGGACCTTAGAATGGCCGTGTCAGGGCTCCGCGGGCAGCTGTGAGGGGAGGCTGCACGCCACTTGCAGCACTCACCCTCAGTCCATCGCCACTCGCAGTCTCCCCTCCTCCTACCTGTCGGTGAGCGGCATCTCCTCTCCACTGCGCGCCACTCGCGTCCTCCTCCTCGCCTCCCAGTGGCAGCATGGATAACGCTGCACGCTGGGAGCCTGCGCATTTATGTGAACGCCGGGGTCAGTCACGTGACCCGGTGTTAAAGCAACAGTACCATAATCACAGTGGCAGGTGTAGATATCTCCCACGTGTGATTGTTAATTCTGATTGGAAGTTATCCAATCAAAATTAAGCAAAGGATATATATATACTTACCTTTCCTGTCTCTCAGTGCCCTGTTGTGGTCTTGTGATACCTGTATTGCAGTTTGCTCGTGTTTCTCTCTGGTTACCGATTATTTGGCTCATTATTCCGATTTTCCTGTATTCTCCACTCCTTTGACCTCGGTTTGTTTCTCGTTCTCCCGTTTTCTGGCTCCCTTTACTTGGCTTGTCTCTTGCCTATTCTTATTGTGCTTAGCCTGGCCACTCTAAGGACCGGTATAGCATCCTTCCTCTCTGTGACCTGTTAGCGTGTTAGGTTCCGGAATCGTGACGTAGAGGAGAGAAACACAGAGTCAGGAACTATCCGAGGTCAAGCGTACAAAGAGACAGCGAAAACAAGAACTAGCCAAAGTCTGGTACACAGTAATCAGTAATCTGGCAAACAAGACAAAACAGGGATAAAGAGATAAACGGAGTCAGATACAAAGGCAAGGTCAAGTACAAAAAATCACAACTGAACACAACAAGCGCTAAAGGGAACTGAAACGATAGGGCAGGGAGTTAAGGGAGAGGTAAGTATAAATACCCCAACATTCAATTTGATTGGCCCCTGTCATATCCACACCCCCAAAATGTGAGTGTATGGGCAATGTGGGATGACAGGGGCCAATGGGAGACCGTTTTAGTTTTCGGCTCCCACTTCCCCTTTAAGAGGGTGCCCGAGACGCGCGGCGCGCTCTTGGAGCTAGGCGGGACACGTGACCGCATCCCGCGGTCAGTGCCCGCCGTCATCCAAGCCCCGAGCGAGCCACGCGGCGGGAACTGAGGACCTCGGCCGGCTCCCGGATAAGGTAAGTACCGCTACAGTACCCCCTGAAGACACGCCCACCGGGCGGGGAGGACCAGGCCTGGCAGGAAAACGAGAATGGAATGAACGTACAAGGCGAGGAGCGTGAACAGCGTCAGCGGAAATCCAACTGCGTTTCTCAGGCCCATAGCCCTTCCAATGCACCAGGTACTGGAGGCGACCCCTGAGAAAATGCACAGCAGCTAATTCGAACTCCTCATGATCCTCCACAGAAACAGGAGGGGGAGGAGGAACATGCCGGGTATAATGGTTACACAGGAGGGGTTTCAACAAGGAGGTGTGAAAGACGTTAGGAATACGTAGGTTCCTAGGAAGATCCAAGGCATATGAAACAGGATTAACTTTATGTAAGATACGAAAAGGACCGATAAAACGAGGAGCCAACTTCATAGAAGGCACACGAAGGCGGATATTGCAAGTGGAAAGCCAAACCCTATCCCCCACGACATAGGATGGAGCCGCCCTGCGATGCTTGTCAGCTTGAACCTTTTGGCGAGCAGCGGAGTCCACCAAAGAATGCTGAACCTGCTCCCAAGTAGTACGTAAACCAGCCAAATGTTCATCCAGAACTGTAAGAAGAATGCAGCTGGAAGAACAACAGAATGCCGGCCATAAACAACGTAGAAAGGACTTTTACCAGAAGATTCATGAGCAGCGTTATTACAAGCAAACTCAGCCCAAGGAAGAAGGTCAGTCCAATTGTTCTAATGGTGGGATACGAAACAACGAAGATACAGCTCTAGGGATTGGTTGGCACGTTCAGCAGCTCCATTAGACTGGGGGTGGTAAGCGGAGGAAAACGAGAGAGAAATACCCATCTCTGAACAAAAGGCTTTCCAGAATCTGGAAATCAATTGGCTACCCCTATCGGATACAATCGATACAGGAATCCCATGCAACCGAAACACCTCCCTGGCGAAGATAGAAGCAAGTTCCTTGGATGAGGGCAATTTGACAAGTGACACAAAATGAGCCATCTTAGAAAGCCGATCCACTATCATCAGGATGACTGTTTTACCATTCGAAGGAGGCAATTCAACAATAAAATCCATGGATAGATTGGACCAAGGCCTCTCAGGTATGGGCAACGGGTGCAACAAACCACAAGGAACTCTATGAGAAGACTTCATACTGGCACAAGTAGTACATGCCTGTACGTAATCGGTGAAGTCCTTGCGTAAGGAAGCCCACCAGAAATACCAGGATGTCCAGCAGTTTTGGTGTCATGATATAATGACATAATGTCCCATCTTTCGGGGACATCAACAAACAGTTTATCAGCAGGTCTCTCTCTAGGTGCCATGTTTTGTTTAGCCTGTATAACTTGCAAGAGTGAAGAAGAAATAGAAAGAACGTAGTAGCTATTATTCTCTCCGGGGGAATGACAGGTATCATCAAACTCTTGTTTGTCTGTAGTTTCGAATTGTCTGGACAGAGCGTCACCTTTAGTGTTACGATCACCCAGTCTGTAGGTGATGATATAATTGAAATGAGATAAAAACAGTGACCACCTGGCCTGCCTAGAAGACAATCTTTTGGCTTCACTAAGGTAGGAAAGGTTGTTGTGATCCATAAAAATGAGGATGGGATCCTTAGTACCCTCTAATAGATGTCTCCACTCCTTAAGTGCTAAAATAATAGCAAGGAGTTCTCGATTGCTTATGTCATAATTCTTTTCGTCTTTGGACATCTGCTTGGAAAAGAAGCCACAAGGATGAAATGGCTTTTCAGGTGATTCTCTTTGAGATAAGACAGCACCTACCCCAATATCAGAAGCATCAACTTCAAGAATATAAGTCAAAGAAGGGACAGGATGCTGTAAAATAGGAGCAGAGGCGAACATAGTCTTAAGAAATTCAAAATCCTCAAGCGCCTCTGGGAACCAGACACGAGTATTACCATCCTTTTTAGTCATACGGGTTATAGGCGCTACAAAAGAAGAAAAACCTTTAATAAAGCGTCTATAATAGTTAGAAAAACCAAGAAAACGCTGAATGGCTTTCAGACCTTGAGGTAGAGGCCATTGACTATGACAGCAGAAAGCTTTTGGGGATCCATATGAAAACCCTTAGCAGAAATTAAATACCCCAAAAACTGGACTTCGGATTGATCAAATAAACATTTTTCTAGTTTACAATAAAGACCATTAACAAGAAGGGTTTTCAAAACTGTTTTAACATGCATGTGATGAGTATGCAAATCCATTGAATATATTAATATGTCGTCCAAGTACACTATTACAAATGTGTGAATGAACTCTTGTAATACGTCATTAATAAATTCTTGAAACACTGCTGGGGTGTTACAAAGACCAAATGGCATCACAGTGTACTCGTAATGACCAGTCCTAGTATTGAATGCAGTTTTCCATTCATGGTCCTTCTTTATACGTATTAGATAATACAGTAGCATGTTTGAGCCTGTCAAATAATTCCGTGATTAAAGGTATAGGGTAAGCATTTTTTATGGTGATTTTATTTAGACCCCTATAATACAAGGTCTCAAATCGCCCTCCTTCTTCGACACAAAGAAGAACCCAGCCCCTGCCGGAGAAGAGGATCTCCTTATAAACCTCTTTTGTAGAGATTGTTTAATATATTCCTCCATGACACGGTTTTCTTGAGGAGACAAAGGATACACCCTGCCTTTGGGAGGTATAGTGCCAGGCAATAAATCGATAGCACAATCATAGGGTCCATGAGGCGGTAATTTGTCAGCCTCCCTTTTATCGAAGACAGACTTGAAAGATCAGTACTGAGGAGGTATAACAGTTGACAAAGGAGGAGTAGTAGGAACATTAATAGAATTTTTAAAGGGGTGATTTTAACGATACAAGACTCTTGGCAGGTCTCGCTCCAAGATACTATTTGTCCTGACTCCCAGTCAAAAATGGGATTGTGAGAACGTAACCATGGGTACCCTAACACGATGTGAGAGGAAGAAGAGGTAATGACCTGAAACTGAATGGTTTCTAAGGGAAACATCCCTGTATACATATGCAACGGTTCAGTTTCAGCCGGCCCCCGGATAAGGTAAGTACAGCTACAGGTAGATCATTGTATTGAAGTAATTTCCCTTCGGCAAAGAAGTGGTAGAACCTGTAGAGGCCATTATAGTTGTAGTGTGTAAAATCTCTAGGGTTCACGTCTGGGGCAAAGGCTTTGTTGCACAATATGGGGCATTGGGTCGTTGATATTTCTCAGTGAGTTTGTCCCATATGGCTATAGAGTTGGCTAGTGTAGGAGGTGTGGGTGGTGGTGTGGGATGAGATTTTTGGGGTACCCAAAGGAATAGGGTGAGGAAGTCATAGCCAAAGAGGTCCTGTTCCAGTTTTACCCAGCGTTTGACTCCAGGCGGGGAGTGCAGGTTTTGTATATGGTTGAGTTGAGTTGCATGGTAGTAATGCTGGAAGTGGGGTAGGCCAAGCTGTGACAGTCTTCTGTTACTTTTTGTAGCATCAGAGTGAAGTTGAAGGTATATGTGCGGTGCAGTTCCGCTGGCAGTGCAATTCCGAGGTACGAGATGTGGAGGTTTTGTACTTGAAGGCATATGTATTTTGCAATATGTGTATGTCCTGCCTCTATGTTGAGCAGCAGTGCTTCCATTTTTCAGCCGATACCCCGAGATCTCGGAGTATTCATCCAGTAGCTTTGGGAGCGATGGGAGTGAGTGTAGCAGGTCTGTGAGCATCAGTAGAAGGTCATCGGCATACGCCACTGCTTTGTATGTCTGTGTGCATACTGTGATGCCGGTGATTGATTGTGTGGTGCGGATAAGATGCATCAGAGGTTCAAAAGAGAGGGCAAAGAGAATGGGGGATAGTGGGCACCCCTGCCTTGTTCCATTGTGTATGGAGAAGGTGGGTGGTTCTGTGTTATGTATGAGGAGGTTAGCAGTGGGGTTGGAATATATTGTTTGCAGCGCGGATAGAAAGGGTTTGAGAAATCTGAGTTTCTCCAAGGTATCAAAGAGGAATGGCCAGAGCAATCTATCAAAAGCCTTTTCGGCATTGAGGGATAGGAGTGGAGTCGGGATAGAGTGTCGGTTGGCCACCCAGACCAGGTCCAGCAACCTCCTAGTGTTGTTGCTGACCTGGCGAGAGGGAATACCAGTGTAGTGAGGAATGGTAGGAGTCAGTTGGCAAGTATCTTGGTGAATATCTTCACGTCAATGTTTAGCAAAGATATTGGTCTATAGTGGCCTGGTTCCGCGAGGGGCTTGTTGGGTTTGGGTAGGAGGCATATGTTGGCCTGTAGCATGTCTGTGGGGAGTGGTTCCCCCCGCAGTAGTGAGCTGTATAGGCGTCCTAAGTGAGGCAAAATGATGTCTTTTAATGTTTTATAGTATATGCCCGAGTATCCATCAGCTTTTGTTGGGTTTGGTGGCTCCTCTTGCTGCCGCCACTTCCTGTTCTGAGATTTCTGTGGAGAGTTGGGTGATTGCACCATCTGGGAGTGTGGGTAGTTGTATTTTTTCTAGGAAGGTATAGATTCTCTCTTGTAATATGTTGGGTTGTTGTCTGTGTTGGGGGGTGTAGCGGATGGTACTGTGGCTGTCCTTACAGACTATGAGAATCCTGCAATTCGTGTGTTGTTTCTGCTTTGTATTTCATTGTAACTGGCATTCGTATGACACAAATGGAAACTACCGAACTAATAGACCTCCCCCAGAGTGAAGTGTGTCCCTAATTAAGCTTTAAAATATGTGTTTACCGCAGACTAATTGGTGGTTTATGGATGTATCTGGGTGGCCGCCATTCGGCATGCGAACACGTGGTTCGGTGAGTTTGGAGTACCTAACAAGGGCATTCATGCGAATGCCGGTTTAATGGTGGGTGGCATGTATTTCTGTGTATTTTACCTCCCGAACGGAGACCGACCGCAGGGCCAAAATGCATGGAACCCTTTTTTGATACAACCTCGTGTGCGGACGGTCAAATTTCACCCTCCACCTAACTCCCGAACCCCTGGTCTGATCTGGGTGAATTTTGGATATGTTAGTCACCCAGATCAGGGCTACCAAGTATTGGTGTACCTGCTAATCTTGGGGTACATCCAGAACTTGGGGAAAACTGTAACCTGTATAATGGGATTAGGTGTCATACTAAGGGGAGGAGATGTGTGGGAGGTAACTGCTATTCCATTGGGTACTGTAGTAATGAATGGGAATCCCTCCCTTGCATGGGAGAAATGCTTAAAAGGAGGTTGTGTGTAATAGAAGTCAGTTCTGCTCCTGATGCTGTGTGTCGTCCAGTCATTGGGATCTGTATGGGGATATTCGTGGATTACCTTGCTTGTTGAAATTATTACTTCATGGGATTTTTCATCACTTGTTCCTGAGCCTCACTGGGATCTTAGTGGAGTTAACCTGTGAAATACCAGGCCTCCGCTACAGGGGGTATGGTCGTCTCTGCGATTTTAGTGGGTATGTCTGTGGTGTTTCCCGACGGGGTGCGGATACTGGTGATGTGTTTAGCTTGAATGCATTTGTGTAGCCTGCATGCGAGAAGTGTGTCGGCTTTGTTGGATTTTTCATAGAACATTTGCTTTGTCTATTGTAAGGCTTTAGTTGCATCTGCTGCCATTGCATCCTTAAGGGCCTGTCTTTGTTGTTGGAGTTGTGTTGTGAGATCAGGGGTGGGGGTGCGTTTATGTTGTGTTTCAAGCATCCTGATTGTAGTAAGAACGTTTTCTATGTGGGCAATACTTTTTTTTTTTTTCTTTTTGTGTGTGCTGTGGCTATACTGATGAGGGAGCCCGGGATCACGCTTTTGTGGGCTGCCCATAGAATTGCTTGAGATTGGACTGTGTTCTCTTTAGTGGTTAAGTAATTTGTGAGTTCAGGCTTGAGTTTTTGTATTACTTGTGGATCATGGAGTAAGATTGGGTTGAGTCTCCAGGACCACGGTCTGATGATTTGTGGTGGTTGGAAGGTCATGGAGATTTCGGTGTGGTCAGACCATGTTATGTTGGCGAGTGAAGTTGTCGTGTGAGTGGGAGGAGAGATGGGGATATGAGGAAGTAGTCTATGCGGGAGTAGGATCGGTGAGGGTGGGAGTAGAATGTATAATCTTGCGTTGTCCGGGAGACTGTCAGGATTACAGAATGATCCAGCACGTAGAACTGTGTAACACAGAGGACTGATAGGTAACGTATACCGGACCTTAGAATGGCCAGACTAACGTACCAAAGAATAGTCAGGAATAGCCGAGGTCAAGGGAAACAGAAAGACACAATGATAAGGAAAAGCCAGGAGTTGGGGATGCCAGAAAACAGGGAAGTCAAAAACAATGCCAAAGTCAAATAACCAGAATAACCAGAATCAATAACACGCTCTCAGACAACCACAAGGGAAACCACGACAGGGCACTGAGCAGGATGAGAACTGGGCCTAAATACCCCTCCTCTAGGTTTGATAGGCTGTAACCAGCCTTTGACCCCAAAGGCAGTTACCAGATCTCATTTGCATAATTGCTGCTCAGCATTAACCCTTCTGTGGATTTGGTTGCTGCTCGGCACAACTTTTCCTGTGTGGACAGTAAATGTCATTTACCACATTTTTGTAAGCGGATGAATACGTGAAATTACCCCCCACCTGAAGAATGCCCACCGGGCGGGCAGGACCAGGTTTGAGAGGAAATTTGGAGTGAAAATAGCGAATCTTGCAGCCAGCATGTATATCAGATGCCGGAACCCAAGAACAATCGGCTGGTCCATAACCTTTCCAATCCACCAAGTACTGTAAAGTGCCCCCGAGAAAACCTGGAATCAATTATGGAGGAGACTGTAGCGGAGCGGCAATATTAAATCCCACGATCTCCACTGGTTAAGAAGGTAATCCACAGTCAAGCGCTGAAAAGCAAGGCAATATCCCAAATCCCCCAGTAACCGGACAAAACACAGTTCTGGGAGTCAACTGAAGTCTTTATTCACATGCTCCAATATTTATACAATTCCACAAGCAAAGGGTTTCCTGAGTCACATCACACGGGTATTACAGGAGTGGACTACATGGGAAACTTAATGTACAGAGCATTTCTCCCATCAGGCACTGCTGCAGGAGAGGGATCCTCCCACTGGAATATACCGTTAAGTGGATTATCCCTCCATGCAGCAGAACCGGCATTTCACATTTAAATACATAACTTTTACACTTTTACACTGTTCGGTTTATTTAAACGAATGGACGTTCGGTAGATAGCTGGGGTCTGAGCGCACATTTCGTGGGAATACCGCTCAGGTCCCAGCTAAAGCAACCGAACGCCGCATGAAAAACATATTAATCAAAACCTACATTCAAAAGACCGATTGGCATACGGGGAGTAAAATACCGAAAAGCCCGAAACTCCCGAACGGCCTGGAAGTCCAGCGGTGTTCGCGCCGTCGAGTAGCCGTTTTCAGTACCAAGCGCTCGACGACAAAACACCGCCGGAGGAACAAAGGATCCAAGATGGCCGACCACCGCGTGGTCGGTAGTCGAACGACGGCCACCTAGAAGAGCCTCTAATTACTGATTGCAACACGTCTCTTAGTGTGTGGGCTATTGCAGGATAGTTTATTCGGTTCACGAACAGCCCGCAAAGGCATTGTTTGTGAAACAAATGAAATACAGCTATCTTCTTTCGGCAGATAGCCCATACAGGCAATACAATCATACGGTTCACAGTACATTACAACCAGGCACATATAACGTTATAAGAACTATACAGGCAACCCTTAAAGCCATAGTCTCTCTGTATTGTCCAAGTGGCTAGGTTTGCCACAGAGACCTCATACGCTTCCTGTCCAGAAATAACTAAGGGAGGAGGAGGTACACTTGAGACAGTATATTTATTGCAAACAAGAGGTTTGAGCAAGGATAAATGAAAGGTATTAGAAATTTTCAAGGAGGCCGGAAGAGCCAGAGAGTACGCAACAGGATTGATCCTACGAAGGACACGAAAAGGTCCAAGGAACCTAGGAGCAAATTTCATGCTAGGGACTTTGAGCCTGATGTTACGAGAAGATAACCAAACCCTCTCACCCACTTGGTAAACAGGGTTGGCACCTTGACGTGTATCAGCATGGTGCTTGAAACGGTAAGCAGCAGTTCCCAGAGCAGATTGAACTTTAACCCAGGTATCACGGATGGAAGACAGATGGTCATCCAAAGCAGGAATAGCCGTGTCAGAAAAAACAGCCGGTAGGACAGTAGGATGTCGGCCATTATTAATAAAAAATGGACTATGCCCAGAGGAGTCATGGTCAGCATTGTTCCTAGCAAACTCGGCCCATGGTAATAATTCGGACCAATTGTCTTGAGTGCTATTAGCGAAACAATGCAAGTATAACTCCAAAGGCTGGTTAGCCCTCTCAGCTGTACCATTAGTCTGGGGGTGGTAAGAGGATGAAAAAGACAATTCAATCCCCATTTGCTTATTGAAAGCCCTCCAAAGCTGGGATACAAACTGAGAACCTCTATCAGATACAATATTGTGAAGAATGACATGCAGACGGACAATCTCACGTATAAAGATCAGTACAAGGTCTTGAGATGACGGTAATTTCTTGAGAGGGATGAAGTGAACCATTTTAGAAAAATGGTCAACAACCATTAGAACTAGGAAGTTCTACAATTAAATCCATAGACAAGTATGACCATGGGACCTCAGGAACGGGAAGAGGTTGTAACAAGCCACAAGGGAGTTTATTAAGTACTTTGGAAACTGCACAAACAGAACAAGCCTGCACATACTCCTTAACATCCTTCCTGAGGGAATCCCACCAGAATGACCTCATGATAGCAGAAGTGGATTTATTAATACCTGGGTGACAAGCAGACACCTTGTTGTGAAACACCTTCATGATATTAACCCTTTCCCCCAATGGAACGAACAATTTGTCCTGAGGTTTACCACAGGGCGCCTGAGACTGAGCCTCCATGATGGAACCAAGCAGCGGAGAGGACAATGAAAGGATAGTGGAAGCAATGATACATTCCGGGGGAATGATATGGGACTTTTCTTGCTCTTGTATAGACTCAGTGTCAAACTGTCTGGATAAGGCGTCAGCCTTGACATTTTTAGAACCAGGTCTATAAGTAATAAGAAAATTAAAGCGAGAAAGGAACAGAGACCACCTAGCTTGTCTAGAAGACAATCATTTAGCATCTCCTATGTAAGCCAGGTTTTTGTGATCAGTAATGATCAAAAGGGGGTCCTTGGAACCCTCTAAAAGATGTCGCCACTCCTTGAGAGCTAGAATAATGGCCAACAATTCCCTATTGCCAATATCATAATTGCGCTCGGCAGGAGACAACTTTCTAGAGAAGTAACCACAAGGATGCAATGGAGTATCCTGGTTCTCCCTCTTGGAGAGAACTGATCCTACCCCTGTCTCTGATGCATCAACTTATAGTATGAAAGGTTTACTGGTATCAGGATGTATCAATATGTCAGCAGAGGCAAACCGCTGTTTGAGAGTTTCAAAGGCTTCTATAGCCTCCTTAGACCATATCGTACATTGTAGAACTGATTCCAGCTTTTTAGGATCCATCTGAAACCCAGAGGCAGAGATATTATATCCCAAAAACTGTACTTTAGATTGGTCAAAGATGCATTTTTCTAATTTACAATAAAGTTGATTCTTTAACAAGGTCTGCAGAACTTGTCTAACGTGATCATGGTGAGTTTGAATGTCAGGAAAATAAATAAGGATATCATCCAGATAGACCAAGACAAACGAGTAAATGTAATCCCTGAGTACATCATTTATGAAATCTTGGAAAACCGCTGGAGCATTGCACAACCCGAATGGCATCACTACATATTCATAGTGTGCACTTTGAGTCTTCCACTCGTGGTTTTCCTTGATCCTCACTAAATTGTAAGCACTTCTAAGCCCATGTGTGGGAGCTTGCGGGTTATGTGGCCATCTTGGGTCACGGTCAGGCTCCGCCTCCTGTATCAAATGATTTTTAAGAACCTTAAATTGGACTTCAAAATTCAAATTAAGAAACAAGTTATTCTTGATCTAATGAATTCGACCACTGGAACAGATTTAAAAGTATAATGATTAAGGGGCATTATCTGAAGAGGCCACAGCGATCTGGGACAAGAAAGAGTGGAATCTTGTAATAGGCTTAGTGTTGAGTTAATGGAGGGCCCACAACATAATGTATTTTATTCAACACCTAGGTAATGGCAATCTTTGTTCTACTAAAGCACATGCATAGATTGAATAGTATCATCAATAAGGAGCTTTTCTTACCTCTGTATCCATCAGCTGGTTCACCTGCAGGCAAATGGAAATAATATTGAATGTCAAATCCTTTATACAGGGTCTTCTTTGAGGATGTTGAAGTCTGGTAGCTATATTCATAATACAGATCCTGTACAATTTGATAATACAATTGGTTACTGATATGTATTTTTATTGTCCTAAATCCACTCATACATTGCTGTATCAAAACAATCAGCCTGCAAGTTCAATAAAATATGTCTATTGTTGGAATAAAATAAACTAATGGTTACATTTAATCTTTCTGCAGTGTCATCAGCCCCCTCCCCTCAACTCAAGATATGGAATAACAGATACTCATGTAAACTGATAAGAAAGCAGCCAGCACTGGGTTGGAAGATGTGAAGCAGGAGAGACTTGCACATTGTTTTTATTAACCCCTTAAGGACGGAGCCAAATGTACACGTTGTGAACAAAACAAAATGTAAACAAAACCTGGCATTTGCGCTACATGTCTGTCCAGCCGTAATACACCTCTTTCATAGTAAATGCACCCACCCTTATTATATATCATTTTATTCAGGGGAAACAGGGTTTTCATTTAATATCAAATATTTAGCTATGAAAAATAATTTAATATGAAAAAATGGGAGAAAATACAATTTTTTTTTATTTTTTTAGTTCTAAATGACATTTTAAAAGTCAGTGTCATAATACTGTTTGCTTTTACTGCAATAAAATACACATATTTGTATTTAGTAAAGTCTCACGTGTAAGACAGTACCCCCTATGTGCAGGTTTTATGGCGTTTTGGGAAGTTACAGGGTCAAATATAGCACGTTACATTTGAAATTGAAATTCGCCAGATTGGTTACGTTGCCTTTGAGACTGTATAGTAGCCCGGGAATGAAATTTACACCCATAATGGCATACCATTTGCAATAGTAGACAACCCAAGGTTTTGCAAATGGGGTATATCCAGTCTTTTTTAGTAGCCATTTGGTCACAAACACTGGCCAAAGTTAGCGTTAGTATTTGTTTGTGTGTGAAAAATGCAAAAAACGCCAATTTTGGCCAGTGTTTGTGACTAAGTGGCTACTAAAAAAGACTGGACATACCCTGTTTGCAATACCTTTGGGTTGTCTACTATTGCAAATGGTATGCCATCATAGGGGTAATTTTCATTCTTGGGCTACCATAGGGTCTCAAAGGCAACGTAACCAATCTGGCGAATTTTAATGTGAAAAAAATGAAACCGCAAGCCTTATATTTGACGCTGTAACTTTTTTGAAAACACCATAAAACCTGTACATGAGGGGTACTGTTGTACTCGGGAGACTTCGCTGAACACAAATATTTGTGTTTCAAAACACTAAAAAGTATCACAGCAATAATATTGTCCGTGTAATGCTGTTTGTGCGTGAAAATGCAAAAAAACTTCACTTTTACTGGCAATATCATCGTTGTAATACATTTTGCTGTTTTGAAACACTAATATTTGTGTTCAGCGAAGTCTCCCGAGTAGAACAGTACCCCCCCATGTACAGGTTTTATGGTGTCTTGGAAAGTTATAGGGTTAAATATAGTGCTAGCAAATTAAATTCCCTTTACTTTCGGCATGGGTTGTTAGGCAGGTCCTGCTAATTGTAATTAATTAAGATACCTAACTATGTAAAAATATTACATAAATATATATGTAGAATTAATATATATATATATATATATATATATATATATATATATACGTATGTGTATATATATGTATATATCTATATAATTTTTTTAAAATA
The DNA here is from genome assembly GCA_933207985.1 of Pelobates cultripes. Lineage (NCBI taxonomy): Eukaryota > Metazoa > Chordata > Amphibia > Anura > Pelobatidae > Pelobates > Pelobates cultripes. The sequence continues at coordinate 125,540,411 of OW240915.1, forward strand.
TTTTTATTTATATATAGGTATATATATAGTGATATATACGCATATATTTATGTATATAGATATATATATTATTTCGTTCTACTTGTATTTTGATATATATATATATATATTAATTTCACAATACAGTTAGAACGAAATAACACACATCTAAATATTTTTTAATTATTTATTTTTAATTATTTTTTTAATTTTATTTTTTAACGTATTTACATTTTTATTTTTTTTATATTATATATAAATATATATATAACAATAATTATATATATATTTAATCAGTATCAGTCTACGTGTAATTTGATATTAATAGTAAAATACACCTAGACGGTGTACATGTGTGTATGTATATGTGTATATATATATACTTAGATCATATATATATATGATCTAAGTATATATAATTTAATTTTTTTACACTTTTAACTCATTTTAATTTTATTTTCAGCCAGCAGGGGGACCACCTGTCATTACAGGCAGCCCCCCTGCTGGCAATACAGAAGCCAGCTATCCCGGCCATGTGATTGTGGGTCCTCGCAAGGACCCCACTCTCACACGGCCGGGGGGCTTCCTGGAGGACAGACATGCGGCGGGGGGCTCCCTGGGAGTCCCCCCCACCGCGATCGCCGGCGTGGGACCGCCGGCGACCGGGTAAGTACCGAAAGACCAGAGGGCGTACTATTACGCCCGGCGGTGTTTAGAGCCGCCTATAATAGGGCGTAATAGTACGCCCTCCGGTCTAAAGGGGTTAAGGATCTGAGAATAGAAAATGCAATGTTACACTTTTCATTGCCAATCTATGAACCCTCTATCAACCTTGACTAGCCCTCCTCTTCATCTAGCCCAGTCTTTCCATGGCTGCCCAATCACAGACTTCCCAGTGCAACTCAAGGATAATCTTTGCTGGGAGGGTGACAGTTGCCTGGAGAGTTGCCTGCCTCTTGAGTTTAGCCACTCTGAACTACGCTACCAATAATTAACAGGACTGGTGTTCTGATTGACAGGGGCAGGGCTGTTTAAAAAGCATAGATTTATAAATGTGCCTATCTATATTGAAATCTGCACTTTGTAAAATGTAAAGCAAGCTTAAGTGCTTTATGTGTGTGGAGAGGTCCTTTCAGAGTACACTGTCACTTTATGGTGTTTGTGTGTGCTTAATTTTTTACTATATGAAAGATAAAATAGGGGCTTCTTTTTCCCATTAGGGGAGAGATCTTTAATAATCTATATTTTAAGTCTTCATCAACCCATTGTTCCTGTAACATTTTGTAATCGTCTTATCTATTGTTAAATTCCACTCTTTATAATATTGTAAAGCGCTGTGAAATATGTTGGCGCTGTATAAATGATGCTAATAATAATCTTAATTATATTTGGCAAATGGTGGAGTTTAAGCATTTTATTTACAGTTATTAAGCTAATCTACCCACAATCCAGTAGTCAAAAGAACCCCATAAGGGCAAACTGCATTTATCCTTCAAAGATAATTTTTTTTTTTTTTTTTTAATTGAGATCCAAGGCAAAGAAGGAAACCCATTAACCCATTGTCGGTATGCAAGTAACTTTCTGTTATCATAGTGATAGTCTTGATCAAAGCTTTTACAACTCACTCCCAAACAACAACCAATCACACTTCATACGTAAATCTCTCTCCAACCTCTCCTCATTCACAGAGGGCACGTTAATCGTTGGAGGAGATCTTAATGTTCCCCTCATCCCTCTCATAGATTCATCCACGGGACACAGTAGCATCACCCAAGGAGCCCTCCGAAGCATACAGAAAATGCTTAAGAACCTTAGGCTGGTGGACTGCTGGCGAGCAATGCACCCGGCAGACAGGGAATACACCCACTACTCAGCGATACATAAGCGATACGCGAGGATTGACTATATCTTCCTTCAACAGGAACACCTTGGCGCCATCCAAAAAGCAGAAACTGGATCAGCAAGCTGGTCGGATCATGGTCCTGTGACCCTGCAAATGGACTCCCCCAGGGTACGCCCAACCGCTAGGTCATGGCGACTCCAGGACTCATTACTCTTGGACCCATCAGTGAAGGAAACTGTTTCCGAGGAACTCACTTCCTATTTCGCACTGAATGAGACAGATGATCTCCCCGCGACCACGATATGGGAAGCGCACAAAAGTGTGCTCAGAGGTACACTGATGCGCTTGGCTTCTCAGAAGAAGAGAGAATCTCGGAAACATATGACGGACCTACTAACGCGCATAACTACGCTTGAAATGCAACACAAACGTTCCCACCTATAAAGAATTATTTGAAGCCCGAAGATCGAATCGACACTATAGCTCCATACAACGATCGAAGGCCTTCTTCTGCCAACACGCCAACAAAGGAGGGCGGCTGCTGGCCAGAATGCTTAGAGGCCCCCAGGGCATGACCCAGGTACATAAGCTGAGGACATCAGACGGCACGATCACAAAATTCCCGGATAAAATAGCATCCGAGTTCCGCACATTTTACGCCTCGTTATACAACATCCCGGGACCCACACTCCCGGAGGAAGTAACACTCAGACGGGATAGAATAAGGAGTTACATCGAATCACACATGAAGACGAGGTTGCAGCAAGGGGAACCGGAGTTACTGGATATACCGATCACGGAGGCAGACGTGGCAGGAGCACTCAAGACCGCCAAAACGGGACGGGCCCCAGGCCCTGATGGCTTCACCTTGGACTATTATAAAAAGTTCCGAACCATATTGCTCCCGAGACTCACCAACGCATTCAACGCTTTGATAGATGGCGCCCGATTCGGACCCGAATCACTAGCGGCAACTATAACGGTTCTCCCGAAACCTGGGAAGGATCCCGAACTCTGCAGCAGCTATAGACCGATATCACTGCTAAATGTGGACGTGAAGCTCCTCACTAAAATACTATAGAAACATAGAAACATAGAATGTGACGGCAGATAAGAACCATTCGGCCCATCTAGTCTGCCCAATTTTCTAAATACTTTCATTAGTCCCTAGCCTTATCTTATAGCTAGGATAGCCTTATGCCTATCCACGCATGCTTAAACTCCTTTACTGTGTTAACCTCTACCACTTCAGCTGGAAGGCTATTCCATGCATCCACTACCCTCTCAGTAAAGTAATACTTCCTGATATTATTTTTAAACCTTTGTCCTCTAATTTAAGACTATGTCCTCTTGTTGTGGTAGTTTTTCTTCTTTTAAATATAGTCTCCTCCTTTACTGTGTTGATTCCCTTTGTATATTTAAATGTTTCTATCATATCCCCCCTGTCTCGTCTTTCCTCCAAGCTATACATGTTAAGATCCTTTAACCTTTCCTGGTAAGTTTTATCCCGCAATCCATGAACCAGTTTAGTAGCCCTTCTCTGAACCCTCTCTAAGGTATCACTATCCTTCTGAAGATACGGTCTCCAGTACTGTGTACAATACTCCAAGTGAGGTCTCACCAGTGTTCTGTACAATGGCATGAACACTTCCCTCTTTCTACTGCTAATACCTCTCCCTATACAACCAAGCATTCTGCTAGCATTTCCTGCTGCTCTATTACATTGTCTGCCTACCTTTAAGTCATCAGAAATAATCACCCCTAAATCCCTTTCCTCATATGTTGAGGTTAGGACTCTATCAAATATTCTGTACTCTGCCCTTGGGTTTTTACGTCCAAGATGCATTATCTTGCACTTATCCACATTAAATGTCAGTTGCCACAATTCTGACCATTTTTCTAGTTTACCTAAATCATTTGTCATTTGGCTTATCCCTCCTGGAACATCAACCCTGTTACATATCTTAGTATCATCAGCAAAAGACATACCTTACCATCAAGACCTTCTGCAATATCACTAATAAAAATATTAAAGAGAATGGGTCCAAGTACAGATCCCTGAGGTACCCCACTGGTGACAAGTCCAAGCTTCGAATATATTCCATTAACTACAACCCTCTGTTGCCTGTCACTCAGCCACTGCCTTACCCATTCAACAATATTTGAATCCAAACTTAAAGATTGCAGTTTATTGATAAGCCTTCTATGTGCAACAGTGTCAAAAGCCTTACTGAAATCTAGGTAAGCAATGTCTACTGCACCACCCTGATCTATAATTTTAGTTACCCAATCAAAAAAATCAATAAGATTAGTTTGGCATGATCTCCCTGAAGTAAACCCATGTTGTCTCTGATCTTGAAATCCATGTGTTTTTAGATGTTCATCAATCCTATCCTTTAACATGGTTTCCATCACTTTCCCCACTACTGAAGTAAGGCTTACTGGCCTATAGTTGCCCGACTCCTCCCTATTAGAATAGGAAAAATGCTTCTGAGATTGGTCCATCCAGACCAGACGGGGTTCATCCCAGGGAGAGAAGCTAGAGACAGCACTCTTAGAGTGCAATCCATCCATCACCTGGCAAGGAAATCAACAGATAAGCTCCTATTACTGTCAACGGATGCGGAAAAAGCATTCGACCGGGTTGATTGGACATTTCTTGTAACCACGCTATGGGAAATGGGCTTCGGAGAGAACATGATGAAATGGATTGATGCGATCTACCATTGCCCCAATGCGAAGGTGAGAGTGAACGGAGCGCTTACCAATTCCTTCCAGATCCACAATGGGACAAGACAGGGATGCCCACTCTCCCCCATGCTCTTCGCCCTGGCTCTCGAACCGTTCCTAGAAGCGGTGCGCGCATCGGATACAATCCAGGGCTTCAAAAGCGGGGATACAACACACAAAGTAGCAGCATACACAGATGACCTCTTATTTTTTATCACGGAACCGGAGGCAACAATGCCCCACTTAGTCACTATGATCACGGACTAAGGGGAGGTCTCAGGATTCAAATTGAATATGAATAAATGTGAAGTACTTAACATCACCACTCCAACGGCCCAAACATCCGCACTGAAGAACCAATTTCCGTTTAGATGGTGCGCAAACCACATGCGGTATCTAGGTATCGCAATAACCAGAGACCTAGGTGACATGTATCGAGCGAACTTCCTACCACTACTACAACGAATCCAACAAGATTTGAAAACGTGGACATATCCACACATCTCGTGGTTCGGCCGGATCGCAATACTTAAGATGAATATTCTACCACGGCTGTTATATTTATATCAGACGATTCCGCAAGCTCTACCGACGGCATATTTCGCGTCACTACGTTCCGCGATGGTGAAGTTCGTCTGGAGTGGGAAACAGGCAAGACTCCGACAGGAAGTCCTCTGCTTACCTCGAGCATGGGGGGGATTGGCACTCCCTGACCTCCGCAAATACCACCACGCGACAGTACTACAACGCGTCCTGGAATGGCATACTCAACCGGAACATAAACAATGGATCGAATTGGACAAACAACATATAGGCCCCTCCTTTCTGACATCAGTGTGGAATACGAAGAAGATGCCGCGGACGAGTTTGGAACCATCCTCTACCGTAGCGCAAACACTGAAAGCATGGGACTATATCAGAAAGGCTCCTCATGTCTCTCCAACACCGAGCCCGATGACCCAGATACAATACAACCCCCAGATAGGGGGAGGGCTACCACAGACAGCATGGTCCTTCCTGGGAGAGGAGGAATCGTACCCCATACATAAGGTGTTAACTAACGCAGATATGATCCCCCTGAGGGACCTAATAGAAGGCAACCAACCCACTAGCCTACAGACCTTCCATTATATACAACTCAGTACATACTACCGGACACTTCCAGACAAGGAAAAGTTACACAGGGACTTGACATGGTTTGAAACGCTCTGCGATCACAAGACTACTCTAGGTAAAGCGATATCCCTGCTATACCAACACATGCTCGTGGGGCACCTCACTAACAACGACCAATTCCGCAGACGCTGGGAACGCATGCTAAATACATCATTCACCACATCCCAATGGGATAAGATCCTCATATTACACCATAAATGCTCATCGAGCTCCCAATATCAAGAAACCAACTATTAACTTCTCTCATTCTGGTACAGAACGCCCGACAGTCTACACAGGATCTTCCCGAATGTGCCTGACATATGCTGGAGATGCGGAGATGAGCGTGGCTCGCCACTACACATATGGTGGGAATGCTCACTCATTAAGCCATACTGGGTCGAAGTCCTACAGAAAATAGGGGATATCACAGGGACGGAAGGAAACCTCAACGCAGAGGCAGTCCTCCTACACTCAACACCGGATCCCATAGGCACATACAGGAAAAACATTCGTAGACACCTAATCAACGCAGCCAAGGCACTAATTCCACTATACTGGAAACAAATACCCCGACGATAAGACAATGGATGGAGCGGGTGGAAGAAATCTATAGAGCGGAATCAATACAGGCTACAGGACTAGAGGACAAGCATGTGGAGAGGTGGCGCCCGTGGCTACTCTACATAGCGGACCGAAACACAGATAGGAACGGCCATTCGCAGCCCCAAGGAGCCCCAGGACCCCCCACAGACGGGGACTGATGCCTGGTTCGATACATACTACGCCGTGGTCACAGATGACGGGACCACCTTCTCCATAATACCCCTCTACCCCCCCTGCCCAACCACCCTCCACCCAGCTCTCCCCTCCTCATCCCCCCTCTCTCTTTCTCTTACTTCTTACTCAATTAATACTCATCTTCTCTCTAAAACTCTCCAACAATGGTTTCATTATAAATTACATGATAAACGTAGCCCACCGTAATCCGAGATTGCCCACAATTGTGTCATTCACTCACGCTTGCACATCAAAATGGAAACAAACACCTTCATCACGCAATTACACAACACGAATAAGACACATCCCTGAACGACATCTGACCTATGACGACGGACCAATAGACCTTACCACCCCAAAGAGAATGAGGCTCAAGGGTGATAGGGAAATATTAGAGGATCACATAAAACAGACGCAAGGCACAAACTTATGAATATCCCTCTACTCAAGCCGCAATCCGATCACTCATATGTATGTCTTAATGTGTTAAACGCGACCAAATGCCATATAGAAATAATATGTAACATTGTTTGAGTGCTGTTCACACACTTAATGTTGGGACCTGCGAGTCCGTTATATGCTATTTACTTGTTCAATCTATTGATACCTGCTAATGTACAGGGATCAGGGCATACCCTGAAATGCTTATGTTTGAATAAAGCCTTTTTGAAATACAACTCACTCCATGTTTGGATGGAGTATAGCTTTGTTCCATTACTTTTGTGATTGTTCATTTTCTCCACCATATATGATATTGATAATTAATAACCACTTAAATTCTGTCTAAGGGCCCCTAAGGGCAGGGGTTCAGTCTCAATAACAAATCCAAAATGGCAAAATGTTAGTGTATACACGTTTACACTAAATAAAAGGTAGCCTGGAGTGAAATCAGCACTTGTTACTCACATATTTTACAGCTATATTCCTCCACCTTCCAGACTATTATTTTTTTTTGTTTTACTATTTTAAAAATGTGTATGCTAATTAGTTTCTATCATGTGACTGTGATGCCACAGAACCATTTTTATTTTTTTATTTTATCCCCCTACTTAAGCAGCTATGGTCCCATAATCCGGTAAACACTTTAGAGAACGCCAATATAAAGTGTTAAGTGTTTTATTGATACTGTTTTATTTATTGTTTACTTTGTTACTGTTTTCATTACAATTTATAAAATTAAAGTACTTTTTTATTTGATCTATTTTTGCTGCTGCTGGATCCTTAGGTATGGATCCTTGGTGGGGATAATACCACCTAAGTGTATTGGATGGAGCAAGCTGTACTTTGCTCTAAAGTATGTGAGTAGATTTTTTATCTTTTTATTGTGTCTTGCATTCCATAATAACGGTGTACACTATTGTGGCTTTTATTTAGTTTCTTTCTATATACATACCCCGGAGGGATACTGACCACACCTATATCATTGAGTGGGGATCATACAACTTTGCACACTATTTTTGGAGTCAATCTTAGGGTTCCACTGCATGTAAGTGCACATTTTATATTTGACCCACCCCTGCTACCAAGCTCTATTTACACTATACTACAATTTGTATCTGGTTTTTTTTTTTATGAGGATACCTTCCACAATTACGACCACTTTAATAATCTGCACTACAGTATATCCTTAGGCGGGGATTATTCCGCAAAGCAGGAGCTGCATACATAGTCCATAAAAGTGTGAGTATACATTTGTATATTATTTATACCAACAGTTTTAAAATACTACACTATCAGTTTTTCCTGTTCTTTTTCCTTGTCATTGCATGAGATGCTCAATAATAGATAGTTAATAATATAGCATCCCACACTAGTTCCAAACAGGTATGGGTTGGCAGTACGAGAATTAACTTTGTGTTTAAGCCCTTGTATTAGATGGTACTATGGCTGTCCTAAAAGACTGAAAATGCGTGTGTTGTTTCTGCTGTATAGTTAATTGTAAGTAGAATTTGTATGATTGTTCGGTAGTTTCCATCTGTATTTCATACGAATGGAAACTACCGAATGAATAGACCACCCCAGAGTGAAGAGTGTCCCTCGTTAAGCTGCAAATTGCTCGCTAACCGCAGACTAATAGGTGTTTTATGTATGTAACTGGGTGGCCGCCATTTGGCATGCGAACACGTGGAGGGGGCCATCTTACGCACGAAAGGCTCAGCGGTGTTTGTCTGGAACTCAAATCGGACACTCGATTACCCAAACACCTCTGACACCTCCAGAGTTCCGTAACTCCCGAACGGGAAGGCGAATCAGCCCCCCCGTTCGGTAAGTTTAAAGTACCGAATGAGGGGAATCATGCGAATGTAAATATATTAGTGGATGGCAGTTTTTTATGTGTCTTTCAACTCCCGAACGGAGACCGACCGCAGGGCCAAAACGCATGGAACACTTTCCGGATACCACCTCGTGTGCGGTCGGTCAAATTACACCCTCCACCTAACTCCCGAACCCCTGGCCTGATCTGGGTGAATTTTGGATATGTTAGTCACCCAGATCAGGGCTACCAGGGGGTACCAAAGTATTGGTGTATCTGCTAATCTTAGGGTACATCCAGAACCTGGGGAAAACTATAACCTGGGTAATGGGATTAAGTGTCATACTAAGGGGAGGAGATGTGTGGGAGGTAACTGCTATTCCATTGGGTACTGTACTAATGAATGTGAATCCCTCCCTTGCATGGGAGAAATGCTTAAAAGGAGGTTGTGTGGAATAAAAGTTAGTTCTGCTCCTGATGCTGTGTGTCGTCCAGTCATTGGTATCTGTATGGGAATATTCTTGGATTACCTTGCTGCCTGGCATTATTGCTTTATGGGATTCTTCATCACTTGTTCCTGAGCCTCACTGGGATCTTAGTGGAGTTAACCTGTGGAATATCAGGCCTCCGCTACAGCCCTCATGGAAGTATATACAACACTGGTTACAACAGAGCCTAGTGTGATCTTCCAGAAGCAAAAACTAAAACATAAAAGGAATAATGAGAGATATGCTAAAGCACACAGGAAAAATATATAAAAAGAAGGGTATATACAGAGAGATAAGTGATAGGGATATAACCAATTAAATCCACCTCTCTAGGGTTACCAGAGGTCTGTGGTAAGGGTATCCCTAGTCTCTAGACCTTCAATCTCATGTAAACACCTTCAAGGGGATTCTATGCTTTAATTCAGTTTAGGGGGAAAAAAATATAATCCCTTAAATTCTCAAATAGCTGTCTAAATACCAAGGGATATGCTCAACAGCTAATGATTGGTAATTAAGCATGCCACATTAACTCCACAGGATACAAATGTAACGATATGAGAACTAACAGAAAAAAGTAGCAATTTCCACCTTTGTGTTTATAAACCCTCATGGAAATCTATATAACACTGGCTACAACTGAGCCTAGTGTAATCACCCAGAAGCAAAAGTCAAAACACAAATGAATAGTGAGAGAGATGCTAAACTGTGAGAAATAAGCACAGGAAATAATATATAAAGTGAAGGGTATATATACAAGGAGATAGGTGATGGGGATATATACAAATGACTCCAACTCTCTATAAATACTAGAGGTATCTGGTAAAGGTGTCTCTAGACCCTAAATCTCCTGTAAACACCTTCATGGGTGTTCTATGCTTGTACTACATCTAGGGTAATTCCCTCAAGATCTCAATCGCTAAGTACTAAAAGACAAAAAACAAAAAACAAAATCTTAAAATAAATAAAGTGAAAAAAGTGTGTGCATAGTGAAAAGGTAAGTGCATAGTGATAACGGAGAGACCCTTAAAAAAAAAAAAAAATGCGTGTTTCGGCATGATAATACACCGTCCTCAGGGGCAAATGTGAATGTGACTTCTCACCAGAATGGTTTAAATATGCTATGCCTAAATCAGCCATCCATAAAACAGGTTAGTCAGTATGTGCATTAACCAATTGGAAAGGAGAGTGGGCGTGGCTAACTGCTTGCATCACTGGGAAGAGCCCACGTGGGTTTGATGGACATTTAGTGTTATGTCCACCAATGTGCTGATTGCATATCTGTATAAGGGATAGCACCTACTCCCAGTTACTCCGCGACACAGGCTTGCATTCATCCATTAAATTACCCCCAATAAACCCATAATATATTGATTGTAACGGCACCCCCAGACATAAAAGGGGTTAAACCGCCGTTTAAAATATCTTCCCCTTCAAGAGACACAGACTCAGCTACCGCAGAACCCCAAACTCTCGAACAGGATACAAAGTAGCACTCCAAACTCCCAAACTGGAACCTCACGAATAGCTGCTAGCAGCTGAACAGGAAAAGCACCCAAGCGGCTTACAATCCTGGCAATCAGTCTCTAACAGCATACAGTAAATCCCCCCAAGAACGAGACAAAGCTCCGTGTTGAGGGTCAAGCAGTGAACAGGCAGAGCTGTGGGTTTATTGTTCTTATATACACATCAGTACCACCCACAGGGTTTTGAAAAACAACCAATAAACATGTACAATACACTCAGACACTCCCACACAAAATCCTCCCCTCTGTCTGTGATACAATTACATTAGACAATCGGTTAATGTAATTATCACAGGCAGAGAAATACAGTTTTTCCACATTATTGATAACTTTTAGCGTAGCATCACAAAATTAGTCAATCAAATGAAGGAAAACATGATCACAAATAAAAACAAAAGTATTTACAATAGACTATAGAAGCTGTGGATACTCCAAGATATACAAACATGTCACAAGTTCATTACAAATGCGCTTGTGATATCTGGTATCCAATGAAGCAAATGCTTTTGCTGTAAAAAACTCACCTAAAACCCAACACGCGGTTCCACAGAGTCTTATCCAATCCTGCAATAGTGATGAATTAGGAGAAGTAATCCATATAGATCTTCAAGGACAAAGGGAAAGGTTAAAATTGCCAGGAATAGGATTAAACAACAAACAGTTGTTTAAATATCTATAAAGAGTGCTGTAAAAAGAGGATTGGTACAATAACGTAGCCAAAAGGTGACTATTGATCTAAAAGTACACAGTAAGATACAGAATTAATAACCATAAATCAGCGCATGCTGGCTTCTTCAGATGGGACGTGGAGTAAAACGCGGGCGGCATCCGAGGCTGGAAGGATGCCGCTCGCCGAGCCCACGAGGAGGAGGGGACCGCGGACAGCTGGAGGGTGAGTACCGTGAGCAGAGTGCAGCCTCCCCTCGCAGCCGCCCGTGGGATCCCGACATTACCCCCCCCCTTGAAGACCGCCCAGAGGGCGGGAAGCAGAAGGCTTCAAAGGAAACCGGGCATGAAAGGAGCGGACCAAAGACGGAGCGTGCATATCAGAGCTCGAAACCCAAGACCGCTCCTCAGGGCCATACCCCTTCCAATCCACCAAATATTGCAGCCGACCCCTAGAAACACGAGAGTCGAGAAGGGCAGCCACCTCGTACACGTCGCTAGAGACAGCGCGAGGGGAAACGGGCCGCCCGAGGGGACGAGAGAACCGGTTACACAGCAAGGGCTTCAAAAGCGAGACGTGAAACGTGTTCGGGATACGCATGGAAGGAGGCAGGTCAAGGGAGTAGGAAACGGGGTTAACCCAACCTTGTAGGGACCAAGAAATCTGGGAGCAAATTTCATCGAGGGAACCTTGAGACGGAGGTTCCTGGAGGACAACCATACCTTATCACCCGGAACATAAGAAGGGGCCGCAACCCTACGGCGAACAGCAAACTTTTTCTGAGCATCTGCTGAACGAGACAGTGCAACATGGACCTGATCCCACGTCTTCCGCAAAGAGGCGAGGTGCTGGTCCAAGGCGGGCATTCCCTTTTTGGAGAACGCACCGGGAAGGACAGAAGGCCGAAAACCATAAGCAACCTCAAAAGGACTTAAGCCAGTAGATGAATGAGACACCGTATTCCTGGCAAATTCAGCCCACGGAAGGAGGCGAGACCAGTCATCCTGGTGCGCATTAGTGAAGCAGCGCAAATACAATTCCACAGACTGATTAGCACGTTCGGCCGCACCATTAGATTGCGGGTGATAGGAGGAAGAGAACGACAAGGAGACCCCCATCTCAGCACAAAAGCCCCTCCAAAACCGAGAGACAAATTGAGGACCCCTGTCAGATATGTTATCTTGAGGTACCCCATGCAAGCGGAACACTTCTTTGGCAAACACCTGAGCTAACTGAACCGCAGAAGGCAGTTTCTTAAGCGGAATAAAGTGCGCCATTTTAGAGAACCTATCCGTCACAGTCAGTATCACCGTCTGACCATCAGAAAGAGGAAGGTCTACAATGAAATCCATGGATAAGTGGGTCCATGGTTTCTTGGGTATAGATAGAGGCATCAGTAAACCCTGGGGTCTCACATTAGGGGACTTACACTGCGTGCAGACCCGACAAGCCTGAACAAAATCCACTACGTCTCGCTTGAGTGAAGGCCACCAGAACTGTTGAAGGAGGCCCTTGTAGGTTTTGGTAACCCCCGGATGACCAGCAGTTTTGGCGGTGTGAAATAAAGCTAACAACTTTTTTCTGTCATTTGCTTCAACGTATAGTTTACCAACCGGCGTCTCAGGGGGTGCTTGGGTTTGGTATGTCTTAATACTATCAAGGAAAGGTGACGAAACAACCAAACTGGTAGCAGCTATTATCTGAGACGCAGGTACAATAGGTTCAGGAGTCGGGTTAACAAATTCTACTGGTTCATGCTGTCGAGAGATAGCGTCAGCTTTGGCATTACGGCAACCAGGTCTATAGGTAATAACATATTGGAAGCGTGAGAGAAATAGAGACCATCTAGCCTGCCGGGCAGATAACTTTCTAGCATCAGCTATATAGGAGAGGTTCTTATGATCTGTTATAACCATAATTTTGTGTCTAGAACCCTCTAATAAGTACCTCAATTCCTTAAAAGCTAACACAATAGCTAATAGTTCCCTGTTCCCAACATCGTAATTCTTCTCTGGATCTGACAACCTTTTAGAAAAATAACAACAGGGATGGAGGAGTTTGTCATACGATAACCTCTGTGACAGTACTGCTCCCACACCCGACTCTGAAGCGTCTACTTCCATAACAAAGGGAAGAGAAGGATCAGGGTGGTGCAGCACTGGAGCAGAGGCAAATGCCTTCTTGAGAGTTTCGAAGGCCTTAAGGGCTTCAGGAGTCCAAACCCTAGGGTGTAGACCTTTTTTTGTAAGTTTCGTTATAGGAGAGATAAATGGTGAAAAGTTTTTTTATAAATTTCCTATAATAGTTGGCAAATCCTATAAAACACTGGATAGCCTTCAGTCCTTGGGGAAGTGGCCAGGACAGTATGGCTTCCAATTTAGCAGGATCCATACTGAAACCCTGTTCAGTAATGATATATCCTAGGAATTGCACTGGTCTGATCGAATAAACATGATCAAACAACTCAGTGATGAGGGGGATAGTGTAGGCGTTTTTAACCGTTATATTGTTCAGACCCCTGTAGTCTATACATGGCCTCAAATTGCCCTCCTTCTTTGCCACAAAGAAGAAACCAGCACCAGCAGGAGAGGAGGACCTTCTAATAAAACCTTTACTTAGGGATTCTCGTATGTACTCCTCCATGATCTGGTTCTCTTTTTCAGAAAGAGGGTAGACCTTTCCCTTTGGAGGCATAGTACCCGGTAAGAGGTTTATGGCACAATCATACTCATGATGTGGAGGTAGCTTATCTGCCTCCCTTTTTTCAAAAACCAAGGCAAGGTCTGCATATACAGAAGGGACAGAAACCGAGAGTGGTTTAGCCGTGGGCATGTTGAGTAAACAAACAGGACGTACATGAGCCATACAGTCTCGTTGACAAGATTCCCCCCAGGAGAGTATATCTAAACAACCCCAATCAAGAACAGGGTTGTGTTTAACTAACCAGGGAAAACCCAGAACGATGGAGGCTGTAGGGGAGTCAATTATTTGGGTTAACTTTTCCTTGTGCAAAACACCCACAGACATAACTATTTCCTGGGTTTCATGGGTCACCAGAGGTTTCTCCAGTGGTCTACCATCTATGGCCTCAACGGCCAAGGGTGTATCCTTTCGGATCAAATTCAGGGCTGCGGTTTTGGCAAAGGTCTCATCCATAAGGTTGTCTGCCGCACCCGAATCGATCAGGGCTTTGGTTGTTATAGTGGTTTTATTGACCAAAAGAGAAACCGTAATAAACAGTCTGGAGATGGACACATGAGGGGACAAAGTCATAACACCCGAGGCCGACCCCTCTCTAGGCCTTAGGTGCTGCAGTTTCCCTGTACTTTAGGGCAGGCATTACAGTGGTGCCCCCTCTTCCCACAATAAAGGCATAACCCCTCCCTTCTACGGTACGCTCTTTCGGCCTCAGTTAACCCCGTAGCACCCAACTGCATGGGTTCAGGGGATGGTTGTCTAGGAGCGGGTAACACCCGTGTATCCAGCCGTCTTTGACTACGCCTCTCTCTAATACGGTTATCGATAAGAATCATATAGGAAAAAAAGGAGGAAACCGCGCCTTACATAAATTATATATACATACACTTGATGTCTCTTAGTAGTTTCGGATAGTTTATCCTCAAAAAGAAAACAGAAAGAGTATATACAATAGTGTAGTATGTTAAATAATATTAGGAAAAAGTAATAAATAAAACGAAGGTATTTTTCACTCACATTTGGTAGAGCTACTATGGGAGCTCTACCATAATTGGCATGGACGGTACAATCCCCGTCTTAGGATAAGAAGTCCAACGTCTTAGGTACTCCAATGGTGTAGTAATGTAGATAAAAATGGAAAACAAGAAACTCCAATAGTGTAATAGTTCCAACTCCAAGTATAAATGGATAAATAGAAATATATATACTCACATTTACTAGAGCAGAAAACTTGCTCTAGTTTATAAGGCTTGCAGTGGTATAATCCCCACTGTAGGATATACAGGCCAGGAAGTTAGATGGTGCAAATAAAATATAATAAAATGGAATATAGCTTTAAAAGGTATATATTTAATAATGTAACAATTAGAATAAAATAAAAGCTATATAAAATAACACTTAACGCGCTTCGCCAATGGCTTTCCTCCTTTTTTTCCTATACTACTGTTCTAACAAGGCTGGGAATCCTTGTATTTGTTACTGCTGCCTATCTTATTGTTTATTTTTTGGAGTGAGCACCTGACACATTTCTTCATAAGAATCATATAGTCTATAACATCATCTAGAAGAACAGGCAATTCCCTGGATGCTATTTCATCCAGTATATAAGCAGCCAAACCCTCCTGAAAGGCTGTTACGAGGGCGTCATTATTCCAAACCACTTCAGCTGCTAGAGTGCGGAATTTGATAGTGTAATCTGCCACAGATCTGTTACCCTGTCGGACCCTAAGCAGAGCATTGCCAGCAGAAGCAACCCTACCGGGTGTCACATATTCATCCGCTTATAGAAATGTGGTTAATGACATTTACTGTCCACACAGGAAAAGTTGTGCCGAGCAGCAACCTAATCCACAGAAGGGTTAATGCTGAGCAGCAATTATGCAAATGAAACCTGGTAACTGACTTTGGGGTCAAAGGCCGGTTACAGCCTATCAGAACTAAAGGAGGGGTATTTAGGCCCAGTTCTCAGCCTGCTCAGTGCCCTGTCGTGGTTTCCCTTGTGGTTGTCCGAGAGCGCGTTCCTGTTTATAGTTTTCTACCTGGTTTTGACTTTGGCTTTGTTTATTGACTTCTCTATATTCTGGTATCCTGACTCCTGGCTTTCCTCATCGCTGTGTCCCTTTCTGTGTTCCCTGACCTCGGCTAGTATTTTTGACTATTCTTTGTATGTTAAATCCGGCCATTCTAAGGCCTGGTAATACGTTACTTATTTGTCATCCGTGCTGTACAGTTCTACGTGCTGGATCAAACAGTAATCCTGACATTACAACATGGCCATAGATCCTGTAGAACTGTGTCAGCACATAGCTGCTTGCGAGAGGAAATTAGAGGAGAATGATCACCGCATGGATCAATTCACTCAGGCTTTAAGTACGCTTCTCGCTAGAACAGAGCATCTGCAGCCTGCAGCGTCTCCTACTATAGCACCTCTACCCTGTGTACCACCACCCACTGTTAATAGGACTCCTTGCATCTCCTTATCACCATCCCTACAGTTTGATGGCAATATCCAGGAATGCAGGGGTTTTCTTAATCAGGTGGAGTACCATTTTGAGGCCTCACCAGGGTCATTCCCCATGGACAGAGCAAGAATTGGTTATCTAATGAATCAATTAAAGGGCAAGGCCCTTGCCTGGGCTAATCCGTTGTGGGAGAGTAATCGGAGCATAGCTCATAATTACCAGGAATTCCTTGCCGAATTCAAGCTCACGTTTGAGCCATTGGGTAGAGAGGATGACGCCTCCACTGCCCTAATGCACATCAGACAAGGTAACCGGTCTATCTCGGATTATGCTATTGAATTCCGTACCTTAGCTTCCGAGGTAGACTGGACTAACAATGGGTTAATCTCAGCATTCAAAAAGGGTCTCTCAGAGACTATACTAGATGAGATAGCCGCTAAAGAATTACCTAAGAGTCTTAACGAATTTATTAAGTTTGTCATGCATATTGATAATAGGTTAAGACTCAGAGAAGTCACCAGAAGCAAGACCAGACGTACAGCTATGTCCCTAGCACCTCAATTCTCTAAACCTGGTTTGTCTAACCTCCCTGTACAGTCCGAACCCGAACCTATGCAGTTGGGGATCACTAGACTGTCAGAGGCCGAAAAACAGTATAGGAGAAGGGAGGGGTTATGCCTATATTGCGGTAGAAAGGGACATATGATAACTAATTGTCCAGTGCGTCCGGAAAACTTCCGCACCTAAGAACCTTAAGGGGACAGATCTTAGGTGTGATGGAGTTGTCCTCTAACAAAAACAAAAGTAGATTCCTCCTTGAGGTATCTATTTCCCTTGATAACAAGAAGTTTTCTTGCAGTGCCCTAATGGACTCAGGTGCTGCTGGAAATTTTATTGATGTCCAGTTTATTAGGGGTAATGAGATACCGGTCAGGGAGAGACCTACGCCGCTAGCTGTAGAGGCTATTGATGGTAGACCACTCACACAACCGCTTATAACCCACGAAACTGTCCCTATTACGATCTCCATTGGGGCCTCCCATAGGGAGGAGATGACGTTTCAGGTTATTACTTCTCCATCATGTCCTATCATATTAGGGTTTCCGTGGCTGAGTAAGCACAATCCCTATATTGACTGGGCTAATGGGGAGATATTAGAATGGGGTAAAGAGTGTATGGGGAGATGTATAAAACCAGTACTAAAGAGATTGGATACTATTGACCTTCCCACTACCACTCCCCAAACTCCTGGAGTTCCCATACAATACAGAGAACTTCAGGAGGTGTTTAACAAGGCTCAATCCGATGTATTGCCTCCCCACAGAGCATATGACTGTGCCATTAACCTGTTTCCAGGCGCTATGCCACCTAAGGGGGCAGTTTATGCCTTATCTCCCCAGGAGAGTAAAATAATGGAGGAATACATCAAAGAATCCTTGAGCAAAGGGCACATAAGAAAGTCATCCTCACCAGCTGGTGCAGGATTCTTTTTTGTTGAGAAAAAGGGTGGTGAGTTACGCCCTTGCATAGACTACAGGGCACTTAATAAAATCACTGTAAAAAATGCATACCCTATTCCACTCATTTCCGAATTGTTCGATAGACTTCAGGGAGCTAAAGTATTTACTAAGCTTGACCTTAGGAGCGCTTACAATTTGGTTAGAATTAAAGAGAATCATGAGTGGAAGACGGCATTTAATACCCGTAGTGGACACTATGAATATCTGGTAATGCCATTTGGGTTATGCAACGCCCCGGCCGTATTCCAAGACTTTATAAATGATGTACTCAGGGAATTCATTTACTCATTTGTCTTGGTTTATTTGGACGATATTTTGGTGTATTCCCCTGATCTTCAAACTCACCACTCCCATGTGAAACAGGTTCTGCAGACGTTGTTGAAAAATAAACTTTATTGTAAATTAGAAAAGTGCATATTTGACCAGCCTGAAGTCCACTTTTTGGGTTACAACATCTCTGCATCGGGATTTCAAATGGATCCTAAAAAACTAGAGGCTGTACTACACTGGCCATTACCCTCTGGTTTAAAAGCCATTCAAAGGTTTATTGGTTTTGCCAACTATTACAGAAGATTCATCAAGGGATTTTCTTCTGTAATAGCCCCAATCACAAATATGACTCGCAAAGGGGTTAGTAGCACGGTATGGTCCAAAGAGGCTGTGAATGCTTTTGAGACTCTTAAACAAAGATTTGCCTCTGCGGACATACTAAAACATCCTGACACCAGTAAACCTTTTATATTGGAGGTTGATGCATCTGAGACAGGGGTAGGGGCTGTTCCATTCTAAGGACCGGTAATACGTTACTTATTTGTCATCCGTGCTGTACAGTTCTACGTGCTGGATCAAACAGTAATCCTGACACCGGGTTGATCAAACGTGCGTCTGAAAGCTGTCAGAAAATCTGCAAAGGACATAGGAGACGTATTTTCCCAAATGGGGTTGGCCCATGCTAAAGCTCTCCCGGACAAGTGGTTTATCAAAAAGGCAATTTTAGATCTGTCAGTGGGATAGGAACGTGGATTCATCACCAAATGGATGTCGATTTGGTTGAGGAAACAATGACACAATGCTGGGTCACGGCTGTAGCGCTGTGGTGGCGTCATGTGAACTAAATGAGCGGGAACGGGTACTGGAGTGGGAATGGGTTTGGGCACAGCAGCAGCAGCCTCCTGAATGGCAGGTTGCAAGTGTGCAGTACGAGCCAGTATGGTTTGCAAAGCTTGAGCAAACTGATCCATACGGTGGCCCACGCCATCCATTCTAGCCTCTTGATTAACTAGGAGCTGTGGTATGTCAGCAGGTTCCATTATGGCCCAGTTGTAATGTCACGATTCGGGGAACCCAACACGCTGGCACACACACACACACAGAAAAGGTGCCGTACTGGACCTTAGAGTGGCCGGGCTAAGCACACACAGAATAGTCAGGAGACAAGCCGAGTAAGGGGAACCAGAAGACAGAATAACGTGAAACAAGCCGAGGTCAAAGGGTAGGAGAAAGTCACAGAGTCAGATAAACAAGCCAGAGAGTATGTAACCAGAAACACAAGTTAAGTAGCAATACTAGTAAGCAAAGACCACAACAGGGCAGGGAGGAACAGGAAAGGTAAGTATTTAAACCATAAGGTTAATTCTGATTGGATAATTTCCAATCAGAATTAACAATCACACGTGGGAGATATCTAAACCTCCCACTGTGATTGAGGCACTGTGCCTTTAACGCTGGGTCAGGTGACTGACCCCGGCGTGTATAATTTGGGCGGTCTCCCAGCGTGCAGCGTCATGCATGCTGCCGCTGGGGGACGTGGAGGAAACGGCGGGCGGCATCCGAGGCTGGAAGGATGCCGCTCGCCGAGCCCACGAGGAGGAGGGGACCGCGGACGGCTGGAGGGTGAGTACCGCGAGCGGAGTGCAACCTCCCCTCGCAGCCGCCCGCGGGATCCCGACACAGTCTAAAGGCAGCAGGTGGGCAACCAGGCTCCTCCAATGCACAGTGGCAAGATTGGTCTCGTCACATTGATAAAGTAAATGTGAGCATGAACTATTGAAGTTCTAAAGTACAAATGTACACATGAACATTGTGTATTAATTAAAGAATCCTTCATGCAAGGTGAATGGAGACTTACAACATAGATATACAATATTTAAGTCGGTGATATGAATTAAGGTTATTAATAAAGAAATAAGGTAAAAATAACCTTATATCTATCTGTATAGTATATCCAAATAAAATCTTTGCATAAGGTCACACCTAAATGGTTACATATTATCCAAATGGAAAGATTGGATAAACTCATAAAGTGATTATAGTACCCATGGAGAGGTCTGAAAACATATATACATACATGACATGTATATTTTCATCTATACACATCTTATATGTTACATGACATGTATGTTTTCATCTAAATACTCCAAACAACCCTTGTATATACTACATAAGGGAGGTGAGCACAAGAACCTACTATGCGATAGTCCAGTAACCTTCGGTATAACCTTAAATAAAGCAGGCAAAACCATATATATATATATTATATATATATATATAAAAAATTATCAATAAGGTGACAATTAATTACAGTGAGAGAAAATAATAAAGTCCTAGGGATGTGTATATTTATGTACATAGTAAGCTTAATGTTTAGAGATCAACAGTCCCTATTCTGCTCTGTGTCAGTGTGTAGTGTCAATCCATTTCTGCCAAGTGACCCTATGTAAAAAAGGCCTGATGAGATGAGCTGCCTTGGGCTAAAAATGGTCCACACGCTGCTGTATTTTAGCTCTGAATGCCGGTTGACTTGCGTGACTTATCCGCCACCAACTAGGGTTCAAGCCGCCATGTTTTAGGGCACTTTCTGCCTGTGAAACAAACATCAATTTTTCTGGCGCTGCTACAGCAGCGGCTGCAACAATACCGAATTTTTCAGGCATGTGTACATGCCTAATTTTTAGGCCCTCTGGTGCTGCACTGTGGCTTCAAAACTTTTTTCACTGTTATAGATTGAATGGCAGTTAGTTGTCCGCAAGCGTCAGAAAGTCACCCCCTTGCCCGGCGTCTGACACCTGGCTTGTCTGAACTATTAGCCCGCCAGCTTTTACCATACAATCTGGTGGAGTCTGAGGCGTTCCAAAAATTTGTAGCTATTGGGACACCGCAGTGCAAGGTACCCGGCCAAAATTTATTTGTGCAAAAGGCAATCCCCAACCTGTACTCGACTGTGCAAAAGGAAGTAATGGCATGTCTGGCACACAGTGTTGGGGCAAGGGTCCATCTGACCACTGATACCTGGTCTGCAAAGCAGTGGGTACTTTATAAATGGCTCCACCTGCCACCCGTACAGCAACACAGTCTCCAGTTAGGAGGACCGACCAAGCATCTTCTTCCATCTCCCTGTTACAGAAATCACTGCCATGTACACGTCCACTGATAGGAGACGCGGAAGGTATTAAACTGATAAAAATAGTACTAAACACACCACTCCTATCTGGTGTCACATTAGCTTGACCGTGCAGTGCCCCAAATTTGCAGTAAGAGGACCGATGGGACTTAGTCTCTGCAGCTGAAATAAGGCTGAAAAAAAGACTAAGTCCCATCGCCGAATGGGACTTAGTCTCTGCAGCTGTAAAACCAGTAGGGGAGAAGGTAGAGCTCAGCGGTGTTCAGCGGAAATGTGTAGCCGATTTTAGTTCCATGAATTTGGCTACACATACAGCTGACCTCGTCGAATGATCAAAGATGGCCGCCGCCACGTGTTCGGCAAACGAACAAAGACCTCCCAGCATTGTCAATTAAGCTGCGGTTAACCGCAGCTTCTGGGAGGTAAATTGCCTACACACTTCCACTTCTGGGTGGTCTGCCTGTGTGGTACTTGGTTCAGTAAGCCCCATTTACTGAACCAAGTGGGAAATAACCAGGCAGGCACAAAGGGTTTGCACCAGGTCTGGGGACACAGGGGACACCGTCTTAAAGGGGCAGTGTCCCCAACAAGTCTGGGGACATGGCCTTAAAGGGGCAGTGTCCCAATCTTCCTGATGTCCCAAAAAAGGTGTTTAAAGGGCCAGCACCAGTCACATAAAGAGTCCATAAGCCCCAATATGCCCACGACAGTCTTAAAGGGCCATACACACCAAATAAAAGTGCATACATTTTCACAATCTCCCAGGGGCCATAGTCATGCGGGAGGAGGCTGGCAAATAGGCTTCTCCACAACCCAGGGAAGCAGGGCAATTTGCCATTTAAAGGGCCAGTTACAAATAGCAGTTTGTAACAAGGTGTCAATCCATATCTGCCAAGTGACCCGATGTAGGGGGAACAGTCCCTATTCTGCTCTGTGTCAGTGTGTATCAGGGATCCTTAGGACAGGTGTCAATCCATATCTGCCAAGTGACCCTATGTAGGGGGACCAGTCTCTAATTCTGCTCTGTGTCCGTGTGCATCAGTGGCTCTGAGGACAGGTGTCAATCCATATGTCAAGGTGTCAATATGTCATATGTCAGGTGTCAATCCATATGTGTTAACCCATTCGGTGCGAACCTGGTACAATGGAGAAGATATATTGATGATGTTTTAATCATTTGGAAAGGTTTTAGAGCAGTTTTTGTCTTTTATTAATCTTAACACATATGGTCTTAAATTCACTGAAGAAATTCATAATACTCATATAAATTTTTTAGATTTGACTCTATTTATAAAAGAAGGAAGAGTAAGAAGTAAGACCTATTTTAAACCCACAGATGGGAATGGGTTTATTGAGTTCTCTAGTTGCCATAATCGGAATTGGTTGATGAATATCCCAAAGGGACAACATATGAGGATTTTTAGAAATTGCACTGATAGGGATGATTTTAAACAACAAGTACAAGTTTTAAATAAGAAATTCCAAGACAGGAATTATCCTGAGGATCTCTTGTCTAAAACTCAACAAAAGGTAGAAAGTTTCCAAAGGAAAGATCTCTTAGTGGATAAGAAGAAATATAAAACTATGAATAATAGAAGCCAGAGAAACGATTTTGATTTTGCCTTCCTTACGAAATATAACGGTAGGGCGAATTTAATAGAAAGTACTATACGAAGGAATTGGCCCATTTTATTGCAGGATCAATATTTAAAAAAGATTTTACCATCAAGACCGAAAGTGCTATACAAAAGAACTAATAATTTGAAAAATATTTTAGCACCTAGTATATTACCTAAAGAGGGCAAAGAGAAGGAGCACTTTTTATCCAAGAAACCTATGTTTTTTTTTAAATGTGGTAGGTGCAGTACCTGTAAATTTCAGGCAAATAAAACTATAGAATTTAAGAGCACTGTTACAAATGAGGTTTTTAAAATAAAGCATTTTATTAATTGCCAGAGCAAAAATGTTGTATATCTATTACAGTGCAAATGTGGCGTCCAGTATATAGGACGAACTATTAGAAAACTACACATTAGATTACTTGAACATTTTAATGGGATTAATAATAAAAATATGAAACATAGTGTTCCTAAACACTGCACCACCTGTGATATTTTTAATTTGAGAGATTTTATATGTATTGGGATTGACTTGATTATACCACATTGGAGAGGGGGAAACACTGAAAAAATGTTGGCAATGAGGGAAACCGAATGGATATACAAGATGAAATCATCGGTTCCCTCGGGCTTGAACACAGATCTTGATATACTTGTCTTTATTGACTAATCTGCATATATTAATCTGTTGTTTTTATATTCCCTTTTTTTTATATTCCCTTTTTTATGTGCAATGAAGAATGAAACAAGAAAAATAACCATTAACAAATATTATCACCTTTACTCTTTGGATTTTATATAGTACTTTTTTCCTCGTTATATAGGTTTTTATTTTGTGATCTATTATATATATATATTTTTTAGTACATTTTATGTCTCTATGATCAAATTTATTGTGATTCGCTTGTATATTCTATTTATTATATATTTTTCATATTTATATTTTTTATTATTTACTTTTTACCTTTCATCCTTCGTATTCATTCTGATGAATTGGATTTTTGATTACCTGACATCCTCCACTAATGTCTACAGGATTTATTATGACATTGAAAGGATAGTTTTCCTTGTTAGCCCTAGCAAAATATATGTATCCAAAATTCTAAATGTTGTGATGCAAATAGGCTATTAAACCTTTTTTCGTAATTTTTTCGTAATTTTCTCCTTATTTTTCTGTCTATATATATACATATATTAACATTTTATTTTATATTATATATATTTTTTACACAGCGTTATAGCTGCATTTAAAGCGATTTTTATTGAATGTTGGTCCTATTGACCCTTTTTTCGTATCTGGCCCAATTTGCATCTTTATTTGGTTGCTACATATGTAATATAACCCAGATTGGATATAGGCAGGTCTGTAAATTCAGACCGCACTGGTTATGAGCACTCCAAGTGGAGTTTTGCTCATTTTGTGGCTGCATACATTACACATAAAGTTTATTTGCGTTCCAGCTTGGTTAGCGCATGCGCCCTCCGACCAGTCGCACGTCATCACGTATGATGGTGCGTACGGTTCGGTTTGCGCATGCGCGATCAATTAATGGCGGCCAGACCGGCGGATTTAAAAGAAGACAAGGACCAACAACAATCTAGCAAGCTCCTGAGGAAGTCGACATCGACGAAACGCGTTGAGCATCTCCAAGATCCCTGCAGTTTTTGGTATAGCAGTCTCTTTTTTCTACAAGTATTCCATCATATAGTATTTGTGCACTTTATGCTGTCTTTTAATTATTGGTATCTACACTTTTGCATTCCAGCACTTGGCACTTTACTATTTTTCCTTGTATGATTATAGCTGCTATCCATTAGGGGTTCTTGGTATATTGATATTGTCATTTTATGTTGTTATTTTATCCATATTGTGCATGTTGCACTTTTGGATAGTACTGTTTCAATAAAGTGGACTTTTTTCCACGGATCACTCTTCATTTGGGATTATTCCATACCACATTGTTATAATATATGCTTTAGTGCTTGTGGCGCCCTGTAGTCTGTATTAGTATCCAGACATTGTGTTTAGTCAATCCATATTCATTGTGATTTAGGAATGTTAGGTGATTTCTGCCCTTTATGGATTAAAACCAGACTCTGCATCAACTGTGTAATTTTCCATGGGAGTTTTGCCATGGATCCCCCTCCGGCATGCCACAGTCCAGGTGTTAGTCCCCTTGAAACAACTTTTCTATCACTATTGTGGCCAGAAAGAGTCCCTGTGTGTTTTAAAATTCGCCTGCCCATTGAAGTCAATGGCGGTTTGCGAACATTTGCGGAAGTTCGCGTTCGCCGTTCGCGAACCGAAAATTTCGTGTTCGCGACATCACTAGTGAGGACTATCTTTAGTTATAGTCAGATAAATGGAGAGTATGAAAACCCTTCATTTAGACCGTTTGGAGATAAGGTCTTGAGGCGATAGATCCAGAAAGCCTCTCTCTGTCTTAGTTTAGTATTCCATCCACCTTTACGCGGTGGTTGTGGTATAAATTCCAGACCCGTGAATCGGATCCCTGCTGATGAGTTGTTATGGTCAATTCGGAGATGTCTAGAGGCAGGAGTTTCTAACGGTCTCTTGACAGAGTTTACATGTTCGCGTATCCTATACTTGAAGGGGCGAAAAGTTTTGCCCACATATTTTAGTTTGCAAGAACATGTGAGCAAATACACCACACCTATTGAGCGACAATTAAAGAAAAAAATGAGATTGAAAATTTTCCGTATTACTGCTGTTGGAGAATGTCTTAGATTGTCTGTTAATGAAGAGGCACGCACTACAATGTCCACACTTAAAAAGTACCCATTGGTAGATATTTCTTAAAGTAACCAACTGAAGTGGCATTTGAAAAATGGCTTGGTGATAAAAGATCCCTCAAATTTCTAACTCTGATGGAAGGATACGGCGTAAATACATTTTTGAGGTGTTTATCCGAGGTAAGCATGGGCCAAAATTTGTGTAAGATATTTTTTACGTTATCCCAGCCGGCATCGAAAGTGCCAATGCATCTTATGGGATTAGCTTCCACCTTCCAGGTATCTTCACTAATTAATTGGTCTCGTTCCGTATTTATGGAACTCAGAAAGGCCTTCTTTAAGACCATATTGGGGTAGCCCTTTTCTCTGAACATATGGTGTAACTCATTGGCTTTACAGTTAAACCCCTCTATAGTGGAGCAGTTCCAGCGTAATCTCAAGTATTGCCCGATGGGAATACCAGATTTTAAAGGTATTGGATGGTGGCTGGTGCAACATAGGAGATTGCTGGATGCTGTTTTTTCCCTATGTAATGTAGTGTCAATTCTTCCGTCTCCTATCAGCTGTTGAGACAAGTCAAGAAAGCCTCATATTTCGCTTGTGAAGCATAGGTTAAATTAATTGATATTTAGAAGTTGCACAAATTTATTAAACTTGTCTGATGTGTCCAATCAAATCACAAAGACATCATCGATGTATCTCTTCCAGTAAAAAAATCTGCTCCATGTAGGGTCTAAGTTGGGGGTCTGACTCAATGTGCCTCTCCCAGCAGCCTAGATGTAAGTTGGCATAGGAGGGTGCACAAGATGTACCCCTGGCAGTCCCTGTAATTTGTTGATAGATCTTACCGTTAAACATGAATACATTGTGAGTCAAAACAAATTCTAACAGGTTTTAGATAAAGTGAACATAAGTAGTGGGTAGTTTATGTTCCAATTCTAAAACTGTGCGCACATGTCTAATTCCTAGTTGGTGAGGAATAGAGTTATACAGTGCTTCTACGTCCAAACTACATAATATCACTTTATCGTGTGGAAGTGCAAGATTTGTGAGGAGGAACAGCATCTGCTTGGTGAAGTCTGAACATTAACCTATCATGTGGAATTATATCAGATGACTTGGTAAAATTCAAGTAGATAACACTACGGCACCCTGATCTATATTTCTACTTATTTATTTGTAGAATGCAATTAATTTAGTTTGACATTGTGGCAAACCTAACCACTTGGACATTACTTAAGGACTATAGCTTTAAGTGTTGCTTGTACTGTTTTGAGGATGCGCATGTTTCTGTGTGTATAGACTGTAATTGATTAACGCTGTATTACTTGCATTGGCTATCTGCCGAAAGCAGATAGCTGATTTCCTTTCGTTTCACGAACAGCGCCTTTGTGGGCCGTTCGTGAACCGAATAAACCACCCTGTAATAGCCCACACATTGAGAGACATGTGGCGCTCGTTAACAGATTGCAACAATGTTGCAATCGGTAATTAGAGGCTCTCCTAGGTGGCCGTCGTTCGACTACCGACCACGCGGTGGTTGGCCATCTTGGATCCTTTGTTCCTCCAGCGGTGTTTGGTCGTCGAGCGCGTGGTACTAAAAACGGCTACTCGACGGCGCGAACACCGCTGGGCTTCCAGGCCGTTCGGGAGTTCCGGGCCGTTCGGTATTTTATTCCCCATATATCAATCGGTCTTTTAAGTGTGTGTTTTAATGAATATGTTTTTCGTGCGGCGTTCGGTTGTTTTAGCTGGGATCTGAGTGGTAATCTCATGAATGATGCACTCAGACCCCAGCTATCTACCGAACATCCATTCGTGCAAATAGACCTAATATTCGAAAAACTGTATATTTTAAAGTAAATTGACGTTCTGCTGCACAGAGGGATAATCCACTTAACGGTACATTCCAGTGGGAGGATCCCTCTCGTGCAGCAGTGACTGATGGGGGAAATGCTCTGTAATGTAAGTTCCCCACGTAGTCCACCCCTGGAATACCCCTGGGATAGGACTCAGGAAACCCCTTGCATGGGGAATTGTATAAATTGTGGATCCTATGAATAAAGCCTTTAGTTGACTCTCAGAACTGTGTTTCGTCCGGTTACTGGGGGATTTGGGATATTGCCTTACTTTTCAGCGCTTGACTGTGGATTACCCTCTGAACCAGCGGAGATCATGGGATTTATTATTGCCGCTCCGCTACAGACATGATCTTAAACCATAACAATGTTGTTCCCAATAAAATTTTTGCATATTATTTCTTACTAACCCTTCAAATACTGTTCAAGTCACAGATGTTATGCTCAAGGGTCTATAATTTCTAGACAAAGATTTTGAACCCTTTGTGAATATACAAACCAAAAATAATCCTGAAAGATTAAAAACAGAGGTTTGCTTATTTCCACATATAGATCCTTACGTACATGTGGCTTTGTTTATATTAAAATTATTTAGTTGTTGCAGCACCTTGTTTTGAGTCAAGCAATCAAAATATTTCTGCAAGTTTTTTCAGCAATCATTCCCATATCTCTTGCTATAGTGAAGATACTTATTTAAAATGTCTGCCTTTTCCTGATATTTTATTCAAGTGATTCTATAGTGTCAGGAAAACAAAGTTGTTTTCCCTGCACTGTAGGTTCCTACAGTGCCCCCTTCCGCGGAGCTAAAGGGGTTAAAGCACCTTCAATCATCTACCTGCCTGTGGGGGTAGTGTGGGTGGAGCCAGAACAAGCGCCAAAGGACACCGGTGCTGGGTCAGGCTCCGCCCACACTCATCCCTCGCAGACGTGAGCTGGCCAGGGGAGACCTAATGGCAATGCTTAATTAATCAATACTTTCCTATAGGGATTCAGGTGACACTGCAAGTCCTAATGCATAGTGTGAGGACGTCCAGCATCATTTAGGTGACTAAAAGTTGTCTAAGCACCCAGAAGTCTTTCTGGTAGACCACCACTAGAGGTGGAGTTAACCCTGAGAGGTAATTATTGTAGTTTCTCAGAAACTGCAATAATTACCAATGTAGGATTAAGGAACATGGAACATTGTACCCAGACCACTTCAATGAGCTGAATTGGTCTGGGTGTCTATAGTTTCCATTTAACACACCCATCGCAGAGTTCAGAGTATCTACACCATCATGTTTTTTTCTTTTTTGGTTTTTATGTTCTCATTTTCTAGTTTAGCCATTGAATCACCATTTTATTGGCTTCCTTATTTTGTCTGATTTAAATGCCCTTTATAGTTTTTTATTTATTGGCATACTTTTCCACTAAGAAATATTACTTTAAGTTGTATACTTTATATTTGATACTTGATGTATTGAGAAGTGAACGTCTATTGGCTTGATACAGATTGTCAGGGTGGCGGTCCGGTGACCGGGACCCAGTATGCCTCATCTTGATATTAGGAGTCACTGTGTGGAAATGGACATTCAGGGCCTGGTGCAGGGTAACCGCACACCCCCTAGTGTTGAGCACCAGCACTGGTGCAGCCACATACCAAGGCCTTGATGCAGCTACTGCGGAACCCAGGTGCCACTGCAGCTTGGTTGGGGTCTCACCGTCTCCTACCCACCCTGGACTTACGACAAGGCTCCAGGTTCCACTGGGTGAACCACTCCTCCAAGAGAGTGAAGCAGTAACAAGCTCTTAAAAGAGCTTAGTAGTGATTAGCTATGGTGTAATGCAGATTCCGCAGAACATATACAGGTTATATGAAAAATAATTACTGTTAAATGTGTCCCCTGTTCTGTAGTTTAAAACTACTGAACGATGTCTTTGTGCACCAAATGCCGGCGAGATGGCACCATGTAGAAAAGTCAAAACAGTGTCTGTGAGTTAAAATGACTGCCATCCATTGTTCTCACCATGTGCTTCATCCATTGTTCTCATCACGTGCCTCTGATACTTGAAATGGTGGCCACCCAGTAACTCCACAGTTTGTCTGGTAGTCTATCCAGCCGAACCAACAGATGAAACACATGGGGAACAGTGCAACAAACGAAGGGAATCATAAAAAATATGGGCAATAGTCATATGATGTGTACAATCTCCAGTTTTGTCACAGGGCACAAATAGTGTTTTCAAATGCCATATCCCAGGGCCATAGTCAGAAGGTAGGAGGCGGGCAACCAGCCCCCTCCAAGAACACGTGGCGAGGTCTGTTCCGCCACATTTCTCCCCTTTACCCACCAGACTAACAGGGTATCTGACCTCCTGTTGGTCAGTGCCCTGATTAGTCCAGCAACCCACCCACAAAACAGAATACACAGTACAACCCAGCCATGAAAATTGGTTACTACACCTGGAGTAGTGGGTCACTTGTTCATGTCTAGGAGCTCCACCTCGGCTCTGGGGGTACTAGCACTCTGGATCGGTAGGTTGCTGAGTGGGCAGAGACCGGCAGTACTCTGCCCTGTTGTCAGTGCTACCACAGGAGTAGCCTGGTTGGAGCCCAGGTGAGGGAACGGTGTAGTAGGCTCCTCACTCCAGACCTGGGGCTGCTGCTGGAGGGGAAGCCAGGCTGTCTCCCCTTTGGATGAACAACCCTGCTGCTGCTAGGGGACAGGACTGACCGTCCCTACCCCCTGTGATGCATGTGCAGAGACCACGGTCCCATCTGCATTGGTGTAGAGCTTAGCATCTCCCCTTTGTGGACTAGGCTGCCGCTGGGGAGGTGAACCGATGGTCTCCACCCTCAATAGAATACTTTGCCGCTGGGGAGTAGGATCGACTGTCCGTACTCCCTGTAGCTTGGGCGCAGAGACCACGGTCCCACCTGAGCCATTGTGGGGCTTATCATCTCCCCTTGGTGGGCTAGGCTGCCGCTGAGGATAGAGGGTAACAAGCTCCTCTCCCTGAACCATAGACTGCCGCTGGGGAGAGGGGGTACCAAGTTCCTCTCTCTTACACACTTTCAGCCCCTGGGGAGAGGGGGTGACCGGCTCCTCTCCTTGACACTCGCTCTGCTGGGGGAAGGGGGGACCGACTGTCCCTGCTCCCTGCAGGACATTCTGCCGCTGAGGAGGAAGGACAGCACCTTTGGCTCCCTGGGACTCGCTTGACTGCTGGGGAGAGGGACCGACTTTCTCCTCTCCTAAGAACTCACATTGCCGCTGGGGAGGAAAGACGGCACCTTTGTCTCCCTGTAATTCACTGGACTGCTGGAGAGAGGGACCAACTGTCTCCTCTCCTAAGGACACATACTGCTGCTGGGGAGGAAGGAAGACACCTTCAACTCCCAGGAACTCACGCTGCCACTGGGGAGGAAGGACGACACCTTCAGCTCCCTGGAACTCACACTGCCACTGGGGAGAGAGACCGGTTGTCTCCTCTCCCTGGAACTCGCTCTGCCACTGGGGATCTGGGTTGGCTGCCCAGCATCCCTGTAGGGCCGGTAGGGAGACCTTGGTCCCATCTCCACCTGCCACCTGGGGGTCTTCCCATGACCGGTCTATGCTGTCTCTCCTGCTGAAGGGTTGTAGGTCTAAGTCTGCCAGGAGGGTAAATGAGGGCTGAATGGAGCAGAGCATGTAGGCCTGCTCCAGTTCCCACTCCATGGTTACCAGGTGTGTCATGTCTGGTTTTACCTGGTCGTCGTCAACCCAAATGTGCATGCCCATCCTGTAGTCAAGGATGTCCCAGAATCGGAACTCTTCCGTGCTGTCGAAATCAGGCTCCTCCTCCATGGCATCCAGTAGTAGACCAGGAACATCATACTCATCCCCCTCAGGCCTGTTGAGCTCCTCCATCTCGGGGTTATGCTGCACTGTATACCACCAGAGGGCCTGGTAGGCATCTTCCAGCCAAATCTCCTTCCATAACAGTCTCTTGAGCTCTGTCACCCACTCGTCCAGGGGCTGCTCTCCGAGGAAAGACATTTGTAGAGCTACTTGCCTCACTTGCCGTTGTTCTTCACTGGGGAGCCTCTCACCTCGACGCTGCACATACTCCAGGGCTTCGTCCCAAAGTTCCTTTCTGGCGGCCTCCCGGTAGTCCATCATGGCGTCCTCTGATATAGGCCCATCCTCCAGGAGCTCCTGCAATCTTCCTTCCTCCATATTGCTGTAGATAGGGACGCTGCACGATAGCTAACTCTATTCCTCTGTTGTAAATCCGTAGCATTGCCGGTGTCTCTGAGCAGTTTCTCCCACTATCCCACCGCTACCACCAATGTAACGGATCACCTGGCACATCGACTGGGTACCTCCGTTGAAGGATGCTCCTAGCACTTACAGAGGGCTCCAAGCGCTCCGCAAACACCACAACCACCGCAGACCCCACGAACCACTGCAGCTTGGTTAGGGTATGGACTTACGACAAGGCTCCAGGTTCCAGTGGGTGAACCTCTCCTCCAAGAGAGTGAAGCAGGAACAAGCTCTTAAAATAGCTTAGTAGTGATTAGCTAAGGGAGTATGCAGAGCATAGCAATCCCTCGTAGTGATATAGTAATTCCCCCAATAAGAGACAGGACTCTAGATTGAGGGTGAAGAAGAACTGACTGTACTGGCACATACAGCCTCTTTTATTCACATTCTACAAACATAGTACTACCCACAGGGTTTGGAGAACAACCAATCAACACATTACAACACAGCTAACACATTCATTACATTAGAAATCCCCTCCTCTGCCTGTGATACAATTATCTCAACACAATAGAGGAAAATACAGTATTATAAAACATATAACAGGGATCCCAAAACATGCAAAGGGCAGAGGACTTGTAGCAACTGCCTGCAGGAAACAACTGAAACAAAAGGATTCATGGAAAAGGAACGGGTGTGGAAACATAAGGCAAACATTTAAAGGAATCCAAGAGACTGGGAATTCCAGGAACAGTATACAGGAATGAACCCAGAAAACCCAGCATAAAGAAAACCAGACATGGAATAGAAAACCAGAAAAACTAAACAAGAATTGTAAAAAGAGTACTGGATACCAGAAGCCAAATCCAGAAACGATCCGCAGCCAGGAACAGGATCTGACACAGATATTCTATTCTTTCTCAGTTTTTTTTCCCCACAAAATAATTTTTGCCAGTCAATTACCTTTTTTTTTTAAATATATGTTTTAGAATGCCCCATG
Organism: Pelobates cultripes; assembly: GCA_933207985.1. Taxonomy (NCBI): domain Eukaryota; kingdom Metazoa; phylum Chordata; class Amphibia; order Anura; family Pelobatidae; genus Pelobates; species Pelobates cultripes. The sequence continues at coordinate 125,573,367 of OW240915.1, forward strand.
TGCATTTGCTTTTTTGAGTTTATTTTATAAGACCCCATATTGTGATCACTATTTTCCAAGTGCTCCCTTACTTGAATGTTTGACTAAAGATCCACATTGCTCATTATAACCAGACTGGGTGCTTCTAACAATTGTGACATGAAAGGGGTCATTTAAAAGGTTCAAAGGCCTGATTTCTCTTGCTGAACAGCTTGTCTGTCTATCCTAATTTATGTCTGGGTAATTATAATCTCCTTTATTTAGTGAGAAATGTGCCCAGATGTGCAATTTTACCAATTTGCTCTAGCAGCTGCACTTCCTCATCAATATCAACATTAGGTGATTTATAACATATCTCAATAATAGTTTTACCCTTCTTTTGCACCAAGCAGATATCTACGCATAACCCTTCAGTATCATTCCCCCCCTCCCATTTTATTCTCTCCCCCTCCTTCCCCATTTCGACACTCCCATACCCCTCCCATTTCATTCTCTCTCCCCCTCCATTTCATTTTACCCCGACACCCGGCAGGTAGCGGGGCATACCAATGTGCTTCCTCTTCCAGCTCCCTCGCGGCGCCCGTAGCGTTGCGGGCCGAGATGGCGTTACATCTTCCAGCTCCGGCGGCATCGATCTGATCTTGTGAGCTGAAGCACACAGAGTGCTCCCTCGCGCGCCCGCCGGGTGTCAGCAGGGCCAGCCTTGGGGGGGCCCTGACGTGGCCGCCTCCTGGGCCCCCCAGGAGAAGAGGCTGGCCCTGTGGGTACATACCGGGTCGCAGGGCCCCCTGCGACCCGGTATGTACCCACTGAATGTGGGGCCCGCCGCCCGGACGACCTGAGCAGTCCGGGCCCCCCAGGACCGCCGGGCCCATGACAACCGTTGCGGTTGTCATGCCCTGATGGCGGCCCTGGGTGCACATATCCTTTTTCCAACTTGGAATTTTGACATGTAGTCAACCTGCGCACATGTCCTATTTGGGACATTTGTAAGGCCGACCAATGTATTTTACCCCCACCAAACCATATATTTCTGAAAAGTAGACACGCCAGGGTATTTCAAATGGTGGTATTTTAACACTTTCCATGCACTAATTCTACCACCAGACTTTGTCAAACTGTTAGGTAGTATTTTTTTGTGTGTTTTTTCCACATACATTGTATTTCAGGCATGAATTAACAGATCCTGTTATGTGCCACTGCAAACACCCCAATATGTGTTGAGCAACATCTCCTGAGTACAGTGATATCACCCATGCATAGGTTTGCTGGGTTGTTTGGGGGCTAAAAGGCCACGATCGAGACTTGTACATATCAGTTTTTCAACTTGATATATAGGTATGCTTGGCCTATCTTCAGTTTGGCATATTTTTGCATCCCCCAGTTAATGTTAACATTATGAAAGTTTATATTTTTATAAATTAGACATTCCAGGGTATGAATTAACAGGTATGAATTATGGTGTGTTTTCACATCCTTCTCCCAACCATTGTGCTAAACAAATTTCAGAGAGTGTGCATGGTGGTAATTTTTTAATTCTGCTTTTTATGCACACGTCATCTGGTTTTGGCCAGCCAGTTATATGTTACTACCATAAAACTTTTTTAACCAAATGTGCAGGTATCAAATGCACCTTTAGCAGCATTCTCTAAACTAACTCCTGCAAAAAGAATCTAACTGGAGAGTTAGGGGAAGGAAACTAACTAAATTTTCCTGCGTTAAAAAAACCCCCCAAAAAACAGTGCAAAGGGGTGTCTGTCCTTTTCCCTTTTTTATAACAGACCCGGCAACGTTTCAGGGGATTTGTTTTTTTTGCAGTTGGCAGTATTTTAAAAATAAAATTTATTTTTTAAAGAGTATAAATGAATTATGTGTTGCTGCTTTCAACAGGTAGCCACCTTTTTAAACCAGGCTTTTGTCTTTCTTAAGATAAGATATGGCTGCATCAGCTGATCAGCCAAATCAACACCCCCATGTGCCTGTTATAAGCCCTGATGCAAACAGGTTTGGTCTGTACTCTGCCTCGGACAGTGACGTCTGACATGCTTTCATCATGGATGGTGGTTAGTATATTAACATCCTTCCTGTCCTTAAATTTTATTGCAAGCACTTTAGCTTTGTGCAGACCTTTACATTCACTTTTTTTTTTATTTGGCCTCTATAAAAGGTCTGGGGAAATCATTGGCATTTCTTCTCACAGTGCCACAGGCCAGTACCTGCAAACCATAAAGAGTTTGAAACAAACAGACAACCTTTATTGAACAAGGGGATCAGTAGGTCCCAAACAAGTTTCCCGCTTGTCCCCAGAGAGTCAGGACAGCCAGGAGGGTCCAGTTGACCATCTTTCCCCTCATATACACGAAAGGCAAATGTATAGCCACTTTCGCTCTCGCACAGTTTGCAGAATTTTACGCCATACCTAGAGTGCATTGAGGGGATGTATTGTTTTAATCCTAATTTCCCTTTATATTTAATTAATGATTCATAATTTTGTTGGGGAGTATAAAACTTAAGTAAATTTGTGCTGAAGATGGTCTACCAGTGGGCATATTTTATGAAGCCTATCATATTGGGTGTGATCTCTGGGGTGACAGAGGGTATTGTCATTGAAATGTAAGTATCTCAGCAGCAGCTCATATCTTGTTCTAGACATTGTTTGGGAGTACACCGGACTAGAACAGATTTGGTTGGTGCTCCAATAAGAGTGAATTGATGGCTTCTTTATAATCCCCATGGGACTTGTAAGAGCCCAGAAGTTCAGCGACATCTGTGGGATGCTAAGCACACTCCTCCCTGACTGCATAGCTATCTGGATTGGTATCAATAAATTGGGTAGCATATAAAATAGTCTGGGGAGCAAATCGCCTCCCAGATGGAATGCCCTAAAAATAACTCCATGTATTGTATAGGGGAGAAGTCATCCACATTCACATTAATGCCTTCGTTGGCACTAAAAGGAGGGATGCTGGGCTAAGCTGACTGTGGAGCTACCTGTCCTCCTCCACATTCGGCGTAGCAGGGGAAGCACAGCTTCTTTTAGCAGCTGGCTCACACACAGATGACATGTTACTAGACCAGGGATGTTTTAGCCACGAGGCAAACAAGGCATTTGCCTTGGGCTGCATTTTCCAGGGGGCGGCAAAAATACCGCCCCGAAATGCCCAGGGCCTGAGCCTGTCTCCACAACACCACTACCCTCAGTGCCTGAGCCTGTCTCCACAACACCACTACCCTCAGTGCCTGAGCCTGTCTCCACAACACCACTAACCTCAGTGCCTGAACCTGTCTCCACAACACCACTAACCTCAGTGCCTGAGCCTGTCTCCACAACACCACTAACCTCAGTGCCTGAGCCTGTCTCCACAACACCACTAACCTCAGTGCCTGAGCCTGTCAGTACCTGAGCCTGTCTCCACAACACCACTACCCTCAGTACCTGAGCCTGTCTCCACAACAACACTACCTTCAGTGCCTGAGCCTGTCTCCACAACACCACTACCCTCAGTACCTGAGCCGGTCTCCACAACACCACTAACCTCAGTGCCTGAGCCTGTCTCCACAACACCACTAACCTCAGTGCCTGAGCCTGTCTCCACAACACCACTACCCTCAGTACCTGAGCCTGTCTCCACAACACCACTAACCTCAGTGCCTGAGCCTGTCTCCACAACACCACTACCCTCAGTACCTGAGCCGGTCTCCACAACACCATTACACTCTGAAAGTGCAGAAAATGAATTATGTAGAGTAACAGACTGTGCAATATGCCTTTTATCCACAACTTTAAGTCTACCAGATCCTAGAGTAATCCATCTGCCATTACTAGTACGTCTCTGTGGCAGTGGCTTTGCTGCAGTTCCAGCCTAAGTTTGTTTACCAGATAATTTACAAATCTCAGATTTCAAAAAATACAATCTCCTGCCACAATATAGAGAACTGTCTACAGATTTAGACAGCATCCAAATCTCCAAAAAGTGGAACGTGAAACAAATGCATAACAACTATTACACTGAGCTAAGTCTGCCATTTTAATGAGATGAATAATTTAAACCAAACAAATCGTATTTTTTTTTTCATCCTCCTGAATACTATAGATTACCTCCAGTTTATCTCCAATCACACACATTGTAGCAGCACTTAGAAGCAGCTGCCTAGCTCTATTAGTCAAACTAATATCTACAACCCTTATATACACTCCTAAAGGCACCACCCACTAGGAATGTTTAACACCTGGGTAGGCCTATGCTTAATTGGAAACAATAGCTAATTAACCAACAATCAATAGCTAATCACATGAAATGCCTTATCAATTACCAACAGGAAATCAAACCTTGTGCAATCAGTAACCTACAGATGAATCTTACCTGTAACAGTAAAAAAGAAAACTCTTAGCAAAACCTTAGACAGTTGAAGATTCTGTAAACCTCTCCAGAATATCTCCAGTCACACACTTTGTAGCAATACTTAGAAGCTGCTGTCAAGCTCTGTTAAGTGTGTCAGTAGGATGATACTATTAGGTCCATTAGTGGTTTGTATAGAGTGAGTGTAGTAGGTTATGTATGAGGGTAGACTCATTACAAAAGGCCTTAAGATTTTATCGATATAGAGGCTTCCGTTTTGAGTCAAGTTATTTCCCCACATTCTTTCTTCACATGTTCTATTGTTATTATCTCCTACAGCTGTTTAGGCAGTTTGTTTAACATTTATATTGCTGGCTATTTAGACTGCAGGCTTTTTTCCTGCAATGTTGCAAACGTATTTTGGTAGATCTTTTGCACATATATTTTTTATGCACTTGATATACTCTTTGTTCTAATTATAGAGTCTATTTACTTTTGCATTTAGAGATCTTCAGCTTGCTACATTTAGTGTATC
>OW240915.1:125589108-125602098 GCA_933207985.1 Pelobates cultripes
GATCCATTACACAGGCCATAGGTGAACGCACTGCACACCACAAAGAGAAAACAGAGGAGATCATAGGAGCACTTAATACCCTTCCATTTGCAAACCAGGCTGGATCTCCTAACAGACAAGGTAGTGGACCATGAAGACAGAAATAGGGACAGCAATGTACATCTGAGAGGGGTGCCTGAAGACCTCACTCCACAAGATTTGCACATCTATGCTGCAGAGCTCTTTCAAGTGCTGGTGCCAGACCTGTCTAAAGATCTCCTGCTGGACAGAATTCACCGGGTGCCAAGACCAAGGAATTTGCGAATAAGAGTCTCACGTGAAGTGATCGCAAAATTCCTTTACTACACCTCTATAACGAAAATGTAATGCAAGCCTCTAGGCTTCTCCAGAACATGTTCTCAGAGATCAAAATATATACCAACCTATCTGCTGCCACGCTCCTCAAACAGGAAGGCCCTGGCAACAGCGCTGAATGCCATGTTACCACAGTGGAAGAAGACCACAAGCTGCCTTGGGAATGGAACATCCCCATAAATGCGCAAAAAGGCATCACCGCATCAGGACCGACACAAAACTTGCGGCAAAACTTACCAAGGACTGGAAGACCAGCTCCACAGCCAAGTGATAGCACTCTGCAAAGCGTGAGTCTTGACTCTCACACTGAACACTCAATATACCTGTGGTACACCACACAGTTGAAGGCCACAGGCCTAACCTATATTAATTATTTCTTCCCATGAGTTATGTTTACTTCTATTATTGTATGCCAAACCACTTTCCATTGTAAGCCATGCTTAACCACAGCGCACCCTACAGCAACCCCTGCCCACACATTTAAGCCCACATTGCAGTCTCCTTCAGTGAGGAGAACCTACCCCTACTAGGCTAAAATGTGCCATAATTACACCTTCTGTATACCTTCTACAACTTCTGATGATTATTTGTATATGGTTCTGTTGGTTTTGCTTTTTGATAGACACCAATTTTCTATGATTTTAATTGTGCACCAATATACAGTAACTTCACTTTGCTAATATCATTAAATACGATCCAATGCTAACCAGACATACTCCTGCCACCATATCATACACAACCGAATATGCAATGCAGGTTTTTGGCCCAGATGGATCCTTACAACACTACCTGTAACATTTCCACATACCCCTGTCTCAATTAAAACAGCTCCAGCTTAAGGAAGCTGAGATGGAGTTGGGGATAACCGGATGGTCAAATGATACTGCACTAAATATATTATTGTGGCTCTCCCATCACACCTGCATTCTTCACATCCTTTAACAGGGAACAAAAGACCCATATATGGGCCTTTGTCTGTACTACAATGCCAAGTTATAACTAAGCTACAAATGCAATAACACTAATCACTTAACAAGATATGGATGCCCTTGCAGTACCCCCTATACATTTCCAATGACCATCACAGTTATATCCCTCAATTCCAAAGGCCAAAGCTCACAGAATAAAAGATGGCTCGCTCTTTTAGAAGCAACAAAAACCACAAAGCACAAGTGGCTTTCTTCCAAGAAACCCATTTCAAATAGGGGCATTAGATCCAAATTCTCATCTACCCTTTCCCCCCAAGATTTCCACTCAAATCTGCTTCAAATCGAAAAAATTAGGTGCCTCTATACTGATCCACAGGGATGTCTCCTTCTCACTTGTCAAAAAAGTATGTGACAAATGGGGCAGATACCTTGATCAATATATATATATTCCAAACAACAAATCAAGCCAAGTTCTTTGAAAACATATTTGGCCTCATTTCCCTGCACAAATTCGGAGATGTCATACTAGGTGGAGACACCAAATTTCTCCTCGATGCCTCCATAGATTCTTCTTCCAACTACAAGGTTTATGCACCAACTGCTAAAAAACATACTCACATAGCAAGCAGACTATCCACCACCATTCTACACCTTGACTTTGTTGACCCATGGGAGTTGTACACCCCACAGAAGTATTATAGTATATATTATACAGAACAGGTCTCATTACATGGTCTGACCACACCACCATCACATTGATCATTCAGGAAAAGTATCCATCCTCAGGTATGGGTACCTGGAGACTGTATGACTCCTTACTCAAAGACCTCAATATACTATCTACTATAAGACAAGATCTGGCTTCCTACTTTGATAACAAGGCCCCTTTCTGACACGTCCATTGAAACAGTATGGCAAGTTTACAAGGCAATCATAAGAAGAACTTGTGTCAAACATGTCAGCTACCAGAAACAAAAAAACAGATACAAACATTAAAGATATTATGGACTTAACACAAAAAAAAGAAGTGCAGTCCGCCCAAAGAAACACAGACAGCACTCTCCCAACTGCAAAATAAACTCAAAACTCTAGAACTTGAAAAGACCACCCACATTTTACAAATATACACACATACATTTTTTTCCCAAGGCAACAAAGCCTTGGTCCTACTAGTAACAGAACTAAAAGCCAAATCCCATAAGTCCAAAATAGCGTACATACAGACTAAAGACAGGGCAAACTACTTAACCCACAAGACATTGTAAACAAATTTGCATCCTACTATAACACTCTTTATAATCTTAACCAGTTCTGCCACCCCCTCTTCACAAATTCCTAAACATGGTGGACCTTCCCTCTATACCCTCCGCAGATATGGAAGTCCTCACCGCACCATTTACCCACACAGAGATAGAGAAAGCCATACGGGATTTGCCCACACACAAAGCAGCAGGCCCTGATGGCTTCACCAACCTCAATTATCAGAAATTTGCAAACATCGTGGCACCTTCCCTCACACACCTTTTCAAAACCTGCTTTTCCAAGGGAAAACTACCACAAATTTCTACATTACCCAAACCGGGCAAACCTCCAACCCAATGCCAAAATTCCCAGCCGATCTCCTTCTTGAACAGCAATGTAAAAATGTATGCTAAGATGGTCAACTGTCTTTCCACTATCTTACCAAAACTGAATCACAACAATCAATCAGAGTTTATTAAAGGGAGACTAGGCTCAGATAACACCAGAAAAATCTCAACATACTTTTGCACATGCACACAACACATACACAGGGCCTCATCCTTACCCTCAATGTAAAGAAGGCATTTGACAGACTCAACTGGCAGTATATAACACAAGTACTCCTCAAATGTGGCATCCCCCAAACTTTCATCTCAGGAATCATGGCCCTCTATATTAACCCAAAAGCAAAAGTTTCCAACTCTGGGTTCATCTCTAGACCGTTTATTATCACAAATGGCACGAGACAAGCATGTCCTCTGTTCTAGTGCTAGCGGTTCCTATCACTGGAACCACTAGCACATAAAATAAGGCAACACAACAGCATACTCTGCATTACTCTGGGAGAGCAACAGTTTTGTTTCTCCATAGGGCCAGACTGGGGATACAAAGCAGCCCTAGAAAAAAAATCTATGCCAGCCTCATAAGTCATTGTGCCATGTATTGTCTCATGACATTGGCATACCTAAGACCCAATTGACACCACCGTCTGAACATGACTCCCACAGAAACCTCTAATGTCTTGACCTAGATCATATCTCCACTAATCTCCAAACTCTCCTTTTACCTATCTCAAACCTCACCTGTCCTAGTTCTGCAACCTCCTTCTACAATTCCACCCTCTCCTCTCAACTAGACATCATGGCACCTTGTACATTTAAATGCCGCAGGCCCCCCCAACAACAACCCTGGCACGACAAGCTCACTTGGTACCTCCAAAAATGCTCCAGAACTGCTGAACGCTGTTTTAAAAGAGCTTAGTGGTGTACTAGCAAAACCATTAACAGATTTATTTAACCAATCATTGTTAACAGGAGTAGTCCCAGAAGATTGGAAGTTAGCGAATGTTGTGCCCATTTACAAGAAAGGTAATAGGGAGGAGTCGGGCAACTATAGGCCAGTAAGCCTTACTTCAGTAGTGGGAAAGTGATGGAAACCATGTTAAAGGATAGGATTGATGAACATCTAAAAACACATGGATTTCAAGATCAGAGACAACATGGGTTTACTTCAGGGAGATCATGCCAAACTAATCTTATTGATTTTTTTGATTGGGTAACTAAAACTATAGATCAGGGTGGTGCAGTAGACATTGCTTACCTAGATTTCAGTAAGGCTTTTGACACTGTTGCACATAGAAGGCTTATCAATAAACTGCAATCTTTAAGTTTGGATTCCAATATTGTTGAATGGGTAAGGCAGTGGCTGAGTGACAGGCAACAGAGGGTTGTAGTTAATGGAATATATTCGAAGCTTGGACTTGTCACCAGTGGGGTACCTCAGGGATCTGTACTTGGACCCATTCTCTTTAATATTTTTATTAGTGATATTGCAGAAGGTCTTGATGGTAAGGTATGTCTTTTTGCTGATGATACTAAGATATGTAACAGGGTTGATGTTCCAGGAGGGATAAGCCAAATGACAAATGATTTAGGTAAACTAGAAAAATGGTCAGAATTGTGGCAACTGGCATTTAATGTGGATAAGTGCAAGATAATGCATCTTGGACATAAAAACCCAAGGGCAGAGTACAGAATATTTGATAGAGTTCTAACCTCAACATATGAGGAAAGGGATTTAGGGGTGATTATTTCTGATGGCTTAAAGGTAGGCAGACAATGTAATAGAGCAGCAGGAAATGCTAGCAGAATGCTTGGTTGTATAGGGAGAGGTATTAGCAGTAGAAAGAGGGAAGTGCTCATGCCATTGTACAGAACACTGGTGAGACCTCACTTGGAGTATTGTACACAGTACTGGAGACCGTATCTTCAGAAGGATATTGATACCTTAGAGAGGGTTCAGAGAAGGGCTACTAAACTGGTTCATGGATTGCGGGATAAAACTTACCAGGAAAGGTTAAAGGATCTTAACATGTATAGCTTGGAGGAAAGACGAGACAGGGGGGATATGATAGAAACATTTAAATATATAAAGGGAATCAACACAGTAAAGGAGGAGACTATATTTAAAAGAAGAAAAACTACCACAACAAGAGGACATAGTATTAAATTAGAGGGACAAAGGTTTAAAAATAATATCAGGAAGTATTACTTTACTGAGAGGGTAGTGGATGATTGGAATAGCCTTCCAGCTGAAGTGGTAGAGGTTAACACAGTAAAGGAGTTTAAGCATGCATGGGATAGGCATAAGGCTATCCTAACTATAAGATAAGGCTAGGGACTAATGAAAGTTTTTAGAAAATTGGGCAGACTAGATGGGCCGAATGGTTCTTATCTGCCGTCACATTCTATGTTTCTATGTTTCTATGTTTCTATTTAATAAGTATCAATATATAAAAGCAAGTAAGTAAATCTGATCGTGAACACTTTTGTAGAAAATTTCCCTTTGCTTTCTTTATAACTACGCCGATCCGGAAATATACATGAATGAACCACAAGCTGGAACTTACGGAAACTGGAAGTGACGAGTGATACGGAAGCAAGCAGGAGGAAGGTGATTGAGGCTTGACATGCAGGGCGTCACCATTGCTATGGTGATAGCCCGCAAAAATTTCAAGCCGAACACCAATCATTTACCCCAGGGAGGGGTACATATAGCAGGAACAGGTCTAAGGAACACCTAGAAAGACTTTTTAGAGTAATAGTACAATAAAGTTTATATATATATTTATACACTATTCACTATTGGCATTTTTCCTGCTATCTTAAAGGAGGAGTGTGGTCCTTAACCACATATGCTGTTTCATTGAGCCAGTTTGGATGGCTCTGGGTTTGTGAGTACCCCATTTTTTATTCTATTATTCATAAGGTATCTATCTAAGGTATTGCACTATATACGTTCTATATCCTAGATTAAGAGCAAGGAGAAGAAGGTTTAAAAGAAGGGAAAGGGTCGCCTCTACGGACCCTAAAAATGCAAGAACTGAGCTAAAACCTTTTGGCTCTAAATATTAAGAGTAGGAAAAATCTTTTGTACCTTTCTCATAACTATATCTTACAGTTTTACACTATGACATGGTTTTTGTGTTTTATGTTTTTAAGGAACTATACACTATACATTAAGATTTCAATATTAGAGAAATATTAAAGGTATATACAAAAGATATCTATTCATCTCACTACAGCACTGAATATCTCCAATTCTATCACTTATACTTATTATAGCGCTTCACCATCACTTTGGGTTCTACATTCGTAACGTTATTTATTAAATCTCTTCTTTTTCTGTAACCAAAAACGTTAGACATAAATAAGCATACATTAACATATACATATATAACTCCACACATCCAACCCAACGACCCAACCGTCCTTGCCAATAAACATACAGTGGTTCCTAATCACTACTTCCTCTCACCCCCCCCCCATCATAAAAATCATATCTTTCAAATGCCCTCCATCAGCCACCCTTATCCATGCTCGATGGGCACGACACCTCAGGCAACCTAATGTTAACTGTTTGAAGCAGGGGAGGTAAAGACCTTAAAAACTTGTTTATCTCATTCCATATACTTAAACGTAACTCCTCAAACTCAAGTGGCAAGGACATACCCCGGGCTAGCTGTGACTAAATATACTAATAGGGCGGGCGGGAGAGAAGCGGCTTGCTGGCCCGAATCCCAAGTGGCACTGAAATAAGACCTCCCCCACACTAACTTACAAAGAACATAATCCCACCCACACACACGTTCCCAAGTGTGATGAAGTGCCCTTCGCCACTTGTGCCTGGAGGGGACTACTGGCTAGTCTCCTGAATTCCGACTATAACCCTGTGCTGATAGCTGTATTATCCCCCTGTAGAAAGATTTATTTGTGTATTTCTGCCGGGGCGTTCGGGACTTTCAGTATGTGAGTAGTGCTACTCCAGATAACTATGCCATGGAGCCTATTCATGTAACAAAAGACTATGGAAAAGACTTTGGCTCCATGGCGATTGAACTGTATGTAGGTAATCTGTGCGCCATTCGGTAATAATGTGCGCTCAGATCTAAGCTATCTGGGGATAGGTTGCATGTATATGTTTTATGTAGTAATTGTAACATTAGTCACAATGGAGTGGGAGCTGGAGCAGAGCTAACAACATCTGTTTAGCTTAGCACAGCAACCAAGTATACTACAAGGAGTAGGGACAGTCGATCCTGCTCCCCAGAGGCAGTATACTTTGCTGAGAGCGAAGACAACCGGTCTCCCTCCCCAGCGACGGCCTGAGTTCCAGATGGAGGTCATGGTCGATCCCTCCACCGTACAACAGCCAGCGTCCTGGGGACGCTCTCCAACAGCAGCCAGAGGTACCAGAGGTGAGGGACCTCATAGACTTGGCCTGGGAAGATCCACAGGTGGCAGGCGGAGATGGGACCGAGGTCTCTCTGCTGGCCCAACAGGGATGCTGGGCAGCCGGCCCAGATCCCCAGCAGCAGTATACTTTGCCTGGAGAGGAGACAACCAGTCTCTCTCCCCAGCGGTGGCCTGAGTTCCAGGAGGAGGTGATGGTAGATCCCTCCTCCGTACAGCAACCAGCGTCCTGGGTAGGGGAGGTAACCGGCCTTCCACTCCAACAGCAGCCAGAGATACCAGGAGAGGGGGAGAACAACCCTAACCCCACTGGCGCAGATGGGACCGCGGTCTCTGTGCCAGTCCCACAGGGATGCTGGACGGGCGGTCCAGATCCCCAACCAACCCCACAGGGATGCCAGGAGGAGGAGGTAAGCGAAACTTCCCCTCCCCAGCTACATCCCAACTGGGTCCTGGGGGCAGTGGATGAGCCTACAATACCCACTGACCCCCTCCCAGCAGCAAAGCTGACATTTGGGCAGAGCGCTGTTAGCCTCTGCCCCCTTTTCCCCTGGTCCAGAGCCTGACTTACCACGGGTTACCTCAGCGGAAGAGCTGGCAGCAGGGCAGAGCGCCGCTGGCCTCTGCCCCCCAAGCAACACCAGCAGTTTGCCTAGCTGCACCAGAGAGACTGAGAGTGCTGCGCTGTCCCACTACAAACATGAACCTACAGGCCAGTATAATTTATTGTGGGGGAGTTACTCTGCACATTTTTCTTTGTGGGTGGGCTGCCCAACTAACCTAGGTACTGACCAGCATAAGGTCAGGTACCTGTTTAGTCTTCCCCCCAAAGGGAAGATGTGTGACGAAGTGCCCTTCGCTACTTGTGCCTGGAAGGGACTACTTGCTAGCCTCCAGCCTTCCGACTATGGTCCCTGTGCTGATAGCTGTATTTTCCCTGGCAGAAAGGTTTATTTGTGTATTTCTGCCGGGGCGTTCTGGACTTTCAGTGTGTGAGTAGTGCTACCCCAGATAGCTATGCCATGGAGCCTATTCATGTAACAAAAGACTATGGAAAATACTTTGGCTCCATGGCGATTGAACTGTATGTAGGTGATCTGAGCACCATTCGGTAATAATGTGCGCTCAGATCTAAGCTATCTGGGGATATGTTGCATGTATATGTTTTATGTAGTAATTGTAACATTGTGTAATTTTATGTCTTTCTGCAACCATGTGGCAACCTACTGGATAAGAGTCAGCACACCATTGAGAGCCCCCAAAAAAACGCCAAACCTGCTCGGCAACAGGTGAAAGTCAGTGGAAGGGACTTAGGGGGCCTGATTGCACAAGCCACCGTTAATGGAGGCCCAGAAGGAAACTCCATACAGCCCCACGGGCAACACTGACAGGCAAAGCCAGGACCAGATCAGTATAAGTGGAGGGGAGAAAACCGAAGGGGGGGGAGTGGGGGCAGAACGGAAAGAGCCAGGGGGACAAAGGTAAAGCAGAGGAGAGAGGGTGGGGGGCGGGGGAGAGAGACCCAGGGAGGAGGCTCCTGGGCCACCTGAGGTCCTCAACGCCGGTACCGGAGTACCTCGCGTGGCCCCACCGGGCCTACCCACCTTTGGGGGCCCTTGCCACAACCCCACCGTCCCACCGGCCGCGAGGGGATTAAAAAGGCCTTTAGGCAGCCGTCCGCTGCTGGAAAACTGCAGCCCGCCGTCCACCGCCTCTGGCCATGGATGCAGGCTGGGTAGGCCGCACTTCCGGCGCGGCACATGAAGGCTGCGAACCCACCTTAAATGTTGCAGGCTGCGTGTCTGGAGCCCCCCCCTTCTGCCCATTGGAGTGGTCTGGGTGCCAACTCTCACTACTCTTAACCCTGCAAGTGTAATTATTGCAGTATTTTTATAAACTGCAATAATTACACTTGCAGGGTTAACTCCACCTCTAGTGGCTGTCTACTCGACACTTCCTGGTTTCTAGCACAGGAAACCTGTGCTAGAGCATTGCTGGATGTCTTCACTCTGTGTGAGGATCTCCAATGTCACTTATTTCCCCAAAGGAAAACATTGAAATGCATTTTCAATGCTTTCCTATGGGGAGTGCTTCACGCCTTCAGCAACCGGGGATTGGGGGGTGAGAAGATTGTTTTCCTGGCACTGGAGTTTCCCTTTAAACAAAAAAAAAAGTATTCTACTCCTTACCACCTTGAAATGGGAGGGAAGGTTGTGGGGCAGCAGAAAACTTCATAGATAAGTCCTTTGCTAATAAATATGCGCTCCCTCTCCCTCTACTTTCCCAGCAACTATATGTTTTGTTAAGTGACTATTGTAACATAGTTTACTATTTTCCAGTGCATATCCACACTTAAGATCAAATCTTGGTCTTTGCATGTGGATATTACTATTTTTACTTTATCGATTTGTACACAGGAGTTAAGCCCTTGATACCATTGGAATGTGTTTTTTTTTTTTTTTTGGAGATTTTATTCAGGGTAGGAGATCTTGAACAAGCAGACCACCATGAACTGGATGAATTGTCTCATTCCACTTGGTATACCTGAAGAGATAGTGTCCTATAGGGGTCCACAATTTGTCTCCTGATTCTGGAAGGCAATCACCAATCAACTAAGAATAAAATTGTGTCATTCGTCAGCCTATCATCCTCAATCGAATGGTGCTGCTGAGAGGACAAACCAGTCCTTAGAACATTATCTACGGTGTTTTATCTCAGACAACCACGATAATTGGTCGAAAAACTGCTTCCCTGGGCTGAATATGCTCACAATTGTAATACGAGGTCCAGTCTATTGTTGATTCCCGTCTCTCCAGGGGAGACCTTCAATACTTGATTCATTGGAAGGGCTATGGTCCTGACGAGAGGTCCTAGGTGGGGGTTGATGAAATCCATGCACCCAGTCGATTCCGGGGTTTCTATTCTGGCTTCCCTGATTGGACTGGTGGTTCCTGCCCAGTGGGTGGTTCTGAGAGGGGGTGTAATGTAAGCCCTTTTACACTTACCTTGGCGGTCTGCCGACCTGCTGATGTTGGGATCCGGCGGACTGCTGCTTCCATGCAGCCTGAGGCTCCAGTCAGCCTCAGGGACTCCAAGCCACTGTGTGCCCATCCCTTTTTACGATGTGGTGCACATGGGCCGGCGTCATGGTGTTGGAAGAGCTCTATGCAAAAGAGCTCAAAGCACAAACCACGCCCCCAACTATATAAAAGTTCAGTCTGCCCAAAGCAAAGTGCCCTTTTGTGATTCCTAGTGTTCTTTGTGTCACTAGTGTCCTTATAGCGCGTCCCTGTATCCTTTGTGGTATATATTTGGTTTTGACCCGGCTTCCTCTCAACTATTCTGTTTTCTGGCTTCCTTGACTCAGCTTTGTTCCTCGTACTTGTGTATTTCTGGCTTCCCTTGATCTTGGCTTGTTCTGATGTTCCTTAAGTATATTCTTTATTCCGACCATTCTAACCACCGGTTTAGGGACCTTCTTTCTGTCTGTTCTCACCTGGTGGGTTTTCATTCTGCGTGCTGGGTTGTATGTTACAGTACAGTTATGAATAGGTGGATAGTATTAATAAAGAGACCTTGCTCAAATATTCCAGAGCCAAAAGAACCTGTCTCTGGGATATACAACTTTGGTGTCGCTAAAAGGAAAACCTTCCTTATTTTATGCAGGAAGCAGAGTTGAATTGAAGTATAAGACTAAAAATATAAAATAAACAGTAAATGTATTAACTCCGTAAAACAGTATAAAACAATAAAATCAATAGATTAGATAAAGTCTATAAAGTGCTTTAATCCACCCATAAACGTTTCACAATGACCAGTGGGTTTATCAATTAGTGTCTGCTTCCTTTCCCACTAATCCTTTTAAATTGCATGTCCAATCCTTTATTCGTCCGGATGTTTAACCAATCACAAGCATTCTTTTCAGAGGGTATGTCTCTCCCATCTGTAGCTCATTCTTGTAATTTATTTTAAGGAAGTGAAGCTATCGCTACTCACATCACTTCTGTAAGGAGGTCCGGATGCCATCTTGTTTATGGGCATGTTGTGGACGTATACATATCCTCAATAATTGACATATCGGCTATAGTGGCACGTCACTCTCTTATTAATAAGTTCATCATCTATATTGTCCACAAGGGGGCATTAACTCATTCTATATCTAGATGAAAAGAAAAATCCTCTGGGCTTGTCCACATATGCAACAAAGGTATAGAAGGCAGATATAAATTTCCATACAATGTATTACATACATTTATTCAAATCATAGTGTATCCTTAGGTTATGAAACTTTCAGTGTGTGATACTATAGGTCAAGGTTAGTGTTCTATAGAGGAGAAACGGGTTACATTTCTCCAAATTAACGTTAATATAAAACTGTATATACAATAATTAATATATAAATGGAAACATGTCTATATAAAAATAGGTCCATATAAAAATAAATATCACATAAAAACCCTGTATATTTATTGTCTTTAAAAACCACCAAAGTTCCATTACCCTAAAATCATTGTAAAAAACAAAGGTAGTTCATGTTACAGAAAATGGCAGAGTTTGAAGTCATTATTTAATTTGTATAGTATCAGTGTATTCAGATTGAAAATCTGCTTAATTTCAGTCTGTTCCATCAGTGTAATCATATCTTTACCTATCCAATTTGTTTCTACTTTTTGTATTCCAAAGAATTCTAAATTGCTTGGATATTTATTATGTTTGATCTCGTAGTGTAATAATAACTTGTTTTTCATATCCATTTTTCATATTATGGATGTGTTCTTGTATACGTACATTCAATGTACGGGATGTCCATCCTATATATGAGTCCACATGGGCATTTAATCAACTAAATCACTCGAATAACCATGACTTGTTTATATGAAAAATATTATTCTTCTGAGTAAAGTCTTTTATTAGACGTTTGTGACTATGAGTATTTTTGCAGGCTCCACATTGATTACAACCGTTAAAACCTTTTGATTTATTTAAAAATGTGTTGTTTGCTTTTTTTGTTTTTTTTTGTCTTCACTTGATTATGTACACAGCTATTACTTAGATGAGGTACTCAATAGACTGGAAGGGGAAGTAACCAAACTAGAATAGGTAGAATGCAACCTCACTAAGATTACCTCAAGTATAAATCATTTAAGGTAATGGCTAACAAAAAATAACAATTTTATTTACAAGTCTACATGGAAACTTACAAATCCCTGTATATTAATAACAATAGAAATTAGAAAGAAACACAGCACTGGTTAGGAATGGAACAAGTCCATCCGCCAGGTTGTGATGGTTGAGAGATACAATGGGGCCTAACCCCTAGAAGTGCAAAGAGAAAATAGGACTAATGGGTTGCAGATGATAAACAATCTGCCTCCCAAAAAGACCTTGTATCCTTATGTGAAAAAAGCTACTCTGCAATCAGGGGCGTATGAGCCGCGAGGCAAACAAGGCATTTGCCTTGGGCGGCATTTTTCAGGGGGCGGCAAAAAACGCCGCCCCCCCAAATGCCCAAGGCAAATGTCTTGTTAGCCTCGCGGCTAACAGACATTCTGGGCGCTGGGCGGCAGTGGCTGCAGCGCTGGGCGGGCGGCCGGCGAGGGAGCTCTTCCCCTGAGCGCTCCGCTCAGCTCCCTCGCGCGCCGCCAGCAGAGTGAGGCCGGGAGCCGGGTTGATGGCGTCATATTCCGGCTCCCAGCCTCACTCTGCTGGCGGCG
>OW240915.1:125602198-125612264 GCA_933207985.1 Pelobates cultripes
ATTAGTCCTATTTTCTCTTTGCACTTCTAGGGGTTAGGCCCCATTGTATCTCTCAACCATCACAACCTGGCGGATGTACTTGTTCCATTCCTAACCAGTGCTGTGTTTCTTTCTTATTTCAGTTTTAGGTTTTAATACCTAGGTTGTCTTTCTGTGTTGACTATATTTTGTATTAGCCATGGCAGGTTTCCTTGCCAACAAACCAGATAGCTCCATGTGGTGTAAGGATGCAGATAAGGTTTTTTCTAATGAACAACTTGAAAATACTGATACCCCGTCTGACATTAATCAATGTTTTAATAAACGTAATAAAGCATACAGACAGCAGATTAGGGCCAGCTGGGAGATTTCTTCTCTTGATTTTTATCTAAAGAAAAATATGATTCCTAGAGGCCCTAGAGTACATACTATTCCCTCCTCCCATGTTGAGAACCCTGAAATGGTTAAAGAATGGGAACTAGCAGCCGGCCTTTGCTCGAATACATTTATGCAAATTATCTGTAAATTTGAAAAAATAAAACTCCAAGAAACGGATAAACAACTTGAGTCCGAGTTAACCAACTGTGATCCTTGTCGGCAGGTAGCACGGTCCTCTAGGGCAAAAACATGCACAGTCCTTGTAATTGCATATACTCCAGGCACTTTATTTTTAAATCCACACAGGATACAGCAGTAAATGAAAAACATAAATGTAACACAAAACCTTATAAACAAAAACCTAGCTCGTCTGAGCACTAACTGACATTAGGTTCCCTATCTCTCAGGGTTAAACTAAACAAAACAATGTGGTTTCACCAACCTAGAGTCTTTGTCCACTCTCAGCACTCCAGTATTTAGCCAGCCTGCTGCTTCCAGCCTTTCAGAGAGAAACAAAACATTTTCTTCCTACCTGCCTAGCAGGGAGGGATTTATTCCCACTGCTGCAGCCGATTACCTGCAGCTGAGCAGTAGGTTGGAGACAGTCCAAAACCCTGGGCTGGATCTATGTCTTCCAAGAAAACCGCTAAACTGCAGAGTGGAGCACTGGCCCACCCTGCTCTCCAAATGCTCCACCCCAGGGGCCCATAACTAAATATTCATTCTGGTTACATACACAGAAACATACACTCCCCCTGGGGTTAAAAATCATATGCCTCTCTGAACAATTCTGTTGAGATATAGACTCCCTCACAGACCACCCCATTCACCTTATCACACAACCTTAATCAATTCCAATCTGATCCCTCGTTTAATCAATTGGAATTAAAATTAAAAAAAAATCTAGACAAATACCAGCATTCAATTAAAACTAGAAAACATCAGAAGTTCATTAGGGACTTGAAGGACTACGAAACTGGTAACGTCTATAGTACTTTTAAACGTCGTACTAGAACTAATTCTGATAATGCGTTAACTTCAGATGATGATTCATCTGATAACGAGTCAGAGAATAGGCAACAGTCGCTACAGATATGTTCACCAAATTCTGATCCCAGTACACCTAACCAAGGCAATTCCAGGGGTATCCTAAAGAAGGGGGTGAATTTTTTAGAAATGGGCCATCTGGACGACCCATTACCACACCAATTACCATACCACACTCGCAACAGGGGTCGTGGGAGAAGTGCAACAAGGAGAAGGCAATTCTAAATAATAGTTTACAAATAATCAACCTTTCATCTCATCTCCTCACTACTCAAGAAACAAATGTGCTCTCAAAGGGCCTCTCTTTTGTGCCGGTTCCGCCCTTTAACAGATTTATATGGGTTAAAGACCTACATTTATTTGTTAGAAAATGTGTAAATATCATCAAATCAGAACTGACAAAAAGCTAAAAGATTTGGGTCTCATTGATAAAGACTATGACTGTCTTATGACTTTAATATCTCTCCTGGATGAGAGCGACACAAATACCACGTTACAACAAACAAACTTAAAATCTCAAAGTCGCTTTACACCTAATCTGGGGAATTTTAAGAATATTGAATTCTTTCTAGAGTCAATAATAATCAACCTTTCATCTCATCTCCTCACTACTCAAGAAACAAATGTGCTCTCAAAGGGCCTCTCTTTTGTGCCGGTTCCGCCCTTTAACAGATTTATATGGGTTAAAGACCTACATTTATTTGTTAGAAAATGTGTAAATATCATCAAATCAGAACTGACAAAAAGCTAAAAGATTTGGGTCTCATTGATAAAGACTATGACTGTCTTATGACTTTAATATCTCTCCTGGATGAGAGCGACACAAATACCACGTTACAACAAACAAACTTAAAATCTCAAAGTCGCTTTACACCTAATCTGGGGAATTTTAAGAATATTGAATTCTTTCTAGAGTCAGTCAAATTTGCAATTGAGAACATCAATCATAAGGATTTGAATTTCTTTCCCAATATGAATCTTACAAAATCTGAGAACAAAACCCTCCAGTCTTTAAAACTGGATACTACAATTACGATCAAACCGGCTGACAAGGGAGGGAATATAGTCATTTTGAATTCAGCAGACTATATAAAAATGACTCAAGATTCTTGATGATAGAGATACGTACCATCTTCTCAGAACAGACCCCACCAATACATTCTTACAGGACTACAAAGCAATTTTGGACATGGGCCGCAGTAGAGGGGTGATATCCAGAGATGAATATGATTTCATCCTGAATAAATTCCCCAGGATAGCTACCTTCTACTGCCTGCCCAAAGTCCATAAAAGCCAGATTAATCCCCCTGGGCGCCCCATAGTTTCGGGTGTTGACAACCTTACCCAAAATGGTAGTATTTAACTGGATAAGTTATCCGCCCATTTGTGGAATTGTTACCTTCCTTCATTCAGGACACCAAGCAAACTTTGGTTCGTCTATCAAGTCTAACAGTACCCGAATCAGTGGCACTTTGTAGTCTTGACGTTGAAGCATTATATTCATCTATACCACACAAGGGGGGCATTCAACATGTTAAATTTTACCTTGACAAAAGGGGTTCTGACCTTAATGATCACTCTAACTTTGTCTTGGAACTTCTTGAGTTTATCCTCTGCCACAACTACTTACTCTTCAATGAAAAATTTTACCATCAGGTACAGGGCAATGCGATGGGGACGGCTTGTGCCCCATCATATGCCAATCTCCACCTAGGTTGGTGGGAGGAAGTAGTTGTGGCATCTGATGTTTTTTTCATCATACAGGCCCTTTATTCATCATTGGGCCCGTTATATTGATGATATTTTGATTTTGTGGACAGGTAGTAGGGGATTTTTTGATGAATTTGTATCCCTACTCAATATCAATGATTTTAACCTACATTTTACTTCGGAGTTCGGGGGCAATACACTTAATTTCTTGGACCTTACGATCATGGTCAGTGGTAATTCCATCACCACTACGCTGTATAAAAAGCCCACATCTTCTAACAGTCTCCTTCGTTGGGAGAGTTTTCATCCCCAATCCCTTAAAGGTGGCATTCCGACGGGGCAATATCTTAGAGCCCGTAGGAACTGCAGCGATGTTGAGGATTTTAAGCTTCAAGCTAACATATTGCGACAACAGTTCAAAATGAAGGGCTATCCTAATAAATGCCTAAAAAAAGCCTATAGAAGGGCCTTAGAGGCAGACAGAGGCACTCTACTATTCCCAAAAGTAGTGGATACCTCCATCAAACCTCAAGCCCCACGGATGAAAGCCACTTCCAATTCAGGCTGGGAGGCTGTTAAGTTTGAGATCCAAAAATTCTGGCCGTGTCTGCTGGATGATGTTCACCTTAAAAGGCTCTTAGGGCCAAATGTGGATATGATGGCACGTAGAGGCAAAAACCTTAGGAACCTTTTAGTCCCAAGCCATTTCCATCGTTCACCCACACGCACCTGGCTACACACCCCTACACACCCCTGTGTGACATACTCATACATGTAGTGCCACTGTTGTGATATTTATCATGATTACTAGGGAATTGTTCTCTAAATGGGCTCCATTTGTTTACCCTGTAGCGTTATGTTCATCTATACGCTACTTTCGCCAGCTCTTCTGTTTGGCTACATTTACATTTTGTGCCTTCACTCTATGAAGATAGAAGATATGAGCTAACTTCCATTCATATTTTGGTTATGTGAGGGTTAAATCTACAATTAGCTTCACTCCTGTTGAGCTTGTTACTTTTCTCCGCCCCCTATTTCCTGATTGGACAACAATGGTTATATCATGCTTATGGGTGGAGCTTTAAACACATTTAAAAAGAGGCTCCCTTCAGTCTGCAAATTGCTCTTGATAAAGGCGACTTGCTTCGCCGAAACGCGCGTTGGGCACTTTACTAAAGCGGATGATGATTTTAATTTACGATTCTATTTTGTTTTCAGACTGTCCTATTATTCAATTATGGTGGGATTAGATACTAGTCTATTACCAGCATGATATTAGGGACTCCTTCCCCCAAATCTCCTACAGCTGTTTAGGCAGTTCGTTTAACATTTATATTGCTGGCTATTTAGACTGCAGGTTCTTTTCCTGCAATGTTGCAAACATATTTTGGTAGATCTTTTGCACATATATATTTTTTGTGCACTTGACATACTCTTTGTTCTAATTATAGAGTTTATTTACTTTTGTATTTAGAGATCTTCAGTTTGCTACATTTAATGTATCTCCACCCTTTTGGTCATAGTTATTTGCTATTATTTATGGCAACTCTGCCACATACATGGTGGGATTTGATACTAGTCTATTACCAGCATGATATTAGGGACTCCTTCCCCCAAATCTCCTACAGCTGTTTAGGCAGTTCGTTTAACATTTATATTGCTGGCTATTTAGACTGCAGGCTCTTTTACTGCAATGTTGCAAACGTATTTTGGTAGATCTTTGCACATATATTTTTTATGCACTTGATATACTCTTTGTTCTAATTATAGAGTCTATTTACTTTTGCATTTAGAGATCTTCAGCTTGCTATATTTAATGTATCTCCCCCCCCTTTTGGTCATATTTATTTGCTACTATTTATGGCAATTCTGCCACACACATACTTATAGCATTTGTTTTGACCATATTATTATTATTTTTGGACTAGTCAATTCTATCCAATTAGATCCTAATTTTATTACTTGTTTGTTAAGTATCTGTGTGTTTCTCTCCCAAGAGGGATTAATAAAGAGTTTTTCGTTTTTTGCTCTCTGCGCTCCACTTTTATATTTATCATAGTGATGTCGCGAACACGAAATTTTCGGTTTGCGAACGCGAACTTCCGCAAATGTTCGCGAACCGGCGAACCGGAGCGAACCGCCATAGACTTCAATGGGCAGGCGAATTTTAAAACACACAGGGACTCTTTCTGGCCACAATAGTGATGGAAAAGTTGTTTCAAGGGGACTAACACCTGGACTGTGGCATGCCGGAGGGGGATCCATGGCAAAACTCCCATGGAAAATTACACAGTTGATACAGAGTCTGGTTTTAATCCATAAAGGGCAGAAATCACCTAACATTCCTAAATCACAATGAATATGGATTGACACCTGACATATGACATATTGACACCTTGACATATGGATTGACACCTGTCCTCAGAGCCCCTGATGCACACGGACACAGAGCAGAATAGAGACTGGTCCCCCTACATAGGGTCACTTGGCAGATATGGATTGACACCTGTCCTCAGAGATCCCTGATACACACTGACACAGAGCAGAATAGAGACTGTTCCCCCTACATAGGGTCACTTGGCAGATATGGATTGACACCTGTCCTAAGGATCCCTGATACACACTGACACAGAGTAGAATAGGGACTGTTCCTCCTACATAGGGTCACTTGGCAGATATGGATTGACACCTGTCCTAAGGATCCCTGATACACACTGACACAGAGCAGAATAGAGACTGTTCCTCCTACATAGGGTCACTTGGCAGATATGGATTGACACTGTCCACAAGGACAAGCTGCAAGCTTCCTGGCAGGGCCCATACAAGGTGGTAGAGCAGGTTTGTGATACCACCTTTGTGATCGGTGCGGTCACAGGCACGGGAGGCAAGCGCATGCTCCATGTGAACAACCTCAGACGCCTATCCTATGCCCCGGATAGACAAGCTCCTAGACAAAATGGCCAGAGGCCAGTACCTCACCACAATAGATCTTTGCTAGGGGTACTGGCAAATTCCATTAGCCGAGGACGCCATCCACAAGTCGGCATTTGTCACCTTGTTTGGCCTGTATCAGTTTAAGGTCATGCCATTCGGGATGAAGAATGCCCCGCTAACTTTCAGAGGATGGTAGATCGGCTACTGGATGGGTTTCAGGAGTATGCCTGCGCCTACTTGGATGATATAGCCATTTTTAGCTGCTCCTGGCCCGAACACCTGACCCACATAGGAGCCGTACTAGACCGGATTAGGGAGTCCGGACTGACCCTAAAGCCCAGTAAGTGCCATATAGGAACGTGTAAAAACCTCCCCAAGATAGTAGTATGGGCCCAAGAGTGTGAACAGGCCTTCCAACAGCTCAAGACGGCGCTCATTAAATCACCTGTACTTTCTTCTCCTGATCCAACTAAACACTTTCTCGTCCATACAGACGCTTCTATGCTTGGATTGGGAGCAGTACTGAGCCAAGTCAGAGCAGATGGTGGCGAGCAACCCGGGGCTTATCTAAGCCGGAAACTTTTGCCCAGGGAAGTAGATACACTGCCATTGAAAAGGAGTGCATGGCGGTGGTGTGGGCCCTCAAAAAGCTGCAACCTTACTTGTATGGACAACCGTTTACCTTGCTCACAGATCACAACAAATTTGGGGCACTGCGCGTGCAATCTAATGTGCCACCAGATAGGAGTGGTGTGTTTAGTACTATTGTTATCAGTTTAATCACTGTTACGTCCCCTATCCGCTGATGTGGAGCAAGACGCAGCAGCAGAAGAGGACTCAGCCGAGGAGGTTATGGAAGAGGATGGAGTAGGAGGAGTAGAGGAGGTGGCAGCAGGCCTGCCTGCAAGTCATGGCGGTGTCACCAACTCCTCTGCAGAGCCACCCATTCCATGCTTGGCAGCCGTCAGCAGGTTTGCCCAATGCGCAGTGTAGGTGCCCTGACCATGCTTTACAGACCAGGTATCAGTGGTCAGATGGACCCTTGCCCCAACACTGTGTGCCAGACATGCCATTATTTCCTTTTGCACAATCGAGTACAGGTTGGGGATTGCCTTTTGTGAAAATAAATTTCGTCCGGGTACCAGTGAGTGAGTAGTGGCACTGGGCACAGTATCCACTGTGAGCCTGACACACCTGCTGGCAGACAACTAACTGCTATTCAATCTATAACAGTGAAAAAAGTATTTTGTTTTTAAATGCAAGATATTATGACACCAGATATGAGTGGCACTGTAAACTGGCAGAGTACATGCTGTAGGGCTGACACACCCGCTTGAAGACAACTAACTGCTATTCAATCTATAACAGTGAAAAAAAGTATTTTGTTTTTAAATGCAAGCTATTATGACACCAGATATGAGTGGCACTGTAAACTGGCAGAGTGCACGCTGTTGGGCTGACACACCCGCTTGAGGATAACTAACTGCTATTCAATCTATAACAGTGAAAAAAGTTTTTTGTTTTTAAATGCAAGATATTATGACACCAGATATGAGTGGCACTGTAAACTGGCAGAGTACACGCTGGAGGGCTGACACACCCGCTTGAAGACAACTAACTGCTATTCAATCTATAACAGTGAAAAAAGTTCTTTGTTTTTAAATGCAAGCTATTATGACACCAGATATGAGTGGCACTGTAAACTGGCAGAGTGCACGCTGTTGGGCTGACACACCCGCTTGAGGATAACTAACTGCTATTCAATCTATAACAGTGAAAAAAGTTTTTTGTTTTTAAATGCAAGCTATTATGACACCAGATATGAGTAGCACTGTAAACTGGCAGAGTACACGCTGGAGGGCTGACACACCCGCTTGAAGACAACTAACTGCTATTCAATCTATAACAGTGAAAAAAGTTTTTTGTTTTTAAATGCAAGCTATTGACACCAGTGAGTGAGTGGTGACACTGGGCACAGTATCCACTGTGAGCCTGACACACCCGCTTTGAGACAACTAACTGCTATTCAATCTATAACTGAGATTGTGTTTTTTGTTTCACAGGCAGAAAAGTGCTCCTAAAACATGGCTGCTTGAACCCGAAGTTGGTGGCGTGATAAGTCAATACGCTAAGTCAACCGCATTCAGAGCTAAAATACAAAGTAAGCAGCTGCAGGGACCATTTTAGCCCAAGGCAGCTCATCTCATCAGGCCTTTTTAATCGAATGTATCGCTTCCAGTGTCAGTCCTCCTTCGATCCATCCCTCATTCATCTTAATAAAGGTAGGGTAATCTAGACTTTTTTGACCTAGGAGATTTCTCTTCTCAGTCACAATACCTCATGCTGCACTGAAGGTCCTCTCTGACAGGACACTTGAAGCGGGGCAGGCCAGAAGTTCTATCGCAAATTGGGAAAGCTCAGGCCACAGGTCAAGCCTGCACACCCAGTAGTCAAGGGGTTCATCACTCCTCAGAGTGTCGATATCTGCAGTTAAGGCGAGGTAGTCTGCTACCTGTCGGTCGAGTCGCTCTCTGAGGGTGGATCCCGAAGGGCTGTGGCGATGCGTAGGACTTAAAAAGGTCCACATGTCTCCTCCATCAACAACACGTCTCTAAAGCGTCCTGTCCTTGCCGGCGTGGTCATGGGAGGAGGAGGATGACTTCCACCTCTCCCCTGTTAGATTCCCGTTGTGCTGTGACATCACCCTTATACGCTGTGTAAAGCATACTTTTCAATTTATTTTGCAAATGCTGTATCCTTTCATACTTGTTGTAATTCGGTAACATTTCCGCCACTTTCTGCTTATACCGGGGGTCTAGTAGCGTGGACACCCAGTACAGGTCGTTCTCCTTCAGCCTTTTTATACGAGGGTCCCTCAAAAGGCACGACAGCATGAAAGACCCCATTTGCACAAGGTTGGATGCCGAGCTACTCATTTCCTGTTCCTCCTCCTCACTGATGTCAATGAAGGTATTTTCTTCCCCCAGCCACGTACAACACCACAGGTACCAGATAGGTGACAACGAGCACCCTGGGATGCCTGTTGTGGTTGGTCTTGCTCCTCCTCTTCCTCCTCCTCAAAGCCATTTTCCCTCTCTCTTGACCTCTTCCTCAGCATCCTCTTCCAGCTGCCGTAGGTCCTTCAGCAAAGCGATGGATAAGGTTGTTTCTGAGGCATGCACTACAACTCTTCCCTTCTTTCCTCTTCACGCTATTCACGCCTGATCTAGGCACGCTTCCAGGAAAGAAAAGTCAAATAAAGTAGAGTGTCGCGATGAAAGCTCTTCGTGCATCAGGACTAAATTTGTCACCTCCTCAAAAGGACGCATGAGCCTACAGGCATTGCGCATGAGCGTCCAGTAACGTGGCAAAAAAATTCCCAGCTCCCCAGAGGCTGTGCTAGCACCCCGGTCATACAAATATTCATTAACGGCTTTTTCTTGTTGGAGCAGGCGGTCGAACATTAGGAGTGTTGAATTCCAACGTGTCGGGCTGTCGCAAATCAAGCGCCTCACCGGCATGTTGTTTCGCCGCTGGATATCGGCAAAGTGAGCCATGGCCGTGTAGGAATGCCTGAAATGGCCACACACCTTCCTGGCCTGCTTCAGGACGTCCTGTAAGCCTGTGTACTTATGCACAAAGCGTTGTACGATCAGATTACACACATGTGCCATGCACAGCACATGTGTCAACTTGCCCAACTTCAATGCCGCCAACAAATTTGTTCTGTTGTCACAAACCACTTTGCCGATCTCCAGTTGCTGCGCAGTCAGCCACTTTTCCACCTGTGCGTTCAGGGCTGACAGGAGTGCTTGTGCGGTGTGACTCTCTGCTTTCAAGCAAGTCAAACCCAAGACGGTGTGACACTGCCGTATCCGGGATGTGGAATAGTACCTGGGGAGCTGGGGGGGTGCCGTTGATGGGGAGCAAGACGCAGCAGCAGAAGAGGACTCAGCCGAGGAGGTTATGGAAGAGGATGGAGTAGGAGGAGTAGAGGAGGTGGCAGCAGGACTGCCTG
>OW240915.1:125612364-125635928 GCA_933207985.1 Pelobates cultripes
TTTTGCACAATCGAGTACAGGTTGGGATTGCCTTTTGTGAAAAGAAATTTCGGCCGGGTACCTTCCACTGCGGTGTCCCAATAGCTACAAATTTTTGGAACGCCTCAGACTCCACCAGCTTGTATGGTAAAAGCTGGCGGGCTAATAGTTCGGACAAGCCAGCTGTCAGACGCTGTGCAAGGGGGTGACTTTCTGACATTGTCTTCTTACGCTCAAACATGTCCTTGACAGACACATGACTGTGGGCAGATGAGCGGGAACTGCTCAAGGCGGGAGACGGAGTGGCGGATGGTTGAGAGGGGGCAAGGAGGACAGCAGTGGTTGACGTGGCTGAAGATGCTGGACCAGAAGGAGGATGGCGGCTTAGAGTAGGCGTGCTGCTTGTACTCATGTGTTGATCCCATAGGCGTTTGTGATGTGAGATCATGTGCCTACGCAAAGCAGTTGTACCTAGGTGGGTGTTGGACTTCCCACGACTCAGTTTCTTTTAGCACAGGTTGCAAATGGCATCGCTGTTGTCAGAGGCAGACACACAAAAAAAATTCCACACTGCTGAGCTCTGCAATGACGGCATTCTGGTGGTGGACACAGTATGCGTTGATTGGCGTGCTGTCGGGCTGACCCCGGGTGCCGATGCATGCTGTCTGACTGTGCCACTAGCTCCTTGCGACGACCTCCCCCTGCTTCCAACTCGTCTCCTCCTCCTCCCTGTCTCCCCATCTGAACTTTTGCCCTGTTCTTCTTCTTGACGAGCGGGCACCCACGTGACATCCATGGACGCATCGTCATCATCAACCGCTTCACTTGTATCTGACAACCCAGCAAAGGAAGCAGCAGCGGGTACAACATCATCATCATCATCACACCGTACGTCCATGTGTGTAATGCTGCCTGCCTGAGACATATCCCTGTTATCTACATCCTCTGGCAATAATGGTTGTGCATCACTCATTTCTTCAAACGGATGTGTGAATAACTCCTCTGACATACCAACTGAAGCGGCTGTGGTGCTAGTTTTGGTGGTGGCGGCAGGCTGGTGAGTGGTATCTTGAGAGGTGCCTGAAGCTAAGCTGGAGGAGGATGGTGCGTCAAGGTTCTGAGCGGAGGCTGTAGAAGATTGGGTGTCCTGTGTTAGCCAGTCAACTATGTCCTCAGAACTTTTCAAGTTCAGGGTACGTGGCCTCTGAAAACTGGGTATTATTCTAGGGCCAAAGGGAATCACAGCACCACGACCACGATGGCCCCTGCGGGGTGGCCTGCCTCTGCCTGTCATTTTTTTTGGGATTAGTGGTACTATGCTTGCAAGCTACTGTGAGACCAGATATGAGTGGCAATGTGCACTGGCACAGTTGTGCAGAGCACAGGCTGTAGGCCTGACACAGCCGCTTGAAGGACACTGACTGGCTGCTATTAGCTTACACTGGAAACCTTTTTTTCTTTGTAAAAGCACCCTACAGAGACACCAGATATGAGTGGCAAAGTACACAGGCAGAGGTCTGCAGAGCCTGACACCCGCTTTAAGGACACTGACTGCTATTCAATCTATAACAGTGAAAAAAGTGTTTTTTGTTTTTAAATACAAGCTTTGTGTCACCAGATCTAAGTGGTGGCACTGGTCACCGTATCCACCGTTAGCGTAACACACCCGCTTTAAGGACACTGACTGCTATTCAATCTATAACCGTGAAAAAAGATTATTTTTTTTTTTAAATCCAAACTATTGTGACACAGGATCTAATTAGTGGCACTTGTCAGCGTATCCACTGTTAGCGTAACACACCCGCTTTAAGGACACTGACTGCTATTCAATCTATAACAGTGAAAACATTTTTTGTTTTTAAATGCAAGCTATTGTGACACCAGTGAGTGGTAGCACTGGGCACCGTATCCACTGTGAGCTTAACACACCCGCTTTAAGGACACTGACTGCTATTCAATCTATAACAGTGAAAAAAAGTTTGTTTTTTTTTTAAATGCAAGCTATTGTGACACCAGATATAAGTGGTGGCACTGACTGGGGAAATGGGCACAGTATCCACTGTGAGCCTGACACAGAAGCTGGCAGCAGTGGCAGACAACTAACTGCAATTACATTACACAAAAAAAAAAAAGCATACCCTAACCCTAACCTAGCTATGCATTTCCCTATCTAATCAACAGCAGCTACACTTTCCCTCCTCTCACTAAGCATGCAGCTTGAGAATGAATGTAAAATGGATGCCTTCCAGTAGGTGGGAGGGTCTGCTGCTAATTGGCTGGAATGTGTCTGCTGACTGTGAGGTACAGGGTCAAAGTTTACTCAATGATGACGAATAGGGTGCGGATCGAAACGCGCATGCGTTCGCAGTCCTCGGCGGACGCGAACACGCTATGTTCGCCAGGAACCGTTCGGTACATCACTAATTTCTAATTGCAGACAGTGGTGTATCCTGGTTTTGTGCTGCCCTAGGCAGGACAAAACTCCAGCACCCCCCCGCGCCACCCCCACCCGCGCAACCGCCACCCAACCTTCCCCCCTGCTCCGCCTTCTAAATACACACACACACATTCACTGACAGATACGCATTCACTAGCTAACAGAAACACACAGTCACTAACAGAAACACACAGTCACTAACAGAAACACACAGTCACTAACAGACACACACACTCACAGGCAAACACACACACACACTCACAGGCAAACACACACACACACTCACAGGCAAACACACACACACACTAACAGGCAAACACACACACTAACAGACATCCACACTAACAGACATCCACACTAACAGACACACACACACTAACTTACAGACACACACTAACAGACATCCACACACACACACACTAACATACACACACTAACACACACTAACACACACTAACATACACACTAACACACACACACACTAACATACACACACTAACACACACTAACATACACACTAACAGACACAAACACTAACATACACACACTAACAGACACACTAACATACACACACTAACAGACATCCACACACATACATACACACACTAACACTAACATACATACACACACTAACAGACTTCAACACACACACTAGTGTTTTTTTTATTTTTTTTATTTAACCCCCCCCCAGCCTCCTTACCTTTGGTAATGCTGGGGGGGGGTTCTTCCTCTCCCTGGGGTCCAGTGGCTGCAGCGCTGGGCGGGCGGCCGCCGAGGGAGCTCTTCCCCTGAGCGCTCTGCTCAGCTCCCTCGCGCGCCGCCAGCAGAGTGAGGCTGGGAGCCTGAATATGACGTCATCAACCCGGCTCCCAGCCTCACTCTGCTGGCGGCGCGCGAGGGAGCTGAGCAGAGCGCTCAGGGGAAGAGCTCCCTCGCCGGCCGCCCGCCCAGCGCTGCAGCCACTGCCGCCCAGCGCCCAGAATGTCTGTTAGCCGCGAGGCCTTGGGCATTTGGGGGGGCGGCGTTTTTTGCCGCCCCCTGAAAAATGCCGCCCAAGGCAAATGCCTTGTTTGCCTCGCGGCTCATACGCCCCTGATTGCAGAGTAGCTTTTTTCACATAAGGATACAAGGTCTTTTTGGGAGGCAGATTGTTTATCATCTGCAACCCATTAGTCCTATTTTCTCTTTGCACTTCTAGGGGTTAGGCCCCATTGTATCTCTCAACCATCACAACCTGGCGGATGGACTTGTTCCATTCCTAACCAGTGCTGTGTTTCTTTCTAATTTCTATTGTTATTAATATACAGGGATTTGTAAGTTTCCATGTAGACTTGTAAATAAAATTGTTATTTTTTGTTAGCCATTACCTTAAATGATTTATACTTGAGGTAATCTTAGTGAGGTTGCATTCTACCTATTCTAGTTTGGTTACTTCCCCTTCCAGTCTATTGAGTACCTCATCTAAGTAATAGCTGTGTACATAATCAAGTGAAGACAAAAAAAAACAAAAAAAGCAAACAACACATTTTTAAATAAATCAAAAGGTTTTAACGGTTGTAATCAATGTGGAGCCTGCAAAAATACTCATAGTCACAAACGTCTAATAAAAGACTTTACTCAGAAGAATAATATTTTTCATATAAACAAGTCATGGTTATTCGAGTGATTTAGTTGATTAAATGCCCATGTGGACTCATATATAGGATGGACATCCCGTACATTGAATGTACGTATACAAGAACACATCCATAATATGAAAAATGGATATGAAAAACAAGTTATTATTACACTACGAGATCAAACATAATAAATATCCAAGCAATTTAGAATTCTTTGGAATACAAAAAGTAGAAACAAATTGGATAGGTAAAGATATGATTACACTGATGGAACAGACTGAAATTAAGCAGATTTTCAATCTGAATACACTGATACTATACAAATTAAATAATGACTTCAAACTCTGCCATTTTCTGTAACATGAACTACCTTTGTTTTTTACAATGATTTTAGGGTAATGGAACTTTGGTGGTTTTTAAAGACAATAAATATACAGGGTTTTTATGTGATATTTATTTTTATATGGACCTATTTTTATATAGACATGTTTCCATTTATATATTAATTATTGTATATACAGTTTTATATTAACGTTAATTTGGAGAAATGTAACCCGTTTCTCCTCTATAGAACACTAACCTTGACCTATAGTATCACACACTGAAAGTTTCATAACCTAAGGATACACTATGATTTGAATAAATGTATGTAATACATTGTATGGAAATTTATATCTGCCTTCTATACCTTTGTTGCATATGTGGACAAGCCCAGAGGATTTTTCTTTTCATCTAGATATAGAATGAGTTAATGCCCCCTTGTGGACAATATAGATGATGAACTTATTAATAAGAGAGTGACGTGCCACTATAGCCGATATGTCAATTATTGAGGATATGTATACGTCCACAACATGCCCATAAACAAGATGGCATCCGGACCTCCTTACAGAAGTGATGTGAGTAGCGATAGCTTCACTTCCTTAAAATAAATTACAAGAATGAGCTACAGATGGGAGAGACATACCCTCTGAAAAGAATGCTTGTGATTGGTTAAACATCCGGACGAATAAAGGATTGGACATGCAATTTAAAAGGATTAGTGGGAAAGGAAGCAGACACTAATTGATAAACCCACTGGTCATTGTGAAACGTTTATGGGTGGATTAAAGCACTTTATAGACTTTATCTAATCTATTGATTTTATTGTTTTATACTGTTTTACGGAGTTAATACATTTACTGTTTATTTTATATTTTTAGTCTTATACTTCAATTCAACTCTGCTTCCTGCATAAAATAAGGAAGGTTTTCCTTTTAGCGACACCAAAGTTGTATATCCCAGAGACAGGTTCTTTTGGCTCTGGAATATTTGAGCAAGGTCTCTTTATTAATACTATCCACCTATTCATAACTGTACTGTAACATACAACCCAGCACGCAGAATGAAAACCCACCAGGTGAGAACAGACAGAAAGAAGGTCCCTAAACCGGTGGTTAGAATGGTCGGAATAAAGAATATACTTAAGGAACATCAGAACAAGCCAAGATCAAGGGAAGCCAGAAATACACAAGTACGAGGAACAAAGCTGAGTCAAGGAAGCCAGAAAACAGAATAGTTGAGAGGAAGCCGGGTCAAAACCAAATATATACCACAAAGGATACAGGGACGCGCTATAAGGACACTAGTGACACAAAGAACACTAGGAATCACAAAAGGGCACTTTGCTTTGGGCAGACTGAACTTTTATATAGTTGGGGGCGTGGTTTGTGCTTTGAGCTCTTTTGCATAGAGCTCTTCCAACACCATGACGCCGGCCCATGTGCACCACATCGTAAAAAGGGATGGGCACACAGTGGCTTGGAGTCCCTGAGGCTGACTGGAGCCTCAGGCTGCATGGAAGCAGCAGTCCGCCGGATCCCAACATCAGCAGGTCGGCAGACCGCCAAGGTAAGTGTAAAAGGGCTTACATTACACCCCCTCTCAGAACCACCCACTGGGCAGGAACCACCAGTCCAATCAGGGAAGCCAGAATAGAAACCCCGGAATCGACTGGGTGCATGGATTTCATCAACCCCCACCTAGGACCTCTCGTCAGGACCATAGCCCTTCCAATGAATCAAGTATTGAAGGTCTCCCCTGGAGAGACGGGAATCAACAATAGACTGGACCTCGTATTACAATTGTGAGCATATTCAGCCCAGGGAAGCAGTTTTTCGACCAATTATCGTGGTTGTCTGAGATAAAACACCGTAGATAATGTTCTAAGGACTGGTTTGTCCTCTCAGCAGCACCATTCGATTGAGGATGATAGGCTGACGAATGACACAATTTTATTCTTAGTTGATTGGTGATTGCCTTCCAGAATCAGGAGACAAATTGTGGACCCCTATAGGACACTATCTCTTCAGGTATACCAAGTGGAATGAGACAATTCATCCAGTTCATGGTGGTCTGCTTGTTCAAGATCTCCTACCCTGAATAAAATCTCCAAAAAAAACAAAAAAACACATTCCAATGGTATCAAGGGCTTAACTCCTGTGTACAAATCGATAAAGTAAAAATAGTAATATCCACATGCAAAGACCAAGATTTGATCTTAAGTGTGGATATGCACTGGAAAATAGTAAACTATGTTACAATAGTCACTTAACAAAACATATAGTTGCTGGGAAAGTAGAGGGAGAGGGAGCGCATATTTATTAGCAAAGGACTTATCTATGAAGTTTTCTGCTGCCCCACAACCTTCCCTCCCATTTCAAGGTGGTAAGGAGTAGAATACTTTTTTTTTGTTTAAAGGGAAACTCCAGTGCCAGGAAAACAATCTTCTCACCCCCCAATCCCCGGTTGCTGAAGGCGTGAAGCACTCCCCATAGGAAAGCATTGAAAATGCATTTCAATGTTTTCCTTTGGGGAAATAAGTGACATTGGAGATCCTCACACAGAGTGAAGACATCCAGCAATGCTCTAGCACAGGTTTCCTGTGCTAGAAACCAGGAAGTGTCGAGTAGACAGCCACTAGAGGTGGAGTTAACCCTGCAAGTGTAATTATTGCAGTTTATAAAAATACTGCAATAATTACACTTGCAGGGTTAAGAGTAGTGAGAGTTGGCACCCAGACCACTCCAATGGGCAGAAGGGGGGGGCTCCAGACACGCAGCCTGCAACATTTAAGGTGGGTTCGCAGCCTTCATGTGCCGCGCCGGAAGTGCGGCCTACCCAGCCTGCATCCATGGCCAGAGGCGGTGGACGGCGGGCTGCAGTTTTCCAGCAGCGGACGGCTGCCTAAAGGCCTTTTTAATCCCCTCGCGGCCGGTGGGACGGTGGGGTTGTGGCAAGGGCCCCCAAAGGTGGGTAGGCCCGGTGGGGCCACGCGAGGTACTCCGGTACCGGCGTTGAGGACCTCAGGTGGCCCAGGAGCCTCCTCCCTGGGTCTCTCTCCCCCGCCCCCCACCCTCTCTCCTCTGCTTTACCTTTGTCCCCCTGGCTCTTTCCGTTCTGCCCCCACTCCCCCCCCTTCGGTTTTCTCCCCTCCACTTATACTGATCTGGTCCTGGCTTTGCCTGTCAGTGTTGCCCGTGGGGCTGTATGGAGTTTCCTTCTGGGCCTCCATTAACGGTGGCTTGTGCAATCAGGCCCCCTAAGTCCCTTCCACTGACTTTCACCTGTTGCCGAGCAGGTTTGGCGTTTTTTTGGGGGCTCTCAATGGTGTGCTGACTCTTATCCAGTAGGTTGCCACATGGTTGCAGAAAGACATAAAATTACACAATGTTACAATTACTACATAAAACATATACATGCAACATATCCCCAGATAGCTTAGATCTGAGCGCACATTATTACCGAATGGTGCTCAGATCACCTACATACAGTTCAATCGCCATGGAGCCAAAGTATTTTCCATAGTCTTTTGTTACATGAATAGGCTCCATGGCATAGCTATCTGGGGTAGCACTACTCACACACTGAAAGTCCAGAACGCCCCGGCAGAAATACACAAATAAACCTTTCTGCCAGGGAAAATACAGCTATCAGCACAGGGACCATAGTCGGAAGGCTGGAGGCTAGCAAGTAGTCCCTTCCAGGCACAAGTAGCGAAGGGCACTTCGTCACACATCTTCCCTTTGGGGGGAAGACTAAACAGGTACCTGACCTTATGCTGGTCAGTACCTAGGTTAGTTGGGCAGCCCACCCACAAAGAAAAATGTGCAGAGTAACTCCCCCACAATAAATTATACTGGCCTGTAGGTTCATGTTTGTAGTGGGACAGCGCAGCACTCTCGGTCTCTCTGGTGCAGCTAGGCAAACTG
Organism: Pelobates cultripes; assembly: GCA_933207985.1. Classification (NCBI taxonomy): domain Eukaryota; kingdom Metazoa; phylum Chordata; class Amphibia; order Anura; family Pelobatidae; genus Pelobates; species Pelobates cultripes. The sequence goes on from OW240915.1 coordinate 125,620,650, forward strand.
CTGGTGTTGCTTGGGGGGCAGAGGCCAGCGGCGCTCTGCCCTGCTGCCAGCTCTTCCGCTGAGGTAACCCGTGGTAAGTCAGGCTCTGGACCAGGGGAAAAGGGGGCAGAGGCTAACAGCGCTCTGCCCAAATGTCAGCTTTGCTGCTGGGAGGGGGTCAGTGGGTATTGTAGGCTCATCCACTGCCCCCAGGACCCAGTTGGGATGTAGCTGGGGAGGGGAAGTTTCGCTTACCTCCTCCTCCTGGCATCCCTGTGGGGTTGGTTGGGGATCTGGACCGCCCGTCCAGCATCCCTGTGGGACTGGCACAGAGACCGCGGTCCCATCTGCGCCAGTGGGGTTAGGGTTGTTCTCCCCCTCTCCTGGTATCTCTGGCTGCTGTTGGAGTGGAAGGCCGGTTACCTCCCCTACCCAGGACGCTGGTTGCTGTACGGAGGAGGGATCTACCATCACCTCCTCCTGGAACTCAGGCCACCGCTGGGGAGAGAGACTGGTTGTCTCCTCTCCAGGCAAAGTATACTGCTGCTGGGGATCTGGGCCGGCTGCCCAGCATCCCTGTTGGGCCAGCAGAGAGACCTCGGTCCCATCTCCGCCTGCCACCTGTGGATCTTCCCAGGCCAAGTCTATGAGGTCCCTCACCTCTGGTACCTCTGGCTGCTGTTGGAGAGCGTCCCCAGGACGCTGGCTGTTGTACGGTGGAGGGATCGACCATCACCTCCATCTGGAACTCAGGCCGTCGCTGGGGAGGGAGACCGGTTGTCTTCGCTCTCAGCAAAGTATACTGCCTCTGGGGAGCAGGATCGACTGTCCCTACTCCTTGTAGTATACTTGGTTGCTGTGCTAAGCTAAACAGATGTTGTTAGCTCTGCTCCAGCTCCCACTCCATTGTGACTAATGTTACAATTACTACATAAAACATATACATGCAACCTATCCCCAGATAGCTTAGATCTGAGCGCACATTATTACCGAATGGCGCACAGATTACCTACATACAGTTCAATCGCCATGGAGCCAAAGTCTTTTCCATAGTCTTTTGTTACATGAATAGGCTCCATGGCATAGTTATCTGGAGTAGCACTACTCACATACTGAAAGTCCCGAACGCCCCGGCAGAAATACACAAATAAATCTTTCTACAGGGGGATAATACAGCTATCAGCACAGGGTTATAGTCGGAATTCAGGAGACTAGCCAGTAGTCCCCTCCAGGCACAAGTGGCGAAGGGCACTTCATCACACTTGGGAACGTGTGTGTGGGTGGGATTATGTTCTTTGTAAGTTAGTGTGGGGGAGGTCTTATTTCAGTGCCACTTGGGATTCGGGCCAGCAAGCCGCTTCTCTCCCGCCCGCCCTATTAGTATATTTAGTCACAGCTAGCCCGGGGTATGTCCTTGCCACTTGAGTTTGAGGAGTTACGTTTAAGTATATGGAATGAGATAAACAAGTTTTTAAGGTCTTTACCTCCCCTGCTTCAAACAGTTAACATTAGGTTGCCTGAGGTGTCGTGCCCATCGAGCATGGATAAGGGTGGCTGATGGAGGGCATTTGAAAGATATGATTTTTATGATGGGGGGGGGGTGAGAGGAAGTAGTGATTAGGAACCACTGTATGTTTATTGGCAAGGACGGTTGGGTCGTTGGGTTGGATGTGTGGAGTTATATATGTATATGTTAATGTATGCTTATTTATGTCTAACGTTTTTGGTTACAGAAAAAGAAGAGATTTAATAAATAACGTTACGAATGTAGAACCCAAAGTGATGGTGAAGCGCTATAATAAGTATAAGTGATAGAATTGGAGATATTCAGTGCTGTAGTGAGATGAATAGATATCTTTTGTATATACCTTTAATATTTCTCTAATATTGAAATCTTAATGTATAGTGTATAGTTCCTTAAAAACATAAAACACAAAAACCATGTCATAGTGTAAAACTGTAAGATATAGTTATGAGAAAGGTACAAAAGATTTTTCCTACTCTTAATATTTAGAGCCAAAAGGTTTTAGCTCAGTTCTTGCATTTTTAGGGTCCGTAGAGGCGACCCTTTCCCTTCTTTTAAACCTTCTTCTCCTTGCTCTTAATCTAGGATATAGAACGTATATAGTGCAATACCTTAGATAGATACCTTATGAATAATAGAATAAAAAATGGGGTACTCACAAACCCAGAGCCATCCAAACTGGCTCAATGAAACAGCATATGTGGTTAAGGACCACACTCCTCCTTTAAGATAGCAGGAAAAATGCCAATAGTGAATAGTGTATAAATATATATATAAACTTTATTGTACTATTACTCTAAAAAGTCTTTCTAGGTGTTCCTTAGACCTGTTCCTGCTATATGTACCCCTCCCTGGGGTAAATGATTGGTGTTCGGCTTGAAATTTTTGCGGGCTATCACCATAGCAATGGTGACGCCCTGCATGTCAAGCCTCAATCACCTTCCTCCTGCTTGCTTCCGTATCACTCGTCACTTCCAGTTTCCGTAAGTTCCAGCTTGTGGTTCATTCATGTATATTTCCGGATCGGCGTAGTTATAAAGAAAGCAAAGGGAAATTTTCTACAAAAGTGTTCACGATCAGATTTACTTACTTGCTTTTATATATTGATACTTATTAAATAGAAACATAGAAACATAGAAACATAGAATGTGACGGCAGATAAGAACCATTCGGCCCATCTAGTCTGCCCAATTTTCTAAAAACTTTCATTAGTCCCTAGCCTTATCTTATAGTTAGGATAGCCTTATGCCTATCCCATGCATGCTTAAACTCCTTTACTGTGTTAACCTCTACCACTTCAGCTGGAAGGCTATTCCAATCATCCACTACCCTCTCAGTAAAGTAATACTTCCTGATATTATTTTTAAACCTTTGTCCCTCTAATTTAATACTATGTCCTCTTGTTGTGGTAGTTTTTCTTCTTTTAAATATAGTCTCCTCCTTTACTGTGTTGATTCCCTTTATATATTTAAATGTTTCTATCATATCCCCCTGTCTCGTCTTTCCTCCAAGCTATACATGTTAAGATCCTTTAACCTTTCCTGGTAAGTTTTATCCCGCAATCCATGAACCAGTTTAGTAGCCCTTCTCTGAACCCTCTCTAAGGTATCAATATCCTTCTGAAGATACGGTCTCCAGTACTGTGTACAATACTCCAAGTGAGGTCTCACCAGTGTTCTGTACAATGGCATGAGCACTTCCCTCTTTCTACTGCTAATACCTCTCCCTATACAACCAAGCATTCTGCTAGCATTTCCTGCTGCTCTATTACATTGTCTGCCTACCTTTAAGCCATCAGAAATAATCACCCCTAAATCCCTTTCCTCATATGTTGAGGTTAGAACTCTATCAAATATTCTGTACTCTGCCCTTGGGTTTTTATGTCCAAGATGCATTATCTTGCACTTATCCACATTAAATGCCAGTTGCCACAATTCTGACCATTTTTCTAGTTTACCTAAATCATTTGTCATTTGGCTTATCCCTCCTGGAACATCAACCCTGTTACATATCTTAGTATCATCAGCAAAAAGACATACCTTACCATCAAGACCTTCTGCAATATCACTAATAAAAATATTAAAGAGAATGGGTCCAAGTACAGATCCCTGAGGTACCCCACTGGTGACAAGTCCAAGCTTCGAATATATTCCATTAACTACAACCCTCTGTTGCCTGTCACTCAGCCACTGCCTTACCCATTCAACAATATTGGAATCCAAACTTAAAGATTGCAGCTTATTGATAAGCCTTCTATGTGCAACAGTGTCAAAAGCCTTACTGAAATCTAGGTAAGCAATGTCTACTGCACCACCCTGATCTATAGTTTTAGTTACCCAATCAAAAAATCAATAAGATTAGTTTGGCATGATCTCCCTGAAGTAAACCCATGTTGTCTCTGATCTTGAAATCCATGTGTTTTTAGATGTTCAACAATCCTATCCTTTAACATGGTTTCCATGACTTTCCCCACTACTGAAGTAAGGCTTACTGGCCTATAGTTGCCCGACTCCTCCCTATTACCTTTCTTGTGAATGGGCACAACATTTGCTAACTTCCAATCTTCTGGGACTACTCCTGTTAACAATGATTGGTTAAATAAATCTGTTAATGGTTTTGCTAGTACACCACTAAGCTCTTTTAATAGCTTTGGGTGTATTCCATCAGGTCCCATTGACTTATTTGTCTTTACTTTTGACAGTTGAAATAGAACCTCTTCCTCTGTAAACTCATGTGTAATAAATGACTCATTTATAATTTTTCTTCACTGAGGTCCCTTTCCTTCATTTTCATCTGTAAATACAGAACAAAAATATTAATTGAGGCAGTCAGCTAGACCTTTATCCTCTTCTACATGCCTTCCTTCTTTTGTTTTTAATCTAACTAATCCTTGTTTTACTTTTCTTTTCTCATTTATGTATCTAAAAATGTTTTATCCCCCTTTTTTAGTGACTGTGCTATTTTTTCTTCTGTGTGTGATTTGGAAGCTCTTATAAATCACCGCCCACTAGGAATGTTTAACACCTGGGTAGGCCTCTGCTTATTTGCAAACAATAGCTAATTAACCAGCAATCAACAGCAAGTAACTAGCTTAATCAAATCAAATGCCTTATAATTACCAACAGGAATTCAAACCTTGGGCAATCAGTAACCTTTTCCTACAGATGAATCTTACCTGTAACAGTAGAAAAGAAAGCTCTTAGCACAACTCTTAGACAGTTGAAGCTTCTGTAAAACTCTCCAGAATATCTCCAACTAGACACTTAGAAACAGCACTTGGAAGTAGCACCAAGCTATATTAGACAAGCTAATGAGACCAAGCCTTATATAACTCCTTAAATCACCGCCCACTAGGAATGTTTAACACCTGGGTAGGCCTCTGCTTATTTGCAAACAATAGCTAATTAACCAGCAATCAACAGCAAGTAACTAGCGTAATCAAATCAAATGCCTTATAATTACCAACAGGAATTCAAACCTTGGGCAATCAGTAACCTTTTCCTACAGATGAATCTTACCTGTAACAGTAGAAAAGAAAGCTCTTAGCACAACTCTTAGACAGTTGAAGCTTCTGTAAAACTTTCCAGAATATCTCCAACTAGACACTTAGAAACAGCACTTGGAAGTAGCACCAAGCTATATGAATAACATGATATCAACCTATTTTGCACTATGACACCGTACAAAAGAAGAATAAATTCGAGTATAGAGGCACAAAAGGAGGAAAACATGTACAAAAAAAGAAAAATGGGAGAGACTACAGAGAAATTTATTCAAATGAAAGGGATTTATAACTTGAGCCAAAAAACTAACAGAACATCATAAAAAAGGTATTAACTAAAGGATTGGAATTTGCTCCGAATGAACCATTAAATCAATTTGATTTCTATATTGATTTGAATAAATTTAAAAGAAATATGTCTAAAAAAGTGTTTTGCAAAAAACCTGATAGAGCTCCAGCTAAATGATGAGGAAAAGTCAAGATACACTACGTTAAAAGAAAAATCTAAATTCTACCCTAAACAGATTATTTCGGAAAAAATGGTGACTTTTGAAACTATGGTTGTAACGGATCACCTGGCACCCCGACTGGGTACCTCCGTTGAAGGATGCTCCTAGCGCTTCCTGAGGACTCCAAGCACTGCAGCAGACACCACAATCACCGAACTGGAGAAACAAATAAATTCTCCCAAGCATATGAATGGACAGTTGAATAGGAACCATACGAATAGGTTTACTCTCCTAGCAGTCAAACTGGAACAGCATACAATGAATCCTTCCCCCAATAATGAGACGACACTTCACTTTGAGGGTTAAAACAGGAACTCTCTGTACTGTCACATACAGTCTCTTTTATTCCCAATCCACAAACATAGTACAGCCCACAGGGCGTTACAAAACAGCCAATCAATCCATACAATACACCCAGACACTCCCACACAAAATCCTCCCCTCTGGCTGTGATATGATTACTGAACACAATGGGTAATCTAATTATCACAGCCAGAGAAATACAGTTTCATAAAACACATCACAGGGACCCCAAAACATGCAATAACCCCATAAAAGTATATCCTTGGAACTGGGGGATCTGGGTGAACCACATATCCAAAATTCACCCAGATCCGTTCAGTACTTTGGAAAATACAGTTTAATGCAGATTCTGCAGAACATATACAGGCTAAATAAAAACAATCACTGTATAATGTGTCCCCTGCTGTATAGTCCAAAACCACGCACGATGTCTCTGTGCAACAAATACTGGCGAGATGGCACCGTGTTGAAAAGTCCACACAGTGTCTGTGAGTTAAAATGGCCGCCATCCATTGTTCTCACCATGTGCTTCTGATACAGGAAATGGTGGCCACCCAGTAGCTCCACAGTATGTCCCCAGATGGTTCTTAAAAGGGCCAGCAGCAGCACAATACAAATCCATTATGCCCAAATCATGTCTTTAAAGGGCAATACATCCCAGGGGCCATAGTCACATGGCAGGAGGCTGGCAACCAGGCTTCTCCAGTGCATAGTGGTGAGGTTGGTTCCGCCACACTTCTCCCCTTTACCAATCAGACTAACAGGGTATCTGACCTCCTGACGGTCAGTGCCCTTGTTAGTCCAGCAGCCCACCCACAAAACACAATCAGTAATACAGCCCACCCACAATAACTGGCTACTACACCTGGGTAGGGAGAACTTTGTCCGTGTCCAGGTGCCTCACCATGGCTGTGTGGGTGACTGGTAAGCGTACTGGGTGGGTTGCTGAGTGGGCAGAGACCAGCGGTACTCTGTCCTGGTGCCAGCACTACCACGGGAGTAGTCTGGTTGGAGCCTGGTTGCTGGAGGGGGAGACAGACTGTCTCCCCTTTGCCTAAACAGTCCTGCTGCTGGGGGACAGGACCGACTGTCCCTACCCCCGGTGGTGCATGTGCAGAGACCACTGTCCCATCTGTACTGTTGTGGAGATTACTGTCTCCCCTTGGTGGGCTAAGCTGCCACTGGGGAGAGGGGGTAACAAGCTCCTCTCCCATACATACTTTCAGCCGCTGGGGAGAGGGGATAACAAGCTCCTCTCCCTGACACTCTCTCTGCTGTTGAAGGGGGAGACCGACTGTCTCCCCTTTCAATAATTTGTCCTGTTGCTGGGGAGAGGTGATAACTGGTTCCTCTCCCTGGAACACTCTCTGCTGTTGGAGGGGGGGACCAACTGTCTCCCCTTTTAATATATTGTCCTGCTGCTGGGGAGCGAGACCGACTGTCCCCGCTTCCTGCAGGACACACTGCCGCTGGGGAGGAAGTACGGCACCTTCAGCTCCCTGGGATACATACTGCCGCTGGGGAGGAAGGACGACACCTTCAGCTCCCTGGGATACACACTGCCGCTGGGGAGGAAGGACGGCACCTTCAGCTCCCTGGGGGACACACTGCCGCTGGGGAGGAAGGACGACTCCTTCAGCTCCCTGGGATACACACTGCCGCTGGGGAGGAAGGATGGCACCTTCAGCTCCCTGGGGGGGACACTGCCGCTGGGGAGGGAGGACGGCACCTTCAGCTCCCTGGGACACACACTGCCGCTGGGGAGGAAGGACGACACCTTTGGCTCCCTGGGACTCACACTGCCGCTGGGGAGGAAGGACAACACCTTCTGCTCCCTGGGGTACACACTGCCGCTGGGGAGGAAGGACGACACCTTTGGCTCCCTGGGATACACACTGCCGCTGGGGAGGAAGGACGACACCTTCAGCTCCCTGGGGTACACACTGCCGCTGGGGAGGAAGGACGACACCTTTGGCTCCCTGGGACTCACACTGCCGCTGGGGAGGAAGGACGACACCTTCAGCTCCCTGTAGCTCACACTGCCACTGGGGAGGAAGGACGGCACCTTCTGCTCCCTGGGACACACACTGCCACTGGGGACCCTCGCAGGACCAGTCTAGGAGGTCCGCTACCTCGGGTGCCGCTGGTTGCTGTTGGGAAAAAGGACCGGCTGTCTCTTCCCGGGCCTCATTGATGAGTCGCAGGTAATCCCACTCCAGGTTCCATTCATTGGTGACCAAATACTGTATGTCTGCCTCGAGGTCAATAGCACTAGGGAGCCCCAGCATGTCTTCTCGATCGTAACACAGGTCCCAAAAACGAGAGTCAGTAGCTTTCCCAAAGTCCTCATCATCAATATTGTCCCAAAATAGGCCAGGGCCAGCGTAACCTCCGCCTTCTGGGAACTCATACTCTGCCAACTCGGGGACACACTGAGCTGCGTACCACTGTATCGCCTGGTATGCGTCGTCGAGCGCCAGTTCTGCATATACTAAAATCTCAAGTCTAATCACCCACGCTTCTTCGGTCTTTTTCTTCAGGAGGTGCATCCGCTCTGCCATTCGAGCCAGGATTCGCTGCCTTCTGCTGTGGCGCCGATCCCCTCGCGAATACTGTACTTCCTCTAGGGCTTCGTCCCACAACTCAGCTCTGGCACTCTCTCTGTATCTCAACATGTCTTCCTCTGACACTGCTCCTGACCTCAGGGATACGTAACCGTACAATCTATCTTGCAACTTCTCCTCCATTTTCTGAGTTCCTTCGTAGATAGGGGCGCTGTACGGGTACTGGCGTTGCCCTTAAATTGTAACTCCAAACGAACTGTGTCTCTGAGCTGCTTTACCTCGCACTAGGATGCCATCCCACCGCTTGCCACCAATGTAACGGATCACCTGGCACCCCGACTGGGTACCTCCGTTGAAGGATGCTCCTAGCGCTTCCTGAGGACTCCAAGCACTGCAGCAGACCCCAAATCACCGAACTGGAGAAACAAATAAATTCTACCAAGCATATGAATGCTGTAGACAGTTGAATAGGAACCATACGAATAGGTTTACTCTCCTAGCAGTCAAACTGGAACAGCATACAATGAATCCTTCCCCCAATAATGAGACGACACTTCACTTTGAGGGTTAAAACAGGAACTCCCTGTACTGTCACATACAGTCTCTTTTATTCCCAATCCACAAACATAGTACAGCCCACAGGGCGTTACAAAACAACCAATCAATCCGTACAATACACCCAGACACTCCCACACAAAATCCTCCCCTCTGGCTGATATGATTACTGAACACAATGGGTAATCTAATTATCACAGCCAGAGAAATACAGTTTCATAAAACACATCACAGGGACCCCAAAACATGCAATAACCCCATAAAAAGTATATCCTTGGAACTGGGGATCTGGGTGAACCACATATCCAAAATTCACCCAGATCCGTTCAGTACTTTGGAAAATACAGTTTAATGCAGATTCTGCAGAACATATACAGGCTAAATAAAAAACAATCACTGTATAATGTGTCCCCTGCTGTATAGTCCAAAACCACCGCACGATGTCTCTGTGCAACAAATACTGGCGAGATGGCACCGTGTTGAAAAGTCCACACAGTGTCTGTGAGTTAAAATGGCCGCCATCCATTGTTCTCACCATGTGCTTCTGATACAGGAAATGGTGGCCACCCAGTAACTCCACAGTATGTCCCCAGATGGTTCTTAAAAGGGCCAGCAGCAGCACAACACAAATCCATTATGCCCAAATCATGTCTTTAAAGGGCAATACATCCCAGGGGCCATAGTCACATGGCAGGAGGCTGGCAACCAGGCTTCTCCAGTGCATAGTGGCGAGGTTGGTTCCGCCACAATGGTTATGACTGAGATTAAGAAACTGGATAAACATGATAATTTCAGTCATAACCTTACAATAAAAGAAAGAAAAGCGCTTAAAGAATTAAAAATAGATCCAGATCTGGTTATTAAACCAGCAGATAAAGGGGGGGAATAGTCCTAATGTCTAAAGATTTTTACCATAGAGAAGCCAAGAGAATACTTACGGATGATACAATTTATAAGAAATTAAATCACAATCCAGGGAAAGAGATTAATCAAATTTTTTAAAATTTTTTAAATGAAGGTTTAGAGCTAAAAATATTAACTGAAAAGCAATTTGATTTTTTAAATATCAAATACCCTAAAACGCCATTTTTTTTACTTCCTTCCAAAAGTCCACAAAGTCATCAACAACCCCCTGGGTAGACCAATAGTGGCAGGGATAGATTCCATATCTAGTAGATTGTCCCACTATGTGGATATTCATTTGCAACCACTAGTAAAAAATACATCTTATATAAAAGACACTATTACGGTTTTAAATCTTTTAAATAAATGTACTTGGAATAACAACTGTTTTTTAGTTACGAGTGATGTAGCAGCACTTTATAGTAATATTCCCCATCAATATGGATATAATGCAGTAAAGTATTTTTTAAATAATCACTCAGACTTAACTAGTACTAAAATGGAATTTATCTTGGAAGGGATTGAATTAATTTTAAACAACAACTTATTTTGGTATGGCGAGGAATTGTATCTCCAAATAAATGGAACGGCCATGGGGACCAAGTTTGCCCCAGCTATGACAATTTATTTATGGCCCATTGGGAGAATTCTTACATCTATGGCCCGCATGGCTGGGGGGAGAACTTGGTGACCTATGGCCGTTACATTGACGATATCTTCATTTGGAAAGGAGAGGAAAAGGATCTTATTGATTTTTTTACATTATTTGAACGATAATTCATGGGGGATTAAACTCACTAGTATTTGGAGTAAAACAGAAGTTCTTTTTCTGGATCTTCTAATATATGTGGAGGAAAATATTATAAAAACGAATTATTATTTTAAGACAGTAGAAGCTAACAGCTATATAGGAAGAGAAAGTTGCCATTTCTCACCATGGCTAAAGAAACAGTCTTTTAAAATATGAAGAAAAAAAGGAAAATGAGATGAAAGAAATCCCATTCATATGTAATTTTAGTACAAACAATTATAAAGTAAGGAAGATAGTCTCTAAATTTTGGCCGATTTTATTACAAGACCCGATTGCATAAACATTCCTCCCAGATAAACCCCGGTTCATACATAGAGGTGTTAAGAACTTACGCACTACCTTAACATCAAGTTTTATAAAAGAAAAGAGAATAGAGGACACCTCTCTAAACTCAGATAAAGGTTTTTTTTGGCTGTGGCCAATGTTTGGCCTGTAAAAGAACTATGAATAAAAAGAAACATACATTTTTTTATTAATAAAGATGGTATAGAGTATCCTACCATAGATTTCTTAACTTGCCACTCGAAAAATTTGATTTAATAGTATGCCCTTGTGGTTTATATTATGTGGGCAAAACCACTAGAGCTTTACATATTAGAATAGAGGAGCACGGCCAGAATATCTCAAAAGAATTTGAAAAACATAATGTTTCTCTACATTATAAATCCTTTCACAACTGTGAGGTTAAAAATACAATTTTTTTTAGGTATAAAGAAAGTAGACAAAGATTGGAGAGGAGGAAATTTTGATGCCAAAATGAGTAAGCAGGAAATGGAATGGATTTTTAAACTAAATACTTTGAATCCAAATGGACTAAATGCGGATTTCGAGATGTGCCAATTTCATAAATAGATTTTAAGACTCTTTTACTTTTTAAAGGTCTTATATTCCTCTTCTATTTTTTTCAATATTTTTTTTATAAAGATATTCTTACATATATTTATATACACATTTTTTGAGATTCTAAGAAAAATAGACCCTATATATATTTGGAATAATTTAAACATATATGTGACACTATGAATTACTACAAAGGAAAATAATCATTCCTTCTATAATATGAGTTTTCTGTATAATTTACTAATTACAAAATAAAAAATAAAAAAAAAAACATATATATTGTTGAAACAGATTTAAAAAATTTTAGAATAAGTTTTAGGAGATGTGAATTAAGTCTATTAGAGTTTTTACTTATAGAAACATAGAATGTGATGGCAGATAAGAACCATTCGGCCCATCTAGTCTGCCCAATTTTCTAAATACTTTCATTAGTCCCTAGTCTTATCTTATAGTTAGGATAGCCTTATGCCTATCCCACGCATGCTTAAACTCCTTTACTGTGTTAACCTCTACCACTTCAGCTGGAAGGCTATTCCATGCATCCACTACCCTCTCAGTAAAGTAATACTTCCTGATATTTTTAAACCTTTGTCCCTCTAATTTAAGACTATGTCCTCTTGTTGTGGTAGTTTTTCTTCTTTTAAATATAGCCTCCTCCTTTACTGTGTTGATTCCCTTTATATATTTAAATGTTTCTGTCATATCCACCCTGTCTCGTCTTTCCTCCAAACTATACATGTTAAGATCCTTTAACCTTTCCTGGTAAGTTTTATCTCGCAATCCATGAACCAGTTTAGTAGTCCTTCTCTGAACCCTCTCTAAGGTATCAATATCCTTCTGAAGATACGGTCTCCAGTACTGTGTACAATACTCCAAGTGAGGTCTCACCAGTGTTCTGTACAATGGCATGAGCACTTCCCTCTTTCTACTGCTAGTACCTCTCCCTATACAACCAAGCATTCTGCTAGCATTTCCTGCTGCTGTATTACATTGTCTGCCTACCTTTAAGTCATCAGAAATAATCACCCCTAAATCCCTTTCCTCATATGTTGAGGTTAGGACTCTATCAAATATTCTGTACTCTGCCCTTGGGTTTTTACGTCCAAGATGCATTATCTTGCACTTATCCGCATTAAATGTCAGTTGCCACAATTCTGACCATTTTTCTAGTTTACCTAAATCATTTGTCATTTGGCTTATTCCTCCTGGAACATCAACCCTGTTACATATTTTAGTATCATCAGCAAAAAGACATACCTTACCATCAAGACCTTCTGCAATATCACTAATAAAAATATTAAAGAGAATGGGTCCAAGTACAGATCCCTGAGGTACCCCACTGGTGACAAGTCCAAACTTCGAATATATTCCATTAACTACAACCCTCTGTTGCCTGTCACTCAGCCACTGCCTTACCCATTCAACAATATTTGAATCCAAACTTAAAGATTGCAGTTTATTAATAAGCCTTCTATGTGCAACAGTGTCAAAAGCCTTACTGAAATCTAGGTAAGCAATGTCTACTGCACCACCCTGATCTATAATTTTAGTTACCCAATCAAAAAATCAATAAGATTAGTTTGGCATGATCTCCCTGAAATAAACCCATGTTGTCTCTGATCTTGAAATCCATGTGTTTTTAGATGTTCATCAATCCTATCCTTTTAACATGGTTTCCATCACTTTCCCCACTACTGAAGTAAGGCTTACTGGCCTATAGTTGCCCGACTCCTCCCTATTACCTTTCTTGTAAATGGGCACAACATTCGCTAACTTCCAATCTTCTGGGACTACTCCTGTTAACAATGATTGGTTAAATAAATCTGTTAATGGTTTTGCTAGTACACCACTAAGCTCTTTTAAAACAGCGTTCAGCAGTTCTGGAGCATTTTTGGAGGTACCAAGTGAGCTTGTCGTGCCAGGGTTGTTGTTGGGGGGGCCTGCGGCATTTAAATGTACAAGGTGCCATGATGTCTAGTTGAGAGGAGAGGGTGGAATTGTAGAAGGAGGTTGCAGAACTAGGACAGGTGAGGTTTGAGATAGGTAAAAGGAGAGTTTGGAGATTAGTGGAGATATGATCTAGGTCAAGACATTAGAGGTTTCTGTGGGAGTCATGTTCAGACGGTGGTGTCAATTGGGTCTTAGGTATGCCAATGTCATGAGACAATACATGGCACAATGACTTATGAGGCTGGCATAGATTTTTTTTCTAGGGCTGCTTTGTATCCCCAGTCTGGCCCTATGGAGAAACAAAACTGTTGCTCTCCCAGAGTAATGCAGAGTATGCTGTTGTGTTGCCTTATTTTATGTGCTAGTGGTTCCAGTGATAGGAACCGCTAGCATTAGAACAGAGGACATGCTTGTCTCGTGCCATTTGTGATAATAAACGGTCTAGAGATGAACCCAGAGTTGGAAACTTTTGCTTTTGGGTTAATATAGAGGGCCATGATTCCTGAGATGAAAGTTTGGGGGATGCCACATTTGAGGAGTACTTGTGTTATATACTGCCAGTTGAGTCTGTCAAATGCCTTCTTTACATTGAGGGTAAGGATGAGGCCCTGTGTATGTGTTGTGTGCATGTGCAAAAGTATGTTGAGATTTTTCTGGTGTTATCTGAGCCTAGTCTCCCTTTAATAAACTCTGATTGATTGTTGTGATTCAGTTTTGGTAAGATAGTGGAAAGTCAGTTGACCATCTTAGCATACATTTTTACATTGCTGTTCAAGAAGGAGATCGGCTGGGAATTTTGGCATTGGGTTGGAGGTTTGCCCGGTTTGGGTAATGTAGAAATTTGTGGTAGTTTTCCCTTGGAAAAGCAGGTTTTGAAAAGGTGTGTGAGGGAAGGTGCCACGATGTTTGCAAATTTCTGATAATTGAGGTTGGTGAAGCCATCAGGGCCTGCTGCTTTGTGTGTGGGCAAATCCCGTATGGCTTTCTCTATCTCTGTGTGGGTAAATGGTGCGGTGAGGACTTCCATATCTGCGGAGGGTATAGAGGGAAGGTCCACCATGTTTAGGAATTTGTGAAGAGGGGGTGGCAGAACTGGTTAAGATTATAAAGAGTGTTATAGTAGGATGCAAATTTGTTTACAATGTCTTGTGGGTTAAGTAGTTTGCCCTGTCTTTAGTCTGTATGTACGCTATTTTGGACTTATGGGATTTGGCTTTTAGTTCTGTTACTAGTAGGACCAAGGCTTTGTTGCCTTGGGAAAAAAATGTTTGTGTATATTTGTAAAATGTGGGTGGTCTTTTCAAGTTCTAGAGTTTTGAGTTTATTTTGCAGTTGGGAGAGTGCTGTCTGTGTTTCTTTGGGCGGACTGCACTTCTTTTTTTTGTGTTAAGTCCATAATATCTTTAATGTTTGTATCTGTTTTTTTGTTTCTGGTAGCTGACATGTTTGACACAAGTTCTTCTTATGATTGCCTTGTAAACTTGCCATACTGTTTCAATGGACGTGTCAGAAAGGGGCCTTGTTATCAAAGTAGGAAGCCAGATCTTGTCTTATAGTAGATAGTATATTGAGGTCTTTGAGTAAGGAGTCATACAGTCTCCAGGTACCCATACCTGAGGATGGATACTTTTCCTGAATGATCAATGTGATGGTGGTGTGGTCAGACCATGTAATGAGACCTGTTCTGTATAATATATACTATAATACTTCTGTGGGGTGTACAACTCCCATGGGTCAACAAAGTCAAGGTGTAGAATGGTGGTGGATAGTCTGCTTGCTATGTGAGTATGTTTTTTAGCAGTTGGTGCATAAACCTTGTAGTTGGAAGAAGAATCTAT
>OW240915.1:125636028-125668527 GCA_933207985.1 Pelobates cultripes
TGTGGGTGCACTTAATGTGACAGCTGTGAATTACGGTTGAACAGACATATAGCGCAAATTCCAGTTTTTGTTTACATTTTGTTTTGATCAGAACGTGCACTATTGACTCCCTCCTGAAGTGGTTAAGGATTCTAACTGTATCCATTGCATCCACAGATATAGTGAGAAAAACAGAAATCCAAAGCAGACATACGTGATGGATAGCACTGAGCAAGTCTCCTCTAGAAAATCACCAATAAAGGAGCGAGTCCGATCATTTTTTAAGAAGTGCAATCCTTGGGCAAAGAAAACCCCCAAGAATGTGGTGGAGGATTTGACTGTGAGTAGTATGAGATAACTATTACAATTTATTTGAATTCAGCCAATACATCATGTTGCAGTGTTTCAGACATTGAATTTAATATTTTTTCCACTTCTCCTCAGACGATTTAAAGCCTGAAAGTTAAGATCCCTTTCACAAGACATGGAGTAGTCTTCATGTAAGGGCAGGTGAGAATTCTATTTCATCGTTAGTTCATTTAACATAACAGAAAGATTGTCAATGGACAGCACAGGGCAGACTTACAATGATTTTATATTTAAATATACTCATACAGTGAGGGAAAAACTTATTTGATCCCCTGCTGATTTTGAATGTTTGTCCACTGACAAAGAAATGATCAGTCTATAATTTTAATGTATTTTAACAGCGAGAGACAGAATAACAAAAAACAAACAAAAAAAACCCAGAAAAACATGTCAAAAAAGTTATAAATTGATTTGCATTTGACGGTACATGGCCCCATCCATCGTCCCTTTGATGCGGTGCAGTTGTCCTGTCCCCTTGGCAGAAAACCCCCCCCAAAGCATAATGTTTCCACCTCCATGTTTGGGGATGGTGTTCTTGAGGTCATAGGCAGCATTCCTCCTCCTTTAAACACGGCGAGTTGAGTTGATGCCAAAGAGCTCAATTTTGGTCTCATCTGACCATAACACTTTCACCCAATTCGCCTCTGAATCATTCAGATATTCATTGGCAAACTTCTGACCTGCCTGTGAATGTGCTCTCTTGAGCAAGGGGACCTTACGTGCGCTACAGGATTTCAGTCATTCACGGCTAATTGTTACTAATTGTTTTCTTGGTGACTATGGTTCCAGCTGCCTTGAGATCATTAACAAGATCCTTCTGTGTAGTTCTGGCTGATTCCTCACTGTTCTCATGATCATTGAAACTCCACGGGGTAAGATCTTTCATGGAGCATCAGGCAGAGGGAGAATGACAGTTATTTTGTGTTTCTTACATGTGCTAATTATCACACCAACTGTTGTCACCTTCTCACCAATCTGCATGGCGATGGTCTTGTAGCCCATTCCAGCCTTGTGTAGGTCTACGATCTTCCTTGCACAGCTCTTTGGTCTTGGCCATGGTGGAGAGTTTGGAATCTGATTGTTTCTGTGGACACTTGTCTTTTATACAGGTGACAAACTGAGATTAGGAGCACTCCCTTTAAGAGAGAGCTCCTAATCTCAGCTCGTTACTTGTATAAAAGACACCTGGGAGCCAGAAATCTTGCTTATTGACAAGAGATCAAATAACTTTTTGACATGCAATTTTCTGGATTTTTTTCTTTGTTATTCTGTGTCTCACTGTTAAAATACACCGACCATTAAAATTTTAGACTGGCCATTTTTTTGTCAGTGGGCAAACGTTCAAAATCAGCAGGGGATCACATACGTTTTTCCCTCACTGTATATAAGAGATCACACATCAGACATCCAAAAACACATGCTTCCAAAACTTTCTTCTAGTGAGTGCTATGAGCTAAGTTTTACAATCAATAGGAATTTAGTCAATACATCATGTTGCAGATTTTCTGACATTGAGTTTAACAGTTTTTCCATTTCTCCTCAGACGCTTTAAAGCCGGTAAGATCCGCTGTGTGATCCCTTTCACAAGGCAGGCAGAGCGTAGTCGGGCGCTTCTCATGTAAAGTCTGGTACGAATTCTAGAATTCAGAATTAATTTGTGTGACCAAATTGTTCCATCAAGATCCCCTTGACACCTATCTGTTTGTATTTGTTGCTATAACGTTACAAATCTAGCAACATTTAGATGAATATCACTATTAATACAAAATACCCACAGACATTGTATCAATTTCTCAGCTGTTACGGCTGGATCCTCTTTGCAAGCCTGGTATTCCCTTCCCTGAAATTTAACTGTACAGTACTGAGCTCTTTTCTAACAATTGATTTATATATCTAGCCCTTTCTGACATATCGGATTTGATCAATATCGCAATATCCAATTCCGACATCAAAGAGACGTATCCATGAGCGAGATATTGAGTTTGGGAATTATTGTTCAACTCATCTCTCTCTCTTCCCTATTGGATTTTTTGGGTTTCACTAACACCAAATTAAGGCAGATAAGACATAACCTTTCTCGCTCAGCATTTATACTTAAACTGTACAGCGAGATACCAAGTCAGAGTTACACTTACTGGCTAAACATCTATACCTAGGTTAAAAACAACGAAATACTGATTTCCTCATAGCTGCTTCAGTTAACTCTTACAG
Organism: Pelobates cultripes; assembly: GCA_933207985.1. Taxonomy (NCBI): domain Eukaryota; kingdom Metazoa; phylum Chordata; class Amphibia; order Anura; family Pelobatidae; genus Pelobates; species Pelobates cultripes. Next base: position 125,638,588 of record OW240915.1, read on the forward strand.
TTCTAGTAATACCAACCCAGACAGACTTGCGACAAACATATCAGCAGGACAAGAGTTTAGTAACTATCGTTGTATTTACTCTTACAAGCTTTACCAGATTTCACTATTACCATATCAATTATCTAGGCAGACCAATAGATTAATAAAAATATATTCTACTAAAAATAGCAGCAATAGGAATCCAGGAGCTTTTAGATGTTTTTAGACCAATAGATTAACCTAGTTGCTTAGCAAGCATACTGACTCCGTTTCTAAACAAAGTTTTTACCGCAATTTTAGGTGGTGGTTCTGCTCACTATTTTTCACGGGTGCACTATAAATCTTTTATTTATTGATTTTATTTATTGATTTAATAAAAGTTACGTTTTATATTTATTAGGATTATAACCTTAATTGGTTTATATTTCCACACATTTTGGATTATTGGGCATTGGTTCCCTCTCCCTTTCTACTCTCCTGCGTTGCAATTCTTTTTTGTAGAAACAAACTAACTTTGCTTAAAACAAGTGAAGCAAGCCCCAGTAGTGCTCTATACACAGAAAAGAGAGTAAAATAGAGAAATATATTGTTAAGAGATTAAACTTCAAAGTGGCAATGAGGCATTCTTACAGCAGTAACACAAACACCTTTAATAAGTTAAGGATTCTAACTTTATCAATTGTACCTACAGCATTCATGAGACCAAAGTAAAGAGAAAAGGAAGAAATGTGAGGCTGGCAGTGTACCTCCAGAAAAACACCAATCTGATCATCTTTTAAGAAGAGCAATCCATGGACGTAGAAAACCCCTAAAATCTTAGAGAAGCATTTCACAAAAATAAGACATGGACCTTCACAGACCATTCACTTGGATGCAAAACAAATCTTACAGTTACTTCTTTGGAAATTATATAATTTAATAAATCATTGAAAATCACCTTTAACTTATGTGACCCTTTTATTTCATATGATGCTTTTTCCAAAATGTGATTCCAATTTCTTCGAAAGTATATTCAAAACTTTACAGGGTTATTCACTAAAGGGATAATGGTTTGGAATAAAAAGTGGATTTAGAATTTAAGGCTAAAATCACAGAACTGGACGCATATCGAACACATTTTTCCAGTTTGAATAATTGACTTTAAATTTGGTAACTGATAAAGGCCTCTGTGTAGGTCGAAACGTTCCAGTTTTTGTTCCAATAAACCAGCCTTCCAGGAGCAATCCTGAGTGCCTGGACCTAATTTATTTTATCTACCAAGCTGGGTTTTGCCAACCCTCATCCTGGTAAGCACCTGGATTCCTAAGTGTGAGTGCGGTATCATCCATTTGTGAATTATTAAATTTGGTAATTGACATCTCAACCAGTGCGCATATATCATTGGAGGATTAGAGGAGAAGAAAGAGAATCATTGTTTTGGTATACTCATTTAAAGTTCAGCTGACCTCTTCAGACACCAAGTCAGACCACCAGAGCCATTGCTCCGTACCATGTATCATTGCAATTGGTAGTAATGCACAGAGAGTGACATTTTTCATGGCAGCCACCTGTACTGACCTTCTATTAACCTGATCATGTATTCACAATACACTACTGTGTTCACATCGCACTTTAAAGGAACACTATAGGGACTGGAGCACAAACATATATTCCTGACCTTATAGTGTTAAATCCACCACCTTATTAGATCCACTAATATTGCTATTTATAAAATTTTTTTAAAGATTACAGTGGGTAAGCTTGGAGACCTAAGTATCCCCTGATAAATTAGAAAACACAGTATGGGTGCCACCCAAAAGTAAATTAAAATTAGATCGTTCTCAAAAAATGTTATCTAAAAATTGAGGGATAGAAAAAAAAAAGCATGCCTGTGAGCCTATTGAATATTTTATTTGCTATACCTTTGAAAGCAATCCCTTATTTTATTATAGCTTTCAATTATAGGTCGTGGACAGCTGCATCTATACATTATTTAACACAGTTGATTGATAAGAAAATGGTAATGATCTTTTCAGATTTACAAATAGAAGCAACCGTAAAACAATCTTGCTAATTTATAACCTTATAGACTTCCCAAAAGTGAAACAGCATTTTAAATTCTGTAAAGATTGGGAAAAATATATACAAATATATAACTTACATGGGATAAGTAGAAAATTATATTCTCAATTCATAAATGTTTAACCCTGGGGTGGATCCAGAACCCAATCTTGGGAGCAATAAAACTCTCATATCATCATTAACCCCTGCTAGTTAAGTTCTTCCCATTTTTCTTATTTACCCAGGTTGAGTAACTTTATGTGGGTACGTCTGGCATTTCAGTGGAGGCACTTGTGACAGACACACAAACTCACTGACAGACACTCTTACTGACACACACACACACACATTCTCTGAAAGACACACACACTCACTGACAGATGCACTCACTGATTTGTCTCACACTGACAGACACACACATATTTACTGCCAGACACACACATTCTCTCACACACTCACAAATTATTACTTTTTAAATTATTTTTATTTAAATCTATTCAGCCTCCATACCTTTTGGAGAGCTGGAGTAGATCCCTTCCTTGGAGTCCTGTGGAGATCCTTTCGATGGGGTCCAGGATGGGGCTTGTGTTTAGTGATGACAGGGCTGCATTGATGTCATAACCTGGCTCACAGCATCACAGCAGGGTGCACAAAGGAGCAGTGCCTCCATTCTCACCCAGCCGGTCGCTTTCTGTGGGGTACTACGATGGCCAGGTGTCCTCCTCTTGGTGTTCCCCCTGCCTTTGGTAAGAAGCTAGGGTACATGGTACCAGCAAGATTGCATAAAATCAATGAGAACATTTTGTCGATATGGTCTTGATTTGAAAAACATATAGGCTCAATGAAACAAAACAAACAAGAATATAATCAGTGACAAAATTTGTGCTTCCATTCCATCCAAAGGTCTATCTCTCTCATGTTATTTAAAAGCAACATTACATTTAAACGTATTATATATAATATTTGTGTGTGAGCATTACAAACTACAGCTAGAAACGCTTATCGATAAATACTAGAAGAGGTGATTAAGAAGACATCAATAATTCCTGTGAAATTAATTTTGCTGCAAACAGGATACCTAGTAGGGCCTTATGGGCAAGATTGATTACGTTCTTAATAAAAAAAGTCAATAAAAATTAAACAATAGCAAATTTGCATGGATCACAGAATCTTTAAAGCAGCAGTTCTGTGTTTTGTTCTTTCACTTTTCTTATCCTTGTGCCCTTTGTATCTTAATAATTTTGCAGCCTCCCTGGCTACTTGCAATTATTTGTCAGTATCATGTTTATTTTCCTTGCGCTGGATCTCAATACCTGTGTGCTGCCAGTTTGTTTACTTTGTCCATAAATCCTTCTGAAGGATTTGCTTGACTGATGGATTCTGAGTAAATTATCTTAGCATCTGAAATGGAACTTTGCTTAATGGAAAATTATAGTGCCAAGAAAATAAAGTTATTTAACTGGCACTATAGCTCCCAATAGTGCCCCCCTTTGCCCCTGGGTACCTCAGTCCAGCACCGATGGCCCTTGATGCTGGCTTGGGGTCTGCCTTTGCTCCTCCCGTCGACGTGAGCCATCGGGGGAAACCTAATGCGCATGTGTAGCAATATCCATGCTCACATTAGAACAGCCCCATAGGAGAGCATTATACAATGCTTTCCTATGGGGTTTTGGGTGACGCTGGATGTCCTCATGCATAGCGTGAGGACATCCAGCCTCAGTTAGGTGAGCAAGAGTTGCCTAATGACTCAGAAGTTCCTCTAGTGGCTTTATTAAAAAAGTTGGGGAGTATTAAACAAGTTGGTTGGGAGGAAAAAGAAGAGAGTAGGAAGAGGGAGATATATAATGGTGTTGGAAATATTTTTTGGAACATACTAAGCTACTTTAAACTAACTAAGACTATCTGCAAATTGTTGGTAAACTTATATATTCACCGATAGCCACAGTTCACCTATCTTCTAATGGTTACTTCTAGCAGATAATACATCATGTTGAAAAAGCTTCATTTCAAGCAAGTTCCACGAAAATGATGATACATTCATATGCTCTAATGGCCTCCACAGTCACTAGATCTCAATCCAATATACCTGTGTACAAGTAACATACTTGTAACGTATTGAGGAAAATCTGAGCTTTGACCAGAGATCTATTGGCCAACATGGTCACTTACTGAGTGCACCGTTTGTTCTTTAAAGTATTAGTGGTATATTTAGTTGTATATAAGAATATTTATTCATTCTAAAAATGCTTCACCATACATTGCATATAAAAAATTTTTTCCCTTCTGTATGTAAATGAAAATATTACCTATAAGTTATACTTTGGGTTGCAGTGAGTCTTGGTTATAAAGTGATGCATTGATTTGGGTCGCTTTTGTACTAAATGAATAAAAAGAGTTGGAGGATTTAAAACCACATAGAAAGATGTGATGCTCTGAATTCCTACATTGTAGCTTGATAGCCAGAAAGATTTAGCTGGAGGTCTTCTACTCCATTTACAGTAATGCAGACAGCCAAACCCAGTCCGTATTGGGACAACATTTCGTCCCAGGCATTTTGAGCCATAGTAGCCCAATAAGATGGGTAGGAGCAGAGAAGGGACATGCTGTTATTACCAGTGACATGCATGATGCCTACCAAAGTGGGCATGTTCCCCTGCAGGGAAGCCCATGTGCAGAGCCCTGAAGACTCTTGCATGGGGAAAATGTCCTATTTTTGTTTAAATAGCACAAGCAAATTAAATGACATGCTTGCTTTTCTGTTTGCTGGTGTTGTCTATGGTGTTCCAATAAGTGGTGAAACGCAGGACAACAGTAAGACAGGGCTTGTCGATGGTGTTGTGTGTGAGTATGTATTTTATGCTGTTTGTGGGGTTGTATCTGTGGTTGAATGTTGTATTGTGGCATTGGATGTTGGTTGGGATATAGCATGTGGGATTTCAATGTGTGGAAATGCTGCTGTGGGTTTGCTGGTGTGGCGTGAGGTTTTTGAGGGATTGTGTGTGGGTGGAGGAACAATGGCTGTAGTTGTTGTGTACAGATAGATGCTATAGTGTGTGTGAGGTGGTAAAGGCTGTTTTGTTGGGGCTGCAGTGTGCATTGGGGAAAAATGGCTGTACTATGTAAAGGTATGCTAAAACAAAAAAGGTTTATTGTCCCCCACTAATCCCTGATGGTCCATTGGATACATCTCTGCCGGGCAGACCACTTATGTTTCTCCCTCCGCTGGTAAGATTGCAATTTGTTGAAATTAATTGTAAATATGTTTGTCCCTGATTTATCTCTTAATACCAAATACAAGGTAGTATAATAGTGGAATGAAAAATCCCAGATTCCAGTCTCCTAGCAGCAAAAATATATTCCTGGGACCAAGAAGTCTTCTCCTGAGAAACGTTCTCCATTAAGATCCAAGCAGCCTTCATTAAGGTCATACTAACCATTGTAAATCAAAGGATGGAATTAAATTATATGGAAGTTTAATGTCACGTGGTTTATATGATACCTCATTATATGACTAAAATTAGGTTATTTGTTTAATGCAATGTCTGCTGTAAAAACAGTTGTATAAAAGGAGGCTACTGTGACGTAAGAGATGCTATTTAAGAATCTGAAAATGAAAGTGACATTTTTTGAGTTATAACAATATATGTTTTTTTTTCACATCTGCCTCCCTTAATCAGCTACTAATTTGAAGCATCTTTCAGGAGTATTCATTATGAATGGACTTTCAGATAGTCTGGTGAATGTCGCCCACTAGTGGAATGACAAGACGTCAACATTAAGTCGTGACTTTCATTTATTTTTATATTACAGAGTCAAACACATTGTAATACCTTTTAACAGACATGCCATGGGCCGTTCACTTTTTTTTCTCTCTACTAAATGTTTACAGTAAAATTAAGGCTATTTCCAGAGGAAATTGCTTGTTTATGCAATTATCTTGATATGAAGCTGACTGTCACACATCGCTCACGCGAAACATAGTTGTTATGGTTTTACCTTAAACACAAGAATTAATGTAATCAGTCAGATCAGTAATTATTACAGTGATTCAGAAAATTGCCAAATGATTACAGTACTTTCAGTGTATACTGAGAGAGCGAGTTAGAAGGAGCGCTTTTAAGATCATCTAATTAGAATCTCATAATATTTCATTTTACGCAGGAAACTAATACTGAATTCATACTGTAAATATTTGATTGTTTATCTTGTTTAGTTCACTCCAGTCTTTAAGTATATTCTGCTTATATATCATTAATAGCGATAACACAATACTTGCAGTTATAGAGGATGCCGTTATCACCCTTTCGTCCCTATTGTGTTTGACAAGCAAACCCCGTTTCCCTGCTCCATTGAGTCTGTACTGTGTAGCTAGCTAACTCCTTCTCTACCACAAAGGACTATACTGGGACCTCAAATACAGGACTATGTCTATTCTAAACCTCCCCTTACCCTAAAACCACTATTTATCTCCTTCCTGTTTTATGTTCCTTCTCCTCTTGTTTTGTGTATATTTTTCCCCTCTGTTTTGTGCATGCCTATTGCAATGCTTATCTGTTCTGTGTCTTTCTATTACTATATTCCTGTTTTTTATTTGTGTGTGCCCATTGCCATATTCTCCCGTTTTGTGTTTATCTATTGATAGATACCCCCGTTTTCTGTGTATCTTTCCATTTCCCTCTCTTTTATGTGTCTCTCCATCTTCTCCCTACTTAACTATTCCCTTTGAACCCTAACACCAGCTTTTTTCCGTTCCCCTATCTTCTCCTTCCTACCTCCTGAACTAGTTACTTTTTTTTGCATGTCTGCGTTTTGGTGGTGGTCCTACTGTATCTTGTTCTATAATGACAATTCACAATTCCAGCTTATGGGTGCTGTGTGGGAGATAGAGAGTTGGATATGCCCCCCTAGTACGTCCTGGGCAGCACTATCGGGTGCTCCCGGTCTGCCTCTAATATAGAGGTAGACCGGAGCACCATTAACCCCGCGATCGCCACGATAGCGGCGATCCAGGGTTAATTTTAACGGGTGACGGACGAGGTCTGTCACTCGTCGTTATGGCAATCCCCTGAGTGACGTACCTTGTCCGTCACTCATCGTTAAGGGGTTAAAGGAGCACTATAGTGCCAGGAAAGCAAACTTGTTTTCCTGGCACTATAGGGTCATTGGGTCACCCTACCCTCAGGGCCCCCTCCCACTGGGCTGTATTGGATAAAAACCCTTCACCCACTTACCTTTCTCCAGTACTGGGCTTCCTCTGTGCTGGGGAACTCTCTACCCCCTGCCAACGTCTGTTTTGAATGCGCATGTGCGACAAGAGCCGTGCGTTCATTCAAACAGCCCATATGAAAGCATTACTCAATGCTTTCCTATGGACGTCCAGCATCTTCTCACTGTGATTTTCACAGTGAGAATCGTGGAATAGCCTGTAGCGGCTGTCAGTGAGACAGCCACTAGAGGCTGGATTAACCCTCAGTGAAACATAGCAGTTTCTATGAAACTGCTATGTTTTCAGCTGCAGGGTTAAAACTAGAGGGACCTGGCACCCAGACCACTTCATTGAGCTGAAGTGGTCTGGGTGCCTATAGTGGTCCTTTAAGATCTGTCTGCACAATGCAGAGGAACTGACTCAACTCTACTTTTCTTTCACAAGATATTGACTGGTTCAGTAGAGCGGAATGTATTCAAAACGTGTAGGTCTCCTGACCCAAGTTTTTATGTTAATGTGCAATTTTCTTTAAACAGATAGATCTTATAAATGTTTTCTTAATGGCACATAAATATAAGAGACAAAGAGCAGTTCACCCAAACATTACACAATTAATTCTTTATTACTACATAAAGAAGATTCAAAATCTAACATTATTTATGAACTTGTTCCCTTCTGTGTCACTATAATGACAATTTTCAAGCTGTTTAAAGTGGAAGGCGATGGCCTTTGGAAATGATGCCTCAAGATCTGCATGGATATGTAACTCTTACCAAAAAGCCTTTTCTCGCATAAAGTATATTGATTAGCAATGCTAAAAGGTGAGCAAGGAAAATAGTACCTTTTATGAGAGCCCTGTAAAAAGAGGGCACTCAGTTTAGAAAATGATTGAAAATGATATCGAGGAAATTATACGAGAGAAAATACATTAGTAGTACGAACCTCACCTGTCATGATCACCTGTCAGTAAAGGCCACCACTCTGAGACCATCTGAGGCTCCTGGGTCACTTTGCTAAACCTGCATCTAGACTAAAGACAGGCAACCTTCGGTAATCCAGAGGCTGTTGACTACATCTCTCCTGATGCTTTGCCAGTATTCCGTTTGTAAGTGCCTTATGGGAGAAGTAATCCACAACAGGCTACCCCTGATTCTAACCTATGTGTACATAGTATCCTCATCAGATATTATTGCCATTGAGAATAATGGCATCATCATTTTCCCTTGCGGTTACATTGTACATCTTTACATGTATCAAATCAAAACCGAACATATAATACCTATTTCTTATTTCATAATGAATGATCACTGAGCATATATCTGAAATTGGTACAGTATAATCCTGTCAACAGTAAGACAAGACGAGATATATACTCAAAGCAAACACTTGATAAAGGTCACTTAGTACAAATAGGACCTTTAAGTTACATGTTTGATCTTTCGCTTTCAGGTTATAAACATCTGTTTACATTTTACTTAAAGATCAGCAATATTCTTTATGGATTTAGCTGTTTACACAGAATTCTCTTTTAAGTTGTTTCTTCTGCAGGAAAATCTATTGATTTTGTGATTTATGAAGAACAGTTTATTTCAAGTGTCCAAGTTCTCTAAGCAAGTTTTAATTTTTTTTATACGGTAACCTAAAATTCCAAGCTCACAAAGATATGAGCAGATAAGGAGATCATGTGCTCAGCAACGGAAAATAATATAATTTAAAAAAATTACTGGTGTGCAAAAAGAGTGTTACTATTTTCAAAAAAGCTTGTTGTTTTCCAAACAGTAACACACACAGACAAAAACATGCACAACTTTAATGATTATTGAATGCAAACAAAAAATATTATTTCCTCAAAATAGCTGAAATTATCAACACATGAATACTAAAATAAGATCACCTTATATCCGCTGTTTATATATGGTCAAAGAAATGAAAATAATTTAAATTATTTAGCTTTTCCTAACCACCTTCTAACCCCCAGTCTATACAAAACTGTTGTTTTTGTCTTAAAGGGACACTATAGTCACCTGAACAACTTTAGCTTAATGAAGCGTTTTTGCTGTATAGAACATGCCCCTGCAGCCTCACTGCTCAATCCTCTGCCATTTAGGCATTAAATCCCTTTGTTTATGAACCCTAGTCACACCTCCCTGCATGTGACTTGCACGGCCTTCCATAAACACTTCCTGTAAAGAGAGCCCTATTTAGGCTTTCTTTATTGCAAGATTTTCTTATCCCCTGCTATGTTAATAGCTTGCTAGACCCTGCAAAAACCTCCTTTATGTGATTAAAATTCAATTTTGAGATTGAGATACAATTATTTAAGGTAAATTACATCTGTTTGAAAGTGAAACCAGTTTTTTTTCATGCAGGCTCTGTCAATCATAGCCAGGGGAGGTGTGGCTAGGGCTGCATAAACAGAAACAAAGTGATTTAACTCCTAAATGACAGTGAATTGAGCAGTGAAATTGCAGGGGAATGAACTATACACTAAAATTGCTTTATTTAGCTAAAGTAATTTAGGTGACTATAGTGTCCCTTTAAGTTAATGTGCTAGATATTAATGCTTGTAAATAATTGTTACATTAATTGTTGTGTTCAAAACAAATAAAATAGTATCCGGTTCGGTGTGGGCATTGGGCTAATTATGCAAATATGTTAGGTGGACCATAATGAACGAGGGCTAAGGGGCAACTAGGAGACCAACAGACCTGCCAGATGGCTCAATATCATTTACATCTATGTGTAGTACTACGTAGGTACCTGGCCAGGAGAGCCATTGAGCATTATATAACATGGTTAAGTTCTCCCATAGCACCAGCACTTGTCTTTTCTTATATCCCTAGACTCATGCATGCAGTTCGGGAGCACAGTAGCAGGACACTGTGATGTTAGGGGGCATATCCAACTCTCTATCTCCCACACAGCACCCATAAGCTGGAATTGTGAATTGTCATTATAGAACAAGATACAGAACAAGATACAGTAGGACCACCACCAAAACGCAGACATGCAAAAAAAGTAACTAGTTCAGGAGGTAGGAAGGAGAAGATAGGGGAACGGAAAAAAGCTGGTGTTAGGGTTCAAAGGGAATAGTTAAGTAGGGAGAAGATGGAGAGACACATAAAAGAGAGGGAAATGGAAAGATACACAGAAAACGGGGGTATCTATCAATAGATAAACACAAAACGGGAGAATATGGCAATGGGCACACACAAATAAAAAACAGGAATATAGTAATAGAAAGACACAGAACAGATAAGCATTGCAATAGGCATGCACAAAACAGAGGGGAAAAATATACACAAAACAAGAGGAGAAGGAACATAAAACAGGAAGGAGATAAATAGTGGTTTTAGGGTAAGGGGAGGTTTAGAATAGACATAGTCCTGTATTTGAGGTCCCAGTATAGTCCTTTGTGGTAGAGAAGGAGTTAGCTAGCTACACAGTACAGACTCAATGGAGCAGGGAAACGGGGTTTGCTTGTCAAACACAATAGGGACGAAAGGGTGATAACGGCATCCTCTATAACTGCAAGTATTGTGTTATCGCTATTAATGATATATAAGCAGAATATACTTAAAGACTGGAGTGAACTAAACAAGATAAACAATCAAATATTTACAGTATGAATTCAGTATTAGTTTCCTGCGTAAAATGAAATATTATGAAATTCTAATTAGATGATCTTAAAAGCGCTCCTTCTAACTCAAAATACGCCTTTTGAATTACCCCAGGGTGTATTCTTTAATAAATAGTATGTGTTTGTGGGGAAGTTTCAATAACCAACCGTCTAAACTACTCCAAATTGGAACATGGACACAGCGTAAAACTTCAAAGTTAGAAAAAAACTGAATGGCTGCGTCTCAAATGTGCCCCTTCAACATCCACATATACCTGGCAAAGGTACATACGTGGTATTGCTGTACTCAGCCGACATAGCTGAGCAACATATGAAGTATTATACAGTCGTAGCACACATAAGGTTTGCAAAATATACTGTGTGGTAGTTTGAATTTAAACCCTGCTAAGGTGCTTGGAAATTGCACATAGGCCCAGCGTCAAAATTCAAAGTTCGGTAAAAACTGATATGGCTTGGTCTCCTATATGGCACTGTAGCTTCAAGAAATAGTGCCAAAGACGTTCATTGGGGGTGTCTTTTTACTCAGAAGACTTAGCTGAGCATAATCTGGGGGGTTTGAACGTAGTGGCACATGTGAAATATACAAAATGCCCAGCAAAAATGCAATCCATGTGTAAAAAACGCACAAAATTATTTTTTACCACATACTTTGGCATATATTGGTGAAAAAATGGGGGCATGTTAAGGCACAATATGCACCTTATGAGATACCCTGGAGTGTCTACTTTTACAAATGGTAGGCCTTTGTGGGCTTTTTTGAACAGTCAAACTGTTATAATACCCCAAATGGAAGCATAGGCTCATTAAATCTGTCTCTCAAAATTCTACTGTGAATACTGAAAAGAACAGGCCTCCTAAATGGCACTGTAACTTCACAAAATAGTGCCAAAGACATACAATGGGGGTGTCATTTTACTCAGCAGATATAATTGAACTTTGTACAGGAATAGCACACACCAACTTTACAAAATACACACAAGAATTTCTTTGTTATAAGTTGGTGTGCCAAAAACAAAAAAAAACACAATTTTACTCCAATATTTATGAGAGGTTGGCGGTGAAATGGCTACGTAGAAAGTGTCAAAACAAGCCTAGGTAAATAGCCTGTGATGTCTACTTTATATAAATATATACTTTTGTGTGGCATTTTTGTTTTCTTTTATGGCTATTAAGCTTACAAGACAAACATACCAAATTCTAAAATCGCTACACATTAAAAGTTTATTTTACTCCTTGTGCTTTATGACCTGTAACTACCAAAAAAAAACCCTTTAAATCCCAGACACATTATATATTCTGTAAATCAGAACAACTAAATGAATTTATTTTTAATTACTTTCCTTAACCTGCACTACACATTGTTATTGCAAAAACTGTAAAAAAAAAAAACAAACCACAAATATATGTGTGTTACATCAAATTAAAGCCCTTTCTGTCCTTTAAAAAATGGTATATAATATGTGTCGGTGCAATAAATGAGTAAAATGCAAATTGCAGTTGAACGCAAACAGCAAAAAATGAAAAAAATGCTGTTGTCATTAAGTGAAAGACAAGCTTCTGAAGCTCTGTCCTTAAGGGGTTAAATGACTCTGCATGATGCAGACAGATCTTAAATGACTCTGCATTGTGCAGACAGATCTTAAATTATTATACATTGCTCAAAAAGCTCATTTCTGCTGAATAGCACGCATGGGGCCAGGAGTAAGGGGGACTCAGTGAATATTGTCTGGGTATATTTGCTGACTACAAAAACAGCCTGACATGCCCCATAAAATACAGATGTCTGGTTTTACATTGACAATTCTAGATTGTAAGCTCAGTCGAGCAGGGTCCTCAATAGCCTCTTGTTTTCTGTTATTGTGATTCGTATTTGATGGTAAATCCTTGCGTTAAAAATGTAAAGTGCTGCAAAATATTTTGTTGCAATATCAATATCAATATTATCATTAATAATAACAACAACAACAAACGTAATTACTACATTAGGCTTTAAGCCTATAAAGACAGCAAATTCCTTACAAATGTCCATAAAAGCATGGTCTTTGACCATAATTATAATTTACTTTGCTACCTGCTGTCAAAAGGATAGTGTGCCAAGGAATACCATGTGATATCTTATACTTTAGAATATAGAATAATCAAGTAAATAAAACAATAAAATTCTGTGAATCAGCAATTGCACATTTTAGTGTATGTGCTTGTACATTCTTAAACTAACATTACACTTTCCTGAAAAAAAAGAAATTGGCAGGAAAAATATTTAATCTTTCACGTCCCAAATCCATCTATCAAATATCCTGGTGTGCAGTTGGTTGTAAAATATATTTTAGAACCTTTGAAAGTATTAAATTACCATCTAAAGCTGAAATGGCCGGCCAATGAGGATTAGAGTAAAAAAGAAAGTTTTCCCAGAAATGCTGGCAGTTTGCAGTTTGTTTTCATTTTGTTTTATTGATCACTATAAAATTACAAATGACATACTGCTTATAGTGGTAAACAGCATAAATTAATCATTTTTATGTAATCATGATGAACAATATTCACAATATATTAGCAACATAAAATATTATTTTGAGATAATTTAAAAATGAAATTTATCTAGTAAAACCAGTGTGTCCACCGGCTGACCTAATATAAGGTTAAATAGTTCCTGCAGGGTAGATCTGATGTGTTCCCCCTCTGCCTCCGGTATACCCCTGATCCTGAGGTTATTCCTTCGCCCTCTTTTATCAATATCATTTACAGACCTTTGGTACTGTTTCATTTGAGCCTCTTGCCTGTCTAGTCTGAATGTCAGTGATTGCAGTTGGGCTTGTACAGTACCCCTGTCATCTTCTAGTTCCTGTACCCATAGGCCTACCTGTCTAATCTCATTTCCCAAGCCATCCATCTTGCGTTGAAAGGGGGCCTCCACTCTGCCTAGCATGTCGGTGAGATCCGCCTTAGAAGGTAGGTTTCTGATGAGATCTCTAATTTCAAGGTCTGTGGAGAGTGCTGATGCCTCTGAAGCCGCCGGACTAGGCAAGTTTGAGTATATTGTGCCGGGTGTTGATGCTATATTGGAGTCTCCTTGCTCTGACATGCGGTAGGTGTATTCCTTAAATAATTTGGAGACGGAGGCCGTTTTACACGCCGGGGTTCTCCTGGAGTTGTTGTGGGTGTTATGCGTCCGTTTGGTGTTCCCGATCTCTCTTTGTAGTATCCTCCGTGTAAGTTAATTGCCTGCTATACCCAGGGCTACTCTAACATGCAGCCATACCGTTTGGCAGTTGGCAGTTTCACCGCTCTCTCAGACCCAAAAATTATGCAGGAAAAGCCCCAAGAGACGTTATATGGAGGCTGCACTATTTCGTGGTTAAAGAAAATATCTTAAGAAAACTGCGGGACACCAATCGGCCACTGTTATTCCATGGACACGAAATCCAAATATACCAAGACCTCTCCTGGCTCACTCTACAAGCCAGACGATCTCTCAAACCATTTACAGACCAATTAAGAGCAAGAACCATCAGATATAGATGGGGGTTTCCATTCGCCCTCATTGCCACTCACATAGGCGTAACATATACAATCACAACACACTGGGATGTAATGCCATTTATTCAGGTGTTGCAACTCACAGAAGTACGTATCATGGATTGGTACACCCCTGACCCAGCACAGACGACTAGCCAACAATCTCAAAGAGGACGCCCCTCACCAAAGAATCAAAGAATGAGACAGACAGATTCACGTCGCCGAGAAGACAGCTACTTAGATCCGAAGAATACGGAGTAACCTGAAATGCAGTAGTGCGCAGAAGATCCAAAGGAACCTCCATACTGCCAACAACTAACTGACATAGAATATCCCATTTCCTACCCTCCCACAGACATCACCCTTACAAAACCTAACAAGTTGGATTTTAAGATGGACTATTGAACTTGATCAGCTCACCTACCAACACCAGCAAGACCACCCCAGGCAGCCGGATAAGACATCCACTGTTTCATATTTATACGCTTCAGAGATGGCATCTATAGGGCTATCACGTAGATTACTGACTATTTACACTAACCGGTGAGAATGCCCCAAATACAGGACATACGGACTCACTGAACTTCGGGTAATGTTTCGTAGACTCCAGTCTTCATCTGACAGGTCGTATAGCAGCATATGCCACTCATTTTATGCAAATTTTCCCAATGCAATGCCATGTCTATGTATAATAGCAATGTAATTTTATTTTGTAAGGGCACACGGGGTTGCTATGTTCGTCCTGGGGGGCATACATGGGTGAGAGACAGGGACCCCGTCTTCCACGGAACTAGGTTTATCACAATTCAGGGGTAACAGAGAGGGGAGAGGGGCAACAGTAAAGCATAAGCAGGCATGGAAATACTAACAGAATCATGGGGTATAACTCTATATAACCACTTCTGGACTCAGCGCACACATCAAAATTAAGCAACCTCATTCCTCCGACAGTCAAACTTTTTCAACCATTAGTGCCTGCAACTACCCTCGGGCTTTTACACTACAAAACCTACAACTAACACACTTATAATATTGTCAGTTGACAACAACTATATCAACACGATAATAGGCGCACAAATTCCACCTGTACACTAGCAAACGAAGCAAAGTGCTCATTCACCCCCCTCCAATAATACCGGCGGTTTCACACACCCTTACATTGACCCTCTGTGGTATCGGGAACACTGCAGAGGCCGACACCAGCCAATACCAGTTCTTTGGGTCGCTAAGTACTCTAGAACTGAAATCTTGTATATAGTTTTATTGTTACTTTTTTATATCTGGTACCAAAACAACACCTCACTACTACATAGGTCGCAAGCCGAAACACAAGGGAGAAACGATACAGTCAAGAAGAGTTTTTCACACTTCACACTAGCACCGGAGAGGCACCCCATTCATACTCTTACCTATCCCCTTCCCAGCAGACATGACGTCACCACCGGCCACCATCACTATCCTCACACACAATGCTAGGGGCCTCAATATACCCAAGAAATGATACCTTGCCTTGACAGATTACCACAAACAGAAAGCTGAGGTAGTATTTGTCCAGGAGACTCATTTCAGAGCAGATTCAGCTCCCTCATTCTAAAACAATAAATATCTGAAGGGCTACTCAGGGTCCAAATCCAGGGGAATGGCAATCATACTGCGTTCTCATCTCCCTTTCACATGCAGAAGATGAGCAAGGGAGATTCCTATCCTAAAGGGAATAATAGGTAACACCACGACCACCCTAGCAAACATATATCTACCCAATAGGAAATAACTCTCAGCTCTCAACAAGATACTCAAAAAACTAGAGTCTTTCACAGAGGGACTCTTAATTCTAAGGTGAGACTTCAATCTCTCACTAGACAGCACTCTAGACACTACCTCCCATGCTCACACATACCCCGCATCAACTAGAGCAAATACCCAACGCCTACTAGACTCGCACCAACTATTCGACTGTTGGAGATCATGTCACCCATCTCAAAGGGATTACTCTTATTACTCTCATACAACAGGCTCTTACTCGAGGATTGACTTGTTCTTCCTCCCCCACAGGTTCCTCAACCTGATATCCTCTTGCTCATATGGCCCGATCACCTGATCTGATCATGCTCCACTTGCCATGACCATAACTATCCCTTCCTTATACACGTCAAGGTCCCAATGGAAACTTAATGACACACTCCTAAATCACCTCGAAATATTCAACCGTATTTCAGCAGAATTAGACCACTTTTTCACCCACAACCAATACCCCGAATCCTCATACCCGAATATCTGGGAGGCGCACAAATGCACAATCAGGGGTACACTCATCCAAATGGCCTCCAATCATAAAAAGCAACAGAGCACACACGTAACGCAACTCATTAGGGAAATCAAGGGGCTGGAACAGACTCACAAAGCCAACCTAACTCTGGATACATACAAAACACTGATCCAAAAAAGAACAGAACTCAACATTCACCTAAGTACCCAAACCAAACGTAAACTGACACTCACGAAGAGCCTTTACTATGCACGGGGAGGCAAATGCGACCATCTTTTAGCACATGCACTAAAAAAAAAACAGAGAGAAAGAACCTTTATAGCAGCTATTAAAAATAGAGAGTGCAAAAATTCTCACCTCATGCCAGACATAACCAAGGCCTTCCATGACTTCTATTCCTCACTATATAATTTATGGACCACCCCCTCTCCACTAGAGGACATCCAAGAGTTTCTCGCAAGTAGAATTTCAGCCACCATGCCGGCTAACCTTAGACACTCCCTGGACCAACCTCTTTCCATACAAGAATATCAAGAGACAATCAAACATTTATCATTGAGGAAAAGCCCAGGCCCAGATGGCTTTACAGCAAAATACTATAAAACATTCTCAACACAGCTGGCACAACCCTTCCTAAATTCATTTAACTCCCTATTGCAATGCTCCACTCTCCCACCACAAGCACTAAATGCCATTATTACACTCTGCCCAAACGCAAAGATCTCACACAATGCAGAAGTTATAGACCAATATCCCTAATTAACATTGACCTCAAATTATTCACCAAAATTTTATCCAATCGCTTACGCCCAATCCTCCAGGATTTGATCCACCCAGACCAGTCGGGATTTGTTTCGGGGAGGGAGACTAAGCATAACACAACCAAGATCCTAATCCTCATACACCACACAAAGCGCTCAGGAGACACCAGCCTACTCCTGTCGATTGACGCCGAGAAAGCATTCGACAGGGTAAACTGGACCCTGATGAGGCTCACACTTCAACATATGGGCTTTGGTCCCAATTGGATGAAGTGGCTGGAAGCTGTTTATTCCACACCCACAGCACACATCCGCATCAATGGCCAATTATCAGACCTGGTGCGAATCTCCAATGGCACAAGACAAGGGTGCCCTCTGTCACCTTTGCTACTTGTACTGGTCCTGGAAGCATTCTTACAGGGCATCAGAGAGAATCCGCACATACATGGGATCCAAGTAGGAAACACAATCCACAAGATAGCCGCATTTGCAGATGATATGCTCTTCACAATCACACATCCCTCCATTTCTTTACCACATATCATGAGGGAAATGACATTATACAGTAAACTTTCTAACTTTCAGGCAAACTTAAGCAAATGTGAAATCCTCCCGATCCCACTTCCATCACAAACTGCAGAACAACTACGACAGGATTATCCATTTACTTGGGCAAAGGGGTCACTTAAATACCTAGGGGTATACATACCAAATGACATCTCTCACTACGGACCTTAAGTCTTGGAACATGCCCCATTTCGGATGGTTTTGCCGAATAAGCATTCTAAAAATGAATGTGCTACCCCACATCCTTCCCAATACCCTCCACAAGTTATTCACCACCTACATATGGGCCAATAAGAAACCCTGATTATCCTTTTCACTTCTTAAGCGACCAAAAGATGAGGGGGGGCTGGGCCTGCCGGATGTGGAATTATACCACAAAGCAACTCTGCTCACTAGAGTACACGAATGGTACAACCCACACTCAGATAAGCAATGGGTGAAACTGGAAGCCGCCTATTTCAGTACACAATCCCATGGCAAAAGGTAGGATCTTTCCTACTACACCATGGCACACATCCTACCATCACCCCCACGCTCACACATACGCTCACATCAGGACATATTCCCCTATCCCTCACCTCTGTATCCAATCACTCACAACCTCTTGTTCCCTCCTGGAGCAGATGGGAAAATATATAAGCAATATATATACTTGTCAGTGGAGGCAGTAATTGAAGGGAATGAAATCAAACCTTTACACAAGTGCAAAAGAATAATAAGCGCTCTCTTCTCAGGGGTGAGCTGCAGTTCACCAACAAGGTGTTCCTCTACCTTGTGATAAATGGACAGATAAAATAGAAAGGTGAACAGCGCTAAAAATCAGAAAATGTACATACGTTTTGTAGAAATACTGGCCAGCAGAGTAACTTAAAAAAAGAGAGAAACAAAAATACAAATAATGGTACAGTATGTATGAACGATATAATTCCACAAGAACAAAGGTGTTATATTCACACTCACACTTTGAGGAGCTATATCAGCTCGGTGTTAAGAGCCTGGACGGAATAATCCCCGTCTATGGATTTCTTGAGGTTCAAGACCATTGGTGAATTTATAGGTGTAAATATTCGTTACATGAAAAACAAGAGTAAAATACACCACATGGTATAGTACGTAAATATAAAATATTGTGAAAAAAAAGTGGATGATCCTACTTACATATACGTATATGTAAGTAGGATCATCCACTTTTTTTTCACAATAATTTATAGGTGTAAATATTCGTTACATGAAAAACAAGAGTAAAATACACCACATGGTATAGTACGTAAATATAAAATATTGTGAAAAAAAAGTGGATGATCCTACTTACATATACTAGAGCAACGACCTGCTCTAGTTTGGAGAAGTGAGGAAGAATTTTGGACTTTTATACAGGACTGGTTTTATAGTTTATTATTCACTTTTCACTTATTGTATTAAATTATATATATTTTTTAAACTATCCAGTCATTCCTTTTGTCCTCCTTCCTATCCAATACTGCTTTGCTGCTATACCTGGGTCCACTATATCCCAAGGTGGGGATTATTCCACCTGAAATTCTCCAAACTAGAGCAGGTCGTTGCTCCAATTATCGAACAATTGCACTAATTTCACATGCCAGCAAGTTAATGCTTAAGATCATACAAGTTTGACTCAAACAATATATGGACCAGGAATTACCAGATGTACAAGCTGGGTTCCGCAGAGAACGAGGCACAAGAGATCAAATTGCCAATGTACGATGGATAATAGAGAAAGCCAGAGAGTTTCAGAAAAACATCTACTTCTGCTTAATAGACTATTCTAAAGCCTTTGACGGTGTGGATCACAACAACATGTGGCAAGTTGTTAAAGTGATGTGAGTACCAGATCATCTCATCTGCCTCCTGAGGAATCTGTATGTGGACCAGTCAGAACCGAACATGGGACAACAGAATGGTTCAAGATCGGGAAAGGAGTGCGACAAGGTTGTATATTGTCACCTTATTTATTCAACTTATATGCGGAATACGTAATACGTAAGGCTGGGTTGGATGAATCGAAAGCTAAAATCAATATTGCAGGAAGAAATATCAAAAACCTCAGATACGCGGATGATACTACTCTGATGGCTGAAAGTGAGGAAGAACTAAAGGAGGGGCAGTGACTGACAGATGTACCTGGTGTGCTATGGTCCATATGATCACGGAGAGTCGGACACGACTGAACGACTAAACAACAACATATAGCGTTAACTTATTCAGCAGCGCTTAACATTATTAAGGTGACCATATCAACAAATGAGACAAACTAATGCAAATGTTAACAGAAACATAGGCAGATGAAGACCCTTCTTGAATGAGCGTACAATCTAGAAGAGGCATTATATGAAGCACAATAGGAAAAGCAGCGTGAGGGATGAGAACCAAGTGACAAGGGTGAAAAGTAACAGAATTGGACTATGAGAGTGAAGTGGAGAACGGGCCGACTAATTAAAAGGAGAGAGTAATGAAAGTTGCCCTGGGAGTCCATCCTGTAGAGGAGGCTTCTAGGGATTTCTTAAAGGACTTAAGAGTAGGGGAGAATCTGATGGTGGGAGACAGGCCCTTCCCTAAGAAGTCATGTAGTTATGCTTCATTTCATGATTACCTTTTAAATCTGAGTTTTCTGAGTTGGTATTTTTTAAAGTTAATCATAATGAAAATAATGTTTAGGAGAAACTGAAATGAGGGCTGTCATTATGTCACAAATACATGTTGTCAGTGAGTTTTAATGAATAATTTACTTTCTACAAGATGCAATTGTGTTAATGAGGTTTTTGTTAGATATTGTACAATTAGGTAATATGAAAAGGAAACTGAACTCCAATTTAAATTAATTTGTATAGTAAGGTAATTCACTATTGGTAATTGCAGACAGTGGACAAGAGAATTGTAAAATTTTATCAGACTCGGTCCCTTTTTCAGGTCAACTATGTTGGCTTAAAATTTGCAATTTTGCAGTCAAATCATCACAGTTCTCTGTTTAGCAAGTAAACCCCATGTGTCTAAAATATATTTTCTTTCAGCGTTCTTCCTGCTACTCTGGCAGCAATTTGGTCGAAGTGACAAAAACCTAAAAATTGATGATGTTCAGCAGGCATTACAGATAATTTTAGAAGCTAGTTTTACGGCTCCCTGTTTTGAACTGCAATTGCATGTGGTGTGAGGAACAGGAAAAAACATTTCGCTTTATTGCAAAAAGCTGTTTGTGGGTCTGTTGTTATGCTGCCATTTGTAGAGCGACATACTGTTTTGATTCTTTTTATTGAAAGCTAGTGTGATAATTACAGTAATTTAGATACAGCCAGTGACTGTGTAAAGTTATAGATGCCCTAAAAAACAGTGATGAATCAGACATTATCTATAAAGGAGCCGCACTGCAGATTTTCAAATCATTTTTGGTCTATTTACCTCTATGTCTAAGGGGTTTATTTACTAAGCAGTGAACTGCAATGAACTAACTGTTAAGGGAAACACATTTTTTTTTTTTAAATAGGAAATTAGAATAAACACTCCAACTCAATTATTTTAATCAACACGTTTGCAATTCCATTTTTACTTATCAAAAATCCACTATTTAGCCAATAAATCCCTAAAAGAAATATACTTGTGTATAGACCAATTAAAAACAAGATTTATTTTTGTATTATCATTATTATAATTTTTTTAATTTACACCAACATATATAGGAGATAAGCAACGTTAAGGCACAAATGTTTTCAGTGGTACAAGTAGGCTTGGAAAGTCTTGCCCACCAGTTTACAATCGAAAATAAATGGAACAGGTAAGGCATGAGGGTGTGCAGAAGGCACAAAACATAAACAAGTGTTGATTAAATAGTTTATATTATAAGTATACAAGTGCAAAGATAGGTAAGGCGTTAGTAAGGTTCTTTAAAGACATGAATTCTGAGGATACATTTGAAGAGTTCACTCAGCATAGGTTTGTGGTAGTTTGGAAAGAATCTTATATGCATTATACATTTTTGTTGGAGAATCTGAGAACCTGATAAGAGCAGACAAACAAAGGCCTTAGTTTAATAGTATCAGCTTATCAGATATACAGCAACCCCAGATGATCATTTCAGTCTTGTTAGGCCTTGTCAGTGCGGTATAGCCAATATCCCTCTAGGCACCGTGAACAACAGGTCTACATCTGGATTATCCTTTCAACTTATGGAGAGCAAGTGCAAAGAGAGCTGGCCTGCATTTCAGGTTTGAACCACCCTTTTGGCTTGGTATTCTTTGTAATGGCACAAGATGAGCTGAAACTAGCTTGAGATCTGAGCGGGAACCCAGCTGTTGTCCATTCTCAATATTCTCTTGCAGCCTGTTTTTTTGCTATCCCTAAGTTTAACCCCTTAGTGACCAGACTGCTTTTCAATTTTTTTTTACCGTTAAGGACCAGGGCTGTTTTTTCATTTCTGCTGTGTTTGTGTTTAGCTGTAATTTTCCTCTTTCTCATTTACTGTACCCACATATATTACATACTGTTTTTCGCGCCATTAAAGGTCTTTTTAAAGATACCATTATTTTCATCATATCATATAATAATATATATTATATATAAAATTATAAAATATGATGATTTTTTTTTTTTTAAAACACACTTTTTTAAACTGTTACACATCTACAATTGCCAAAAAACACCCATGCTAAATAGTTTCTAAATTTTGTCCTGAATTTAGAAATAACCAATGTTAACATGTTCTTAGATTTTTTGGGGAAAGTTATAGGGCTATAAGTACAAGTAGCACTTTGCTATCTGCAAATATTTTTTTTCAAAATTAACGCAAGTTGCATTGTAACACTGATATCTGTCAGAAATCCCTGAATAACCCTTCACATGTATATATTTGTTAAAAGAAGACAACCTAAGGTATTTAACTTGGGGTATTTTGACTCTCTTTATGCAACCACTTCACCACCAATCTATGCCAAATAAAAAAAAATAAAAAAAGATTGGTGATTTTTTTTGAGACACAAAGCAATTTAAGAATACATGTACTTAGAACTTTAAGGGTTACTGCCAAAGAAGACCTCAATATGTGTTTAGCAACAGCTCCTGAGTACAGTAATACCACCCATGTATAGGTGTGTTGGGTTCTCTAGGGGCTAAAAGACCTTATTTGGAGGGTGCGCATTCCAGTTTTCCAACTTGGAATTTTTACAGCAGGTCATCATACACCCATGTCCTATTTGGGACATTTTTGAAGCCAGCCAGTGTAATTTACAGCCATCAAACCATATATTGTTGAAAAGTAGACAACCCAGGGTATTCAATATGGGGTATGTCCAGTCTTTTTTAATAGCCACTTAGTCACAAACACTGACCAACGTTAGCATTTATATTTGTTTGTGTGTTAAAAATGCAAAAAACAATTATAAACACTAACGTTGGCCAGTGTTTGTGACTAAGTGGCTACTAAAAAAGACTGAACATACCCCATTTGCAATACCTTGGTTGTCTTCTTTTGCAAATGGTATGCCATCATGGAGGTAATTTTATTCCTGGGCTACTATACGCTCTCAATGACAACATGTGAAAAAACAGCCTTATACCTGACCCTGTAACTTTCAAAAACACTAAAAAACACTAAAAAACCTATACATGGGTTGTGTTCAGCGAAGTCTACCGAGTAAAACAGTAGCCACCATGTTACAATGGTTAAATATAGTGCTAGCAAATTAAATTCTCTGGACTTTCGTCCTGGATTGTCAGGCAGATCCACCAAATTGCAATCAATAAAATTACTTAATTATGCAAAAATATTACATAAATGTGCACGTAGAATTTAAATATATATGCATATTTATATATTTGAAGTCTACGTGTATATTTATGAAATTATTTATGTAATTAGGTATATGGACATATGTATAGTTCGTATTGTTTTTATTTATTTATATATACATATATATATATATATATATATATAAATATATAAGTTCATTCTAAGTGATATGAATATATATATTAATATCAAAATACACTTAGAATAAAATTATATATATATATATATATACACACACACACACACACATAATTTTTTTATTTTTTTAAAATAATTTTGAAATTTTGTATTTATTTTTAATTAATTAATATGTATTTATTATAATATATACTATATATAGTTGCGGAAGAAAAATTCAACGTTTCAGCTCCACTGTCCTGATGAAAGCTCCCCAGTGGAGCTGAAACATCGAATTTTTCTTCCGCAATAAATGGAGAAGTTATCCTCTGTAAAACCTTGAGTGCCGGTATTTTCACTTTGTTTAAGATTATATATATATATATATATATAATCTTATATATAAACGTCATGCTAAGTGTATTTTTTATTACTATATACATATATTAATATAAAAATACACTTAGAGTAAGATAATATATATATATATATATATATATATGTAAGATTTTATATATATATATATATATATATACATTTTTTTTTATATTTATTAACTTTTTTCACCAGCAGGGGGACAGCCTGTCAGTTCAGGCAGTCCACCTGCTGGCAGCACTATGGACACATATTGCGGCCATGTGACTGCTCTTTTAGAGCGGTCACATGGCCCCTGGGGGTCCTAATTTGCAAAAGGGGGGACGGTCTGGGCCGGCGGGGGTAGTGAGTGGGAGTATTGCAGGATGCCTCGACATTGAGACATTGCTGCAATACCATCATGATCACTTCCAGCGATCTAATTTGCCACGGACGTATCAGGTACGTCCAAGGTCATTAACAACTGTTTTTTGTCGGACGTACCTGATCCATCCAAGTTCGGGATGTGGTTAAAGGGTAATTCAGACATGGACACTTACTCACGGTGCCTAACATGACTGAAATGATCTGGGGTTGCTGTATCTTTCATACAGAGAGAGCTGGCCTGCATTTCAGATCTGGACCACCCTTTTGGTTTTCTTTGTAATGGCACAAGATGAGCTAAAATTAGCTTGAGGTCTGAGCGGTGACCCACCGAAGTGCAAGCTATTTGAGCTGTTGTCTGTTTTTTTTGCTCTCCCTAACATTTAGTTATAGAATAGAAAATAGATGTGTACATGATTGCTTCATTTAAATTATTTAGTTTTGCTGGTCCAAAATTTATTCAAATGGCATTTCAATTGTTTTAGGAAATTGACTTGGATGAATCAAAAAGGCATGAAAATGGACCAATCAGTGTACTAAACATATATATAATAAATATTATTTGTATATTTTGTAGTATACTGATAGGCCAATTTCATGCCATTTAGTTCACAGGTCAAGTGAGAAAAAGTTTATATTTATATATCTATTAAATATATAATATTTACATTTATATTTTGTTTTTCACTGTTCCTCTATTTTTTCTTGTATTAGTAATTTCTAACTATTGGTCATTTTCCACTGTGAATAAAATCAGTTAGTGGCTGCCCCCCAACCAACAATCATTTTTTCCACCCAAAAAATTATTTGTTTCTTCTTTTTGTGCTATGGACAGAACTCTGAATCACAAAATGAACAAACAATAAAAAAATAAGAAAGCGTAAATTAAGTGAGATAATAGTACTATGACAGTATATAACAAATTATTGTAAGCCGCTAGATACAATAAAAACCTTCCTGAGTTTTAGATATAGTATAGGCAACAAACTAACATAAAGTGCTTAGCAGATATTCCTTTATCAACCAAAATAGGGAAAAACAAACAATATTTGAATCAGACCAATGTCTGTAAATAAAAAAGGATATGTCCAAATGTTAGGGAGTTATAATGTTTGCACGATAGTCTGTGTATTGAGAAGTTGGAGTAAATTCCGTCCGGATATAACTTCGTACCCAACCTTAAATTGAAAAAAATACTGACATAGTGTAACTCTGTAAATTTAATTTATTCCCTATACAAAACCCCTAAGTTGAACTCTTACAAAATTTGGTGGTGGAACTTATCTCTGAGTGCCACTACATGAGCATGGGTGCACTACAGTGCACTGGTCGAAATATGTAAGGTTACCGCTCCGTCGATGGGTTCCTGCAGACAAATCCTGTGCACTGGAACCGGTGCCCTCGGAGGAACACCAACTTGGAAGTGCCGCTGTAATCTCTCCCAAAATTCTACTGGAAATTGCCGCCAAACTTGATCTATGCGTTTCGCCCGTTAGATCGAGCTATCTCAAGATAGAATGTCTGGCGGTTTAGAATTGAATATATACACCCTCTTTACGTATCTAGGGCGTGAAGCACTTCTGTGTTCAAATATACAAATGCCCATTTTTCCTTGCATACAAAGAAGAGAATATACATACGAGCAATATAATACATAACATAAAAGTAACGTGACTATGGCTGACGGCTGACGGAGGGATAGGTCCGTGTTATCTGACTAGTTCCAAAAGAACCAAATCAAAGTCCCACAACAGTGATACTTTGACGCATGGTTCTGGACAGTTTGATACCCCGCAGAAAGCGGCATATCAAAGGCCCCTGATCGACTGGAGTGTTGTGAATCGTACTATGCATCGTCGAAATCGCAGAACGTATCCCGTTAATGATCGGCCCGTAGCGAAAAGGTATGATAAAGATTCAGCATCGATGAGATAGGGGTAATAAAGGGATCGCAGTCCCTTCCCATACACCAGCGACTCCAGGTGTTCCATGTGGATAAGTTATTTTGGGGAATACCTGGTGTCCATGAGTCCCATAATAGGTCTCTAGATGGTTGCGACAGTCCCTTGACGTACCAGTCTCCCCTGAAATAAACCAATCCACCAACTCCAGACGCTCCTGCATTATCATTGGATGATGTTCTCCTTTTGGATCTGCCCGAAGGCAAGTTAAAACTGAAGGAGCACAGGATGATCCCGATTAAGGACAACCATTCTGGGTGCCACGCTTGACTCCTTTACCGCGGTAATGAGTACTATCGAAGTCTTCGCTATTCTGATCCCAATTTCATAGGTGTGTCCGGATCTCGGGTAGTGAGCTTTCAGCCGCTGTCTGTCCCGGTAGTGAAGTGGTCCTGGGAAATAGTCAAAGGGTTATGGTGTCTTTCCGCCGTACCCATCAAATTTCCTTACGAATCGTCGCTATCAATGATGTGGGAAGGTGTAATCCGCCCAAGGTGGAATCTATTCCGAAGTAGAGGAACTGAATCACTCGAGACTGGGATCGAACCGACTCCTCTCTGTTCACTATGAATCCCAACAATTCCCGAAACTGTAAACATAAATCTCGTCTGTAAACGTAGTCAGGAATTGGATTTGCAAAAGGTCAGTAAGTTGTCTAGGTATGCGACAGCGGATACCCTTTGCTCTTCAGTGTGCCGTGACCGGCTTCAGAAACTTCATGAGGCATCATGTGAACCAGTAGGTAAGTGCCCTTCAAATCCAACCTTGCGAACCCCTTTCGAGGAGTAGATCCCCTAAGAGATGGTCTGTGCATACCATGACAGAGCGTACTCTGAAGGTAGAAGCCCTAGAAAGGGCGCGGGGGGTCACCCCGTACGGCAGGGGGGTCACCCCTTTGTACGTATGCCACTAGCAGCGGAATAAGATTCGCTTGGGGTTCACCCAGCGTAGGGGGGTCACCCCTGTATGTATGTCTATTATGGCATGTTGGGACACTCTTTCGGTCTGTGGGGTACCGAACAGGTGTCAGGTATGGTAGTACACTTATTGCCACTTAGTGGGCCTCCACGTACGACTGGGGATCACCCAGAATTGATTCAATCAGTACCAGAGATTTCCTGGGAGTGGTCTGAGGAGGGGGTCACCCTCAATAAGACAGGGATGAGCGGTCAGTAATGTCGGGACGTAGCCCGTGTATGGGGAGGCATGGTAGCCTCCAAATTATCCAAGGGGTCACCCTTATGGGATATAGTACTGTGGAGAATTGGCAGCACCATGAGCTCTCCTTCCTGGCTCTGTCGATATACATGTATCCAGTGTGTCCCGGTCTGTGCATACAGTAACAGATCGTACTCCATGGATATGAGCCTGTCCTAGAGCGTGGGGGTTCCCCCCAGTATATGTATGTCACTAGGATAGGAACCAGATTCGCTTGGGGGTCACCAAGCATAAGGGGGGGGGTCACCGCTGTACCACAATGTCACTTTGGAGAGGTGTCTGCCACGCTTGGGGGACACCCAGCGTAAGGGGGGTCACCCAGGTTAATCACTCCGTTATGTGCCTCCACAACTGTGTTCTGGGAGGTGTATCCCTGTGGGGAAGAAGTGTATCCTGTGGTTGTGAGGTCCAGTGGGAGTAGGGAGCTGAGTAAGTTATCAGCTCTATTTAATTTCCCCGCCAGCAGATAGAGTAATGCATCCACTATATGCCCACAGCAGGGAAAAGTCCATTCATAATCCTCTAGATGTACAATAAAACTGTTATTCAACATGACAATTGTATAGAACAGAATAGAGCAAACTGCCAGCAGACATGAGTACTGCATCCACTATATGCACACAGCAGGGATCAGTCCTACATATTCATGCAGAGTTACATATAAAACTTTTATTTCACATGCCAATGAAATATGACAGTATAGAGCTCAGCAGTGAAGTCCATTCATAATCTTCCAGAAAAGGTACATATAAAACCTTTATTCCACATGCCCATGATATGTATTAGTATTGCGCTCAAAAATACTTGTAAAACTTTTATTTCGCATGAAAAATATTTTAAACAGTACAGATCTAGCTGCCAGTTTGTGGGAATCACAAACTGGCTAAACGACATGGCCGACGTGAATCTCGCGAGTGTCGCAAGATTCAAGATGGCCGCCATTCGCGCGCAAAAGCGCAGTGCGGCCCGCGATCGAGGATACGATCACGGCCTGCCGGTATGGAACAGAGTCACCCCGACACGCTCAGCCCCCAGAGACCTGCCCTGAAGTCCCAGCACCAGTGAATAAAAAAGCGTGCTCATGGTAAAACGCAGAAAACCAAACAGGCTAATAAAGCAGAAAATACAGGGTTAATTCGGGGGAAGGGTAACAGGGGGAGGATATCACACTATACAAGTCCAAATGGAAGGCAAGTGCAAAATAATGAAAATAATAAAGTTTCACTAAAGTGGCCATGCATATCCAGAAACAGTTTGGAGCAAAACGGAATGTCTACAGGGCCGTCTTTAAGGAGGGGCAAAAGGGGCAGCTGCCCCGGGCCCAGTTACTCCTGGGGGCCCTGAGGCAGCTGCCCCATGGGCCCACTGCGGCACCTGAGGTAATCAGGGGCCACAGCCCTTTAATACTGCTCTGGACCGGCCCGGGCCACTGTTATATGGGGGGTGGCTGACTACATACTCACAGCTAGCCCCCTCACATACTGCCCTGTGAGTCTCTTTGTTTCCTGGGCATGCTGGGAGCAGGGCCGGACTGGGAAGATAATTCGGCCCGGGCATTTTTTAATTACAGCGGCCCACTACAAAGGGGGCGGGGCCAGATAGGGTGTGTGCTGTGCATGTCAGGGGTGCAGTGTGTGGGTGCTGTAAGTGTTAGGGGTGCAGTGTCTGTGTGTGTGTGTGTGAGGGTGCTATAAGTGTTAGGTGTGCAGTGTGTGTGCTGTGTCAGGGGTGCAGTGTGTGTGAGTGAGGGTGCTGTTCATGTCAGGGGTGCAGTGTGTGTGTGTGTGTGTGTGTGCTGTGAGTGTCAGCGGTGCAGTGTGTGTGTGCTGTGAGTCTCAGGGGTGCAGTGTGTGTGTGTGAGGGTTCTGTAAGTGTTAGGTGTGCAGTGTGTGTGTGTGAGTGAGGGTGATGTGAGTGTGTGTGTGTGTGCTGTGTCAGGGGTGCAGTGTGTGTGAGTGAGGGTGCTGTGCATGTCAGGGGTGCAGTGTGTGTGTGGGTGCTGTGAGTGTCAGCGGTGCAGTGTGTGTGTGCTGTGAGTCTCAGGGGTGCAGTGTGTGTGTGAGTGAGGGTGCTGTGAGTGTCAGGGGTGCAGTGTGTGTGTGTGTGCTGTGAGTGTCAGGGGTGCAGTGTGTGT
>OW240915.1:125668627-125698646 GCA_933207985.1 Pelobates cultripes
TTAATATACTGAGACAGAGAGAGACAGATAGGCGTTAATATACTGAGACAGAGAGACAGACGGAGGTTAATATACTGAGACATAGAGACAGATTGGGGTAGGGTGCCCCCGTGTCCCGGATCGTCCGGGATAGTCCCGCATTTTGTGGGTCTGTCACGGGTCCCGGGCACTTTCATTCTGGGACAATTTAATGTCCCAGAATGAGTTGGGCCCTGTGTTAGTGAAGAGGGGGCCTGCTGGCTTCCCCACTATGCCAGAGCCGCGGGTCCCCGTTTGCTGCTCGCCGTTGGAGATGTCTCTCCCTCTCTCCCTCCCCTCCCAGCGCTTCGAGGAAGTGAGGTCACATGCTATGATGTCACTTCCTCCCAGCGTTCTTTGAAGATGGCAGTGCGGGAGAAAAGAGAGAGGAGCTCCCAGGACCAGGTAAGTGTATACAAACAATCATTCTTCTGGCCTTATTCCCAGTGCTACTGTATTGTTTACCAAAATTCCAAATTAAGTCGTTCAGACTCATTTGTCTGATCCTCCTGTTTTCTAATTCATTGCTCATCTAATTCATTCAACCTTTGGTCGCCTGACACTGGACGTCCTCACGCTATGCATGGAGACATCTAGTGTCACCCAAAACCCCATAGGAAAGGATGAATAGGAAAATGCTCACTGACACATCGACAATAGCAAAAGGCAGACCAGGAAAATAGGCACATGCCAGCTCACATGGTGCTTGCTGTATGCACTGACCCATCCAGACCAACTTTTATGGGATTCCTTTCAACTCACTCACCACATCATCTGTGGAGACTGTAATGCCACCCTGGTTCCGGTGATGAATCCTTTTACTACATGTTGGAGCCGTAACTGACACATTTAAAATTGACATAAAAATACTTTCGCGATAAAGGGACGCTGTTTGGCACCCACACCACTTCAGCTTATTGAAGTGGTCTTTGTGCAAACTCCCATCACCCTTAAACCAAGAGTGGTAATTATTGCAATATTAATAAACTGCAATAATTACCTGCTAGGGTTAACTCCTCCTCAAGTGGTTGTCTACCAGACAGCCAGTAGAGGGACTTCTGGTCTTGATGGCAACTTTTGTTTGCCTAAACAACGCTAGATTGTCCTCACGCTATGCATGAGGACTTCCAGTGTCACTGGAATTCCCATTGGAAACCATTGAGTAATGCTTTCCTATGGGGAAATCCTAACGCGAGTGCAGCCATTGCCACGCATGCACATTAGGTCTCTCCTTCCGGCGGACATCGGTGAGTGGAACGTGGGTGCTGCTGGTGACAGAAGGGGTTTTTAACTTGACAAAGGGAGAAGCTATAGTGCCAGGAAAACAAGTTAGTTTTCCTGGCACTATAGTTTCCCATCAACATCACCACTAACTCTTCCCTGGGAATATGGGTCTCCCATAAGGCAGTCATATACAGGAAACAGATCTCACCGGACACAAACCTTAAAATAAAGGTAATCACTGACGCCATGGCTGAATTAAACCACCTCAAGAACCTACATAAACATTAACCCACTGATAACATCTTGATTCAACTAACGATGACCAGGGACAAACTAAAATTCCTCACTATGTCAGACATATCAACAGCTCTTATGTGGACCCGATGGACATATTACAAAAAAGGCAATAAATCCGACTTAATGTAAGCAAACTATCTCAAACACCAGGCAGAAGCCAAACGGATCTGAAAAATCAGCATGACATTGGGCACAATTACTAACGAACTTGAAGCCATAGCACAAGCATTTGTCCAATACTACACCAATCTATACAACCACTCCTCCACACTAGCGTTGAAGACTTGTTACTCGAATGGGAAAATCAAATCGTACTTGGCTCCTTTACACCTTCCCACACTGTTATATAATTCTAGGGTGCAATTATCAGCAGACATAGAGGTAGAGGGACTCAAATCCGTTCTCCAAACTTCAGATGCTCGGGACCGGATGGCTGTCCAGCATTGTGCTACCAAATGTTTAGTGAACATTTGCTCCCACACCTCTGCTGAGTCTTTAACCCCTTAAGGACATGTGACATGTCATGATTCCCTTTTATTCCATAAGTTTGGTCCTTAAGGGGTTAAAGGAGCACCAAAGGGTCAGGAACACAAACATGTATTCCTGACCCTATAGGGTTAAAACACCCATCTAGCCACCCTGAGCCCCTCATGCCTCCCTAAATATAGCAATCTTACTTTTATTCAAGCTGGAGCTGCTTGCTTTGTCAATGTTTCCTTTAGACCTGCCCACACTGTCTGCTGACATCATCAGAAGTGGTAGTCTGATCCAGTCACAATGCTTCCCCATATGATTGGCTCAGACTGTCAAGATCAGGCAGATCATGGGCAGAGCACAGCCCTGGCAAATCATCATCTCCTCATAGAGATGAATTGGATCAATGAATCTCTATGAGGAAGGTTCAGTATCTGCATGCAGAGGGAGGAGACACTGAATGTTTGGATGCATTTTAGGCAGGCATGACCCAGGAAGGATCTCTAGCAGCTATCTGAGGAGTGGCCAGTGAAGTTATCACTAGGCTGTAATGTAAACACTGCATTTTTTTCTGAAAAGACAGTGTTTACTGCAAGAAGCCTGAAGGTAATGAGTCTACTGACCAGAACAAATTAAATAAGCTGTAGTTGTTCTGGTGACTATAGTGTCCCTTTAACTCCCTTCTACAAGGCCGACCCCTTCCCCACTGATGGGCTCAACCAACGTATGCCTCATTCCCAAACCAAGGAACGATCACCTGGACCCAGGACACTATCGACCGGTTTCCCTACTTATATTAAACTCTTCACAAAGACAATGGAAAACAGATCCATTCATGACTTTTTTATGCTCTATTAGTTCGGTAGAGAAAACTACCGCACACCGACCACCCCCGGGCTCATTATCTACAAAGTAAACTGCCGATTGAGCGCTCCCCCTGGGTGGCTGCCGTTCGTATAGCCGAACGCCACGTGGAAGAGAAAACTGCGGCCATCTTGTTTGCACGAAAGCAGGCAACAGGACTTGGTCGTCGAGTGTAGAACTAAAATCGGCCACTCAACTTCCCGAACACTGGTAAAAACAAACGAACGCCTCCTTCCTTTTGACGAACAGCTAGGAGAGCGTTCGGTAGTTTACTGCACACGAACAAGGGGGAACCAACCGCTCCTAGGAGCCAGGGGGCTCCGTTCGTTTTTTCTTTTGTTTGACTTTTTCGAAATAGACCGACCACACAACATAAACTCATGGAACTGTTTTGGGCAAAATGAGCGGTCGGTAAAATGAGACTTCCATACATGTTGAATATGTTGGTCACCCAGATCAGGGGATATGTCATTTATGGGGATACCATGTGTTTTAGGGTGCTTTCTAAGTTTTGGGGAAAATGTTTTTTCTGCCTGGAGATAATTGGGTTATCCTTTAGTTTACTTAATTATCTCACAGGCAGAGAGGAGGGGATTGTATGTTTGCAATGGGAGTGCAAACATACAATATCTGTAAAAAGCAGTAATGTCTACTACTTGCCGTGTAGGCTTGCTACTGCAACACTAGAGAAAGGTTGTAACCTATATTGGATACAGAGTATCTTATGGGGCAATTTAGTATCTTGTGGAGTAGGCTGTATAAATTAGCCGATTATCTTGAATATATCCCTGGATTATACGCAGACATAGCCATCTAGACACAGCAATAACAATAAAGCATGGGCTAATTAGAGCAATAGCTAATTATGCTGTTGGAATTATCTAGCCCTGCAGCAACGACCACTTCCCTATTAGTTTGCAGAGCTATCTAATACACGAATGCTAATTTGCTCTTGTCTAAATAAGTAAGCCTTGTAAAAATAATAGTTACTCAAGGTACTATCTAGTGTGCAGAGACTTGTGTGCTCTTATCTGAGTAAGCTGGTGTTGCTCCCAATATCACCCTATGTCTGAGTATAATCCCCCCCTTGCATAATAGTCCTTATAACAAATAGACTGAGTGATTAGCTCACATTGATATCTGTAATTTACCTTTACAGCAAGGGTTCTGTAATGTATGTTATGGTAGTTTCTTTTTCTATGTCATTTTAGGAATTAATTATAAGATGTATATAAGTCTGTTGTATACATGTTGTATGTTCTATGTTTTATCTGCACCTGAGGAAGACTTATTACAAGTCGAAACCAATGTGCTTTAACATAGGAAAAGGAAACTCTATCAGAACATACATTAACCCCTTAAGGACGGAGCCAAATGTACACGTTGTGAACAAAACAAAAGGGGGAACCAACCGCTCCTAGGAGCCAGGGGGCTCCGTTCGTTTTTTCTTTTGTTTGACTTTTTCGAAATAGACCGACCACACAACATAAACTCATGGAACTGTTTTGGGCAAAATGAGCGGTCGGTAAAATGAGACTTCCATACATGTTGAATATGTTGGTCACCCAGATCAGGGCTATCAGGGGATATGTCATTTATGGGGATACCATGTGTTTTAGGGTGCTTTCTAAGTTTTGGGGAAAATGTTTTTTCTGCCTGGAGATAATTGGGTTATCCTTTAGTTTACTTAATTATCTCACAGGCAGAGAGGAGGGGATTGTATGTTTGCAATGGGAGTGTTTCACTTTGTCAATGAAAAATGATTGGTTGCAACCTTTGTGTCCTGGTTCCCAACAAGGTCCAGGTGGGAGGTCCCCTTACATTGGGACTTCCATAAAAGTCAGTGTGGCATCAATAAACCTTCATTCCTGTTGTACCCTTCATGAAGTATAGGCTCATGTTTGGGTAACCATCTGCTGGCTGTGGAGAACCTACTTTGAAGCTGCATTCGTCCAGAACTATTCGTATCTACACCCGAACTGCAACTGTAATCACTAAAGCTCAGCAGTTCGGGAGGAATAGGCGAACAAGGTACTATAACTACCAGCGTTCATAACAACCCCCAATTAATTAAAATCGTCATATATCATATAAATCTTTATTGGAAACATAAAATAAGAAAAAAAATAATAACCAAAATTAAATAACCATAAAAATACCAGCTAAGTGACTGGCAGTTGGATGGGGGGAGAGTGGGTAAGTAGGACTAGATAGGGGTAAATGAAGTAGAGGGGAATGGGAGTAGTTATGAAATGTTCAGCTTTATATCTGTAAAGTGCAATATACAGCTTCCACCTGATCAACTGTGGATAGACAGAAATAAACTTAACTTTGTGGATACTTGCTTCCCTCAAGTTACCTCCCAAAAATGGTAACTATATACAAGATATTATGAAATGCAAACAGGACAGGGATCCAGCTTGTATCATTAAAACATAAACATAAAATACAACATAGCGTAATATTGTTATAGCCTTATAAATCGCCCAACGCTTCAAGCTGGATCCCTGTCCTATTTGCATTTCATTATATCTGTAAAAAGCAGTAATGTCTACTACTTGCCGTGTATGCTTGCTACTGCAACACTAGAGAAAGGTTGTAACCTATATTGGATACAGAGTATCTTATGGGGCAATTTAGTATCTTGTGGAGTAGGCTGTATAAATTAGCCGATTATCTTGAATATATCCCTGGATTATACGCAGACATAGCCATCTAGACACAGCAATAACAATAAAGCATGGGCTAATTAGAGCAATAGCTAATTATGCTGTTGGAATTAGCTAGCCCTGCAGCAACGACCACTTCCCTATTAGTTTGCAGAGCTATCTAATACACGAATGCTAATTTGCTCTTGTCTAAATAAGTAAGCCTTGTAAAAATAATAGTTACTCAAGGTACTATCTAGTGTGCAGAGACTTGTGTGCTCTTATCTGAGTAAGCTGGTGTTGCTCCCAATATCACCCTATGTCTGAGTATAATCCCCCCCTTGCATAATAGTCCTTATAACAAATAGACTGAGTGATTAGCGCACATTGATATCTGTAATTTACCTTTACAGCAAGGGTTCTGTAATGTATGTTATGGTAGTTTCTTTTTCTATGTCATTTTAGGAATTAATTATAAGATGTATATAAGTCTGTTGTATACATGTTGTATGTTCTATGTTTTATCTGCACCTGAGGAAGACTTATTACAAGTCGAAACCAATGTGCTTTAACATAGGAAAAGGAAACTCTATCATAACATACATTAACCCCTTAAGGACAGAGCCAAATGTACACGTTGTGAACAAAACAAAATGTAAACAAAACCCGGCATTTGCGTTACATGTCTGTCCAACCGTAATTCAACTCTTTCATAGTAAATGCACCCACCCTTATTATATATCATTTTATTCAGAGGAAACAGGGCTTTCATTTAATATCAAATATTTAGCTATGAAACGTAATTTAATCTGAAAAAAATGGGAGAAAATAAGATTTTTTTTTTAGTTCTACCTGACATTTTAACGGTCAATGTCATAATACTGTTTGCTTTTACTGCAGTAAAAATACACATATTTGTATTCAGTAAAGTCCCACGTGTAAGACAGTACCCCCTATCTACGGGTTTTATGGCGTTTTGGATAGATACAGGGTCAAATATAGCACGTTACATTTGAAATTGAAATTCGCCAGATTGGTTACGTTGCCTTTGAGACTGTATAGTAGCCCAGGAATTAAATTTACACCCATAATGGCATACCATTTGCAATAGACAACCCAAGGTATTGCAAATGGGGTATGTCCAGTCTTTTTTAGTAGCCATTTGGTCACAAACACTGGCCAAAGTTAGCGTTAGTATTTGTGTGTGAAAAATGCAAAAAACGCCAATTTTGGCCAGTGTTTGTGACTAAGTGGCTACTAAAAAAGACTGGACATACCCTGTTTGCAATACCTTGGGTTGTCTACTATTGCAAATGGTATGCCATCATAGGGGTAATTTTCATTCTTGGGCTACCATAGGGTCTCAAAGGCACGTAACCAATCTGGCGAATTTTAATGTGAAAAAAATGAAACGCAAGCCTTATGTTTGACGCTGTAACTTTTGAAAACACCATAAAACCTGTACATGAGGGGTACTGTTGTACTCTGGAGACTTAGCTGAACACAAATATTTGTGTTTCAAAACAGTAAAAAGTATCGCAGCAACAATAACGTCCGTGTAAGTTCTGTTTGTGCGTGAAAAATGCAAAAAACTTCACTTTTACTGGCGATATCATTGTTGTAATACATTTTACTGTTTTGAAACACTAATATTTGTATTCAGCAAAGTCTCCCGAGTAGAACAGTACCCCCCATGTACAGGTTTTATGGTGTCTTGGAAAGTTATAGGGTTAAATATAGTGCTAGCAAATTAAATTCCCTTTACTTTCGGCATGGGTTGTCAGGCAGGTCCCGCTAATTGTAATTAATTAAGATACCTAATTATGTAAAAATATTACATAAATATATATATGTAGAATTAATATATGTGTATGTATATGTATATATATATATATATATATATACGTATGTGTATATATCTATATAATTTTTTTTAAATATTTGTATTTATATATAGGTATATATATATATATAGGTATATATATATATAGTGATATATACGTATATATTTATGTATATAGATATATATATATTATTTCGTTCTACGTGTATTTTGAGATATATTAATATTAATATATTAATATATTAATTTCACAATACAGTTAGAACGAAATAACACACATCTATATATTTTTTTATTATTATTTTTAATTATTTTTTTAATTTTATTTTTTAACGTATTTACATATTTTTTTTAGAATATATATATATATTTATATATATATTTAATCAGTATCAGTCTACGTGTAATTTGATATAAATATATATATATATATATATATATATATATATATATATTAATAGTAAAATACACCTAGACCGTGTACGTGTGTGTGTATGTATATGAGTATATATTATTTTTTTTTTTACACTTTTTAATTTATTTTTATTTTCAGCCAGCAGGGGGACCACCTGTCATTACAGGCAGCCCCCCTGCTGGCAATACAGGAGGCAGCTACCCCCGGCCATGTGATTGTGGGGTCCTCGCAAGGACCCCACTCTCATATGGCCGGGGGGCTTCCAGGAAGTCGGACGTGCCGCGGGGGGCTCCCTGGGAGTCCCCCAACCGCGATTGCTGGCGTGGGATCGCCGGCGACCGGTAAATAGGAAAAGACCGGAGGCCGTACTATTATGCCCGGCGGCGTTTAGAGCCGCTTAGAATAGGGCGTAATAGTACGCCCTCCGGTGTTAAGGGGTTAAAGAACCCTTGCTGTAAAGGTAAATTACAGATATCTATGTGCGCTAATCACTCCGTCTGTTTATCACAATTTCAAAGGACCACTATAGTGCCAGGAAAACATACTCGTTTTCCTGGCACTATAGTGCCCTGAGGGTGCCCCCACCCTCAGGGTCCGCCTCCCGCCCGGCTCTAGGGAGAGGAAAGGGTTAAAACTTACCTTTTTTCCAGTGCCGGGCGGGGAGCTCTCCGCCTCCGATCCTCCTCCTGTCTCCTTACAATGCTTTCCTATGGACGCTTGCGTGTTCTCACTGTGATTTTCACAGTGAGAATCACGCAAGCGCCTCTACCGGCTGTCAATGAGACAGTCACTAGTGGCTTTAGAGGCTGGATTAACCCTATTATAAACATAGCAGTTTCTCTGAAACTGCTATGTTTATTTAAAAAAAAAAAAAAAAAAAGGGTTAATCCTAGAGGGATCTGGCACCCAGACCACTTCATTAAGCTGAAGTGGTCTGGGTGCCTAGAGTGGTCCTTTAAGTGTATTGAGTGACACTGCACTTTTTTTTAGCAGCACTAGAGATCTTCTCTTATTAGCGCCACTTTATCTTTCATTTCATAATAGTCCTTTTGCTTGCCGAACTACTTAAAAGATCCCCCAAGAGCCATCTGCTCCTATAACATAATTGTGCTAAATAGTTCTGTGATACAAAAACTAAAAGAAAGTCATGAAAATTAGATGAACCAACTACCTAACATTGCAGCACCAACTTTCCCTATTGCCAGTGATACACACAAGAGATGCTCACTATCCCCCTCCTTTTTACCCTCTCCCTTGAGCCCATTTTGCAAGCAATCCACCTAAATGGCAACACAGAGGGTATTCGAGTTCATGGAGAGGAGTTTAAATTTGCGGCATACGTCGATGACACACCCCTCACATAAAAACCTGTTAATGATCCATTTGGACACTCTAACTCTCATTGATGCTTACGCTGCTCTCTCAGGCTACAAAATCAATTTATCCAAATCCGAAATCCTGCCCATTCCTTTTGAGGCGCATCATATACAGTCAATTTGAGAGTCCGTACCCCTAAAAAATTACGGTAACAAAGATCACTTATCTTGGCATAACTCTGTCATCAGACTTGGCTGACCTTTACGCACTCTATATTCTAATGCTCCGGACCCCCCATGATGGCTAACAACGCTGGGAACCTCTGGGTATCTCCTGGCTTAGAAGAGTTAGGACCATTGAAATTAACTTCTTGCCATGTTTTCTCTTCCAAACACTCCCAATACCTATCTGGACTATAGACTTTAAACAACTGCAAATAGTCATAGACAAATTTTATATCCGCGATCTGCCCCACTTCATCCACTATATTCACTTAGCCCAGGTGCAACAGTGACATTCGCTCCCAGAACAAAACATTGGGAATGTTTTGTGCACAATTCCTAGGTTGGGAGCACCCTTCCCAATATATGTGGATCCCGAGAACATACAGGGCACTCCCCCCACCTACTTCCAATGCCATGACTCACTCCCTTGACCTGTGGGATAAATTGAAGCTCAAATTCAAACTTACGTAGTTTCTGTCGCCACTGACACCCATTCTTCACATCAAACTCTTCCCGCCCAGGCTACATCTACCATATAGCACAGCATGGCGAAAAGACCCCCTGATGAACCGACTGACTGGGGAGACATTTGGGAAGCGAAAAGTACCCTAATAATTTGTGTGACACACAAGGAGAACAGGCTTACAAGATGCTCTCAGAGGTACAATGTGACTGGGGGTAGAAGGATCTAACGGAAGCGTATGATAACCTTTCCGGCTGTCATTCAGGGGTATTTCTGCAATTATTTATAAAAGTGTACAAACAGAAGCGGGACTTTTATAAACTGCAATTAAAATGGGAATTTCCTGTCACATACAGCAAGCTGGAGTGCTTTACATGTGTAGCGTGTTCCTTTAAGGTGTGTTTATTCATTCCACACATTCTAGTACAGAGGAAGTGAATACACAGCGTCTGTCTTTCTAGTTTTTAAATGTTGCCGATAAATTAATAAAATAAATTATTGTATCCCCCAACATATTTGCCCATTATTTACACTCCTAAAATCTCACCTGGTTTGGTTTGTGCTAAATTTCCTATAATATTAACGATTCAGAATTTTCCCAAATTAATCCTGAAAGGCAAGAATATGTGATCTTGAAAAATTCTCAAACTCTGCAATAGTCACACATTTTCCATTGTTTTACCATTTGCAAAATTAGCAATTTGAGATAATTCCAAGTTTAGCAAATAACCGTCAGCAAAGTTTGCAATCATGGCTGATTGCCTGTTTTTGCGTAGATTAACTGCTAATAGTACATACAGTTCATAATAAATCTGGCTGGCCATGTAAGGACAATACTAAACTATTTTATATATTCAGGGCAGGACGGGTTGATGCTTATCGCCATTTACCAAAAAAGACATTGCAAAAATACCAGCAAGGCAGGGGCCAATATTGTTCCTTGGAGGGGAGAATGGTGAGAGAATATCCACCTCTGGTATACATGGCATGTACACACATTGTTATATACACAAACATAGACACACACGGTTGTATACAACAATGCCACGCTCTCAGTCAACAGTATGCACACACTATTGCACACATTTAGAAACCTACACACTGCTATACACACCATCAATCAGACCATATATACAAACTGCCTCACATACACAATGCTACACGCTCAGTCAGACAAAGTAGACACGTTGTAAGTAGTTTATTAGTGATTTAGGGAATTTTCTCCTTTCAATTATTCTCTTGTGTGATGCCACCCATATATAATCAATTATGCAAATTAGCAGGGCTGGTATTTTTTCCAAAAAAGGTGGCAACTCTACACCACCCAGTGTATTTCTCACACCTTAATACCTTCTTGAAACCCTCACCCAGTGTGTTTCTCTCAATCTTAATAACTACTTGTACCCCCCACCCAGTGTGTTTTTCCCACCTTAATACCCTCTTGTACCCCACCCAAAGTGTGTTTCTCACACCTTAATACCCTCATGTACCCCCACCCAGTGTTTCTCCCCCCTTATACCCTCTTGTACCCCCCACCCAGAGTGTGTTTCTCCCACCTTAATACCCTCTTGTACCCCCCACCCAGTGTGTTTCTCCCCACCTTTTTTGTTTTCAGATTTTTTTATTAGATTTTTAGAGTTCTGTTATACATCATTTCACATATCAATTACCAAACAAACCCCAACTAGCAAAGGTACTACTGATATTTATTTGCTTTTACTGCCAGGCGAGGGGAAGTCAGAAGTGAAGCCTATTAGTCTTGTCCATCACATGTTGGGTGCTTTAGGGATCTATCACCAGGTAGTGATGTCCCGAACGGTTCGCCGGCGAACATAGCGTGTTCGCGTTCGCCGCGTACGGCGAACATATGCGCGGTTCGATCCGCCCCCTCTTAATTTACTAATACTAAGTAAAAATTACTTAGTATTAGTAAATTGTGCCCCTACTCGCAATACTGCGAGTAGGGGCATGTCTATTAAACAGTGAGCAGCCTGTGTCTGATTTTATATAATATAAAATGAGGGGGGAAAGTATTTGATCCCCTGCTGATTTTGAACGTTTGCCCACTGACAAAGAATTGATCAGTCTATAATTCTAACGGTCCGTGTATTTTAACAGTGAGAGACAGAATAACAAAAAAAATAATCCAGACGTCTCACGTTTGGCAACTCGAATCTTCAGCTCCCTCAACAGATTTTATATGGGATAAAGGTCTGGAGACTGGCTAGGCCACTCCAAGACATTAATGTTCTTCTTCTTGAGCCACTCCTTTTTTGCCTCGGCTGTGTGTTTTGGGTCATTGTAATGCTGGAATACCCATCCACGACCCATTTTTAATGCCCTGGCTGAGGGAAGGAGTTTCTCACCCAAGATTTGACGGTGCATGGCCCCGTCCATCGTCCCTTTGATGTGGTGCAGTTGTCCTGTCCCTTCAGCAGAAAAACAACCCCAAAACATAATGTTTCCACCTCCATGTTTGACATGGGGTTGGGTTCTTAGGGTCATAGGCAGCATTCCGCCTCCTCCAAACACGGCGAGTAGAGTTGATGCCAAAGAGCTTGATTTTGGTCTCCTCTGACCATAACACTAACCCAGTTCTCCTCTGAATCATTCAGATGTTCATTGGCAAACTTTAGATGGGCCTGTACATGTGCTTTCTTGAGTAGGGTGACCTTGTGGGCGCTGCAGGATTTCAGTCCTTTACGGCATA
Organism: Pelobates cultripes; assembly: GCA_933207985.1. Classification (NCBI taxonomy): domain Eukaryota; kingdom Metazoa; phylum Chordata; class Amphibia; order Anura; family Pelobatidae; genus Pelobates; species Pelobates cultripes. The sequence continues at coordinate 125,681,125 of OW240915.1, forward strand.
GTGTGTTACCAAAGGTTTTCTTGGTGACTATGGTCCTAGCTTCTTCGAGATCATTAACAAGATCCTCCTGTGTAGCTCTGGGCTGATTCCTCACTATTCACTGAAACTCCACAAAGTGAGATCTTGCATGAAGCACCAGACCGAGGGAGACTGACGGTTATTTTGTGTTTCTTCCATTTGCGAATAATCGCAACAACTGTTGTCAACAACTGTTGTCACCTTCTCATGAAGCTGCTTGGCGATGGTCTTGTAGCCCATTGCAGCCTTGTGTAGGTCTACAATCTTGTTCCTGATATCCTTGGACAGCTCTTTGGTCTTGGCCATGGTGGAGAGTTTGGAATCTTATTGATTGCTTCTGTGGACAGGTATCTTTTATACAGGTAAAGAGCTGAGATTAGGAGTATATTACCTGTATGAAAAGACACATGGGAGCCAGAAATCTTGCTGATTGATAGGTGATCAAATACATTTCACTCATTGACATGCAAATCAATTTATAACTTTTTTGACATAAATTTTTCTTGATTTTTTGGGATTTTTTGTTCTGTCTCACTGTTAATACACATAACATTAGGAATTATAGACTGATCATTTCTTTGTCAGTGGACAAATGTTCAAAAGCAGCAGGGGATTACAAACTTTTGTTTCCCCCTCCTAGCATGTATATGTATTATTAATTTCCACTGGGGAATGCATTTTATTTATATTTTTAAGTAATTAGGGCATTTCCTCCTATAGTGAGTATAGAAAGGTAGAGGTAGCTACAGATAGTCTGATTGTTCGCTGTGACATCACTGTGACATCATACTTGCTGAGCACAGTTCAGTCAGTACACACTGCTTAGACAGTAGACACTAGACACTGCTTAGCTGCTGTGGTGATCACGTGCCTAAAGATGGCAAATAGTAGAACAGTTTTTTCGCGTTTTCCATGTTTATGCTGTGATGTAAGTAAAAGACTTGATTTTCTGTATAAGATTCCAGTTCTACATATTATTAACTGAGAGTTTTATTATGTTAACCAAATCCCCAGTGTAGTCCAGGATGGGGGATAAGGAGAATACAGATTGAACATGTTATCTGATTATTAATGGGGAACACTGTGGAGGTTACACACAGATAAATCATTTTATTCGTTCTTCAATATTTAACCCTTTCATGGCTCCAGTTTTAATGTCCAAAGCACAGTGACAGCATATGGTTACTGTATGGGTTTTTGTGGTATGGATTCCTTGACCCTTATTAATTTCAATTACTGGTATGTCATGTGAAAGTACTATAGAGTATTGTTATTAGGATGCTTGCACACACATATATCCTGTATATGTATATAATAAATAAATCCGGACTGAAAGACAGCACTGAGACACTAATACTAGCAGCACAGGAACAGGCAATCGGCACCAGATCAATAGAAGCAGAGTCTACCACACCAGACAGGACCAGAGAGTCCTCCCAGACAATCCAGCACATAGTAACCACACTGAGAGCCACAAATAACTTGTGATCATGTTCGTCTGGCAAAGAGACTTGGTGGTTTTCTGATTCTTTTTATTTCTGCCTTTTCAGGTCAGCGGAACGCAAGTAATTGATGTTATCGAGCAAGGAGCAAGGGCACACCCAGGTACATTAAAACACTTTGTGTGTGTGTGTGTTATGTAAATGTATAAATATATATTGGATACATAGCACATATCCCATTAAAGTGACCAGATTACCCATCATTAACCTGCTTACACCATTTTTATATCCACTTTGTGGCTTACTGTAGACTAGATGCTGCTATCATGACTGGCTTCAGCTATCGTGGTTTTACTTTTCAATGTCTGTCTTTCATTACCCTCGATTCAGTGATACTGTCTGCTGCCATTTGTAATTTTGTCTTATTATTAATTTGCAGATGGTCCCCAGATTCCAGTTGCTTCTGATAATGATTCATGCTCCTCACCAGATGAGGACAAGTTAGCCACTTTTGAGAAATAACTCGAAGATGAGTACAAAGTTAAGAGCAAAGCAGAGAAGCTGATAAAGGCATATTCTACCGGCTGCTCCAAAGTATGTTGGACACATTTTATTTCATCTTAAAGATCAACTATATCTTTATTAATTTACATTTTTAAAAAACTCCTTCCACTTTCTGCAATGTGTGACTTTTTCCCACTCGTGATGGGATCCTAGCTAATTTTAGTTGATAGCAGGCTGGGGATCCGGGAGCTGATGGACTCTTTCTGCTCCTGGGTCGGACTGAAACTAAAATACATCATTTTGTGGAGTTCGCCTACGGCTCTTTCTCAGCTGAATAGTACAAGGCTCTTCCTTCCACTTGATCAGCCATGAAGCACTTTTTTTTTTTGAATTTGACAATTTTTATTCATTTTCATCAGTTTTGTAGGGGTACAGAAGAGAAGGGGTAGTTATGGGGGGGGAAAAAAAAGATCGGTAGTTCAGTACCGTGTATTTTCGTAATTCAAGCACAACAGTCATATAGCAAATAGAAACATTACATCTTGTATTTTTAAGTTCACATTACATATACTTTCGTGTCTTGGGCAGCCCTTCCTTTTGGGACGTCTGGCTGCGGGACCTTTGAGTAGGTGGTTATTGGTTTTAACTCTATTTTTCATAATTGTGGCCCAATTGTGTAGGGGGATAAGGATAAGTCATGGAGGGGAACTCTAAGGGGTTCGTCTAATTGGGGCTTATAGCACTTCTGTTTCGTGTAGGGTGTCTGCCGGATTCCGGGGAATCGTCTCTTGTTATTAATTGAGTGCTTCTCTCATTTGCTGGTAGAGGGCTATTTCGTTGCCGATGTGTGCATCGTCTCTTGGTGGGGTTCCTTTAGGGGAGACCTGTCATGTCTGGTATATGTTTCCGTTGTGGATTGACACGATGAGTGTACATTAACTGCTTTCGATAAAGGGTCCCCTTTCTGAATAAGTGGGGGAGTGGCTTTAGTGGTTGCAGTGGGGTTCAGAATGTACTCTACTTCAGTGGCCTTGTCCCTGGGAGGTGCTCGTCTAAGCTACCTTTCTCTTATATTGAGTGTAAGGTGTCGTGCTGGGGCCAGGTGCGTAATGGCTTGTGCTTTCATAAGGCTTTTAGTCACGGTTGGAGGGTGAGAGTGAGGGTGAGATTGGGGGGTGGAGGGTGGGAGTGAGGGTTGAGAACTTGATGCTAGAGGTAGTGTAGCCCCAATGTCGTCGATATCCGTCGGGAGCGTCAGGGGGAGAGGGGGTGTGTCTCAGGTCGTGTATAGACGTGGGTGTTAGAGGTGTATCAGGTGGGCAGTGGGCAGGGTTGCTGCTTCCAGCAGGGAGAGGATCGTGTGGTCTATCTCCTTTTTGCCTCTCTTCGCATTAGGCTAAGGGGGTTGTGTTGGTGGGATCCTCGTTGAAAGGTAGGTTTGCCACATCTCGGCGATGGCTGGGCTCAGCTTTCCGATTTTCAGTAGGTGCCACATTCGGAGTTCGTAGTCTACTGTTGTTGACATCAAGGCGGTGATTTCCTGGGTTGAGGGGAGATTTGAGGTCTTCCAGTTTCTGGCTATTAGGGTGGAGACTGTGCTCAGTATAAGGAATATCATTTTTTTTGCTGGTTTGGGGATAGCTTCAGGTAGTGATCGCAGGAGGATCGTTTTGGGCTCGTGAGGCAGGGGATATTCCGTAATATCTTGAATCATTTGTTCAGTCTTCTTCCACAAGTTGTTTACCGTGCGGCAGGACCACCATACATGTAGCATCGTGCCTCTGTGAGAGTTGCATCGCCAGCATATGTCCGACGAACCTGGGTACATGGAGTGTAGTCGTGCGGGTACCATATACCATCGATATAGCAGTTTACGTGCAGTTTCAAAGTGGGCTGCGCAGGAGGACATTCCTTCATGTGCTGTGAAGATTTTCTTCCATTCTTGATGGGAAATTGTTTCCTGGAGGTCCTCCTGCCAATCTTTCATGAATTTCCAAGTGTTTTCGGTTTTGAGGTTTGTTAGTTCGTTGTAGCAGGTGGAGAGCGCTTTTTTAGGGGAAGATGTTGCCATGCAGTGCATTTCGAACTTCGTCGCCGTGGTCTGTAAGGTCGGTTTTCTGCTGTGGATCGTGTTGTTTTGCAGTAAGGCCTTTAATTGGAGGTATGAGAATGTGAAGTTGGATGGGAGTGTAAATTCGGCTTGGAGGTCCGGGAAGTGTTTCAGGCCTTTGGGCGTGTAGAGGTGATACATGTGTGTGATGCCTTTTTCTTCCCATTTGTGATGAGGGAACGTGCCATTGCAGTGGTGTAATGTTTTGGTTGGGGCTGTTAGTGCCCATGGATGCGCTGAGCATAGGTTTTCCCTACAGGTGTCCCATGTGGATATTAAGAGCCTGGTGGTAGGCAGCAGGCCCGGGCTCTTCGGTCTTGTATGTTTGGGGGACCATAAGGTGGATGAGAGATCGTGGTTTGTGCAGAGTAGACTTTCCATCGCTACCCATTGCGGGGGTTGTGTCGTGGTATGAGCGTTAATGACGTTGGTGAGTAGGGCTGCTTGGTGGTATAGTTTTAAGTTGGGGAAACCCATTCCCCCTTGTCGAACGTGTCTAAAGAGCAGGGCTTTAGGTACTCTGGGGTGTTTTCCACTCCAGCAGAAACGGAGAAGGATTGCTTGCATTTTTGTCAGGTAGTTTTGTGGGATCTTAATTGGCAAGGACCGAAAGAGATATAAGAGCTTAGGGAGTACTGTTATTTTGATAGCAGCTATCTTTCCGACCCATGATAGGAATAGATTCGCCCATCTACGAAGTAGTTGTTCAATTTCCTTTTGTAGTTTTGCGTAGTTCGCTGTAAAGAGATCGGTGTATTTGTTGGTAATCTTGATGCCTAAGAACGTTAGAAAGTCTGTTCTCCAATCATACTCGTGTGTCGCTTTAAGGACATTTTCAGTGGTTCTGGGCATGTTGAGGCACATTGCTTGTGTTTTGGTGATGTTGAGTTTGTAGTAGGATTGTTGGCTGTATGCGTGTAGTTCTTTGTGTAGGGAGGGAAGGGAAATGAGTGGTTGGGTAAGTGTGAGTAATATGTCATCTGCGAATAGATTGAGCTTATATTCCTGTTGGCCAAGTGGGACTCCATGTATGTTATTGTTCTTGCGGATGGCTATGGCCAGGGGTTCTAGGGCCAGGACGTATAGGAGGGGAGACAGTGGGCAACCTTGGCGGGTGCCGTTGGTTATCGGGAAGGGTTGTGAGCAGAACCCCGAGGTCAGGACTGTCGCTGTGGGGTTGCTGTATAAAGCCTGTATAACTGACAGGAAGGTCTGAGGAAAGCCGTAGAGGGCCATGGCTTCGTGTAAAAAATGCCAGTTGAGGCGATCGAACGCCTTTTCGGCGTCAAGTGATAGCATAATGCTCTCGGTGTTGGTATGTTTTAGGAGATGGTGTAGGTTCAGGACCTTTCTGGTATTATCTGGGCCATGTCTGCCCGTCACGAAACCTACCTGGTCTGTGTGTATGAGGGAGGGTAGTATTGTTTTAAGTCGGTCAGCATGGATTTTCGCGTAGAGTTTCGTGTCTGCGTTAAGCAGAGAGATAGGTCTGAAATTTTGGCACACTGTTGGGGTCTTGCCTGGTTTGGGTATCGTAATTACGTGGGCAGATAGGAACTCAGTGGGGAAGGAGCTCTGGTTGGTTGCTTCATTGAAGAAATGGGTAAGGGAAGGGGCCAGTTCGTTTTTGAATGTCTTGTAGTATGTGTTTGTGTACCCATCTGGGCCTGGCGCTTTACCTCTGGGCAGTGCCTCGATGTGGAGAAGGACTTCTTCTAAGGTGATTGGGGCACTAAGCTGTGTCGCTTGATGTGCGTTTATAGTGGGGAGTGCGAGGTTGTTGAGGTAAGACCTAATGGATGTCGGTGAGGGTCTGGGCGCATTTTGGTCGTCTTTTAAGTTGTATAGAGAACCATAGTAGTGGGCGAATTCGTTGCATATGTGTGAGGGTTGCAGTACTCTGTGACCAGTGTGCGTTTTTATGTATTGTATTCTAGTTTGTGTCTGTTGGTCCCTAAGTCTGTGCGCTAGTGTTTTTGTAGCTTTGTTGCCCATCGAGTAGGATGTGGCTTTTAGGGTTTTCAGTGCTGCCGTTGCCTTGCGGAGGTGTATGGCGTTAATTTCGGCTTGCGTGGATTGTATTTGCTGCTGGAGTGCTTTTGTGGGGCTTGCTTGGTTCGATCTATGGAGGTCTTGGAGCTTCTTAAGGAGTGAAAGCATGGAGGAGTAGTTCATTTTTTTTAAGATGGGCTGCTCTACTAATCAGGATGCCTCTAACGACAGCTTTGTGGGCTAGCCAACGGGTGGCCGGGGTCGTGTCTGCAGGGCTATTGGTTGTGAAGTATGAAGTTATTTCGTCTCTTACTTGATTTAGGAAAGAGGGTTCGTTAAGGAGATGTTCGTTCATTCTCCAGGGGCTGCGGTGTTTGAATTGGTACGAGTCTGCCAGGACCAGTGACACCGGGTTGTGGTCCGAGATCGTAGATGTCACATGCTCGTATTAGTTGAAGGTGCGCGGAGCGCAGCAGGAACCCGTCTATCCGGGAGTAGGTATTATGTACTTGGGAGTAGTGGGTGTATTCCTTGTTAGTGGGGTGGAGAATCCTCCATACGTCGTATAGTCCATGTGCAGACAGGAGTTTGTTTATGGAGTTGCAGCTTTTGTGTAATGATTTCTTGCGTGACGATGAGTGTCGGGCTGTGGAGTCTGTATCAGGGTCTAGTATGTGATTGAAGTCACCGCAGATGACTGTGGTGCCCGTTTGGGTTTTCTCAACTTTGTCAAGCAGGTGGGCTAAGTAGGTCCCTTGGTTCTCATTTGGTGAGTAGGAGTTCACTATCGTGAACGTTGAGTTATTTAGGGTGCAAATTAGGATGATGTAACGACCTTTCGGATCAGAGTCGATTGAGATTAGGTCAAAGGCTATAGAGTGGCTTATCAGTATAGTTACACCTTTGCTTTTGGTTGGGGAGGTGGAATGAAACTGGTGTGGGTAGGATTTGAGACCCAGAACAGGGTTGGAGTCCTGTTTAAAGTGGGTCTCCTGTAAGCAGACGATGTCTGCGTGCGCGTTGTTTAGTTCTTTAAGGAGAGTGTGTCGTTTGTTGGGTGAGTTGAGACCTCTTACGTTGTGGGTAAGTAGCTTCATTTTTCGTGGGTGGTGTATCTCGTGTATGTGGATACTATGAGGTAGTCGTGTGGGGCAGTTAAGTGGTGTGGAGGCGAGAAGGGGAACAGTCTTAGTCTTGGGGAGTCGAGGGGATGAACAGCTCGGCCGGCGTAGGCGACCGTGTGGTTCAGCAACGAGTGTTCACGGTCTGGTAGGAGCTAGGTGCAATTGGGAAGTCAATCAACTTTTCCAGCACAGAATAATCAAATAACATAAAATAAAAATATAAACGGTTAAACAGTAAACAAAGAAAGTATCGTACAAGGTGTCTTAAAGGGTATGTGCCTTCGCTATGGCACTTCCTAGGTGGGGGTAGTGTGGGCGGTTCGGTTTGAGCGTAGATCGCTACGGGCCCTATGTGATTCCGGGGCACCCCCCCTGCCTAAAAGGTTGGTGTGTAATGGTTGGAGCGTACAGCACCGCTGTGGGTATAGCAGGGCTTAGGAGGTTTTTTAGAGGAGGCTGTGTCCGCAAGGGACGGCTGTCAAACTAGTAAAGGAAAAGAGAGGGATGTGCACCCTATGTAAGCAAGGCGGTGTCGTTAGGCAAGGCCTTGTGTGGCGGCGTGTTCGGTGCCGCTCCCTTCAACAAGGGGAGTTATTCGAGGGCATATCCTAAGGGTGTCAATTAGTATTAAACATGACATTAACAAAACGTTATAATCTAGGGTATAGCATTTAGGTAACAATGCAAACATATTTCAAACTTGCTGTTTCTTATCGGGTGCGATCAATCCTCTCTCGGAGAAGTACGTCTCGTCTTCTGGGGTCTGCTGTCTTCGGGCAGCTGTTTACCGGGGTTTCTGGGGTTTGGCTGTGTGTTGTGGGATAAACCCCACTGCTTCAGGAGATTCAGTCCCTCCGCCGGTGTAGCAGCCGGGATGATTTTCCCTCCCTTTGTTATGAGCAGCTTGGCTGGGTAGCCCCATCTGTATGGTACTCGGTTTTGCCTCAGCGTGTCTGCCACTGCCTTGAAGGATCGTCTGCGGCGTAGTGTCTCCGCTGATAGGTCCATGAACAGGAGTATATCTTTGAATTGGGTAGGTAAGTCCTTTTTGGTGCGGTGTGCCCTCAGGATCTGTTCTTTGATGTGGTAGTAGTGGAGTCTCATAAGGACATCTCTCGGAGTGGAAAGCGGTAGGTGTTGAGGCTTGGGGAGTCTGTGAATGCGGTCTAGTAGAAACATTTCTGCGGGGATATCAGGCAGTAATGCGTGGAAAAGCTCCACAGCGTAGGCCGTGAGATTTTGCGGTGCAATATCCTCTGGTACCCCTCTCAGCCGTATGTTGTTGCGGCGTGACCTGTCTTCGGCATCCGCCATTTTGGTCTCTTGTCTGTGCATTTGTTCTTCTAGTATGTTGAGGCGGGTGTCAGCATCATTACAGGCTCCAGTGAGGTTTTCCACGGTGTCCTCCAGGTGGGAGGTCCTGGCTTCTATCTCATTTAAGCCTTTTCTTATGTCATTTAAGGCATTGGTGACAGCAGTTTGCATTTTGGTGACTGCTGCATCTAACATTGCTTGCAGGAGATTTTGGGTCAGAGGGCAGTCTTCTTGTCTGCTTACTGTATCTTCTCTTTCCATGTCACATTCTTGGCCGGCGCCATCTTGGATCTGGGGGTCGGCGGTCTTATGTTGCGGCGTGCGGGCTGTGAAGAAGGCGTTTTTTTCTTTTGCCTCCGTAGCCTTTTTCGCCCGGTGCTGGGACATTATGTGAGCGTTGGTGGGCAGGGGATGCACCCGGTAAGGGTTGTTTTAGCCGCGTTTTCGAGCCCGTGATCGCGGAGCTCGCTCAGTGTGCGTCCATCACTTCCGACGGTCGGCCACGCCCCCCGCCATGAAGCACTTTTAACAATTTTAAGCGCAAAGATATACACAACTCTCTCGGTTTTTAAAATTAGTTTGAATCAGTGTATTTACAGGACATATTGGGGGGTGAATGGATGGTAAAAGAGAAATGAGAAACAAAACCGTGGGTGAGAAAAAAAAACATGGAAAGACATGATAGCAAAGGATATAAATGATGTACAAGGAATAGGCAGCCATAAGTAAATACCATAAGAGTGAATGAAAGTAAAATACAGGATAAATTGAAACATCCCAGAGAGCACATTCTGTCTAATTAGAAGGGGCTGGCATTTCAGATCAGGTAGGGATCAAGGTGATTGGGAAACGAGTATTCCCTAACATCCTCTCAATCTACCATGATGTTGTCTTAAAATGTTTAAAGGGAAAGGTCATATGTTTGTTAATAGGGGAGGGGTGCAATATGTTGATGTATAGTTTCCACATTTGCAAAATCCTTTTTGTTAGCTTTCCTTTTGCCTTTGTTGTAAATAGTGTGTCTGTTCTGAAAATATGAAGTCATTTGGTGGTAAAGAGGGAAATGTATTAAATCTCTAGGTGAAGACCAACAATAGAGGAGAGGAGAAATGCAAGGAACATTGCAGTGTTAGAAATACAAACCTGTATCCCTAATGCTGCGGTGCCCTTGTCCCTAGTCAAATACAAGAAACCAAGAGGGAGACACTCACCTAAACATGCATACTTATAAGGGAGCTGCTGGGGCCAATTCATACAACATACAAGATCCAGCGCACTCACCTATCCACTAAACAGCAACTTCAATGTTGACAGATTTTATATATATATATATATATATAGCAGTCCAGACTCTGGCACTCAACCCCCAAAAAAACGAAAGTAGTGATATTACCAGGGTGCCTCCAGGCCAGTATATGTGAAGGTAAAAACAGGAGCACTCACTTGGATTTTTCAAACGTGTATTAACAGTCTTAACACAAATCTACATCAACGTTTCGACCGTTCAGGGTCTTTATCAAGATAGTGATAGTGCACATGGAATACAAATATATACACAATATTAATTAATGAACTTACCCCACCTGTGTGAAATGTTTCCCCATCATTGGTGAGTGAAAAAACCGTACGGAATGCGTGCATTGAGACATGAACGCATACGTAATGACGTTCATACGTGCGTGCGTAGTGATGTGCATGCGTGATAACGTGCCCCCTCGCGTAGTGACGTTATTGCGAGTCGTATAGGTCGTAACCATGGTAACCCCACCGTGTCCCAGTGCAGCATACCTTTCAAGGAGGAACAAAACATACTAAAAACATTTAAACAAATTAATGAACAAAGGAGACAAAAATCACATAGGGAAAGGTCATATCTGAACTCCTATATCTTCTTTGTTCATTAATTTGTTGAAATGGTTTTAGTAACTATATTATTTATAGAATCGGGCAATTAAACTAAATGGCAGCCTGGAGGGAGGGCTGTATCTAGCAGCTCTGTATGGTTGTTGGAAACTGTATCTTGGTGTCCCCAAACATTGAGACTGTCTCGCTGAAATGGGGACAGTCGGTAGGCTTGAAATAGTTTTAAAATGATTTCATACCAGGACACTACACAATAAGTACATTTTGTATTTCCGGGTGCCATCTTGTGGCCATTTAGTTTAATTGCATGCTTCTATCTGGAAAAACATCACGTGTATCGTATAAAAATCAAACTATAAATATAATAAATATTAAATATATGAATTGCCAGATGTTTTGTAGATAAACATTTTTATTGTATTCACGGTAACAGTATTGTGTTCACAGTAATGTGCAGTCACACCAGTTATTTACTAAAGTAAAGTGAACTCAAAATCGATTTTACACTCACTGTGTTACTCCAGCCCTTTTAGAACATTTTGACTCGCAATGCCTTATTGGGCCTTTATAACCTGGACTTTGATTGGATTGTTTTACCTGCTTAGAGCACATGCGCTGAGCCAGCAAGGGGAGGAAGTGGAGAGGGAGGGATGGTAAATAGTAGAAACAAACAATGATAGAAGGGTGAGTAAGTCTTCAAGGAAGAAGATAATTACCGTTACCTTTCATTAACTTTATTATCAGCATGCTGTGCTCACTGACGACAGGTGTCATTTTTATACAGATTTGATATTGGGCAGCCCAGAACACAGGGGTGTAACTTGCCCCTGGCACCAAGTGATTACATCTCTGGATGTACAGCTTTTCAAGCACAAATGGTGCATATCCAGTCTACTACCACCATGACAACTTCATATCACTGAACTGGTCATGGTGGTTGGAGAAACCCTTTATGGCAAAAATAGTAGAATTTAAAACAAAACAATAAAAAAACCTAATAATAATAAATATATATATATATATATATATATATATATATATATAAAACCAAGAGGGCTGCACTCACCTGAACATGCTTACATTATAGGGTGCTGCTGGGGCCAAAATATACAAAATACAGAATCCAGCGCACTAAGCTTATTCACTAAACAATGATTTCAAATCTTAGAGATTGTAATAGTTTTATTTAAAAACACCTCACCTAGGCAAAAAATAATGGGGGTTTAGTTACATTATATGATCATATATTGCATAAGCCTGCCACAATGTCAATGTACCCCATTCTTGGCAGGGCCTACTCTACTACCCTTCTCACAGGTGCCTCATTCCAGGACCCTATTTAGTCTTGACTTGCAGAGAGTCTCAGTAAGGAAGTATTTCCCAAGTAAGTGGATTAATCTCATAAGAGCAAGCATTGGGCTGTTAGAGTAGGACCTGCCAAGAATGGGGTACTGTCATCACTGTACTGAGCATGTGCAGGAATGCAGGAACTGGAATTACGCGTCCCTCTCCTTTGTTTCAGATGAGCCACGTGGTTAGACCGGATGGATGAGTTTAGACTCTATTCATTGATTAGGTTAAGGGTATGTGTGGGCGTAGCTAATTATGGGAGGAGCTACAGTGCTATATAAGGAATGTACTCTATGTATTCAGTGCTCAGATCTTTGCTGTTTTTGGTGACATAAGTCCCTCTGAGTCCCGGTCGGTGAATCGAATAAAGATCTCTTCCTTCCTGAAGAAACCTGTGTCCATCTCTCTGTGCTTGGCCTCCGTCAGTTTCCCGGTAACATCTTTGGTGCATTGGCCGGGAAGCTCGTCGTTAACGGTGGCTAGGAAGCAGAGGCGTGAGACGGTCTATCTTTGCCCACGTTCTCTACGGCTGCACCCCTGAACTTCTGCGTGGACCTCCCTTCGTCTCGGCGCCACTGGTCTGTTGTCCAGGAGATCATCGGCCTCTACGTAGTAAGTACTGGGGTGTCCCCGTCGATGAGTGTGAACTCAGGTTCAGGAACGAGGAGGTAAGACGACTACTGTTTTAGACGGTGGACCCACTAGGGGTATTGGATACCGATTGTGCGGTAGGCCCATAAGGGGTTTGAATTGGAATTGTGTATGGAATTGGCCCCCTCCAGGGAGGGAAGGAGCGAAGGCGCACCGCTCATAATTAGACGCCCTGTAGTCAGCCCGTCTAATCTTGGTATGGAGTCAGGCTGGGTCTTGGTTGAATGTATATAGCCCAAGCCGGACACCGGTGTCTTGTCTAGACTAGCGTATCTAGGGTGTACATTATCGTTTGCTAGTTCTCAACCTATCTTGGCTAAGTGGGAAGGCGTGTAAATTTGGAACCCACTAGACTATTGATAGAGTAGATAGACTAAAAGGGTATTGTTGTAAATTCCGCCCTCTAGTTCGCTATATGTGGTGCTTGGGCAGCGACGGCTAACCAAAACGGATGTAAATAGTTTTAGGTAGTCCCTCGAGGTACTGTTCAATAGATTAGTTGGGAAACTGTAAATGTGTTAAAATTTATTATAGTAGAGTGTATATCTTGCTGGGTAGCGTGAGCTCTGCCGTCTAGCGAGAGTGTGAATAGTGTGTAACTGTATCATAGCGCACGGTACCATAACCATGTATTATAATCACTGATACTGTAAATAATCACTAATAACTGTCGTTTATGTTGTATGTTTAACACCATAACTACTATTAACTGACCTGTGACTTTAAAATTGTATTCTAACCAATGCTAACCAATGCTAACCGTACTATAACTACTGTTTGTAAAGACGATGTTACTAGGGTGTGTTATAGACGGGTAATTTAAATACTGAGAATTATAGCGTGGGTAATTGTATAATTTCGCCAAAAAAGGTACAGTAATAGTTATTTAGTGTGTGGTGTAACAGCTGTGTGTGTACGGGAATTCTCTGTATGATTTGTTGTGTGCGTTTGGCCTAGTAACTGTGCCACGTGGTGCTGTTGCCAAGGGAAATGGGTGTGACTGTTGGAAGTGTGTTTTGTTTTGTTTCTATTGGAGACGACGCTCCATTGTTAAGTATGGGTGCGTTGGATTCAAAGATCGTTGATCCCTTAGATTGCATGTTAAAGAATTTTAAAAAGGGATATAATGTATGTGATTTTGGGATAAAGATGTCTCCAACACGTTTGACTACTTTATGTAGCAGGGAATGGCCTGCCTTAGTGGTTGCATGGCCTCCACGTGGTAGTCTTGATCCTAATCTAGTGCAGCGTGTACATGTAGCTGTATCTGGTAGGCCGGAACTTTACGACCAGTTTCCATATATTGATTGTTGGAAGCAGGCCGTGGATGACTTGCCAAAATGGATCAGGGTGTGCCAAGAGGAGCAATGCCGCCTCCTGTTGGCCAGAACTCGTTTGTCCACCAAGGCCGTGATCACGCCCATTCTGGACACGCCCCCTGAGTCCGAGATTCCTTTACCGCCCCCTTACTCCTCCTCTACAGGAAGAGGAAGAGGAGGTGTGGCTAGTAATGCCACTCCCCTTGCCCCATTGTCTCCTCCTACCTCATCCTCTAGCTCAGAGCCTAGCCCACTTGTTCTAAACCCTCCTCTTCCGGTACCTACCCCCACTAACTCCACCTATCCGGATTTGACGTCGTTTCTGGTTCCTGGTCAGGCTCCTCCCAGCCCGGCCCGGAATATTCTGCTTACCAACCTCCCCTTCAGTAAAGAAAAGGCATCCCCCTCCCCTCGACCGGAACCCATAACTGACCTTCCTCAACGAAGCCCCATACTAACCCGACAATTGACCGGTACCCTCAAACTCCGACATTATCAAATGCCTCTCCGATTGACACCGGGCCCGACACACATTAATGGTGAAGGCCAGTTACAACATGCCGACCCCGTATTTGTTTATGTTCCCTTTACCACTACGGATTTGTTCAACTGGAAAACCCATAACTCCTCTTACACAGACAAACCTCAAGCCATGACAGATTTGATTACCTCCATAATCCAAACGCACAATCCTACTTGGGCTGATTGCCAGCAATTGCTTATGACATTGTTTAGTAACGAGGAAAGGACTCGGATTAATCAGGCGGCAATTAAAGCGCTTGAAGAAGTGGCCCGTGCACAGAATCAGGCCAACCCGATAGCATGGGCCGCAGCTCATTACCCAAACGTAGATCCGAATTGGAATGTTAATGGTGCTGATATGGCTCACCTAAAAGCTTATAGGGAAGCCATTATTACTGGCATGAAAGCCGGAGGGAAAAAGGCGATCAATATGTCAAAGACGGCTGAGGTATTGCAGAAATGTGATGAGTCGCCCAATGCCTTTTATGACCGATTATTGGAGGCATACCGATTGTATACCCCCTTTAGTCCAGAGGCTCCTGAGAATTCCCGGATGGTTAACTCTGCCTTGGAAATAGCAAATAAGGTTTATATGAATAGGGAGACAGAGACGAAGAAGGAAGAAGAGCGTAAGATGAGAAGGAAGGCGGTAGCTATCGCTGGTGTAGATAGAAGGGAAAAGTAAGTGTACAGGGGAACCGAGAAAAGCGAGAATAAGTGGAATAGGGAGCCTTTAAGTAGGAATCAATGCGCATATTGTAGGGAAGAAGGGCATTGGAGGAGTGAGTGTCCATTGAGGGAACAACATGAGAGAGATAGAACAAGGGGAGGATATAGTAATAACTATAGAGGTAGAGTGAGAGGAAGAGGAGGCCCTGGAGGAAATGGTGGGAATAGTAGAGGAAGCGTTCAAAGGGATAGGTATTACCCAGCAGCGCAGAGACCGCGAGAAAGAGAAGATAGGGACTTTGTGGGTTTGGCTGACACTGTTATGCAGGACTATTGATAACGACCAGGCTCCATCCCCCTTGGTCGAGCGGAGCCTATGGTCGATGTAGCAATAGGGGGTGAAAGGAGTTCTTTCATGATCGACACTGGTGCTGAACATTCTGTGGTAACCGACCTAGTTGCTCCTCCTTCAGGAAGAACTATCACTGTAATAGGAGCAACTGGGAGGAGTGCTGCTAAACCGGTTCTCAAAAGTCGACTCTGTACACTGGGAGGCCACGTAGTAAAACATCAGTTCCTTTACATGCCTGAATGTCCAGTCCAACTTCTAGGACGGGATTTGTTGTCGAAGTTACAAGCACAGATAACATTTCTGCCTAACGGAACGACATCCTTGAAGGTTAATGGACCCTCAGGTATAATGACACTATCAGTACCAAAGGAAGAAGAGTGGCGACTTTATACAGTATTGACAAGTCAAAACCCTAAGAGTGATGAATCCTTGTATAATATACCAGGAGTGTGGGCAGAAAATAACCCACCAGGACTTGCTCGCAATATCCCACCTATACGCATCGAACTAAAGCTTGGGGTTTATCCAGTAAGCCTGCGACAATACCATATACCTCAAAAAGCGAAGAAGAACATACAGTCTTATTTGGATACGTTCATAAGGTATGGTATCCTAAAATTCTGTACTTCCCCCTGGAATACTCCATTGTTGCCTGTTCAGAAGCCTGGGTCAGATGAGTATCGTCCTGTGCATGATTTGAGAGCAGTCAATGATGGGGTAGTAAGTATACATCCAGTTGTGCCCAATCCTTATAACCTGCTTGCCTTGATTCCAGGTGGGGCTACTTACTTTACAGTCTTGGACCTTAAAGATGCCTTCTTTTGCCTACAAATTGCTACAGAAAGCCAGTGTATCTTTGCATTCCAATGGGAAGATGCTGTAATGGGCTCGAAACGTCAGATGACCTGAACAAGATTGCCCCAAGGGTTTAAAAATTCACCTACCCTATTTGGATCAGCATTAAGTCAGGACTTATTAGATTTCAACTCCATCCCAGGAGAATGTGTACTACTACAATACGTGGATGATTTGTTGATAGCGGCAGTTACTAAAGAGATATGCCAGCAAGCAACTTATGATTTACTGCACATTCTTTGGAAGGCAGGATACAAGGTGTCCAGGAAGAAAGCTCAGTTGTGTCAGCCAACTGTCAAGTATCTAGGATTCCATATCTCTGAAGGTCAAAGGATAATGGGGCCTGAAAGAAAAGAGGCTGTATGCCAAATACCAACACCTAAGAATAGAAGACAAGTGCGAGAATTCTTAGGGGCAGCAGGCTTCTGTAGGATATGGATTCCCAGTTATGCGATACTGGCGAAACCCCTCTATACCGCTATTAAAGGCACGGAACATGATTCCTTCCTGTGGACCATCGAACAGCAGAAGGCATTTGAGGATGTTAAGAAGGCATTGATGAGCGCCCCCGCATTAGGTCTACCTGATCATACACGTCCATTCTACTTATATGTACACGAGCAAAGAAGGATGGCTGTGGGAGTACTGACACAGTATCTGGGATCGTGGCAACGACCTGTTGCGTATATGTCCAAACAACTGGATGCAGTAGCCAGTGGTCTTCCTCCTTGTCTAAGGGCCGTAGCTGCCGCCGCCCTGTTGGTAGCAGAAGCTGACAAGCTCACTCTGGGTCAGGAACTCTATGTGCGAGTCCCGCACGCAGTACAGACGTTGCTAGACTATAAAGGTAATCATTGGTTTAGCAATAGCCGCATGACTAAGTATCAAGCCATATTATGCGAGAACCCGAGAGTGCATCTTGAGACTGTTAATACCTTGAACCCAGCTACCCTCCTGCCGCAACCTACTGAGAGTCGACATGATTGCCTGGAGGTAATGGATGAAGTGTTCTCAAGTAGACCGGACCTTCATGATTTTCCCATCCAGAACCCTGATGTTCAGTATTACACGGACGGCAGTAGTTACGTGAAAGAAGGGATTCGCTATGCCGGATATGCAGTGACAACTATAGACAAGGTGATAGAAGCGCGGCCATTGTCAAAAGGAACGTCAGCACAGAAGGCAGAATTAATCGCACTTACACGGGCTTTGCAATTGGCTGAAGGGTTGAAAGTAAATATCTACACAGACTCAAAGTATGCGTTTTTAACCACTCATGCCCATGGAGCTTTGTATAAAGAAAGAGGATTACTGACCTCAGAAGGAAAAGAAATCAAGTACGCAGCTGAGATATTACAACTATTGGAAGCTGTATGGGAGCCGAAGGAAGTTGGTATCATACATTGTCGATTACATCTTGTAACAAACCACCTCTTT
>OW240915.1:125703920-125735985 GCA_933207985.1 Pelobates cultripes
GGATTAGTTGCATTATATGATCATACGTTGTATAACCTTGCCACAACTCCGATGTTTTTGCCTAGGAGAGGTGTTGTTAGATAAAACTGCTACATTTTGTGAACCTTGAGATTGCTGTTTATTGAATGGGTACGTGTGCGGAACTAGCCCCAGCAGCACCCTTATAAGTATGCATGTTCAGGTATATATATATAATACACAATACACAAGATCCAGCGCACTCACCTATCCACTAAACAGCAACTTCAATGTTGACAGATTTTATATATATATTTATATATATATATATATATATATATATATATATATATATATATAGCAGTCCAGACTCTGGCACTCAACCCCCAAAAAAACGAAAGTAGTGATATTACCAGGGTGCCTCCAGGCCAGTAGATGTGAAGGTAAAAACAGGAGCACTCACTTGGATTTTTCAAACGTGTATTAACAGTCTTAACACAAATCTACATCAACGTTTCGACCCTTCAGGGTCTTTATCAAGATAGTGATAGTGCACATGGAATACAAATATATACACAATATTAATTAATGAACTTACCCCACCTGTGTGAAATGTTTCCCCGTCATTGGTGAGTGAAAAAACCGTACGGAATGCGTGCATTGAGACATGAACGCATACGTAATGACGTTCATACGTGCGTGCGTAGTGATGTGCATGCGTGATAACGTGCCCCCTCGCGTAGTGACGTTATTGCGAGTCGTATAGGTCGTAACCATGGTAACCCCACCGTGTCCCAGTGCAGCATACCTTTCAAGGAGGAACAAAACATACTAAAAACATTTAAACAAATTAATGAACAAAGGAGACAAAAATCACATAGGGAAAGGTCATATCTGAACTCCTATATCTTCTTTGTTCATTAATTTGTTGAAATGGTTTTAGTAACTATATTATTTATAGAATCGGGCAATTAAACTAAATGGCAGCCTGGAGGGAGGGCTGTATCTAGCAGCTCTGTATGGTTGTTGGAAACTGTATCTTGGTGTCCCCAAACATTGAGACTGTCTCGCTGAAATGGGGACAGTCGGTAGGCTTGAAATAGTTTTAAAATGATTTCATACCAGGACACTACACAATAAGTACATTTTGTATTTCCGGGTGCCATCTTGTGGCCATTTAGTTTAATTGCATGCTTCTATCTGGAAAAACATCACGTGTATCGTATAAAAATCAAACTATAAATATAATAAATATTAAATATATGAATTGCCAGATGTTTTGTAGATAAACATTTTTATTGTATTCACGGTAACAGTATTGTGTTCACAGTAATGTGCAGTCACACCAGTTATTTACTAAAGTAAAGTGAACTCAAAATCGATTTTACACTCACTGTGTTACTCCAGCCCTTTTAGAACATTTTGACTCACTGCCTTATTGGGCCTTTATAACCTGGACTTTGATTGGATTGTTTTACCTGCTTAGAGCACATGCGCTGAGCCAGCAAGGGGAGGAAGTGGAGAGGAAGGGATGGTAAATAGTAGAAACAAACAATGATAGAAGGGGGAGTAAGTCTTCAAGGAAGAAGATAATTACCGTTACCTTTCATTAACTTTATTATCAGCATGCTGTGCTCACTGACGACAGGTGTCATTTTTATACAGATTTGATATTGGGCAGCCCAGAACACACGGGTGTAACTTGCCCCTGGCACCAAGTGATTACATCTCTGGATGTACAGCTTTTCAAGCACAAATGGTGCATATCCAGTCTACTACCACCATGACAACTTCATATCACTGAACTGGTCATGGTGGTTGGAGAAACCCTTTATGGCAAAAATAGTAGAATTTAAAACAAAACAATAAAAAACCTAATAATAATAAATATATATATATATATATATATATATATAAAACCAAGAGGGCTGCACTCACCTGAACATGCTTACATTATACGGTGCTGCTGGGGCCAAAATATACAAAATACAGAATCCAGCGCACTCGCTTATTCACTAAACAATGATTTCAAATCTTAGAGATTGTAATAGTTTTACTTAAAAACACCTCACCTAGGCAAAAAATAATGGGGGTTTAGTTACATTATATGATCATATATTGCATAAGCCTGCCACAATGTCAATGTACCCCATTCTTGGCAGGGCCTACTCTACTACCCTTCTCACAGGTGCCTCATTCCAGGACCCTATTTAGTCTTGACTTGCAGAGAGTCTCAGTAAGGAAGTATTTCCCAAGTAAGTGGATTAATCTCATAAGAGCAAGCATTGGGCTGTTAGAGTAGGACCTTCCAAGAATGGGGTACTGTCATCACTGTACTGAGCATGTGCAGGAATGCAGGAACTGGAATTACGCGTCCCTCTCCTTTGTTTCAGATGAGCCACGTGGTTAGACCGGATGGATGAGTTTAGACTCTATTCATTGATTAGGTTAAGGGTATGTGTGGGTGTAGCTAATTATGGGAGGAGCTACAGTGCTATATAAGGAATGTACTCTATGTATTCAGTACTCAGATCTTTGCTGTTTTTGGTGACATAAGTCCCTCTGAGTCCCGGTCGGTGAATTGAATAAAGATCTCTTCCTTCCTGAAGAAACCTGTGTCCATCTCTCTGTGCTTGGCCTCCGTCAGTTTCCCGGTAACATCTTTGGTGCATTGGCCGGGAAGCTCGTCGTTAACGGTGGCTAGGAAGCAGAGGCATGAGACGGTCTATCTTTGCCCACGTTCTCTACGGCTGCACCCCAGAACTTCTGCGTGGACCTCCCTTCGTCTCGGCGCCACTGGTCTGTTGTCCAGGAGATCATCGGCCTCTACGTAGTAAGTACTGGGGTGTCCCCGTCGATGAGTGTGAACTCAGGTTCAGGAACGAGGAGGTAAGACGACTACTGTTTTAGATGGTGGACCCACTAGGGGTATTGGATACCGATTGTGCGGTAGGCCCATAAGGGGTTTGAATTGGAATTGTGTATGGAATTGGCCCCCTCATAATTAGACGCCCTGTAGTCAGCCCGTCTAATCTTGGTATGGAGTCAGGCTGGGTCTTGGTTGAATGTATATAGCCCAAGCCGGACACCGGTGTCTTGTCTAGACTAGCGTATCTAGGGTGTACATTATCGTTTGCTAGTTCTCAACCTATCTTGGCTAAGTGGGAAGGCGTGTAAATTTGGAACCCACTAGACTATTGATAGAGTAGATAGACTAAAAGGGTATTGTTGTAAATTCCGCCCTCTAGTTCGCTATATGTGGTGCTTGGGCAGCGACGGCTAACCAAAACGGATGTAAATAGTTTTAGGTAGTCCCTCGAGGTACTGTCCAATAGATTAGTTGGGAAACTGTAAATGTGTTAAAATTTATTATAGTAGAGTGTATATCTTGCTGGGTAGCGTGAGCTCTGCCGTCTAGCGAGAGTGTGAATAGTGTGTAACTGTATCATAGCACACGGTACCATAACCATGTATTATAATCACTGATACTGTAAATAATCACTAATAACTGTCGTTTATGTTGTATGTTTAACACCATAACTACTAAACTGACCTGTGACTTTAAAATTGTATTCTAACCAATGCTAACCGTACTATAACTACTGTTTGTAAAGACGATGTTACTAGGGTGTGTTATAGACGGGTAATTTAAATACTGAGAATTATAGCGTAGGTAATTGTATAATTTCGCCAAAAAAGGTACAGTAATAGTTATTTAGTGTGTGGTGTAACAGCTGTGTGTGTACGGGAATTCTCTGTATGATTTGTTGTGTGCGTTTGGCCTAGTAACTGTGCCACGTGGTGCTGTTGCCAAGGGAAATGGGTGTGACTGTTGGAAGTGTGTTTTGTTTTGTTTCTATTGGAGACGACGCTCCATTGTTAAGTATGGGTGCGTTGGATTCAAAGATCGTTGATCCCTTAGATTGCATGTTAAAGAATTTTAAAAAGGGATATAATGTATGTGATTTTGGGGTAAAGATGTCTCCAACACGTTTGACTACTTTATGTAGCAGGGAATGGCCTGCCTTAGTGGTTGCATGGCCTCCACGTGGTAGTCTTGATCCTAATCTAGTGCAGCGTGTACACGTAGCTGTATCTAGTAGGCCGGAACTTTACGACCAGTTTCCATATATTGATTGTTGGAAACAGGCCGTGGATGACTTGCCAAAATGGATCAGGGTGTGCCAAGAGGAGCAATGCCGCCTCCTGTTGGCCAGAACTCGTTTGTCCACCAAGGCCGTGATCACGCCCATTCTGGACACGCCCCCTGAGTCTGAGATTCCTTTACCGCCCCCTTACTCCTCCTCTACAGGAAGAGGAAGAGGAGGTGCGGCTAGTAATGCCACTCCCCTTGCCCCATTGTCTCCTCCTACCTCATCCTCTAGCTCAGAGCCTAGCCCACTTGTTCTAAACCCTCCTCTTCCGGTACCTACCCCCACTAACTCCACCTATCCGGATTTGACGTCATTTCTGGTTCCTGGTCAGGCTCCTCCCAGCCCGGCCCGGAATATTCTGCTTACCAACCTCCCCTTCAGTAAAGAAAAGGCGTCCCCCTCCCCTCGACCGGAACCCATAACTGACCTTCCTCAACGAAGCCCCATACTAACCCGACAATTGACCGGTACCCTCAAACTCCGACATTATCAAATGCCTCTCCGATTGACACCGGGCCCGACACACATTAATGGTGAAGGCCAGTTACAACATGCCGACCCCGTATTTGTTTATGTTCCCTTTACCACTACGGATTTGTTCAACTGGAAAACCCATAACTCCTCTTACACAGACAAACCTCAAGCCATGACAGATTTGATTACCTCCATAATCCAAACGCACAATCCTACTTCGGCTGATTGCCAGCAATTGCTTATGACATTGTTTAATAACGAGGAAAGGACTCTGATTAATCAGGCGGCAATTAAAGCGCTTGAAGAAGTGGCCCGTGCACAGAATCAGGCCAACCCGATAGCATGGGCCGCAGCTCATTACCCAAACGTAGATCCGAATTGGAATGTTAATGGTGCTGATATGGCTCACCTAAAAGCTTATAGGGAAGCCATTATTACTGGCATGAAAGCCGGAGGGAAAAAGGCGATCAATATGTCAAAGACGGCTGAGGTATTGCAGAAATGTGATGAGTCGCCCAGTGCCTTTTATGACCGATTATTGGAGGCATACCGATTGTATACCCCCTTTAGTCCAGAGGCTCCTGAGAATTCCCGGATGGTTAACTCTGCCTTGGAAATAGCAAATAAGGTTTATATGAATAGGGAGACAGAGACGAAGAAGGAAGAAGAGCGTAAGATGAGAAGGAAGGCGGTAGCTATCGCTGGTGTAGATAGAAGGGAAAAGTAAGTGTACAGGGGAACCGAGAAAAGCGAGAATAAGTGGAATAGGGAGGCTTTAAGTAGGAATCAATGCGCATATTGTAGGGAAGAAGGGCATTGGAGGAGTGAGTGTCCATTGAGGGAACAACATGAGAGAGAGAGAACAAGTGGAGGATATAGTAATAACTATAGAGGTAGAGTGAGAGGAAGAGGAGGCCCTGGAGGAAATGGTGGGAATAGTAGAGGAAGCGTTCAAGGGGATAGGTATTACCCAGCAGCGCAGAGACCGCGAGAAAGAGAAGATAGGGACTTTGTGGGTTTGGCTGACACTGTTATGCAGGACTATTGATAACGACCAGGCTCCATCCCCCTTGGTCGAGCGGAGCCTATGGTCGATGTAGCAATAGGGGGAAAAAGGAGTTCTTTCATGATCGACACTGGTGCTGAACATTCTGTGGTAACCGACCTAGTTGCTCCTCCTTCAGGAAGAACTATCACTGTAATAGGAGCAACTGGGAGGAGTGCTGCTAAACCGGTTCTCAAAAGTCGACTCTGTACACTGGGAGGCCACGTAGTGAAACATCAGTTCCTTTACATGCCTGAATGTCCAGTCCAACTTCTAGGACGGGATTTGTTGTCGAAGTTACAAGCACAGATAACATTTCTGCCTAACGGAACGACATCCTTGAAGTTTAATGGACCCTCAGGTATAATGACACTATCAGTACCAAAGGAAGAAGAGTGGCGACTTTATACAGTATTGACAAGTCAAAACCCTAAGAGTGATGAATCCTTGTATAATATACCAGGAGTGTGGGCAGAAAATAACCCACCAGGACTTGCTCGCAATATCCCACCTATACGCATCGAACTAAAGCTTGGGGTTTATCCAGTAAGCCTGCGACAATACCATATACCTCAAAAAGCGAAGAAGAACATACAGTCTTATTTGGATAAGTTCATAAGGTATGGTATCCTAAAATTCTGGACTTCCCCCTGGAATACTCCATTGTTGCCTGTTCAGAAGCCTGGGTCAGATGAGTATCGTCCTGTGCATGATTTGAGAGCAGTCAATGATGGGGTAGTAAGTATACATCCAGTTGTGCCCAATCCTTATAACCTGCTTGCCTTGATTCCAGGTGGGGCTACTTACTTTACAGTCTTGGACCTTAAAGATGCCTTCTTTTGCCTACAAATTGCTACAGAAAGCCAGTGTATCTTTGCATTCCAATGGGAAGATGCTGTAACGGGCTCGAAACGTCAGATGACCTGAACAAGATTGCCCCAAGGGTTTAAAAATTCACCTACCCTATTTGGATCAGCATTAAGTCAGGACTTATTAGATTTCAACTCCATCCCAGGAGAATGTGTACTACTACAATACGTGGATGATTTGTTGATAGCGGCAGTTACTAAAGAGATATGCCAGCAAGCAACTTATGATTTACTGCACATTCTTTGGAAGGCAGGATACAAGGTGTCCAGGAAGAAAGCTCAGTTGTGTCAGCCAACTGTCAAGTATCTGGGATTCCATATCTCTGAAGGTCAAAGGATAATGGGGCCTGAAAGAAAAGAGGCTGTATGCCAAATACCAACACCTAAGAATAGAAGACAAGTGCGAGAATTCTTAGGGGCAGCAGGCTTCTGTAGGATATGGATTCCCAGTTATGCGATACTGGCGAAACCCCTCTATGCCGCTATTAAAGGCACGGAACATGATTCCTTCCTGTGGACCATCGAACAGCAGAAGGCATTTGAGGATGTTAAGAAGGCATTGATGAGCGCCCCCGCATTAGGTCTACCTGATCATACACGTCCATTCTACTTATATGTACACGAGCAAAGAAGGATGGCTGTGGGAGTACTGACACAGTATCTGGGATCATGGCAACGACCTGTTGCGTATATGTCCAAACAACTGGATGCAGTAGCCAGTGGTCTTCCTCCTTGTCTAAGGGCCGTAGCTGCCGCCGCCCTGTTGGTAGCAGAAGCTGACAAGCTCACTCTGGGTCAGGAACTCTATGTGCGAGTCCCCAACGCAGTACAGACGTTGCTAGACTATAAAGGTAATCATTGGTTTAGCAATAGCCGCATGACTAAGTATCAAGCCATGTTATGCGAGAACCCGAGAGTGCATCTTGAGACTGTTAATACCTTGAACCCAGCTACCCTCCTGCCGCAACCTACTGAGAGTCGACATGATTGCCTGGAGGTAATGGATGAAGTGTTCTCAAGTAGACCGGACCTTCATGATTTTCCCATCCAGAACCCCGATGTTCAGTATTACACGGACGGCAGTAGTTACGTGAAAGAAGGGATTCGCTATGCCGGATATGCAGTGACAACTATAGACAAGGTGATAGAAGCGCGGCCATTGTCAAAAAGAACATCAGCACAGAAGGCAGAATTAATCGCACTTACACGGGCTTTGCAATTGGCTGAAGGGTTGAAAGTAAATATCTACACAGACTCAAAGTACGCGTTTTTAACCACTCATGCCCATGGAGCTTTGTATAAAGAAAGAGGATTACTGACCTCAGAAGGAAAAGAAATCAAGTACGCAGCTGAGATATTACAACTATTGGAAGCTGTATGGGAGCCGAAGGAAGTTGGTATCATACATTGTCGATTACATCTTGTAACAAACCACCTCTTTTACAGGTAGGATTGTCACAGATCTTGCAGTAACCACAGCCTTCTAGGGTATACAAAGTCCAGGACACCTTCAGCTCAGTTTTCCTTTTTATTCAGCAAGAAAACAGGTGCTTTAAATAATAACAAAACAAACAAAATCCCTTGCTCTTACTTGAGCTCTTACTAGACAGTAATTGCTATCTGCAATTGGGTGGCTTTCCACTTACCAATTTTCCAAACAAAAGAAATGTCTTTGCAATACACACAATCTCTCCTAGCTGTCTTTTTCTCCCTCACTCTGCAGCAGGCTGCTCTCTTCTTTTAAAGGCCTGTCTACTAATTGAGTAGCTACAGGTGAGTGCCAATTAGTTAACTCTTAAAATCAGATCCAAGCTGTGGTCTGTTATACAGCAACTAGTGCTGTTGGAGCATTGGCCCACCCTGCTCTCCAAATACTCCGCCCCAGGGACCCATACCATGTTTTGCAGAGCATCAGCTATGCATATTGCAAACTTTAACCTCTCTCCCTGGGGCATTTAACTGAAAAATCCTCTGGTTGCTGTTTAGCAAATCAGGTCTGATGTATCTCCCATCAACCACTATTCCACCTTTACGCTCACAATCTGAAAGGTGATGATGTGGTGAAAGGAAATCGGATGGCAGATAGTGCAGCTAAGCGTGCCGCTGAATCCGGACAAAAGAATATGTGGAGTGTGTAGCAGCTCTTATACCGACCCCTCTGTCCCAGTGGACTCCAGTTTATACAGCTCAAGAAGTAGAGTGGTTAAAGACTGAAGCTGGGAAATATTTGGAGAATAATTGGTATCAGTTAGAAGATGGAAGAATAGTTATTCCAGCATCGCTAGCTGTAGAAATTGTACAGAATTATCATAATGGGACACATTCTGGAAGAGATAGTATGGAAGAATCTCTTAGGAAGCATTTCTACATACCAAGATTGTCCAACTTGACTCAAGCCATTGTTCGAAGATGCGTGTCATGTGCCAAGAACAACGCAAGGCAAGGTCCAGTGAAACCACCGGGAGTCCAGTACATGGGAGGGCTTCCTATGTCCGATCTCCAAATAGACTACACGGTAATGCCCAAATCCGGCGGACATCGTTACCTACTAGTAGCTGTGTGTACCTACTCAGGATGGGTAGAGGCGTGTCCAACTCGTACAGAGAAAGCAGGAGAAGTTGTGCGATTTCTGTTGCGAGAAATAATACCCGATATGGACTACCGTGTTCTATAGGATCAGATAATGGTCCAACTTTTGTCCATCAGTGCCTATAACAACTGACTCATATGCTTGGTATTAAGTGGAAACTTCATACAGCATATAGGCCTCAGAGTTCTGGGAAAGTGGAAAGGATGAACAGAACCATTAAGACCCAGTTGGCAAAAATGTGTCAAGAAACCCAACTCAAGTGGAATGTTCTTTTGCCAATAGCTCTGTTGCGCATTCGTAGTACACCTACCAGAAAGTTAGGTCTATCACCCTTTGAAATTATGTATGGGCGTCCACCTCCCATACTTAGTAACTTAAGGGGGGACTTGAGTCAGTTGGGAGAAGGAATTACCCGGCGGCAGGTTGTAGAGTTGGGTAAAACTATGGAGGAGGTACAGAAATGGGTACAAGATAGGTTACCTGTAAATATTTATCCACCTGTCCATTCTTACCATCCAGGAGACCAAGTTTGGACAAAGGAGTGGAACAGTGTACCGTTGGGGCCAAAGTGGAGGGGTCCTTATGCTGTTCTTTTGTCTACTCCAAGAGCTATAAAGGTGGCTGAGGTGACTCCGTGGATTCATCACTCCAGGGTTAAACCAGCAGCAGATTCTTGGCAAGCTACTCAAGATCCTGAGAATCCCTGCAAGATCCGGTTGAAGCCAGTGACCCAGTTAGATTAAAAGGGAACATCAACAAAGATCTACAAGTAGGTGTTTTGACGGCCACAATAAAGCCTGACCACCTACCAACGTTTAAGCCAGAGGAATCCTCTGTGAAGAACAGTGAGGATCAGAAGGACTCCATTCCCTGCAGCCCTCACACGCCTGGAAGCTGAGGTGCCGTAGCACGGTCGAAGAATTAGGAAGAAGATGTCAGGAGTAATGTGTTTGATGATGTATATATGTGTGTTTTTAATTATTCAGGAAGGTAGAAGTACCGACACACCAGGCTGCGAGGTTTGCATTAAGACTACGAAAACAGGCAATCGTATTTCCCAGACCCTTATTTGGCATTCGCAATATGAGTGCACAGGGCATGTATCAAAGTGTAGATACCTAGGTACAGATTATAGTGTATGCCATATAGGAGCAGGAGAACCTAGGTGTTTTAATCCTGAGTATCAGCCCCGTACAATTTGGTTGACTATTCGGAATGAGAATGCACAGGGGAACCTGATAAATAAGACTATACTAGAAAGCGTACATTCTCCAGGTGTTTTGCTATTTGATGCATGTAAGGCGATATCAGGTAGTAGGAAGCCATGGAATGTATGTGGTGGTCTTAAATGGGAAAGAATGTATGGGTCTAATGATAAGTATATTTGTCCTAGTAATAAGCATAAGTATATAGATCCAAACTGCCTAAATAAAGACTACAATTATTGTCCGTATTGGTTCTGTGTGGGATGGGCAACCTGGGGACAGACAGTAGATAAGGATATGATTATCACTAGATTGCCACCAAGCCATATTGTAAGTCTATGGAGTGTAACCCAGTCCATATACTTATCAAGGACCCAGAGCTATTTATAGATAAGTTTGGGAATCTATTTGGGTTCCAAATATATGGAACAGGTTTGGATCCTGGGACGATATTATACATAGGAATAGAGACAGATACAGTGGCCCCCCCAGACTCATCAGGTTTTCCATTCTTTTTATGAGGAGATGAGTGTGGAAGATAAGGTTCCCCATAATGCCAAAAACTTATTCATAGACCTAGCTGAGAGCATTGCTGGTAGTCTTAATGTAACCAACTGCTATGTGTGTGGAGGTACTAATATGGGAAACCAATGGCCTTGGGAAGCAAAGGAGGTAATGTATTCTGGTTCTGAGACAGTTGAACAACTAATATCTTCTCAATCTGATTATCAAGTGAGTGTTAGAGGTAAATCTGAGTGGCGATTAAAGACCTCCATTATAGGTTATGTTTGTATAGCAAGGAAAGGAATAATGTTTAATACATCTGTAGGAGAATTGACTTGTTTAGGGCAGAAAGCCTATAATGACGATACAAAGGATACTATTTGGTGGTCAGCTTCAAATGTCTCAGAACCGTCTAATCCGTTTGCAAATTATACCAATTTAAAGGATGTATGGTTTGACCTATCTGCTACATCTAGTTGGAAAGCCCCAGCAAATTTGTACTGGATTTGTGGTAAGAAAGCATATTCGGAGTTACCACAGGACTGGGAAGGGGCATGTGTATTGGGTATGCTCAAACCATCCTTCTTCTTGTTGCCAATTGAAACAGGAGAGACTTTGGGAGTTAAAGTATATGATGTAAATCATAGGAAGAAAAGGGCACCCCTAGAGATAGGTACCTGGGAAGATGAGTGGCCTCCCCAGCG
This sequence comes from Pelobates cultripes, assembly GCA_933207985.1. Lineage (NCBI taxonomy): Eukaryota > Metazoa > Chordata > Amphibia > Anura > Pelobatidae > Pelobates > Pelobates cultripes. Next base: position 125,715,424 of record OW240915.1, read on the forward strand.
TACTATAGATTATTATGGGCCAGCTACGTGGGCAGAGGATGGTACTTATGGATACAGAACCCCAATATATATGCTTAATCGTATTATAAGATTGCAAGCAGTAGTTGAGATAGTTACCAATGAAACATCACAAGCGCTCAATCTCCTAGCGAAGCATAACACTAGGATGAGGACAGCCATCTACCAGAATAGATTATTTTTGGATTACCTATTGGCAGTAGAGGGAGGTGTATGTGGGAAGTTTAATCTAAGCAATTGTTGTCTTCAAATAGATGATGAAGGGCAAGCAATAGCTGAGCTTACTAGCCATATGGTTAAGCTAGCACATGTACCTACTCAGGTATGGAAAGGGTATAATCCGAGTAGTTGGTTTGGTAGTTGGTATGAGCAGTTTGGAGGAATCAAGGCATTGGTAGGTGGAGTCATACTGATTTTGATGTTGTGTCTCCTTCTGCCATGTCTGATTCCTTTGGTAATTAGGTCTATGCAGAGCATTATAGAAAGTATAGCAGAAAGAAAGGCCGCAGCACAGGTAATGGCTGTTTGCAGGTATGAAGCTCTAGATCAAGGAGAATACATGCAGGAAGAGGAATGTTGAGGGGTTCGTATCTTTAGAGGATCGCAAAGTCTAGTCTGGTTTATGGCAACTTGAGGTGTAAGCAAACTATGATTGGTGATGCATCTGGAATTATTTTAAATCAGAAGCATCAAAGGGGGGAATGTGATGGAATTCCAGTAAAATAAAAGTTTAGCAGGCCAAGATTGCCACAAGGCATATGTAGGTACATGTGTTTGTAGTATCAGTTAGTTAGTTACACGTAGCTAAGATACTGTCATCACTGTACTGAGCATGTGCAGGAATGCAGGAACTGGAATTACGCGTCCCTCTCCTTTGTTTCAGATGAGCCACGTGGTTAGACCGGATGGATGAGTTTAGACTCTATTCATTGATTAGGTTAAGGGTATGTGTGGGCGTAGCTAATTATGGGAGGAGCTACAGTGCTTTATAATGTCAGGGTATTTATATCAGCAGACATCTTGTGCTATGGTAGAAATTAAAAGTGTATATTCTGAGTCACTCTGAACAGAGCAGACTCCATTTTGTTATTTCAAAGTTAACAAAAAGACACAAGATTTCTATCTGTAAATTAACCACTTTCCCAGAGCTAAAGGAATGCATAGTATAAACAAGTGATAAGCAGAAAGGGGATTGAACAGACTGTCTAATGCTAATGGAATAGATTAATTCTAAACCCAGACAATTGTGACAGAGAAGATTAAATAATAAAATTTAGGGGGGGGCGTGGCTGACCACGAAGCTGAGCGGACGTTTTCCCTGAGAGCTCCGAACCAGCCCAGGGAATAGAGACTGAAGCCAACGAAAACAAAAGCAAATTTCCACAAGTAAGACAGATACCCCCCAAAGCAGAGAGCATGGGGCGCAAAAACAAAAAGCCTCACCGTCAAGAACCGACTAGGCAGCCGGATATACGGCTCTCATTTGAACGGCCGGTGCCGCAACAGACACCCAAGATGGCGCCCGAGGCCCAGTATGACACGGAGGACTCAGAAGCCTCGCAGGCAGACGGAGTAGCCTCACTTCCACCCTCTTCAGAGGAGGCTTCCAATGGGTCGGGGTATGAAGAAGATGAGTCACCCTCGACAAAAGGTGACATAAAACGCCTCCTAATAGACCTCAGAAAAGTATGGAAGCAAGATCTGCAAGAGGTACAGGCCGAAATAGGGGTGGTCCACCAAAAAGTGCGGGAACTAGAACTAAAAGAGACCGCTAGGGAGGTGAAGTCTCAGGATATGGAACATAGGCTGACAGAACTCACCTCACAGGTACAGCAACTACGTAGAGTGGTGACCACGATGGAGGTACGTCACAGGAGAAAAAACCTGCGATTTAGGGGCATCCCGGAGTCGGTCGAAAATACCAAACTCCTGCCGTGGGTTCGCACTATGCTGACAGCCATGGGCGCAGAAAGCAACACTGACTCACCACCGATCACATCAGTGTTCAGAGTGAGAAAAGCAGCCGCAGCACCCAGTGAAGCACCCAGAGACGTCATAGCGGTGACCAGGGACATAGCGGTAAAATCAGAAATACTGCAGCGCTCCAGAGAGCTGGGGACGGTGCCACATGAAGGCCACAGAATAGCGATTTTTGCTGATATCCCATTCTCTGCTCTAGCAGAGAGAAAAAAGCTGGCACCAGTGGCCAGGTTACTACGTGACTCGTCCATCAGGTACCGATGGGGCACAGAGGGATCAATACTAGCTGAGAAGGGGGGAGAAAGCCTCACGCTAATGTCCCGAGACGACCCCAAACAGTTCCTACAAAAGTTGAGCCTGTCACTCCAGCTGCAGCCGAAGGACACACCAACTTCACCAAGCAAGACGGCATGTGGAGACAACGCCAAGCGCACCTTCAAAAGTATAACAAAACTTACCACCAAGAAGCTGAAGCCGCAGTAGTGGCTTGGATACCAGCCCTTTCTCTCGGTGAACCTACACCATTCCACTGATACTGGACTGTTCCATAATGCCTAGGGCCAGCAAAGGCGTAGCGCCACCGTGATCGCTGGGCACAAGTACTTGTGAGTCGGACATATGCACATGACTACATGCAAATATGCACCCCTCTGTCCTTGAATACTCACATAAATGTTTGACTCCTTTCTTACTCTTAACAAATATATTGGAAAAGTTGTATAATGCTGAAAATAACTCAATAAAATACAAATAATAAAAAAAAAAATAATAAAATTTAACTGTCTATATCTATAAGGTCCCATTGTAAGTTACGGGTCAAAACTCAGATTTGCAGACACATAGTCTGGACAAAACTTAAAGAAACCCTTTGAAATTTTAAATTATGGCACTATAAAGATAACGCAAAATGGCGTCATAATAGCCACCAGGAAAAGTTAAATCTTTCCTGGATAGGTATGTTTAGTGGGACAAGACTGCCCTCTATAGACCAAATAACTAATTTGCGATCTGGAAGATAACCACACCTCTAGTGCTTCTATTGGGTTATCAACTGATGACGTACAGAGAGTCTGGCCCTTTAAAAGTTAGGACAAAGGGAAGATAGGCGAATGCAAAGGAGAAAGAAAAAGAGGAGAGAGGAATTGGAAGTTTGGGACTCCAACCTCCATGCCGACAGACATCCAAATAAGTTCCTGAGACTATCTACCAATCGGATGAAATATCTACTCAACTGGTAATTATACTGGTTTCATTTGATTAATTAAATTAATTAAAATGTATTAATAGCATTATATATGACTGGATAAAGCACGGTCAGATTTCCATATTAAGAAATCTTAGTTAACTAAAGAATATATAGTTATAAACATTCCATTCTGCAGGTGGAATTAAGAATAATTATATATTGATGTGATATTATCACGTGTTAGCATACCGCTGTTTTTATCCAGGTGTATTGATTTGCTCTAAATTAAGATAAGATATCTTTTAGACAAATTAAAATCTGCTTATATAATATGGTAGATTCTCTTATTGGATGGTTTCAGGAAATGACTAATGAACTGGTTTAAATGTTATTTTATTTAAAATGACATAAGAATAGATCTTAACTACCTAGGAGATTTAGCCAGCATTGAAAGGGTTATTCTAACTGTCAGCTAAACTTTACGACCTTACGCTGCACTCTGAGGAATTCTGTTCTCTGCGTAAAACTTTCTCTATGTCTGTGAAAGATAGTCATAAATAAAGTCTTGACAGAAAATGCTGTTTTAGCCGTTGAAACGTGTTTAGCCATTCCTTTGTATTGCATACCATTTTATACTGGATATTCATTGTTTATTGTCACGCATGTTACTTATTATTATTATTATTATTAATTAATTTGTTATTATAAATAAAATCTATTTTTATAACAAATGGTGAATATTATTTATATGAAATACTTCTCACTTACGATAAACGTTCTTTGGGATCTGAGAATTATATTAGTGGGCAATTCTCAACTGTTTACTATTATTATCCCATAAATATCCCCACAATAAGGAATGTACTCTATGTATTCAGTGCTCAGATCTTTGCTGTTTTTGGTGACATAAGTCCCTCTGAGTCCCGGTCGGTGAATCGAATAAAGATCTCTTCCTTCCTAAGAAACCTGTGTCCATCTCTCTGTGCTTGGCCTCCGTCAGTTTCCCGGTAACAATAAGACTTGCTTTTCGCACTTTAACAGTGCTCTCACTACTGCAAGGGATTCTGGAAGGGGTCTGGTAGTGGTAGTGGGTTTGTCTAAGCGTTATATGCCTTTCAGTATATTCTTAACGGGATAGGTAGACATGAAAGGGTTTGTGCCCTTAGGATGTGATGCTGTATTCCTGTGAGGTAGAGTTTTATGGTGTTTAGTGATAATTTTAAGTTAAGGTGGCAAAAGGAGACAAAAGCCACAATGGAGTCTAGAGAGTGTGTGTTGCTTATCTGGTAATCTAACGCGTGTGTGTGTGTGTTTACATTTTTTTGTTTTTATGTTTAATTTAATCCTAGTTCAACCTTTAAAGTCCCATAAAACAAGTATTTCTATATAATAAAATTACTGTTATTAAATTATTTGTATGTTTGTATTTTATTTTATTTTATTTATTGTAATGAATTTATCCTTTTTATTCTGTGGTTTACTATGGACCCAACATTTCTGATGTTACACACAGTAAGGTAATTTCTTGGTGCTATCTTGTGGCCATTTAGGGTAATTGCATGTCTCCATTTGAAAAGCATCATCTCGTGTAATAAATCTTCTAAAAATCGAATTCTACAAATTTAATAAACTAATAAAATCAATAATTGAATTGTTAGATGTTTTGTGAAGTAAACCTGTTTATTGTTGTTTTTTTTTTTCTTACCAGAGAGCAAGTAACATTGTTTACTCACAGTGTGAATTAGCATTACCTGTATCTGAGGGCCATCTTGTGGCCATTTTGAGGAATTGCGCCATTTAATAATTTCCAGCTAGTCCACAAATCTTGCTATTTATTCATCTAAGTGAGTTGTACAGCATGAGGACACACTGCCTGCAAGGGCTCTGTTGTGAATGTTTACCTGTGCATAGAGCTGCCAGCTTATATGGAATAGTGCCATGTGGGTACCAGTCACAGCATAGCTGTACATCCCCATATCATGTCAAAGATTAGACGGGTGGAATTGGGTGCCAACATTTATCTGATTATCAGGGAATTTCCATGGTGTAAGGCACTTATTTTATTAGTAATTTATTATATAGCACCATCAGATTCCGTAGCGCTGTACAGTGGGTGGACTAACAGACATGTAATTGTAACCAGACAACTGGACGTACAGGAACAGAGAGGTGGCGGGCCCTGCTCAATGAGCTTACATTCTAGAGGATACATTGTGTGGCCCTTCACTGATTGCTCAGGCTCAGCCTTTACCTACTTGCTGCATGTGGCTGTCACTAGTGGTAATTGTGGGCATCCTGTGATGTGTATATACACACATAGCAATGTAGCTTAATGTTGCAGTCATAGCACAGCTGAGAGCAGCCCCCTTCCAGCTAGATCCCTGCTGTGCTGTTCCAAAGCTTTACTAAGAATGATGTAGAGCCACTGATAGGACATGGAGGGATGGGCATTATAGGCCCCCGGAGCAAAGCAGTGCACTGGGACCCTGCCTACACAACCACTCACAGGAATAAAAATGTAAATTAGCTATCTTAACCATCATTTTATATAGTTAGTGTAAGAAATCCTCTATTTAATATATATAAATAATTGAGAATACAATATAAAATAAGGATTGTCTTGGAAGCAATAGTTTTGTCTTTTAGATATTTATTATATAAAAATATAAACATAGACATATAAAATCCATTATAGCAGAGTTTCTAAGATTAAACTAAATTCTTGCTAATGTAATTAATAGGTTAACATACCCTTCTGAACATGTCATCATGTCGGCCTCTTTGTCATTTTAAGATGGAGCAGCGTCTGTCTCCAAGTCTCTCCTCTGTTTCTTAACATTTAAAAGTACACCTATTTATACCTTAGGTGTCTCAATTTTAGGGTTACCGTAGTTCATTTACTTTATTCATTTTAGGACCTCCCTTAATTTGGCAAACATACAAGGCCATAACGAAAGGGTGCATACATCATGGAAATTTTCCTGGCTTAGTTCAAGATGGCATCTTAAAGTCTGAATAGCTTATCTGTTGTTTATACTAAGATGTAAGTGCACAGTCGTGGGAGATTCCCGGATTTGGGGAAGTTCCATTAACTTGGGGTTACCACAGTATATTGTGTACTGCAAGAGTCGTAGTCAGGGCTCGAGTCCTGCAGGAACGCATGGGAACGGCGTTCCTGCACTTTTTCCAAAGCAGGAACGCCGTTCCCGTTACCTGTCCTGCAGGACCGGCCCTGCTACCTGCACAGAGGGGCCATCACACGCTGTGTTCCCTCTCCAGCTCTAACTCTCGCGAGACCCGCGGCTGTTACCATGGCAACGCTCCGCACAGGCGAGTCTCGCGAGAGTTAGAGCTGGAGAGGGAACACAGTGTGCGATGGCTCCACGGCCGTCTTTAAAGCGGGGCAAACGGGGCAGCTGCCCCGGGCCCACTTGCTCTTGGGGGGCCCAAAGCAGCTACCGCGTGGGCCCCGCTGTCCGCTACCCCCTGGGCCAGCCGGTGCTGCAGCTGCACCGGGAGCCCCCACACTAAGAGGCCCCGGTCAGCACTTTGGCCCCCTTGTTTTACGGCAGCAGGCTGGGAGGAAGTGACTGCCGTAAGTCACTTCCTCACAGATATAATGAAGCCGCGCGGGAGGAAGGAGGCCGTCAGGAGGGATCTGGAGTGCAGGAGCCTCACACTCCCAACAACCTCAGCCTGCCGCTGGACCCCACGCAACATACCTGTGGTGTACATACCGGTCGGGGTTTGGTAGGACTGCTGACGAGCAGCTCCTGCACACCTCCATCCGACCAAGGTTCTTGGTTGCTTTTTTTTTTTTTTATTCTCTTCACACCTCTTTCTCTCTCTTCTTTTTCTTCTTCTTCCTCTTTTACTCCCCCCCCTCTCTCCCTCTCTTAATCTCCGCCCTATCCACACTCCCCTCCCCCACCCACGTATAGAACGCCACGCAATGCCTTCTCAGGCAGGGCTTGGGGGGGGCAGTCCAATCCGGGGAGACGGAGAGAAGCTCGTTCCCGCACAGCTCAAAGTGTGGTCTAATAATGTGAGAGGCCTCAACACCCCGGAGAAGCGGACTCAACTATTGCGCCAGCTGTGGGCGGAAAAGGTGTCCGTGGCGCTCCTGCAGGAGACGCACTTTCGAGGTCAGGCCTCTCCAAAGCTTGAGAATAGACGTTTCCCACTGGGGTACTACGCCAACCACCCAGACGCTAAGAAAACGGGAGTGGCGATTCTGTTCTCCCGCACAGTCCCGTTCCAACTTCTCGATACTTTGACGGACTCGGAAGGGAGGTTCATCTTTTTGAAAGGTACTATTGCACACCACACCTACACCTTTGCATGCATATATAGCCCTAACCGCAGACAGCACACCTTCCTGTCCAAAACACTTCGCAAACTAGAAAAATTCAGGGACGGCATGCTGATATTAGCAGGGGACCTTAACGTCCCGCTGGATCCCCGGATGGACACATCCAGGGGGGCCAGCACGGTCCCGGATCACAGTATACGCACAATGCGGCGTGACCTGACGGGTATGGGGTTGGTTGACTGCTGGCGGGTAGCCCACCCTGATGACAAAGACTTTACCTACTATTCGTCAGTCCACAGGCAATATAGTAGGATAGACTATGTATTCATGCCTCAGGAGAGCCTAGCGCTTCTCAGGGATGCATCCATAGGGATTATCAACCAGTCTGACCATGCCCCAAACACAGTGGTCATGAGCTCACCATTATTTAAACCGGTTGAGCGCCAATGGAAACTTAATGAAACCTTGTTAACAGAGCTAGAGATACGCACCAGGACACTGCAGACGCTTACGCAATACTTTGCTACCAATGATACCCCCGACATGCCCCCACTGATGCTATGGGAAGCCCATAAATGCGTTATTAGGGGACACTTTATATCTATCAGCACACAACGTAAGAAAGATAGGGCCCGGCAGATACTTGACCTCACGGCTCGGATTGCAGACCTAGAGAACACACATAAACATAACTAGACGACGACACGTATCTACGACTTACAGAGACGCGCAGGGCACTCAAAGCACATCTCTCTCAGGGATTACTACACACGATGCGGAAATCAGCCCGGCATTTTTACGAGCACTCAAATAAATGCGGCAGACTTCTGGCGCAAGTACTCCGAGAGAAGCGTAGGTCCCAACACATCCACCAGATACGTACGAACCAGGGACAGACCACCAGACTACCTGAGGGAATTATGACAGCATTTAGGGCTTACTACAGGGATCTTTATAACCAAGCTAGGCCCACACAGGGAATGGAAGCCCTAAACCACCGCAGGAGAGTCACAGACTATCTAACGCAACATGTAACTCGCAAACTCACCCCAGAGCTCGCTGAGGAACTTGATGCACCCCTGACCTTGGAGGAATTGGCCGCGGCCATGAAATGTTCCAAACCACACAGGGCCCCAGGCCCGGATGGCCTCCCCCTCACATACTTACGAACATTCCGTGACGGGGGGCGGTTCCCTACGGACTCCATGGCTGCAATAGTAACGGTCATCCCTAAAGACAGAAAAGATCCGTCAAACTGCTCGAGCTACAGACCAATCTCATTACTAAACGCTGACTTGAAGCTATTTACCAAAGCCCTATCCCTGAGGGTGTCGAGGATCCTGCCGGACCTCATTCACCCAGACCAGGTGGGCTTTATCCCGGGCAGAGAGGCTAGGGATGACACGATACGAGCCCTGAACATCATACACTGTGCACGGACCTCTGGGAGGGACACAGTCCTCCTGTCTACGGACGCTGAAAAGGCGTTTGACAGGGTGGACTGGGTCTATCTGGATGAGACCCTACGACAGATGGGGTTTGGCCCAAATATGCGAACGTGGGTGTTGGCGCTATACTCCTCCCCAACGGCCAGGATCCGCATTAACGGAGCCCTAACGCAGTCCTTCCCAATTTGCAATGGGACCCGGCAGGGTTGCCCCCTGTCCCCTCTCCTGTTTGCCCTCTCTCTCTCGAGCCATTTATGGAGGTGGTCAGACAGGACAGGGGTATAACGGGGGTGAGAGTGGGCTCCGAAGAGCACAGAGTGGCGGCCTATGCGGACGACATGCTCTTCTTCCTGGAACAACCTAGGATTTCCATGCCCAACCTTCTACAGGCGTTTCGCACATACCACCGGGTATCCAACTTGAAACTCAACGTGGAAAAGTCCGAAGCCATGCCGATAATGCAGGAGGAGGAGCAGGCCCGTCAGCTCAGCTCTCAGTTCGCCTTCTCTTGGTGCACAACCAAGCTACGGTACCTGGGAACTTGGCTACCAGCGGACCTGACGCAGGTATACAGGCTGAACTTTCTCCCTATCCTTTCTGCAATACAACAAGACCTCCAGCGTTGGACACAGCGGTACGTATCCTGGTTTGGCCGCATTAGTGCGGTCAAAATGAACATCCTCCCTAGATTGCTGTACCTCTTCGCGACACTACCCACCATGATCCCCCAGACGTTCTTCAACGCGGTAACAACAGCGATTCGTAGGTTCGTGTGGAACAATAGGCAGACGCGCATTCGCAGGTCAATTCTGGAGAGACCGAAAACAGCTGGAGGGATGGGGCTGCCGTCAGTGATCTCGTACTATAGGGCCACACACCTCCACAGAATAGTAGACTGGCATGCGAAGCCCAGCACCAAACGATGGGTCGCCATGGAACTGCAACAGACACAGGGCACCGTCCCGTCGCAGCTCTGGCTGGGGGGGGCCACTTATACCGACCTACAAACCAAAAACCCAATAATAGATGCCACTCTCCGGGTTTGGTGCAGACTCAGGTATGTCCACCAATTCACCACATCCCCAAGCCCGCTTACGCCCATTACTCACAACCCGGAGGTAGCCGGAGGCAGCCGGAGGCCTACATCCGGCGGCCCTGCACAACTTTCAAAGCACAGATTGGAACTATGTACGCCAGTGGAGTCCGGGGGGGACGCTTCAGCCGTTGGACGACCTAATAACGGGCAGACAACCAACTGCTCTTGACAAGTTCCATTACCACCAAGTTAGGTCCTATTATGCCACACTCACGGGGAGAACTCACCTTCACCGTACACTGACGGAATTCGAACGACTGTGCACAGACAGACGACACCTAATCCATGGGGTATCCTATTTATACGCGCTGCTCCAACAGACAGGGGACAGTGGCCTACTAGGATACACAAGCAGATGGGAGAGGGAGACGGGCACACAGTTGACGGACCAGGAATGGGACAAAATATTCCTCCTCACCCATAAATGCTCAATCAGCTCGAAACTGCAGGAAAGCAGTTACAAACTGCTAACACGGTGGTACATAACACCAGACTCATTGAGACATATACACGGGACGGACACGGGCGACTGTTGGCGATGTGGCTTAGAGAGAGGCACTTACCTACATATTTGGTGGGCATGCCCTTGCATACAGCCATACTGGCAGATGATCAAGACAAAGATCAAGGAAATTTCAGGGGACGACATTCCCTTCCAACCACTACCGATGCTTCTCCACCATACACCCACCCCCACGCAGGCTTATAAAAAATCATTGACAATACACCTATTAAACGCAGCAAAAGCTCTCATCCCCCTGCACTGGAAAGGTCCAACAGTTCCCACTCTGAGACAATGGATAGACAAGGTGGAGGCCGTCTATGACATGGAGATTCTGACGGCCTCCCTGCAGGAGCGCGCGGACAAGTGTGCTCTGACCTGGTATCCATGGAGACAGTACATCTCAGGCGGGGTGGCATAAACCATGGTAACACTGTCCTTATCAAGGTCACAGGGACCACGGGGAGCGAGACCAGACAAGTGGAGCCCAAGTTACTACCAAGACACCGCGGCTCCCCCGGGGAACTGCCCCAGCAGCCCCTATACCCGACATCCCCATCTCCCTCCTCCCTCTACGCAAACTATTGTAGCTACTTTCTCAACCCCCCTTTTTTTTTTCTCTCTCTCTCTTTCTCTCACTGGACTGTTACTCTCTCTTTTCTTGCACTTAGTCCGGAAATCTTGCACCGGAGAGGCTTCGACCGACACACCCTCAGGCGGTCAATTTCCTCAGAAGCCCCAGCAGCCCCTATACCCGACATCCCCATCTCCCTCCTCCCTCTACGCAAACTATTGTAGCTACTTTCTCAACCCCCCTTCTTTTTTTTTTTTTTTCTCTCTCTCTCTTTCTCTCACTGGACTGTTACTCTCTCTTTTCTTGCACTTAGTCCGGAAATCTTGCACCGGAGAGGCTTCGACCGACACACCCTCAGGCGGTCAATTTCCTCAGAAGCCTAGGTCGGACACACTTTACACGGACAGATCACTCTGACACAGCCGAGGAGGCTGTCACCCCCCCTAGACATACAAGTTGAGGAGGGATCTACGGATACCAGACTGACCTCCATTTACCAGAGGTTAGTCGGCCCCTCTCTCACATACGGAGCTAGGTGATCCGGAGCGCACCTATGCAACAAGGCCCGGATGCGTACTATAACCCCAGGACAGTCCGAACATAAGGGTCTACAGTCCCGCACGGGATGCACAACGCAAGGGGCTCACGCAGACGCGGGGGTGGATGACAAACACTGTATTGACGGTAGAATGTCCGACTTCCCACATGACCATTACAAAGGGCTTAAGACCGCATGGAGGCACAGTCCGGATTATCAAGGGCGAGACATATTTGCAATTGTTTTTGAGGCTCATACATGTCTTGTACTTTTAACTGTTATACTTGCCGTATGCTTACGGAATTCACTGAAAATATTTTCAATAAAAATGATTGACACAAAAAAACTCACCTTTATTCCAGCACTGCGTGGGTCTGCCAGCACTGGCCCCGTCCCCAATACGCCATCTTGGCTGACATCATCACAATTAACGATCTTAGCCAAAGTGGGGCATGGCACCAAACGGCGTACTGGCTAATAAGTATCTCCTCATGAATTGAATAAATGCATCTCTATGGGGAAAGCTTAGCATCTCCATGCCGAGGATGGAGACACTGAATGTCAGTGCTGCACAGTGTGCAGCACTGACCCAGAAAGCACCTCTAGTAGCCATCTAAGTGACTATTCCCTGTTCATACATGACACAATCAAGAACAGCTCTAAAGGGTCTGCCTCCCTAGAAATCTTTTCATTATGGTGTCAACTTACTGCCTCCTCCACCTTCATGTTTTCATGAACATTCACAAAAAGATAACATTGTGTGACTGAGTGACAGACAGACATTCTTAGCCTGATAGTCAGTGCAGGTAACAGCAGCTAGCTCATCTTCTTCATCACCAGATAAACTGAGGTACGGAAAGATCACCTCAATAAGTCCTAATGAGCAGGACATGGTTTTATCTTTTAATTCCCATAAAACAAGTATTTCTATATGTACCTGTATTATTTATATATTTGTTTTCTCTTGTAATAAATGTATCTTTTTTACAGTCTATGTTTACCATGGACCAACTATTTCTGATCTGTTACACACATTAAAAGGGACAATATAGGCACCCAGACCACTTCAGCTCATTGCAATGTCCCTGTCCCCTTAGTCCTACAATGTAAAACATTGCTGTTTTGGGGAAATGGCAATGTTTATATTGCTGTACTAAGACTGGCTCTAGACTAGAGACTGGACCGCTATCCTCTATAGAAGGTTCTGTTACAGAGCTCACAATAGCTATGACGGAGCCATACAATCAGGGGGTGAAGAGTGCTAGAAATGTTAAAAGTGGGAGGAGCGGCAATATGCATCTTTCCCTGTCTAGCCAAAAATCATTGCACCAGCAAATGTATAAGAAATAAGTATTATGCTATTAATAAAGTTTAAAATTAGAAATATAAACATGTTTCCTGGGTTTGTTTATTGTTCGCTTATTACTTTAATTTGTATCTTTTATTGTGTTTGAAAAAAATAAATCCTAACATTTGCAACAAACCCACAAGGGGAAATTTAACAGCAAAGTTTGCAAAATGCAATAATTCACAATTTTGTTAGAGACTAGAAGTGGGCCTCATTCAAAATTGATCATGGTTTCTCAAGAGAGAAATCATTGCATTCTGTAAATGCCATCATTGTAATTGACGCCTATAGCGGCACTGTCAACAACCCCTGAAAAATTAGTATTTCATACAGGTTGAATCTTTTTGAAATACTCATTTTGACTGTGCTGGAACTTCAGAGAGAGAAATTTCAACCCTAGTTAAGATATATACAGAGACAAAGCAGGTTCTAATTTCTCTCTGTATTTCTCCTCAGTCTGACTTCCTTACACTCAAGGTGGGGTCTAAGAGTCAATCCTGACAGTCGTTACCAGTGATGGCAGCAGAGAATTGGGTGTGTCTATGGAGGATCCGATGATGTTGTGGGATCCTCCGTAGACCTCACTGATGTACTTTCATGCATGCGCAAGAGTACAGCAGTGAAGTCTGCTCCTGACGATAAAAACGCTAGGAGCTGAAGGGGAGCAGTACAATCAAGATGACGGTACCTACATGGGACAGGTTCAGTAAAGTAATTCTCATCTTTCCTACCCCCCACGGCCACCGTACGAGCATCAGCAATGTCACTGTCTGGGGATTTTGTGAATTCGGCAAAGTCAACAGACATTGACAGTGCCGCCTAGCCATTCACAATATGCATTGTACACGTTGAAACACTTACCATGACACAGATGTCACTGTAGATACACAAACAAAATTCGAAGAAAATGTGTTGTATTCTTAAAAAAAAAATAACCACAAAAAAAAAAAACCAAAGAGCTCACAATATACAATAATGAGGTTGAAAAGGAGAAATGTCGGTAATGAACTTTATTTTCATAAAATATAAATTCAGGCTGAATATTAACAATGCATACTTGGTAATAAAATGCATAAATAAATATTATAAGCCATATCAATGGCATTATAATTGTGAAGTTTAATAACACTGACATATGCATTGTCTGGGAAATGTGTACCAACAGCATTAACAGCACATGACGGAATGGGCCTGCGATTCCTTCGTCATAGGTAACCGTGAATCCAAGTTGTAAAGCCTCAGGATGCTGTCTTCCTCATTTACCTACATAGATAAACTTAGGTCAGTTTTTTGAAAACAAGATGCCGAAGAAATACAACTCGCAGTATTATGTGACATATCTAGTCTGCCCCTCTGTAATGGTGAAGAGGCAGTATGGCACCTCTGGCCTGCACTTCTGTTGACTGAAGACCATTAGTAGCTGTCTTCTTAGCTCAGGCCATTTACAGCATTGCTGCGGATTACCACAGGAAAGCTCTGACACTGAAAGTGTGAGCTTGCGAGACAGTTACTTATGGTCTGCACCCGATGGAGGGGCAGACCAGATGCCCAGTACAGTGGAACAGCCGGATCAGCATGCCCCTCTCCCAACAAGGTAACAACAGGGAAGGAAGAATTAATATTTGTTTTTAAATCATTATTCATTTAATAATTCCCCTACACACACACACACTATACATGGATGAAAGGCCTAAAAGCCTAAGTCTGGTCCTGACTACAATTGACTGTAATATCATGCATGTGTGAGAGAACAGCAATGACATCCTTCATAGACATAGCAATTTAAAAACCAGTCAAGAGATATACAGAGACAAAGTAGGGACTCATTTTCACTACCACCCCATCCCTTGAAATATGATTATTTCATAGAGATAGAATCTTTATGAAATACACTTTTTGACTGTGTTGGAATTATACTATATTCCAACCCAGTCAAGAGATATACAGAGACAAAGTAGGGACAGCTTTGTCTCTGTTTATCTCCTGAGATTTTTGTGAAACCCCAACACAGTCAAAATGAGTATTTTATAATAATTCTCTTTGTGAAATAATCATTATTCAGGGGTGGTTGACAGTTCAGCTGTAGAATTAGCTAAACTAAAATTTAATAGAAAGAATAGAAAAAGTACCTTTTCAACAACATTCAAAACCTGAGAAGTTCCAGGATCCAATGTGGATTCCAAGTGCATTGTACCTAAAATTGGAAACACATTTTTTATAAAATAAGTATAAAATATTACATAGACATTACAACCCAGTTAAGAGAAGTACAGTAGGGACCCCAGCCATTAAGAGACAAAGTAGAGACCCCATCCAGCATCCCACCAGCGGCAATTCAACATCAGTGGTCTTTGCAAATTTGATGAAGTACACATACGGTAACAGTGCTGCTTTAATACATGTCATTAGTAGTAGTATTATGGAAGGTGTTAGAGTACCTGTTCCTTTATCTCTTCAATCCACGAGATCAACGTTGGAAGCCATAAGAAATCCAATTGAAAGAACAGATAACGAGAAAAAACTACACAAATTAAACACAGTGAATTATGTGGCTTCCACAAGATACTCTCAGACATATATACACACAGAAATATCATGAGAGATACACACAGGTGACACACAGACATGTTTACATTGACACATACTGACATACATGCAAAGATTCACGCACACACAGATCCATACACTGACACACACACACACTGACAGACATGCAGAGATCCATACACTGACACACACACGTACACACACTGACAGACATGCAGAGATCCATACACTGACACACACACACTGACAGACATGCAGAGATCCATACACTGACACACACACGCACACACACTGACAGACATGCAGAGATCCATACACTGACACACACACTGACAGACACGCAGAGATCCATACACTGACACCAAGACACATGTCAAAATACACTGGTAAAATCACTTACTGTAAGTTGAAGTAGAAACATGATTGCCCTCCGAATGTGTGCCACCGAAGTACCTCTTGCAGAAATCAGTCTGTGGCGGAGCTCCTGTACTTTGACTGGGTACCTCCACCCAGCTCGCTTTCTAGTCGCTTGTTGGGACCCTGGAGCAGTTCTACCCTAGTCACTGAGGCTTGACTGGGGTCTCTCTGGAGCTTTTCCACCTGACCAGGTTGCAGGTCTCCTAATAGGCAGGTATCGTCCCTTTTGCCTAATCCACTGCAGCCCTTCTTCCAGGCAGATGTCGTCCCCTCTGACTATTTTTCTGTAGCCCTTCTTCCAGGAAAGTATCGTCCCCTCTGCCTATTCCTCTGCAGCTTTCCTTTCAGGAAGGTATGCACCTCTGCCTGCAATGTCATAGCTCTTGTCTTTTATAAAGACACTTGCAGCTCTCAGGCCTAACTCTCTTTGATTTGCCGCAAGACTAGAGGGATCGTGCAGCCAGGCAATGTGTACAACAACTCTTTTACTGTAATCCCTAAAAATTCACACAGGGGACACAGTTTCAAAAGGAACTAACATACACAATGTTTATTTTTTTCTCAGGACTTGGCCATAGGGTTATTACATGTAACTTGTGGTGACAACAATAAATATACAAACAACCAAATCACATCAGACAACATAGAGGAATTTATAATAACATAATATTATATTTATAAAGGGGTGGGGAAGACAATAATTAACACAAAATACATCTCCTGTCTGCAGAATTAGCAATACGCAAATCTACCTGAATATGCAAATTCAGGCTATCTCCGCTTCAGGTGCTGGGATCTGCTGCTGCTGGGGAGGGAGGTTGACACTCTCTGCTCCTGGCAATTCACTTTGTCGATGGGGAGGGGGACCAACTGTCTCCACTCCCGGTTACTCCAACAGCCACTGGGGAGGGAGGCCAGCACTCTTTGCTCCAGATAACTTGAGTTGCTGATGGGGAGGAAAGCCGACACTCTTCACTACCTGTAACTCAAGCTGTTGCTAGGGAGGGAGGCCGGATACCTGTACATCCTCTTGTTTGATTTCCATCCGCTGCTGGGAAGATAGTTGTAGTGGTGTAATCCAATTCAAGTTCCCACTTCATGGTGGCCAGATGGGTCAAATCGGGTTCCAGGTCAGTTGCTTATGAGAGATCCAGTGTTCCCTATTTTCTCAAATGCCATAGAGTCGGAAATTCTCAGGACTTCCGAATTCAACTTTATCCTGAAAGGCTTCCCACAATAGGCCAGGGCCCTCATATCCCTCACCCTCTGAAGGGACATCATCCGCTAGTACCCCTAGATAGTACTCCTGCTCAGCTAGTACTTAGGCTCTCAGCTATTTGCTAGAACTCCAGCTCGGCTAGTACTTCAGCTCTTGGCTAGTACTACTGCTCTTGGATAGGACTCCTGCTCCTGTCAAGAAATCTAGCTCCTGTAAGGTACTTCTGCTTTTGGCTAGTACTCTAGCTAGGCTGGTACTTTCACTCTTGTCTAGTAGCCCAACTTCTGCTAGGCTAGTAGTCCAGTTGGCTAGTAGTTTTGCTTGAGGTTAGTGTCACTTATTCATCTTATTCGCTTATAAAAATGTGGTTAATGACATTTACTGTCCACACAGCAACTGAGCAGCAACCTGATCCACAGAAGGGTTAATGCTGAGCAGCAATTATGCAAATTGCAACCTGGTAACTGACTTTGGGGTCAAAGGCCAGTTACGGCCTATCAGATCTAGAGGAGGGGTATTTCGGCCCAGTTCTCATCCTGCTCAGTGCCCTGTCGTGGTTTCCCTTGTGGTTATTTATTCTGGTATTATGGTTATTTGACTTTGGCATTGTTTTTGACTTTCCTGTTCTCTGGTATCCCTGACTCCTGGCTTTTCATAATACATCTCGGGTAGTACTCTGGCTCTTGGCTATTACTCCAACTATGTTAGTACTTCTGCTCTTAGCTAATAGTCCAGTTCGGGTAGTACTTTGGCTCTTGGCTAGTACTCCAGCTCAGTTCTTACTTTGGCTCTTGGCTACTACTCCTGCTCAGCTAGTACTCCTGCTCTGTAGTAGCATTCCGGCTCGGCTAGTACTTTAGCTCTCGGGTAGTACCCAAGTCTTGGCTAGAACTCCAGCTTGGCTAGTTCTTTGGTAGCTCTCCAGCTCGGCTGGTACTTCAGCTTTAGGCTGGTACTTCAGGTCTTCGCTAATACTCCAGCGCGGCTAGTACTTTAGCTCCTGGATAGTACTCCAGCTCAGCTGGTACTTCAGTTCTTGGCTAGTACTTTTTCTCTTGGAAAGTACTCCTGCTAGGCTAGTATTCCAGCTTGGCTAGTATTCCAGCTCTTGGATAGTACTCCACCTCTAGGGTACTACTCCTGCTTTTAGCTAGTACTGAAGCTCGGTTGGAACTCCAGCTCGGCTAGTATTTTAGCTCTTGACTATTACTCCAGCTCTTGGGCAGTACTTCAGCTCTTAGCTAGTATCCCTGCTCACCTAGTACTCATGCTCTTGGCTAGTACTTCAGCTCGGCTAGTATTTCGGTTCTTGGCTAGTAATTATCATTGGCTAGAACTTCGGCTCTTGGCTAGTACTGCAGCTAGCTCTTGGCTAGTATTCCAGATCGACAGGTACTTTGACTCTTGGCTAGTGCTCTAGTTCTCAAGTAGTATTCCATCTCAGCTAGCAATTCAGCTCTTGGTTAGTACTCCAGCTCTCAGCTAGTACTCCTGCTCAGGTAGTTTTACATGTGTCAGGTAGTATACTGGATCGGCTAGTACTTCGCCTTTGGCTAGTACGCCAGCTCTTGGGTAGTTCTCCAGCTGAGTTAATACTTCGGCTCTTTGCTAGTACTGCATCTATCTGGTAGTACTCCTGCTCTTGGCTAGTACTCTACCTCTCAGGTAGTACTCCAGCTCTCGCTAGTACTTTGGCTCTTGGCTAGTACTCCAGCTCTTGGTTAGTACTCAAGCTCGTTTAGTATTTCAACTAAGCTAGTACTTCTGTTCATGGATAGTATTATGGTTCTTTGCTACTACTCCTGCTCAGCTAGTGCTCCTGCTCTCTCTAGTATGCCGGCTAGGTATCAGAACTTACCTGTCAGATTATCTTAAGCTCTTCAAAACAACAAATCTCCGCCCCCTTCTCTGACGTGGCTTTTTCACGACTTATAGAGAAGTTGTGACAGAATTGAAATTGCTTAGTTAATGCTTTAGGTTACCTCCATGTTTCTTGTGCTCCTCTTCGTTGTTTCATCGTGTACCGAACTACTGGACTGTATAAACGGATTTCCTGTCATCTCCAATCCCTGATCTCGGACTGTATATTGTTATACCTGCTATTTCAAAAACC
Organism: Pelobates cultripes; assembly: GCA_933207985.1. Classification (NCBI taxonomy): domain Eukaryota; kingdom Metazoa; phylum Chordata; class Amphibia; order Anura; family Pelobatidae; genus Pelobates; species Pelobates cultripes. The sequence goes on from OW240915.1 coordinate 125,734,722, forward strand.
TAAAGACCCGGACTGATCTAGGTTATACCGCCTTCTTGATTACAGCTAACTGGCTTGTGGTAGTCTACTCCCATCAGACCTTAAGTATTCTTGTTCTCTATATCTGGGGATTGAATTGTTATTATTTTGGACTGTATCCTGCTTTCTACCTATTGCCTGCTACAGCATTGTTGCTACTAATCTGCTACTGTTGCTTTTACTTCATCTATTGCTTTCATTGCTGAGGAATCCTTAAAGCTACAGTACTTGCTTAAAGTTACAGGACTTTTTCCAATCCTTTGGATCTATCCTAATTGAAATAAATAAGTTATCCATTCTGCAGTTGTGTTCCTCATCTATTCAACTAGGCTAGTACTCTGGCTCTTGGTTAGTATTCCAGCTCTCGGTTAGTAATCCAGCTAGCTCTTGAGTAGTACATCAGCTCATATAGTACTTTGGCTCTTGGCTAGTACTCCAGCTCTTAAATAGTACTCTGGCTAGTGGCTAATACTTCAGCTCTTGGCTAGTATGCCTGCTTGGCTAGTATTTCAGCTCTCGGCTAGTATTCTTGCTCGGTTAGTACTTTGCCTCTTGGCCAGTACTCCAGCTCAGCTAGTACTTTGGCTCTTGGATAGTACTCTAGTGCTTGGATAGTACTCCGGCTTGAAAAGTACTGGGTTGAAAAGTACTGGGTCTTGGCTAGTACTTTGGCTCTCAGCTAATACTCTGGCTCTCGGCTAGTACTTCATCTCGAGTAGAACTACAGCTCTTGGCTAGGACTCCAACTCAAGAAGCACTATGGCTCTTGGCTAGTACTTTTGCTCTTGGCTAGTACTTTTCCTCTTGGCTAGTACTTTGGCTCTTGGTTAGTGCTCTGGTTCTTGACTAGTAGTCCTGCACGAATAGTACTTCAGGTTTTGGTTAGAACTCCTGCTTGACTAGTACTTTGACTCTTGTCTAGAAGTCTAAGTCTTGGTTAGAACTTCGGCTTTTGGCTTGGCTAGTACTTTGGCTCTTGGTTAGTACTTTAGCTCGGCTGGTACTCAGGTTCATGGCTAGTACTTTGGCTCATGGCTAGTACTTCAGTTCTTGGCTAGTACGACTACTTAGCTAGTACCTCAGCTCTCGGCTATGACTCTTGCTCAGCTGGTACTTTGGCTCTGGCTTAGTACTCTAGCTCGGCCAGTACTTCGGGCCTTAGCTAGAACTCCTGCTAGCTATTTCTTTTGGTCTTGGCTAGTACTTTGGTTCTTGACTAGTACTTTAGCTTGGGTAGTACCTCGGC
>OW240915.1:125743365-125757768 GCA_933207985.1 Pelobates cultripes
GGATGCCCCAAAACCGTTCCAGAGAAAACAAGGCAAAAACTGGTCATCTTTCGGGGCTTCTCACATGAACACTGATGTATCCATTCCCATTATGTTAGGGTACAAATGCTCCCCCTGTTCGGTAGTTTATGCCTCCTGAACGCCGTTCTCCTAACTGTTCGGGAAGTTGGATGGACAGTGGTACCAGTTTCCCGGGTGTTCGCAGGGTCGCGTATCCAAAACACATTCCGCGCTGTCTATGACCATGTACCGCTGCCTGCATTTGGGAGTCAAAATTGCCAGCAATTGTTTGAACACATGCGTTATATGAACGGTGGCCACACAGGGAAACCATTTGAACTAATCACTTTTTTTTCAGTTTGTGGTTAACAGCCAGGGGTGGTCCGTAATTAAAAGGTGCGAACAAGTGGCCACACAGCGAGGGGGTTCAGTAAACTAACAGGGGTATACGGACAGCCGAACAAAGGGAATAAAAGTATATTTGAGTTCTCCATTCCGCTGCAATCATCTAGTCAACAAATATATATTAGGATATAATGACATTGGCAGGGATGTTCTTATATTTCTGTATATATAAATAGTGAGTCCAGCTTTTGGAACACACAAGAAACCATTCAGTTCATTATAAAATGTTAATGCATTAAATATAGTGCCTTTCAAGATGGCAGAAGACTTACAGAACATATGTCATAGGCACATCAATTGGTCTATTATATAATGGCAATGGCAAGATTAATTACCAGATCTTACTATTTACATGACGTAAAGTCATGATTTTATTAACGAGTATTATGCTGCACTCTTTTTTTATTTCCCTCAGCAGCAAAGAAAAACTTTAGCAATGAAATGAAAACAGGAAACAGTCAGTAACATATATCTTCCCTGGCAACCAACAGCCAATCAGGTTCCACTCTCCAGCATAATAGGCGGTATTCCCTGAACTATTTCCTCTTTCTTGCGATCCCCAACTTGTACCGCCATCCAACTGAAAAAGGAATTCCAATCAGGGAACAATGCCATCAGTGAACGAACTTCCAATTCAAGCTGTAACAGATAGTAGAATATGGTAATATCCAAGTATAAAACTGGATTTATGCATAAATTATACAGTATAAGTGACTAGGCAATATCTGATATAAAGTAGTATTCAGTCAACATGTATGAGGTGTATACAAAAATGAAGAATTGAACCAAATCACCTTACCAGTGAGCAGATCTGAACCAAAGAAACTTACCGTAAATAACATACTCGTTTTCCTGGCACTATAGTGCCCTGAGGGTGCCCCGACCCGCCCGGCTCTGGAAAGGGGAAAGGGGTTAAAACTTACCTTTTTCCAGCGCTGGGCGGGGAGCTCTCCTCCTCCGATCCTCCTCTTCTCCTCCCCATCGGCTGAATGCGCACGCGCAGCAAGAGCTGCGCGCGCATTCAGCCGGTCAAAAAGGAAAGCATTCATAATGCAAAAGAAAGAGGAAATAGTTCAGGGAATAGCGCCTGGTTGCCATGGAAGATATGTTACTGACTGTTTCCTGTGTTCATTTCATTGTTAAGTTTTTCTTTACTGCTGAGGGAAATAAAGAAAGAGTGCAGCATAATAGGAGCCTCGGTATCTTAATAAAATCTAATATTAAACATTGTGACTGACTTTGGTTGGTTCCTTTTTTGAGTTACCGTCCACATCTATCTACTGTGTTTATTATATATTGTACAAATCAATATATTAGTTCATTACATACAAACCCATCTACGTCGGATAATTTGTTGAGCCAATCACAAATGTGCCTGGTGCTTTTCTTCTTTTACATTCAGAGTTAAAATTGGATGTATGGCCGTGTAACTAATCACTTCACCCTAAGTTGATATATGCACTAAGTTGCAGAGTTTACTAACTCCTTTCCAAGAGAGGAAGTCAGGGCAAAAAAATAAAATAAAAACAACACTAACTCTAAAAATCTGGAAAAAATAACTACGAAAGAAAAGCCATTTCAAATGCTTTCCATGCAGTACTCGTGAAAATAATCATTGTAGAAATTCTGAATACAATGAGAGTTGAAGACATTGGTGGGCTTTGCCCTTTACAAAGCTCCTTTATAAATATCGTAGAAAGCTACAAATAAGAACACTATTCATTTGCCTCTCAATCTTATTGCACTTACTTAATGCTCGGTGTTCTGCTTTCGCTCGCAGTTTAGTACGGTAGAATTGTAAAGATCGCAGTAAGTAATTCTTTTGAGCTAATATCTACTTACAGTCAGTTGGAGAGAAAGGAGAATTCAAAGTTTAGCCAGTATTGTGCTGTCAGAGCAAAGAGTTGAGGTGGCGAGTAAATGTGTCAAATTCATTTTCACAGCAAAGCCTATCTAAGCAGCCAGATGACTTTTAATTTTTTTTTTTTTAATGGAATCTTTTGCAAAAAAAATCCACAGTTACACAGAACCCTGTCGCTGTTCCCTGCAGCAGCACTGGTGGGTTTTAATAACTCGGATCATATAATTGATAAGTGGCAGATTTAAGAGCTTGCTTTGATGCTCTGCCTGTCACTAACAAGGTAGTGAAACCATGCTGTTGTTTATAGCATTTGGAGGGCTTATCCGATCACAACAGCCAGTAAAAAGTGCTAATACATGGCTGCGCCCCCGTCTTCCTCTTCCCTCCTGCTGTGTCTGTGTACGTCTTTTTCTTTGTTCCCTTCTTAAAGCTGCTGGACTGATAACAGTGCTGGAAAAATCTCAGTTGGGCGCTAATCTCTCCCTCAGAACTTCTTTTGTTGGCCCTTCCTTGAGACCCCAGTAAATGAATTCCAGCATCTGCTAGCAACAACCAATGTTTCAAAAGCTGTAGCTTCTTGAAGAATTATCTACCCTAGATGTAGCAATCGTCTGTAGACTCCAAGAATAGATCTGCTTCAGGCAACATAATAACCTTTACAAAGCTTCAGATCCAAAACAGGGCCGAAATGAAATTCTCTTTTGAACATCAGAGTTTCCTTAATTGCCTTTGTGAATTAATAACCACTGAAATGTGCCACCGTTCCAGCATTAGCTAGATTCCTGTTTACTTTTACTTTCCAGGGCAGTACAGTGGAGCCTGGAGTGTCTCTTGTGATGCAATGTCTCCTGCCCCCAAACGGTTAATTTGTTTTGCCATTCCAGCCATAAAATGTCCATGAGCCCAAATTATTTCTATGCTTTACAGCCAAGCAACTTTTTCATTCAGCTTCTGAGGTAAAACTGGTCTGCAGAGCTTCTGGAGTCTTTTTTATTTTATTTCCCATTTTAGTTAATTTTTAGTTGTGTGTCTTTTAATCATTTGACTTATTGGCTTTTGGAAAGTGATTACTGGTAAGCTCTATTTATAGATGTCTTGAGCTCTCTGGGAAACCACAAAGCTTTTAAAAGATTAATTACCATAAAAGAGCAGTGAAAGTTACCACTAAAATAGACCATTCCAGCTGCAGCAAAGCTGTTCCAGCTAATATATAATTGTGGGCTGTAGTGGTCATGGTACTTGGAGTGTTCCTTAAATACTTGGCTACACACTGCAACTCTGACATACAGACACAATTACTCATAATCAGTGTTTGCTCAAATTCAAAATGGTGTTTTAGGATTCTTATGGGACCAGATTAATTCCACTAGGCTGAAATACAAGACTGGAGTCAGTCGCAAACTGGAAGTGATGTTTCGCATGTCTCGCAACTAGGGCTGTCTTTACACATGGTCATGCAGGGCAGTTGCCTGGGTGTCCCACAAACATATGGACACCACTGCGATGCCCATGGGTCAAGGCAGACATCTTCTTTCATCTCCCCTGCCGGGTCATGCAGAGCTAGCCTCACTGTCTGCTTTCTTGGGCTGGTGGGGAGATCAAAGATCTCCCTCACTGGTCACTGGGCACTTCACTGCAGGAGAGTGAGGGAAGGACCTGGGAGCTGTGTGTTCCTCCCACAAGCAGACAATTTGGAGCATTTCCATGAGTTACCATGGAAATTATTCAACATCACAAGAGGCAAAGAGAAGTGAGAAGTTAGTCCAGAGGAGCTGCAGAATGAAGTTCACACACCACCGCTGCACCACCAGGGCTTGCAAAGTCCTTGCTCTCTGGCCAAAGGTAATCAGAAGAGGGAAGGGACATAAAGCCTTTTTTTAAATCTCTTTTAAATAAAAATAATAAAAATATGCATACATTTGCTCCCTTATCGCCCCCACACACAATATAGACCATATGCACCTTTTACACACTTTATTATTTACACACACTGCACCCTCACACACTGCACCCCCCACTCACTGTACTACTACACACACTGCACCCCTCACACACTGTACCACTGCACCACTAGACACACTGCAACCCTCACTGCAGTCTGTTTATGTGTATTCAGAAGTCTGCATGTGTATTCTGGGCAGACTAGAGAGGCCGACTGGTTCTTATCTGTCGTCACATTCTATGTTGTTATTCAGCAGTCAGCATGTGTATTCAGCAGTCTGTGTGTGTATTCAGCAGTCTGTGTGTATGTATTTAGCGGTCTCTGTGTGTGGACTCAGCAGCTGTGTATGTGTGTGTATTTAGCAGTCTGTCTGTGAGTATTCAGCAGCAGTCTATGTGTATTTGGCAGTCTGCGTGTGTATTTATCAATCTGTGTATGTGTGTGTATTCAACAGTCTGTACGTGTGTATTTAGCAGTCTCTGTGTGTACTCAGCAGTCTGTGAATATATTCAGCAGTCTGTGTATGTATTGTATTGTGATGGAATTCCAGTAAAATAAAAGTTTAGCAGGCCAAGATTGCCACAAGGCATATTTAGGTACATGTGTTTGTAGTATCAGTTAGTTAGTTACACGTAGCTAAGATACTGTCATCACTGTACTGAGCATGTGCAGGAATGCAGGAACTGGAATTACGCGTCCCTCTCCTTTGTTTCAGATGAGCCACGTGGTTAGACCGGATGGATGAGTTTAGACTCAATTCATTGATTAGGTTAAGGGTATGTGTGGGCGTAGCTAATTATGGGAGGAGCTACAGTGCTATATAAGGAATCTACTCTATGTATTCAGTGCTCAGATCTTTGCTGTTTTTGGTGACATAAGTCCCTCTGAGTCCCGGTCGGTGAATCGAATAAAGATCTCTTCCTTCCTGAAGAAACCTGTGTCCATCTCTCTGTCAGTTTACTGGCTTCCGTCAGTTTCCCGGTAACATCTTTGGTGCATTGGCCGGGAAGCTCGTCGTTAACGGTGGCTAGGAAGCAGAGGCGTGAGACGGTCTATCTTTGCCCACGTTCTCTACGGCTGCACCCCTGAACTTCTGCGTGGACCTCCCTTCGTCTCGGCGCCACTGGTCTGTTGTCCAGGAGATCATCGGCCTCTACGTAGTAAGTGCTGGGGTGTCCCCGTCGATGAGTGTGAACTCAGGTTCAGGAACGAGGAGGTAAGACGACTACTGTTTTAGACGGTGGACCCACTAGGGGTATTGGATACCGATTGTGTGGTAGGCCCATAAGGGGTTTGAATTGGAATTGTGTATGGAATTGGCCCCCTCCAGGGAGGGAAGGAGCGAAGGCGCACCGCTCATAATTAGACGCCCTGTAGTCAGCCCGTCTAATCTTGGTATGGAGTCAGGCTGGGTCTTGGTTGAATGTATATAGCCCAAGCCGGACACCGGTGTCTTGTCTAGACTAGCGTATCTAGGGTGTACATTTCGTTCGCTAGGTCGGAGGGACCGGGAGACTAAGCAGACTCTGGTGTACATTATCGTTTGCTAGTTTTCAACCTATCTTGGCTAAGTGGGAAGGCGTGTAAATTTGGAACCCACTAGACTATTGATAGAGTAGATAGACTAAAAGGGTATTGTTGTAAATTCCGCCCTCTAGTTCGCTATATGTGGTGCTTGGGCAGCGACGGCTAACCAAAACGGATGTAAATAGTTTTAGGTAGTCCCTCGAGGTACTGTCCAATAGATTAGTTGGGAAACTGTAAATGTGTTAAAATTTATTATAGTAGAGTGTATATCTTGCTTGGTAGCGTGAGCTCTGCCATCTAGCGAGAGTGTGAATAGTGTGTAACTGTATCATAGCGCACGGTACCATAACCATGTATTATAATCACTGATACTGTAAATAATCACTAATAACTGTCGTTTATGTTGTATGTTTAACACCATAACTACTATTAACTGACCTGTGACTTTAAAATTGTATTCAAACCCAATGCTAACCGTACTATAACTACTGTTTGTAAAGACGATGTTACTAGGGTGTGTTATAGACGGGTAATTTAAATACTGAGAATTATAGCGTGGGTAATTGTCGAATTTCGCCAAAAAAGGTACAGTAATAGTTATTTAGTGTGTGGTGTAACAGCTGTGTGTGTATGAGAATTCTCCCTGTGTTTTTGGTGTGTGTTTGGCCTAGTAACTGTGCCACGTGGTGCTGTTGTTAGGGTAACTGGTGTGACTGTTGAAACTGTTTGTATATTTGTACTGCTTTGAATCAGACGCTCTGTTGAAATCATGGGTGCTTCTGATTCACAAACAGTCCTTTGTCTTGTATGTGTCAAAAAAAAAAACAAACAAAAAAAAACCCTTTCTAAGGAATATGCTGTTTGTGATTATGGTGTAACACTGTCCCCCAAAAGATTAAAATACTCTGTGTAGCAGAGGACGGCCTCTTCTGGTAACCAGTGTTCCTGTGGATCCTTGATCCAGATTTAATACAGCAGGTTTACAGTGTTATAAATAATATGTTGGGGCTATACGAGTAGTTTCTGTATACAGATTGTTGAAACACTGCTAAATGGAACAAGCTGTGCTAAGAGGAACAATGGAGTCCATGGTAGCCCGAACTTGTTTGTCCTCTAAAACCTTAATTACAACTGCTTTGGACACCTCCCCCCCTCTTGCATCTGATTACCAACCCCTAATTCATCCTCCAGAGCCATAGTAGCCTAAAACTGGTATAGCTGGTATTTGCACTCCCCCTGCTCTATTGTCCATGCCTACCCACATACCTATCTGTTCTTTTCTTTCAAACTCTTGTATTTCTGTACAAACTGTTTTTTTGTAATTTAAATTGACTTCCTGGTAGGAGTGTATTTTAGCATTGAATTTTATTTACAGTTAAATTTTGAGGAGAATTCTTAATAACAGTAACTGAGTCTATTGGATCAGATAATTCTCAGCAATGACATTGTACCATAAACATTGAAATAGCACTAAAACTATTGAATACTGATAGTCTAAAATACAACTGGAAGAAATGATTAATGGTATAGGATGCTTTTTATCCTTTTTTTAGTTACTGGATGGGCCTAGATATCAGGGTGAGCAGTGATTAAAATAAGTAATAATAAAATAAGCACATAATTAAAGTTTATCTGCTTCATTAGATTTTAGGGAGGCACTTTAGGGCCACCTACTGGCCATCTTTGGGAGTTACATTGATATTACATTGCATAATCATCTTTAACGCTATACTGGCATATAACAGACAGAAGTAGGATTGTTTATCCTATTTTAATATATTTATTGCTATAAGGTTTTATTTTATGTATAAATATATTAAAAGTTAAGTTTTATTATTAGACCCATAAAGATTATTTTGATACAATTACCCTCTCGTGACACCTACTGGTAGGTTTTTGGTTTAACACTTTAAAAAAAAAAAAATGTTTCATCCACCAAATGCTGACTAGAAAATTAGCTCACCCCCTTCCACCTATCTTACTACTCTCAGACTGAGCAGCCTTGCCGAAGCCCTGTATTAACCCGACAGATGACTGGTACCCTCCAACCCCGACATTATCAAATGCCTCTCCGATTGACACCGGGCCCGACACACATTAATGGTGAAGGCCAGTTACAACATGCCGACCCCGTATTTGTTTATGTTCCCTTTACCACTACGGATTTGTTCAACTGAAAAAAAACCAATAACTCCTCTTACACAGACAAACCTCAAGCCATGACAGATTTGATTACCTCCATAATCCAAACGCACAATCCCACTTGGGCTGATTGCCAGCAATTGCTTATGACATTGTTTAATAACGAGGAAAGGACTCGGATTAATCAGGCGGAAATTAAAGCGCTTGAAGAAGTGGCCTGTGCACAGAATCAGGCCAACCCGGTAGCATGGGCCGCAGCTCATTACCCAAACGTAGATCCGAATTGGAATGTTAATGGTGCTGATATGGCTCACCTAAAAGCTTATAGGGAAGCCATTATTACTGGCATGAAAGCCGGAGGGAAAAAGGCGATCAATATGTCAAAGACGGCTGAGGTTTTGCAGAAATGTGATGAGTCGCCCAGTGCCTTTTATGACCAATTATTGGAGGCATACCGATTGTATACCCCCTTTAGTCCAGAGGCTCCTGAGAATTCCCCGATGGTTAACTCTGCCTTTGTCAGCCAGGCTTACGGAGATATTAAAATAAAATTGCAAAAGCTAGAAGGGTTTGTAGGGATGTCTATAACTCAACTAATGGAAATAGCAAATAAGGTTTATATGAATAGGGAGACAGAGACGAAGAAGGAAGAAGAGCGTAAGATGAGAAGGAAGGCAGATATGTTAGCGGTAGCTATCACTGGTGTAGATAGAAGGGAAAAGGAAGTGTACAGGGGAACCGAGAAAAGGGAGAATAAGTGGAATAGGGAGTCTTTAAGTAGGAATCAAAGTGCATATTGTAGAGAGGAAGGGCATTGGAAAGTGACTGTCCACAGAGGGGAGGTGGTAGACAAGAAGAGAGAAGAGGGTGAGGTGGTTATAGAGGACAAGGTAGAGGAAGTTTTGGAGGAAATAGTGGGAATAATAGAGGAAATGTTCAAGGGGACAGATATTATCTATTATTCTAGAGACCTAGAGAAAGAGAAGATAGGGACTTTGTGGGTTTGGCTGACACTGTCATGGAGGACTATTGATACCGACCGGGCTCCATCCCCCTGCGTCGAGCGGAGCCTATGGTCGATGTAGCAATAGGGGGAAAAAGGAGTTCTTTCATGATCGACACTGGTGCTGAACATTCTGTGGTAACCGACCTAGTTGCTCCTCCTTCAGGAATAACTATCACTGTAATAGGAGCAACTGGGAGGAGTGCTGCTAAACCGGTTCTCAAAAGTCGACTATGTACACTGGGAGGCCACGTAGTGCAACATCAGTTCCTTTACATGCCTGAATGTCCAGTCCAACTTCTAGGACGGAATTTGTTTTCGAAGTTACAAGCACAGATAACATTTCTGCCTAACGGAACGACATCCTTGAAGTTTAATGGACCCTCAGGTATAATGACACTATCAGTACCAAAGGAAGAAGAGTGGCGACTTTATACAGTGATGACAAGTCAAAACCCTAAGAGTGATGAATCCTTGTATAATATACCAGGAGTGTGGGCAGAAAATAACCCACCAGGACTTGCTCGCAATATCCCACCTATACGCATCGAACTAAAGCTTGGGGTTTATCCAGTAAGCCTGCGACAATACCATATACCTCAAAAGGCGAAGAAGAACATACAGTCTTATTTGGATAAGTTCATAAGGTATGGTATCCTAAAATTCTGTACTTCCCCCTGGAATACTCCATTGTTGCCTGTTCAGAAGCCTGGGTCAGATGAGTATCGTCCTGTGCAGGATTTGAGAGCAGTCAATGATGCGGTAGTAAGTATACATCCAGTTGTGCCCAATCCTTATAACCTGCTTGCCTTGATTCCGGGTGGGGCTACTTACTTTACAGTCTTGGACCTTAAAGATGCCTTCTTTTGCCTACGAATTGCTACAGAAAGCCAGTGTATCTTTGCATTCCAATGGGAAGATGCTGTAACGGGCTCGAAACGTCAGATGACCTGGACAAGATTGCCCCAAGTGTTTAAAAATTCACCTACCCTATTTGGATCAGCATTAAGTCAGGACTTATTAGATTTCAAGTCCATCCCAGGAGAATGTGTACTACTACAATACGTGGATGATTTGTTGATAGCGGCAGTTACTAAAGAGATATGCCAGCAAGCAACTTATGATTTACTGCACATTCTTTGGAAGGCAGGATACAAGGTGTCCAGGAAGAAAGCTCAGTTGTATCAGCCAACTGTCAAGTATCTGGGATTCCATATCTCTGAAGGTCAAAGGATAATGGGGCCTGAAAGAAAAGAGGCTGTATGCCAAATACCAACACCTAAGAACAGAAGACAAGTGCGAGAATCCTTGGGGGCAGCAGGCTTCTGTAGGATATGGATTCCCAGTTATGCGATACTGGCGAAACCCCTCTATGCCGCTATTAAAGGCACGGAACATGATTCCTTCCTGTGGACCATCGAATAGCAGACAGCATTTTTTAAGATGTTAAGAAGGCATTGATGAGCGCCCCCGCATTAGGTCTACCTGATCATACACGTCCATTCTACTTATATGTACACGAGCAAAGAAGGATGGCTGTGGGAGTACTGACACAGTATCTGGGATCATGGCAGCGACCTGTTGCGTATATGTCCAAACAACTGGATGCAGTAGCCAGTGGTCTTCCTCCTTGTCTAAGGGCCGTAGCTGCCACCGCCCTGTTGGTAGCAGAAGCTGACAAGCTCACTCTGGGTCAGGAACTCTATGTGCGAGTCCCGCACGCAGTACAGACGTTGCTAGACTATAAAGGTAATCATTGGTTTAGCAATAGCCGAATGACTAAATATCAAGCCATGCTATGTGAAAGTGTTAATACCCTGAATCCAGCTACCCTTTTGCCACAACGTAATGAAAGTAAACATGATTGTTTGGAGATAATGGATGAGGTGTTTTTCAAGCCAACCGGACCTTCATGATTTTCCCATTCAGGACCCGGATGTACAGTATTATACGGATGGTAGTAGCTATGTGAAAGAAGGAATTACCCGGCGGCAGGTTGTAGAGTTGGGTAAAACTATGGAGGAGGTACAGAAATGGGTACAAGATAGGTTACCTGTAAATATTTATCCACCTGTCCATTCTTACCATCCTGGAGACCAAGTTTGGATAAAGGAGTGGAACAGTGTACCGTTGGGGCCAAAGTGGAGGGGTCCTTATGCTGTTCTTTTGTCTACTCCAACAGCTATAAAGGTGGCAGAGGTGACTCCGTGGATTCATCACTCCAGGGTTAAACCAGCAGCAGATTCTTGGCATGCTATTCAAGATCCTGAGAATCCCTGCAAGATCCGGTTGAAGCGAGTGACCCAGTTAGATTAAAAGTGTTTTTTGCCAAGAGTATTGTTACAAGGGAACATCAACAAAGATCTACAAGTAGGTGTTTTGACGGCCACAATAAAGCCTGACCACCTACCAACGTTTAAGCCAGAGGAATCCTCTGTGAAGAACAGTGAGGATCAGAAGGACTCCATTCCCTGCAGCCCTCACACGCCTGGAAGCTGAGGTGCCGTCGCACGGTCGAAGAATTAGGAAGAAGATGTCAGGAGTAATGTGTTTGATGTATATATGTGTGTTTTTAATTATTCAGGAAGGTAGAGGTACCGACACACCAGGCTGCGAGGTTTGCATTAAGACTACGAAAACAGGCAATCGTATTTCCCAGACCCTTATTTGGCATTCGCAATATGAGTGCACAGAACATGTATCAAAGTGTAGATACCTAGGTACAGATTATAGTGTATGCCATATAGGAGCAGGAGAACCTAGGTGTTTTAATCCTGAGTATCAGCCCCGTACAATTTGGTTGACTATTCGGAATGAGAACGCACAGGGGAACCTGATAAATAAGACTGTACTAGAAAGCATACATTCTCCAGGTGTTTTGCTATTTGATGCATGTAAGGCGATATCAGGTAGTAGGAAGCCATGGAATGTATGTAGTGGTCTTAAATGGGAAAGAACGTATGGGTCTAATGATAAGTATATTTGTCCTAGTAATAAGCATAAGTATATAGATCCAAACTGCCTAAATAAAGACTACAATTATTGTCCGTATTGGTCCTGTGTGGGATGGGCAACCTGGGGACAGACAGTAGATAAGGATATGATTGTCACTAGATTGCCTACCAAGCCATATTGTAAGTCTATGGAGTGTAACCCAGTCCATATACTTATCAAGGACCCAGAGCTATTTATAGATAAGTTTGGGAATGTATTTGGGTTCCAAATATATGGAACAGGTTTGGATCCTGGGACGATATTATACATAGGAATAGAGACAGATACAGTGGCCCCCCAGACTCATCAGGTTTTCCATTCTTTTTATGAGGAGATGAGTGTGGAAGATAAGGTTCCCCATAATGCCAAAAACTTATTCATAGACCTAGCTGAGAGCATAGGTACTAATATGGGAGACCAATGGCCTTGGGAAGCAAAGGAGGTAATGTATTCTGGTTCTGAGACAGTTGAACAACTAATATCTTCTCAATCTGATTATCAAGTGAGTGTTAGAGGTAAATCTGAGTGGCGATTAAAGACCTCCATTATAGGTTATGTCTGTATAGCAAGGAAAGGAATAATGTTTAATACATCTGTAGGAGAATTGACTTGTTTAGGGCAAAAAGCCTATAATGACGATACAAAGGATACTATTTTCAAATGTCTCAGAACCGTCTAATCCGTTTGCAAATTATACCAATTTAAAGGATGTATGGTTTGACCTATCTGCTACATCTAGTTGGAAAGCCCCAGCAAATTTGTACTGGATTTGTGGTAAGAAAGCATATTCGGAGTTACCACAGGACTGGGAAGATGCTTGTGTATTGGGTATGCTCAAACCATCCTTCTTCTTGTTGCCAACTGAAACAGGAGAGACTTTGGGAGTTAAAGTATATGATGTAAATCATAGCAAGAAAAGGGCACCCCTAGAGATAGGTACCTGGGAAGATGATGAGTGGCCTCCCCAGCGTATTATAGATTATTATGGGCCAGCTATGTGGGCAGAGGATGGTACTTATGGATACAGAACCCCAATATATATGCTTAATCGTATTATAAGATTGCAAGCAGTAGTTGAGATAGTTACCAATGAAACATCACAAGCGCTCAATCTCCTAGCGAAGCATAACACTAGGATGAGGACAGCCATCTACCAGAATAGATTAGCTTTGGATTACCTATTTTCAGTAGAGGGAGGTATATGTGGGAAGTTTAATCTAAGCAATTGTTGTCTTCAAATAGATGATGAAGGGCAAGCAATAGCTGAGCTTACTAGCCATATGGTTAAGCTAGCACATGTACCTACTCAGGTATGGAAAGGGTATAATCCGAGTAGTTGGTTTGGTAGTTGGTATGAGCAGTTTGGAGGAATCAAGGCATTGGTAGGTGGAGTCATACTGATTTTTGATGTTGTGTCTCCTTCTGCCATGTCTGATTCCTTTGGTAATTAGGTCTATGCAGAGCATTATAGAAAGTATAGCAGAAAGAAAGGCCGCAGCACAGGTAATGGCTGTTTGCAGGTATGAAGCTCTAGATCAAGGAGAATACATGCAGGAAGAGGAATGTTGAGGGGTTCGTATCTTTAGAGGATCGCAAAGTCTAGTCTGGTTTATGGCAACTTGAGGTGTAAGCAAACTAAGATTGGTGATGCATCTGGAATTATTTTAAATCAGAAGCATCAAAGGGGGGAATGTGATGGAATTCCAGTAAAATAAAAGTTTAGCAGGCCAAGATTGCCACAAGGCACATGTAGGTACATGTGTTTGTAGTATCAGTTAGTTAGTTACACGTAGCTAAGATACTGTCATCACTGTACTGAGCATGTGCAGGAATGCAGGAACTGGAATTACGCGTCCCTCTCCTTTGTTTCAGATGAGCCACATGGTTAGACCGGATGGATGAGTTTAGACTCAATTCATTGATTAGGTTAAGGGTATGTGTGGGCGTAGCTAATTATGGGAGGAGCTACAGTGCTATATAAGGAATCTACTCTATGTATTCAGTGCTCAGATCTTTGCTGTTTTTGGTGACATAAGTCCCTCTGAGTCCCGGTCGGTGAATCAAATAAAGATCTCTTCCTTCCTGAAGAAACCTGTGTCCATCTCTCTGTGCTTGGCCTCCGTCAGTTTCCCGGTAACAGTATGTATTTGTATTCTATATTGTTGACTGATGAATCCAAGGTGGCGAAACACGTTTTAGCATTTTAAGTTTGGATTTTATTATACAGGAGATTATTTTTACTTATTAATTTCTAGTTACCTAAATCACGTTTCTTTTCTGGCAAAGCTCCTTTGGATAGTGACATCAATATCTGGGTTCCAGGTTCCAGGCTCTTATTAAGGTGAGTAGTGATGTCGCGAACACGAAATTTTTGGTTCGCGAACGGCGAACGCGAACTTCCGCAAATGTTCGTGAACCGGCGAACCGGGCAAACCGCCATTGACTTCAATGGGCAGGCGAATTTAAAAACACACAGGGACTCTTTCTGGCCACAATAGTGATGGAAAAGTTGTTTCAAGGGGACTAACA
>OW240915.1:125757868-125785852 GCA_933207985.1 Pelobates cultripes
ACAGCCCCCCATACTAACATTGCCACACACGTACACAGCCCACACACCCTACACATTCACACACTACACCCCCCCCCACACACTGAACCTTTCACACACATTGCACCACTGCTCCTATTCCCTACTACAGCCCCATATCCCAGCAGATCCCAGGTAAATTGTCAAACTGTTCTTAAATGGTTTGACTACTTACTCTGGAGCAGTAGTGGTTATTGTGCATAGATTATTTCTTTAAATAATTTACAAGTGCCCCAGTAGCCAGCCAGCCAACCCACAGGCTGGGCAGTAGCCAGCCAGTTAGCCAGCCAGTTAGCCAGCCCACAGGCCAGTAGCCAGCCCACAGGCCTACAGCAAGCCCACAGCCTGCCAGCCGCAGTCAGCAAGCCCACAGCCTGCCGGCAGTAGCCAGCAAGCCCACAGCCTGCCAGCCGCAGCAAGCAAGCCCACAGACTGCCAGCCAACAACAGTAATTAAGGTAAGAGGAGCCAACTTGGCCTAGGTATCAGTGAGCTATGTTGTGTTGCTATATTGTGAATAGGAAACCAGAGTGTTGGAGAGACCACCCTCCAGGCCCCATTAGACTCCATTGTAGTCTCTAATGGGGCCTGGAGGAGATTCTTTCTAACACACTCTCTAAAGGACACTGAGATAGCCTCTGCTAGAAATCCCCTCCATGGCCCATTAGCCCTCAATTGTAGTCTCTACTGGGGCCTGGAGGCGACTGTTTCCAGCAGGGGATATCTAATGGACGCTGAGATGGCCTCTGTTAGAAAGACCCCCTTCCAAGCCTATTAGAGTCTCTATTAGAGTCTCATTGTAGTCTCTAATGGGGCCTTGAGGGGATTCTTTCTAACACACTCTCTAAAGGACACTGAGATAGCCTCCGCTAGAAAGACCCCCTCCATGGCCCATTAGCCCTCAATTGTAGTCTCTGCTGGGGCCTCGAAGGGCTTATTGCCCTTTTGTTCCTTGTGTCTAAAGATTGTGTAGGGTGTGGCTGGAGGCGGTGCATGGAGGCGGGACAAGGGTGGCGCTTGCTGCAGAGTATGGGTAGGGCCTGTAAGGGGGCCCTTGATTTATTTTGCCCGGGGGCCCTGAGGGTTCTCAGTCCGCCCCTGTGCGGTAGTAAGTATACATCCAGTTGTGCCCAATCCTTATAACCTGCTTGCCTTGATTCCGGGTGGGGCTACTTACTTTACAGTCTTGGACCTTAAAGATGCCTTCTTTTGCCTACGAATTGCTACAGAAAGCCAGTGTATCTTTGCATTCCAATGGGAAGATGCTGTAACGGGCTCGAAACGTCAGATGACCTGGACAAGATTGCCCCAAGGGTTTAAAAATTCACCTACCCTATTTGGATCAGCATTAAGTCAGGACTTATTAGATTTCAAGTCCATCCCAGGAGAATGTGTACTACTACAATACGTGGATGATTTGTTGATAGCGGCAGTTACTAAAGAGATATGCCAGCAAGCAACTTATGATTTACTGCACATTCTTTGGAAGGCAGGATACAAGGTGTCCAGGAAGAAAGCTCAGTTGTGTCAGCCAACTGTCAAGTATCTGGGATTCCATATCTCTGAAGGTCAAAGGATAATGGGGCCTGAAAGAAAAGAGGCTGTATGCCAAATACCAACACCTAAGAATAGAAGACAAGTGCGAGAATTCTTAGGGGCAGCAGGCTTCTGTAGGATATGGATTCCCAGTTATGCGATACTGGCGAAACCCCTCTATGCCGCTATTAAAGGCACGGAACATGATTCCTTCCTGTGGACCATCGAACAGCAGAAGGCATTTGAGGATGTTAAGAAGGCATTGATGAGCGCCCCCGCATTAGGTCTACCTGATCATACACGTCCATTCTACTTATATGTACACGAGCAAAGAAGGATGGCTGTGGGAGTACTGACACAGTATCTGGGATCATGGCAACGACCTGTTGCGTATATGTCCAAACAACTGGATGCAGTAGCCAGTGGTCTTCCTCCTTGTCTAAGGGCCGTAGCTGCCACCGCCCTGTTGGTAGCAGAAGCTGACAAGCTCACTCTGGGTCAGGAACTCTATGTGCGAGTCCCGCACGCAGTACAGATGTTGCTAGACTATAAAGGTAATCATTGGTTTAGCAATAGCCGCATGACTAAACCAATAACTATGACTAAGAATATGTGGAGTGTGTAGCAGCTCTTATACCGACCCCTCTGTCCCAGTGGACTCCAGTTTATACAGCTCAAGAAGTAGAGTGGTTAAAGACTGAAGCTGGGAAATATTTGGAGAATAATTGGTATCAGTTAGAAGATGGAAGAATAGTTATTCCAGCATCACTAGCTGTAGAAATTGTCCAGAATTATCATAATGGGACACATTCTGGAAGAGATAGTATGGAAGAATCTCTTAGGAAGCATTTCTACATACCAAGATTGTCCAACTTGACTCAAGCCATTGTTCGAAGATGCGTGTCATGTGCCAAGAACAACGCAAGGCAAGGTCCAGTGAAACCACCGGGAGTCCAGTACATGGGAGGGCTTCCTATGTCCGATCTCCAAATAGACTACACGGTAATGCCCAAATCCGGCGGACATCGTTACCTACTAGTAGCTGTGTGTACCTACTCAGGATGGGTAGAGGCGTGTCCAACTCGTACAGAGAAAGCAGGAGAAGTTGTGCGATTTCTGTTGCGAGAAATAATACCCCGATATGGACTACCGTGTTCTATAGGATCAGATAATGGTCCAGCTTTTGTCCATCAGTGCCTACAACAACTGACTCATATGCTTGGTATTAAGTGGAAACTTCATGCAGCATATAGGCCTCAGAGTTCTGGGAAAGTGGAAAGGATGAACAGAACCATTAAGACCCAGTTGGCAAAAATGTGTCAAGAAACCCAACTCAAGTGGAATGTTCTTTTGCCAATAGCATTCGTAGTACACCTACCAGAAAGTTAGGTCTATCACCTTTTGAAATTATGTATGGGCGTCCACCTCCCATACTTAGTAACTTAAGGGGGGACTTGAGTCAGTTGGGAGAAGGAATTACCCAGCGGCAGGTTGTAGAGTTGGGTAAAACTATGGAGGAGGTACAGAAATGGGTACACGATAGGTTACCTGTAAATATTTATCCACCTGTCCATTCTTACCATCCAGGAGACCAAGTTTGGCTGAAGGAGTGGAACAGTGTACCGTTGGGGCCAAAGTGGAGGGGTCCTTATGCTGTTCTTTTGTCTACTCCAACAGCTATAAAGGTGGCAGAGGTGACTCCGTGGATTCATCACTCCAGGGTCAAACCAGCAGCAGATTCTTGGCAAGCTACTCAAGATCCTGAGAATCCCTGCAAGATCCGGTTGAAGCGAGTGACCCAGTTAGATTAAACGTGGTTTTTGCGAAGAGTATTGTTACAAGGGAACATCAACAAAGATCTACAAGTAGGTGTTTTGACGGCCACAATAAAGCCTGACCACCTACCAACGTTTAAGCCAGAGGAATCCTCTGTGAAGAACAGTGAGGATCAGAAGGACTCCATTCCCTGCAGCCCTCACACGCCTGGAAGCTGAGGTGCCGTCGCACGGTCGAAGAATTAGGAAGAAGATGTCAGGAGTAATGTGTTTGATGATGTATATATATGTGTTTTTAATTATTCAGGAAGGTAGAGGTACCGACACACCAGGCTGCGAGGTTTGCATTAAGACTACGAAAACAGGCAATCGTATTTCCCAGACCCTTATTTGGCATTCGCAATATGAGTGCACAGGACATGTATCAAAGTGTAGATACCTAGGTACAGATAATAGTGTATGCCATATAGGAGCAGGAGAACCTAGGTGTTTTAATCCTGAGTATCAGCCCCGTACAATTTGGTTGACTATTCGGAATGAGAACGCACAGGGGAATCTGATAAATAAGACTGTACTAGAAAGCATACATTCTCCAGGTGTTTTGCTATTTGATGCATGTAAGGCGATATCAGGTAGTAGGAAGCCATGGAATGTATGTGGTGGTCTAAATGGGAAAGAAAGTATGGGTCTAATGATAAGTATATTTGTCCTAGTAATAAGCATAAGTATATAGATCCAAACTGCCTAAATAAAGACTACAATTATTGTCCATATTGGTCCTGTGTGGAATGGGCAACCTGGGGATAGACAGTAGATAAGGATATTATTATCACTAGATTGCCTACCAAGCCATATTGTAAGTCTATGGAGTGTAACCCAGTCCATATACTTATCAAGGACCCAGAGCTATTTATAGATAGGTTTGGGAATCTATTTGGGTTCCAAATATATGGAACAGGTTTGGATCCTGGGACGATATTATACATAGGAATAGAGACAGATACAGTGGCCCCCCAGACTCATCAGGTTTTCCATTCTTTTTATGAGGAGATGAGTGTGGAAGATAAGGTTCCCCATAATGCCAAAAACTTATTCATAGACCTAGCTGAGAACATTGCTGGTAGTCTTAATGTAACCAACTGCTATGTGTGTGGAGGTACTAATATGGGAGACCAATGGCCTTGGGAAGCAAAGGAGGTAATGTATTCTGGTTCTGAGACAGTTGAACAACTAATATCTTCTCAATCTGATTATCAAGTGAGTGTTAGAGGTAAATCTGAGTGGCGATTAAAGACCTCCATTATAGGTTATGTTTGTATAGCAAGGAAAGGAATAATGTTTAATACATCTGTAGGAGAATTGACTTGTTTAGGGCAGAAAGCCTATAATGACGATACAAAGGATACTATTTGGTGGTCAGCTTCAAATGTCTCAGAACCGTCTAATCCGTTTGCAAATTATACCAATTTAAAGGATGTATGGTTGGACCTATCTGCTACATCTAGTTGGAAAGCCCCAGCAAATTTGTACTGGATTTGTGGTAAGAAAGCATATTCGGAGTTACCACAGGACTGGGAAGGGGCATGTGTATTGGGTATGCTCAAACCATCCTTCTTCTTGTTGCCAATTGAAACAGGAGAGACTTTGGGAGTTAAAGTATATGATGTAAATCATAGGAAGAAAAGGGCACCCCTAGAGATAGGTACCTGGGAAGATGATGAGTGGCCTCCCCAGCGTTTTATAGATTATTATGGGCCAGCTACGTGGGCAGAGGATGGTACTTATGGATACAGAACCCCAATATATATGCTTAATCGTATTATAAGATTGCAAGCAGTAGTTGAGATAGTTACCAATGAAACATCACAAGCGCTCAATCTCCTAGCGAAGCATAACACTAGGATGAGGACAGCCATCTACCAGAATAGATTATTTTTGGATTACCTATTGGCAGTAGAGGGAGGTGTATGTGGGAAGTTTAATCTACGCAATTGTTGTCTTCAAATAGATGATGAAGGGCAAGCAATAGCTGAGCTTACTAGCCATATGGAAAGGGTATAATCCGAGTAGTTGTTCTGGTAGCTGGTATGAGCAGTTTGGAGGAATCAAGGCATTGGTAGGTGGAGTCATACTGATTTTGATGTTGTGTCTCCTTCTGCCATGTCTGATTCCTTTGGTAATTAGGTCTATGCAGAGCATTATAGAAAGTATAGCAGAAAGAAATGGCTGTTTGCAGGTATGAAGCTCTAGATCAAGGAGAATACATGCAGGAAGAGGAATGTTGAGGGGTTCGTATCTTTAGAGGATCGCAAAGTCTAGTCTGGTTTATGGCAACTTGAGGTGTAAGCAAACTATGATTGGTGATGCATCTGGAATTATTTTAAATCAGAAGCATCAAAGGGGGGAATGTGATGGAATTCCAGTAAAATAAAAGTTTAGCAGGCCAAGATTGCCACAAGGCATATGTAGGTGCATGTGTTTGTAGTATCAGTTAGTTAGTTACACGTAGCTAAGATACTGTCATCACTGTACTGAGCATGTGCAGGAATGCAGGAACCGGAATTACGCGTCCCTCTCCTTTGTTTCAGATGAGCCACGTGGTTAGACCGGATGGATGAGTTTAGACTCTATTCATTGATTAGGTTAAGAGTATGTGTGGGCGTAGCTAATTATGGGAGGAGCTACAGTGCTATATAAGGAATGTACTCTATGTATTCAGTGCTCAGATCTTTGCTGTTTTTGGTGACATAAGTCCCTCTGAGTCCCGGTCGGTGAATCAAATAAAGATCTCTTCCTTCCTGAAGAAACCTGTGTCCATCTCTCTGTGCTTGGCCTCCGTCAGTTTCCTGGTAACAATACGGATTGTGGAGAAATAAGTAAACACTAAAAATAAAACCAAGTATCAGGAATCCTTAAATATAAAAGAGCTTCATAATATTCTTGCTCTAGGATCCATAGAGCAAGAATAGCTAGGAAAACTAGCCAAGGGTTAAATAACCCAAAAACAGAATGTTTAAAACAAAGTAAAGAAATATTATTTTTAAAGACAAAAGGTTAATCCAATGCCAAAGTCTATTATACAAACACAATAAACTAATGACATTTTAGAGTACATAGTTAAAACAATAACAACTTACATGATTGGTTTTGATGTCAAATTCCACTGTTGCTGGATGTTCAAACTCTCTATTGTTGATAGTTCTAAAACAATCATATAAATTGTGGTTGCCAGACTCTTCATTATACTAAAACAACAAGTATTTGGTCAGTTACATACAAATAATAATAATGTGAGATGCAAAATTACTAAAGACATTCAGAATATTTGAGGAACTGAGTGATTTGTGAAAACAAGATATAAACCAATGGTGTATTGGTTATATTATATCTTAATAATCAGTAAGTAACCATATCAAATTAATTACATCAAACAGTAACTAAAAGGACTCTAGGTAACCCCACATATTTTGGTATTTATCTAAAGTGCTAAAGCCTATAAATAACAAAGATTCAATGGATTTCCTCACTCTAGTCCTCTCCTTTGTGTATGTAAATAGTAGATTATCCTATAATTTTAGTAACGACAGAAGGCGAGTATTTTGCATAACTTTCTTTAATCAAAATTCCAGAAGCTCAGATTAATCATAGAATCAACTAATCGAAACAATCAAATATTCTCTAATGTTTGAGGTTCCCGTGATGTTCTTCACTCATAGTTTGATGTTGCGAGATAGAGAGAACCTGTATATGCCCTCGACACTTCCAACAGCGCTTGAGAGCGGGCCCCGTCCAGGTGGTTTATATAATGGAATGACGGGATGTTGTCTGTGTGTAATAGGATGCAGTAGTTAGATGATGGGCCAGGTTGTGTATAGCAAAAGAGCTTGCTTTCAGTTCCAGGCAGTTGATATGTTGGTCACCTTATCTAGCCACTGTCTGTTTGTGGATGAGCTCCCCATCCCAAGAGGCTGGCATCTGATTCCACCACAAAGACTGGAGATGGACAAAATGGCACTCCCAGTATTGTTGAGGCCCATGGTAGATAACCTGTGTAACGTATCACCTAGCACCCCGACTGGGTACCTCCGTTGAAGGATGCTCCTAGCGCTCCCTGAGGACTCCAAGCACTGCAGCAGACACCACAACCACCAAACCGAAGAAGCATATGAATGCTCACAAGCATCTGAATGCTGTAAGCAGCTGAACAGGAAAAGCATACAATCAGCTTACACTCCTGGCAATCAGCATACAATCCAATTTCCCCAATAACGAGAAGACACTTTGTTTTGAGGGAATTGAATTGTATGCTGATTGCCAGGAGTGTAAGCTGATTGTATGCTTTTTCTGTTCAGCTGCTTACAGCATTCATATGCTTCTCCGGTTCGGTGGTTGTGGTGTCTGCTGCAGTGCTTGGAGTCCTCAGGAAGCGCAAGGAGCATCCTTCAATGGAGGTACCCAGTCGGGGTGCCAGGTGATCCGTTACATTGGTGGCAAGTGATGGGATGGCATCCTAGTGCGAGGAGAAGAAGCTCGGAGACACTGGTAACGTTTGGAGTTACAAATTGAGGGCAACGCTAGTATCCGCACAGCGCCCCTGGCTACAGCAGGATGGAATTGGCTAGTTTTCGGTCAGCGCTCCATGATGAGTAGGAGGAGGTGGCCGCGGACTACAGGGATGCAGACAGAAAGGAACTCTGGTATGATGCCCTGGAAGATGCCCAATGGCGGAGAGGTGAGAGTCTCCCCAGTGATGAGCAGCGGCTACAGAAGTGTGTGGCGATGCGGATGTATCTATTGGGATAGCAGCCCCTGGATGAGTGGGTGACTAGAGACCCTGGAAGACTAGAGACCCTGGTATGGCGAGAGATCTGGCTAGACAACACATACCAGGCCCTCTGGTGGCATACCGTTCGACTTAACCCCTGGACGGCCGAGTACGACTTACCGGAGGGGGATGATTATGATGGCCCGGGTTTATTATGGGATGCCTTGGAGGACGACATTGATCTTGGCAGCACGGAGGGGTCTAGGTTTTGGGACATCTCCGACTACCGGATGGGCATGTATGTCTGGGTTGACAAATGCGAGGTGAGCAAAGACATGACCCACCTGGTAACAAGGGAGTGGGAGCTGGAGCAGGACTACCAACACCTGCTCAGCTTCGTGCAGCCCCAACCTACCTGACAAGCAGAACCAGACCTCATTGACTGGTCCTGGGATGACCTCCAGATGGCAAGTAGAGATGGGACCGAGGTCTCTCTACCGGCCCTACAAGGAGCCGAAGGTGTCGTCCTTCCTCCCCAGTGGCAGTGTGAGTTCCAGGGAACCGAAGGTGTCGTCCTTCCTCCCCAGCGGCAGTGTGAGTTCCAGGGAGCTGAAGGTGCTGTCCTTCCTCCCCAGTGGCAGTGTGAGTTACATGGAGCTGAAGGTGTCGTTCTTCCTCCCCAGCAGCAGTGTGAGTCACAGGGAGCCAAAGGTGCCGTCCTTCCTCCCCAGCAGCAGTGTGTCCTGCAGGAAGCAGAGACAGTCGGTCTCGCTCCTCAGGAGCAAGACAATATATTGAAAGGGGAGACAGTCGGTCCCCCTCTCCACGAGCAGAGAGAGTGTCAGGGAGAGGAGCCTGTTACCCCCTCTCCCCAGCGGCTGAAAGTGTGTAAGGGAGAGGAGCTTGTTACCCCCTCTCCCCAGTGGCAGCATAGCCCGCCAAGGGGAGACACTAAGCCCCCCACCAGCGCAGATGGGACCGTGGTCTCTGCGCCCAAGCTACAGGGAGTACGGACAGTTGGTCCTGCTCCCCAGTGGCAGAGTATTCTACCAGGAGGGGAGAGTCTCATTCCCCCTCCCCAGTGGCAGCATAGCCGACCAAGGGGAAACACTAAGCCCCCCATCAACGCAGATGGGACCGTGGTCTCTGCACCCAAGCTACAGGGAGTACGGACAGTCGGTCCCACTCCTCAGTGGCAGAGTATTCTACCAGGAAGGGAGAGTCTCGTTCCCCCTCCCCAGCAGCAGCCTAGCCCACAAAGGGGAGATGATAAGCCCCACACCGTGGTCTCTGTGGGACCGTGGTCTCTGTGCCCAAACCGCAGGGTGTAGGGACAGTTGGTCCTGTCCCCCTGCAGCAGGGATGTTTATCCAAAGGGGAGACAGCCTGTCTTCCCCTCCAGCAGCAGCCCCAGGTCCAGAGTGAGGAGCCTACTATGCCGTTCCCTCACCTGGGCTCCAACCAGGCTACTCCCGTGGTAGCGCTGGCACCAGGGCAGAGTACCACTGGTCTCTGCCCACCCAGAGGAATCCAGAGTGCTAGTACCCCTCAGAGCCGAGGTGGCACTCCTGGACCTGGACAAGCGACCCACTACTCCAGGTGTAGTAACCAATTTTTGTAGGTGGGTTATAAAGCAGATTCTGTTTTGTGGGTGGGTTGCTGGACTAACCAATGCACTGACCAACAGGAGGCCAGATACCTTGTTAGTCTTTTTGGGAAAGGGGAGAAATGTGGCGAAACCAACCTCGCCACTGGGCATTGGAGAAGCCTGTTTGCCCGCCTCCTGCCTGCTGACTATGGCCCTGGGAGATTTGGCCCTTTAAATACAGTATTTGGGCATATTGTATTTTATTATGCTGCTGCTGGCCCTTTAAGAACCATCTGGGGACATACTGTGGAGTTACTGGGTGGCCACCATTTCATGTATCAGAGGCACATGGTGAGAACAATGGATGAAGCGCATGGTCAGAACAATGGATGGCGGCCATTTAAACTCACAGACACTGTTTGGACTTTTCTACACGGTGCCATCTCGCCAGTATTTGGTGCACAGAGACATCGTGCAGTGGTTTTGGACTATACAACAGGAGACACATTATACAGTAGTTGTTTTTCACATAGCCTGTATATGTTCTGCGGAATCTGCATTAAACTGTATCTTCCAAACTACTGAACGGATATGGGTGAATTTTGGATATGTGGTTCACCCAGATCCCCCGGTTTTATGGGGTTATTGCATGTTTTGGGGTCCCTGTGATATGTTTTTTAATACTGTATTTCTCTGTCTGTGATAATTAGATTAACCATTGTGTTCAGTAATCATATCACAGGCAGAGGGGAGGATTTTGTGTGGGAGTGTCTGTGTGCAGTACTAAAGTTTGTGGACTGGGAATAAAAGAGGCTGTATGTGCCAGTACAGTCAGTTCTGCTTGACCTCAAAATGAAGTGTCGTCTCGTTATTGGGGAAATTGGATTGTATGCTGATTGCCAGGAGTGTAAGCTGATTGTATGTTTTTCCTGTTCAGCTGCTTACAGCATTCATATGCTTGAGAGCATTCATATACTTCTCCGGTTCGGTGGTCGTGGTGTCTGCTGCAGTGCTTGGAGTCCTCAGAAAGCGCTAGGAGCATCCTTCAACGGAGGTACCCAGTCGGGGTGCCAGGTGACCTGTTACAACCTGAATTAAAGTATTTTCCAAATCTCATTCCGGATAGCCACAGTCTCAGAGAGGCAGGCGGAGTACGCAGGAAATTGAGTCGACCTTGAATTCCTGAAACGGATACAACTTGAGTAAGTTCCAGCCAGTTCATCGAGATTCACTACAAAATCCAGGAACTCAAGTAAACGTATGACTGGACAGAAGTCTACTGTCTTCTTCAGGGCCAGCTAGATGTTGCTGAAGAAGCCTCCTACGTACTGCACATATTATACTGCACCTTTAGAAAACAATGTCTTGATTTCCTCATCTATGAGAGCCTCGTGTACTTTGGAGACACACATAGATAGCAGGGGGTGCAGCTGATGTGGGGGTGAAGCAAACTCAATGATGTAGCACCGTACTGTCTGTTGAATCCAAGTGTCCTATGAAATCGCTTCCCAATCCTAAAAAAAGGGACAACCTGCCTGCAGTTAACGTAGTGGAAGGACAATCGAAAAGTGTTTTTATCTGTGGGAGAAGAACCTTAGCCTCTGTTCTGGGGTACCCATGGCTTGTCAGTACCTCTAGAGAACGACGAGGTCCATAATGAGGAAACCAGTTTAGAACTAAGAGGTTGTAGGGGTAGGCCTGGGACCAGAAGCCCAAAATCAAAATTGGCTAGACCTGCCGACCAGCTTACACAAAAACACTTTGACCAGAAGGAGAGCGTAATACCTGTCTAAAGGTGAACTGAACCTTTTTGAGGGTCGTAAACAGTGAGAAGTGTTTCTTGAGCTCGGAAATGAAAGCGTCAGCAAACAGTAATCCATTGGTGGATGATCCTAGCTCCTTAGTAGTCATGTTCAAGAGCTTAGAGTCAACACTCGAAAGTGACTCTATTTGCCTTATGGTGCACAAAGCTGCATTAGTATTCCCCAGCATTCGTGTATAGCGCTCGGGTCAAGCTGGGTTTCTTGTGAGAGTGCTAAGTCCGCGAAGTAGAGTATCTTGGCTAACATACCTAGAAGGCCAAGCAGTTTATCCTGGGTCCTTCCTCCCCCGTTTTGCTGTTTCTCTCTGTAGAGCCATTCACCTCTGTGGTCTGAGTGACTTTTCAAATTAATGGCTTTGAGGTCTCAGATTCACCCAAATCCCACTGCTTAATCAAACAAGCTTATGTTTGCTGTAATGTAAATCTCTACAAATCTTGACAAATTACCACCATGGGTCAGAGAGTGGGTAAGGGACCGTAAACCCTCCACTCTACATGAAGCAGCTCGCCTGGCGGACGAGTATACGGATGCCCGCAAACTGGACAGTTCCATCAGTAAGGCTCCCGCCAGAGTGGAATACAGGCCAGCAGCACCACCAGCAGCTAACATCTATCAGCCTCCAATGAATCGGCCATCAGCACCCCCTCCGTCTGCCCAGTACCAACAGCCACCCCAGTTTAACTCACGGGATTACTCACAACCCATTCGGTGCAACCTAAGCAAACAGCGAGGGCACAAGCGACCAGAGTGCCCGATGAACAGTGCCAACCAGAACCAGTCCTGGAGGAGACCAGCCGGGGGCAATCCACGACCACCTCTCCCCGCTGCTCACTGTGTAGAGGAAGAGGAGTGCTGGGGCATCCTGCATGAGGCAGACCCTGTTCAAGCTGCCCACCGGGATAACAGACAGCACCACCGGCAATGTGTAAAGGTCAATGGGAAGGAGGTCAGTGGTCTACAGGATACCGGTGCAACCATGACTTTGCTCCAGAAGCACCTGGTATCCGAAGCCCAACATACTGGGGACACGGTCGCAGTGCGAGTAGCCGGGGGTGCCGTGTTTCGTCTACCCGTTGCCCGAGTACATTTGGATTGGGGAGTGGGGGCTAGACATGTGAATGTGGGGGTCATGAAGGACTTACCAGCAGATGTCCTCCTTGGCAATGACTTGGCGCCCCTTGTTTCAGCCTTCCTCCCAGGGGTCCCGCTGAAGTGGACACTGTCATGACCCGTGCCGCCGAGACCGGCCCACCTGCTGCTGAGACCCAGGTAAGACTCTCTACCCCGACTTGTACCTTAGACCAGGCCCCTTTAGGCTGGGATACCCCAGAGATGTACGGGAAGGAAACTAGGGAAGACCCGACGTTAGCGAAGTACAGGGCCAGGGCTGATTCTGGGGGAGAAGGGGTAGATGGAGAGCATTACGAGTGGGTGGGGGATAGGCTGTACAGCATCCCGAAACCGTCCCAGAGACCGAGTACCCCTGCGCAGAATCGACAGCTAGTGGTACCTGCAAAATACCGGCAGGAGATTCTGCCGATTGGGCATGCTGTGCCGTTAGCGGGCCATCTAGGTTCCCGCCGCACAGCTCATAGAATCACACACAACTTTTTCTGGCCTAATTTTAACCGAGATGTGCGGGTTTATTGTAGCACGTGTGAGACCTGTCAACGGGTAGGTAAGCGGGGGGATCACCCAAAGGCTAGGCTTCAGTCGATGCCTATCATTGGGGAACCCTTTTCCCGCATAGCCGTTGACATTGTGGGTCCACTGGCCAGGGCTAGTCCATCAGGTAAGAAATATATTCTTACCGTGGTGGACTATGCCACACGTTATCCAGAGGCAGTAGCGCTGTCTAATATAGAGGCAGAGATGGTTGCTGATGTCCTGGTTAAAATTTTCACTAGGGTCGGGATCCCTCAGGAGATCCTCTCCGATCAGGGAACTCAGTTCACCGCTGTGCTTACCCAGCAGCTGTGGAAGGTGTGCAGCATTAAACCGCTGCTTAGCTCACCTTATCACCCACAGACTAACGGTCTCTGCGAACGATTTAATGGCACCCTCAAACAGATGTTGAGGACCTTTACTGACACTTGCAGAGACTGGGAGCGATTCCTGCCTCATCTGCTATTTGCATACAGAGAGGTGCTCCAGGAATCTACTGGGTTCTCCCCCTTTGAGTTACTCTATGGGAGAAGGGTCCGCGGACCCCTAGATCTCATTAGAGGATACTGGGAGGGGGAGACAGAGCAAGAAGGGACCCCCATAGTACCATATGTCCTGGAACTCCGGGACCGCATGGAGAAACTATCCCTGATGGTAAGGGAGAATCTCCAGGCAGCCCAGGGGAGACAGAAGAGGTGGTACGATCGGGGTGCCCGACAGCGGGTCTTCCAGGTTGGGCAGAAGGTTCTAGTGCTCAAGCCTGTGAAGAGGAACAAGATGCAAGCATCTTGGCAGGGCCCGTATAAAGTGTTAGCTCAGGTATGTGATACTACCTATCTTATAGCCAGCTGTGCAGATGAAAGGATTCAGCGATCCTTTCATGTGAACGTGCTGAAGGAGTATCAGGAGAGACCAGAGGATGTTGAGGCAGTATGTGCCCCAGCTACTGACGACCCACAGAATTTACCCTTAGCCAACTTGTTAGAGAAGGATCCCCAGACTACTAGTCTTGTACAGCTAGGGGACCGGTTAAACCCTGCAAGACAGCTTCTGTGGGAGAAGCAGGTGACGTTCTCCCAAGAACCCGGGTACACTACCCTTGCTGTGCACAAGGTCGAGACACCCGGATAGAACCCTCTACGACAACCCCCATACCGTATTCCTGAAGCATTCCGAGAAGGAATGCGGAAGGAGATACAGGAGATGACCAGGCTGGGGGTTATCGAGCACTCAGACAGCCCTTGGGCCTCCCCTGTAGTCCTGGTACCTAAGAAGCATGGGACCACCCGGTTCTGTGTGGACTACAGGCGACTTAACGAGCGGACCACCACTGACGCCTACCCGATGCCCCGGGTAGACGAGTTATTAGACCGCATTGCCAGGGAGCGCTATCTGACCACCATTGACCTGTGTAAAGGTTATTGGCAGATCCCCCTGGCTGAGGATGCTATCCCCAAGTCGGCATTCGTCACTCCATTTGGTCTGTACCAGTTTAAGGTTGTAACGGACCATTTCGCTCACAAGGGGATAAAAACCGTTTAGGCGTTAATCCCCTACCAGCAGCTACTGCAATCACCAACCTCCCGAACTCCAACTTGCACGTATTCACCAACTCTCGAACAGCAGACACACAAACCCTGGAAGCAGCCTAACAGGAAAAGCCCTACCAACAGCTTACACTCCTGGCAATCGGCATACAGTCAAATTCCCCCCAAGAATGAGACAACACTTCACTTTGAGGGTTAAACAGGAACTCCCTGTACTGTCACATACAGTCTCTTTTATTCCCAATCCACAAACATAGTACAGCCCACAGGGCGTTACAAAACAACCAATCAATCCGTACAATACACCCAGACACTCCCACACAAAATCCTCCCCTCTGCCTGTGATATGATTACTGAACACAATGGGTAATCTCATTATCACCGGCAGAGGAATACAGTTTTTACACAATATTTATAACTTCTAAAATATACATGTCACAAACATAAAACATACATTTTCATAATCAATCCATTCAGGGGAACAACATATTAAAAAATGGCACGAATCAGACCAGGGGTTCAAAAGTTAAGGGAAAGTCCTTTGTGACTAAATGAAGCATGGCTTTCCGGCCCAAACCAGTTTCAGAGTCTTCTATCCTGGAGATTGAATTGAGAAGTAATTCAATTATCTCCCAGGACAGACACAAGACTCCATTATGCACATGGTGAGCACAAAGCATTAAAATATTATAAAATACACAAAGTCACATTTTATACATAAAACACAGACATGTCACATATCCCAAGATAGCTGGGATCTGAGCACACAAAACTACAGAATAGCGCTCAGATCCTATTCACACAGTTCAATTGCCATGGAGCCGAAGTCTTTAACTACACGAATGGGCTCCATGGCATAGCTATCTGGGTTAACACATTCACATAAAGTCTGGTCCATAGTCCAAAGGCAAGAGGCGGGCAAGCAGCCCCCTCCAAGGACACGTGGCGAGGCAGGTTTCACCACAAAGGTCATGCCATTTGGGATGAAGAATGCTCCGGCTACCTTCCAGCGTATGGTGGATAGGCTCCTCGATGGCTTCCAGGAATTTGCATGTGCATACCTGGATGAAATTGCGGTCTACAGTGAGTCCTGGGAAGAACACCTAGTACACGTGGGGGTGGTGCTGGACAAAATTCGGGCCGCAGGCCTGACCTTGAAACCAGACAAGTGCCATCTAGGCATGGCAGAAGTGCAGTACTTGGGTCACAGGGTAGGATGTGGGAGCCAGCGACCGGAGCCAGCCAAGGTAGAAGCTGTAGCTAACTGGCCCACACCTATCACCAAGACCCAAGTGCTGGCCTTCCTGGGGACGGCAGGGTATTACCGACGTTTTGTCCCCGACTACAGTACGGTTGCCAAGCCCTTGACTGACCTGACTAAGAAAAATTTACCTAAGCAGGTCCTGTGGTCTCCAGCTTGTGAAGCCGCGTTTCAGGCATTGAAGCAAGCTCTTGTGAATGCCCCTGTCCTGGCTGCCCCAGTCCCTAACAAACGTTTTCTTTTTCATACAGATGCTTCCATGTATGGACTGGGGGCTGTGCTGAGCCAGGTTGGGGAAGATGGAGGAGAGCACCCTGTCGCATACTTAAGCAGAAAGTTACTACCCCGGGAAGTGAGTTATGCGGCAGTGGAGAAGGAGTGTTTAGCCCTGGTCTGGGCACTGAAGAAGTTGAGCCCCTATTTGTATGGGCAGGAGTTTTCCCTCATCACGGACCACAATCCCCTTGTCTGGCTTAACCGGGTCTCAGGAGACAATGGCAGACTGCTGAGGTGGAGTTTGGCACTGCAGCCTTACAACTTCACCATCAGCTACCGACCCGATAAGCAGAATGGGAATGCGGATGGGTTATCCCGGCAAACAGACGTCCCTACTCCTTCCCAGTCCGGTCATCCCCAAGTTGACCCGCCAAAGGGTCAAGCCGGGTCTGCCGGAGTACTCCACAAGGGGGGAGCCGTGTGACAGACCCATCTGTATGAACTGGAATTGCTGTGTTCATCTGTTTTGCCGTTTGTATGAATTTCCCCATTCATATGCTTTGTTTAAGGGAATGTATTTTTTTGTCGAACTGAACTACCGAACGGACGGCCAGCCAGAAGAGAAGTGTGCTGCTGGTTAACCTATTGATCCCAATTAGAACGTTGCGGTTAACCACAGACACTTCTCAATTAAAACCGAATACAGGGTGGTCGTCAGTCATATGTCGACCACGAGGCGGCGGCCATTTTAACTTTGCGAAAGACCAGCGGTGTTCGACGGTTATTTTATGAAACTAAAAACGGACACTTTTTCAACCGAACACCGCTGAAGCCATCGACCTCCCCTTCTCAATCGACAAAAGAATGTGAATACCGGCCGTTCGTGAGGTTTAAAGGCACAAATGGACTTACCCCAGATAGCCTTCCCATGGAGTCAATCGCATACCGAAGAACTGTAATATACTTTGACTCCATGGCGATTGAACTATGCATATGGGATCTGAGCGCTATTGCCAATAATATGCACTGAGATGCAGGCTATCTGGGAATGTGTTATACGAATGTAATACGTTCGGCAGTTATAAAGTTATGTATTTTAATGTGTTTTGTAACTTATTATTAATTACTTCCCAATTATATCCCGAGCAGAGGGGAGGAAACTGTGATGCATGCTGGGAATATTGTGGGGCTGTATGTCTAAAATGTCCCCATGTCCTTCTGTTATTCCAGTCTCCCATTTGGTCCCCTAGGGGAGTGTCCACCAAGTGGGAGACCTGCATAAATACGGGCAGGTAGCCCACAGTAAACTCAGTTCGTGTTTTACCCTCAAAGCGGAGCTTGGTCTCGTTATTGGGGGGATTTTATTACCGGCGACTAGAGACTGCTTATTGGAATTATTTGCCGCTTGGGAGATATTGGCGTTCGGCTGATATTGGCGATTCGTGTATTTGGAGCTAATGAAGGGAAGGAGCCGTACAGGTACCGTTCGGGAGTGTGGAGTGTTCCCTGGCTGGCGGTTCGCGTGGTTATACTGCATACGCTACCAGACCACATTATTGCGAACGGGGAGCATTCACTAAACGGCGGTTTGTACATTTATTACTGGAGGTACCATAACAATATTTATACTATTTAAATATGCTGCTGATATTCATTTACATGTATATGCTATATAATATAGCCTTTGAGAATCCCTATAAATGGACAAAAGTTGTCCCGCATCTAAAATAAGTGAATATTCTAATTCCACAATTGGTGGAGCGCAAACAACAAGCAGCAAAACCGGGAACGGAAGTGAAGTTGTTTAAGAAAGAGAGGCTTGAAATGCAGTGTTTCTCCCGTAAATGAGCGGAGAAATGCTCACGAACATCATCTGAAGGCAGTAGACATTATCAAGGGGATATAAATACAGGAGCTGTGATGAAAGTTGCACACACTAAACTAAGGAAGCCACAATCGGTGAAATGCACTTCTGGGGCTTAATAAAGACTCCTCACAACTAATTGGTATTTTACATTTTATTTTTTATTTTTTTCTATTTGGTTTTTCAATATTTATTAAATTCTTAGTTCTAAGTTCCTGTATTGCCGAAATAAAGTGGTTTGGTTCTGAGCCATACAGAGCATCTACATTGAGCCAAATGTTAAACTCCAGCTTTGTGAGTATAATAGCTTGAAAATATAATCTGCATACTCTTAAAGTGTATTAACCCCTTAAGGACACATGACATGTGTGACATGTCATAATTCCCTATTATTCCAGAAGTTTGGTCCTTAAGGGGTTAAACTAGTGTATGTATTTTTCTATTCTGAGATATTTTGAGAATAAGCGGTTATTCTCTGAAATTGTAGATTATGCTAGCTTTAGTGTACCTATAATCTTAATTTTATTAATGACAGGAGCCAAATTTTTGCCTAAGTCTCTCTTTACTAGAACTCCACAGCAGCAAAACACCAGAGATTAAACAACCAATCAGAAAACAGTAAGGAGACCATATAACTCCCTTCCCAACATTCAATTTCCTCTTTCAAGCTGTGATAACAAAACACAGTCATAAGAAAAAACAACATAACATAACAATAATAGTCCATCTCTCATAGAAACAACGATTCTCCTAGGAATCTTCAACCGAATCGAAAACTTGGATGTGAGTTCATCCTGGCACCTTTACACTGAAACGAGATAAACAGAATCGAAAATTGTGATTAGCCAATGAAAGGTACATATAAAAACATGCAGCCACCCAGTGCAAAATTATAGTGAACACCACCAAGTGAACAGATCCCGGACCAGGCAGAAAATGAAAACGTATCGAAGGAAATAACCACAACGAACACTGACCAGAGATATATTTCTTTATTAATATTAAACCTACCAGATAATACAACACACAAGGGTCGGGAAAAACAAACAAAAAAAAAGGTGGGAAATATTCGCCTCCTGTCATTAATAAAATTAAGATTATAGGTACACTAAAGCTAGCATAATCTACAATTTTATAACATGACAGGAGGCTTCATATTTGCAGTTTCAACGCTCAGCCAGTAAGGCAAAGGCTGCATGTTCCTTTAGTCTGAAATAAAACTGTCGAAATGTTTCTTCTCGAGACCAGTCTGCTGAACGTAGAATATCGGCCAGGGAAGCACCTGCTACCAGGGCTCCCGATGCCGCCGCGCCACTTACCAAATGAGCGCCAAAAGAGGAGTCCACGCCGGCCAACGACAAAAGCCATCTGATCCAACGAGCCAGGGTAATGGTAGAAACCGGTTTATGTGGCCGCACGTAAGATATCAACAGTTGTCTCGATTGGGAACTTCGAAGTGGGGTAGTAACTGCCACATAACGAGACAAAGCAGAAACCACACAGAGCTTAGGAGCTTCTCGAAAAAAAGGGTAGAAAATGTCAGAGGAGTCGGACTTGGTACGTCTCGACACCAAAAAGGTCACCCCATCTGGAGAAAAGGTGAATGCGTTAATATCAAAAGCCCAGACGTCGGAGACTCGACAAAACGATACCAGGCATAAGAGAAGTGTGAACTTGGCCGATAACTGTCGTAGAGAAAGTTCCTGATTCTCCGGCCACGCCTGAATGAAATCCAAAACTCGGTGCACATCCCAGAGTGATGTATACTTAGGAGCCGGTGGACGTAACAGTCTGATTCCTCGCAATAGTCTACAAACCAATGGATCTTGTCCAATGGGCTCCCCTGAAGAGGAACATGAGCCGCTGAAATAGCCGATCTGGCAACGTTAACGGAGCGATATGACCTCCCTTGGTCAAAGAGGTAGGAAAGGAAATTCAGTACGCTGGATACAGGTGCTGTAAAGAGATAGATACTCCGTTCCATGCACCAACGACACCATATGTTCCAGGCTGACAGATAACATCTCCTCGTTCCCGGGGCCCATGAGTCCCAGAGGTGGCTTCTAGCCGATCCCGATAGCTCATAGACATTCCAGGTACCCCGGAAAGAGTCCAAGCCACAAAGTGAAGATGGCCCTCCAGTACGAGGGGGTGATGGTTGCCCCGAGAATCTGACAGGAGAAATTGTGGAGACGGGAGAAGGAGCGGGTCCTTATATGACAGCTCTAGCAATTCTGGGAACCAAGCCTGGCCTTGCCAAAGAGGTGTCAGTAACACCAACGATACCTGTTGGTGTCGTACGTGGAGAAGGATCCTGGAGATCATGAATGTGGAAATGTATAGGCTCCCTGCACCGGCCATTCCTGAAGAAAAGCATCCACTGCTGCGCACATCGGATCCGGAAGCCAGCTAAAGTAATTCGAGATCTGGAAGTTCGTCCTGGAAGTGAACAGATCCACCGTGAATGGGCCCCTCCATCGCGCCACTTCGAGAAAGACTGGTCGATGTAGATGCCAACCGCTGGCATCCCTCCAGTGTCTGGAAAACCAGTCTGCCGTCAGGTTCGACACACCCGGGAGATATTCTGCCTGGAGAGTGATATTGCGCTGAAGGCAGAAGTTGTAAATCTCCTTCGTCACGTCCGTCAGTGCCCGTGAGTGTGCTCCTCCCAGGCGGTTGATATACTGCACCGCTGATACGTTGTCCATTCTCAGCAGGATGCAGCAAGGCTCCGTATTGCGAATGAGCCCACAATCATTTCCAGACAGTTGATATGGTACCTTGTTTCCGTGCTCGACCAGGGGCCTCCCGTGGAGGCGGTCGTGCAGGTCGCTCCCCAACCCCATAGGCTTGCATCTGATTCCGGGACAAAGTCCGGGGTCGGACCGAAAATCACCTTGCCGTTCCAGGCTGACATATGCAACGGCCACCAATGAAGTTCGGTCTTGACTTCCTGCGTGATAGGGATCAGTTGGTCGTATGAGGGCTTCCTGCGGAGGAAGCGTGCCTTCAGGCATTGCATGGCCCTGTAGTGAAGGGGACCTGGGTAGATGGCTTGGATCAAAGTGGACAATAGGCCTACCACTCGTACCAGGACCCTGAGTGGGATTGTCTCCTGACTCAGGATCCGTCGGATCTCTTTTCGAATGGCCGAGATTTGGGCCCAAAATGTAACTACCTGCGTTGGTGTGAGGGCCGACTTCTCTCGGTTGACCACAAATCCTAGGGATTCAAACAAGGAGACCGCGAAGAGCGCCTGAGATTTCAGTCTGGAGGCGCCCTTGCAGAAGAGAAGCAAATCGTCCAGGTATATCAGGCACCAAATGCCCCTGGAGCGCAGGCATGCTGTTATTGGTTTCAGCTGTTTGGTGAAACACCAAGGTGCCGAGCTGAGGCCAAAGGGTAGGCAGGTGTATTGGCATGGCCTCCCTTTCCAGATGAAACATAATAATCGTCGGCAATCGGATTCCACCGGCACGGAGAGGTATGCGTCCTTCAGGTCTAGACGAGTGAACCAATCTCCTGGGCACAGTAAGTATGCCCTCCATCTTGAAGTTTTGATAGGAAACGAAGGCATTCAGGTTCCTCAGATTTATGACCGGGCGGAAATCTCCCGTCTTTTTCCTGACTAGAAGCCTCCGTCGTCCGGTGCCCATTGAACTGCCTCTTTGTCGAAAAGGGCCTGAATTTCGGCGTCTATCAGGACTTGCAGTGCTCTTGACGACACTGGGGCCGAGGGGATTACCTCCTGGATTGGGGGTGAATGAAGTCTATAACGTAACCTTGGACTGTTTGGAGTATCCAAGCGTCCGAAGAAATGTCCCACCACCTGTCGAGACAAAAACGTAACCTGCCTGCATGTAAAAGACTGGGAAAAACATGTGGTGCAACTTGTCTCACCTGTGGGCATTCTGCCCCTACCGCGTGTCCGGTTCCCTCTGCCACGGTGCGACCTCTGGGAGCTGAAGGACCTAGAGTGGTAGCTCGGGAAGAAGGATGGTGACCGGGATCATCAGTGGCTCGATGGCCAGAAGCGGCTGGAGGCACGACCCCGCTGCCTTCCAGCCCTGCCAAAAACATGAGGTGTTAGTGAGGAACACCCTCCTCATTGAAAATTGGGCCTTATTCAGGGTGGCATAGAGGTTGACGTGCCTCTGGAGCTCTTTGATGAAGGGTTCTCCAAATAGTAGCCCTTTGGCCAACGGTCCCAGTTCCTTGGATCCCAGCTCCGATAACTTAGCGTCCATGCACATGAGGTCCGGCTTCCTCCGTTCTGTGCACAATGCTACGTTAGAGTTGCCCAGCAGGCAAATGGAGCGTAATGCCCAGTCTCTTATGGCTGCAGTGTCCAGGGGGGAGCCTTGCGAAACAGCCTCATCCGCCATGGTAAGGATCCGTGTCAGCGGCCCCAATATGTCAAGCACCTTATCTTGTGCCAGACGGAGATTTCGTTCAATCCCCTTCTTGGGATCGTGCTCAGTACAGGTACAATAGGGCGAGACCATCGTGTCGAACTCGGGCGTCATAGCGACCTTGTCTGGCAAGGTGGGTCTAGGGCACTCAGCCCTCAGTCTCTTCCGAACTGCCCAATCGAGGGGTCTGCAAACCCAATAATGGATGAACTGGGCCAGGTAGGGACCACTCAGGAGACCTGGGGTGCCGGATGGTGCGTGGGTCTAATAGAGGTTCGCCCGCTGACTCCAGGAACATGTCCTCCCCAAAGGAGGAGTGTAGGTGCGTCCTGTCCTGTCGGTACGCTGACTCCTCTGGATCTTCCTCGCCCCAACCCCCTTCATCCTCTGAGGCGGATTGATCTTCCCGCCATTCATCCAGTACGGACAGGGGTGCGGGAAGGGTGAACTCTCCTCCTCTTCGGGGAAGTATCGTGGGCGCGATGAGGCGGTCGTCCGCCTGGGTCTCTTTGCAGGAGCCTTACTCTTCCGGGAACTCGGCTCAGGGCCTTCACCCTTCCAGTAGCGCTTGGAAGCGTGTGCTTGGTCTCTGTCCAGAGAGTCAGGGCTGGACTCTATCAGTGTGCGCTGAGTCTCCGATACATCCCTATCTTGGGATGACCGAGGTAGTGCGCACGAAAGCGCTTTCTCCACCGAAGCGGCAACGGCCGCGGTAATCATAGCCTGCAGGCTCTCTTGGGTAGAAGCGTCCATATCCTGACCGTAGTGTGACCCTGGGGTAGAAATGACACGCGTCACCCAGTTATTATGGGAGCAATGTATACGGACACAAATGTTATAGGGGACCCAGTATAAAAATCTCCTGTATAATATCCTAGGCCAGCGGCCGTAAAGGGTTTAGGCGTGGGTAAGCGCCGGCTTAGAAAAATGTACTGTCAGAGCAGGCCAGACAGAGGGCACAGACAGCGTAGGCCAAATTTATGGGCACAGACAAAGCAGGCCAATATGATGGGCACAGACAAAGCAGGCCAATATGATGGGCACAGACAAAGCAGGCCAGTCATAGGGGCACAGAGAAAGCAGGCCAATCTTATGGGCACAGACAAAGCAGGCCAGTCACAAGGGCACAGACAAAGCAGGCCAATCTTATGGGCACAGACAAAAACAGGCCAGTCATAGGGGCACAGGCAAAGCAGGCAAGACATAAGGGCACACATAAAGCAGGCCAGTTATAGGGGCACAGATAGCGCAGGCCAGGTCACTACTGAGAGTGTAAGGAATATAAAGGGTCACTTTATTGGAGTGTACCTCAGATGGGTCTGAAAAGCCCAATGACAATGGCTTAATGCAGGCACTTATATCCACAGTGAAACCCCCTCCATATATCATTAGAGAGAATGCTGTAGGATACACAGACATACTACACTTTAAAAAGGTCCTGGATACATAGATCCCTGTATGATTCACTGAACTGAGGACACCAGAGATATATATATACCCATTGATAGGGCAGAGGCTGTATATGCATGCACTGCTAAACATGCAGGAGGAGTAAGGGGTTTTCCCAGACCGCGGTCTATTCAGGATAGGGAACCCCTAGTATGTAGATCGTGATTTGGTGCACTCTAACAGGCGGGGGAGGGAGCGTGCGTGTAGTGCTCCCTCCTCCACTTGGCGGACACACGCGGTCCGCGGAACGATCTGGCTGCGACTGGCGACCACGTGGAGAAAGCTCCGGTCGGCCGAAGAAAAAATACACAGGACCGCTGGAGACGTACTCTGTGGTCCGAGGGTTCGGGGGGGGGGGGTTTCGGAGGAGGCAGCAAACGGCCGGCCTCTCGAAACCCCCGAGCAAAATGAAAGCCCAAAGGGGAAAAACAGGAAACAAGGGAGGGGACAGTTAAGGGGATAGAGCCCCAAAGGGAAAGAGAAGTGAATCCTCACTAACCCCTGAAAAGGGTTAGAAATGTACCCCCTAAGGAAAAAAAAGAGTCCCCAAGACAATACAACAATATAGATAATAATCATACATATACAAAATAAAATCCCAAAGCCATCCACTAATAGTAGCAGGAGGCAGTGGTACTCTGACCTTTACTGATGCAGAGCAGCAGAGAAAGAGGAAATGGAATGTTGGGAAGGAAGTTATATGGTCTCCTTACTGTTTTCTGATTGGTTGTTTACTCTCTGGTGTTTTTCTGCTGCTGAGTTCTAGTAAAGAGAGACTTAAGCAAATATGAAGCCTCCTGTCATGTTATAAAATTGCTGCATAGAAGAGAAGAGTGGTTCATCCTAATGAACCAAAAGTTCAAACCAGAGTTAGGATTATTAGCTCTGGGTGTTCTATTGCAACCAATCTTCTGACTACTTGTACAATAGAAAATCTACACAAAGGTTACCTGAGATGAGGATGTTGCCCACATATATGGTTGTCTCTTAAAATACACCAGCTGACCAATAAAACATGTCATATTAAATGTATTGTTTTTTCTGCTGTTTCTGTTCAATATTTGTGGTAGATGTAGTTTTATTGAGCCTATTTCCATGATGGCATTATCAAAGTGCTTGTGAATCTTCGTTTGAAGTTCCATCAGATTTGTGTTTATGCTAAAATCCAATTCTTTATTCATATATGCGTATTTCTGAAAAAAAACAACAACAACATATAATTCGGTTAGTTCACCAACAAAATGCATAATATGAACTGGTTATGTTTCCCTTATGCTTCCTTTAAGAGAGCCAAAGAGGCAATGCAAAATGTAAAACTGTCATTAAATTGAATAACAAGAAGAAAAAAAAAACTAAACAATAAAAACTGAACATATAGAGACAGCTGCAGCTGTTACAGGCATATTCCTTGCAGAATGACATAATTGAGAGAAAAAACATTTCTGCGCCAGTTTTCTTTTATTATTATTTGTTTCCATGTATAATTTTTATTAAAAGTTTTCATGGATAATGTGGCAAAACCAGCCACCTCAGAATGTATTTTTATGTGTGTGATACTATCCCTTTAAAGACTGTTAAAACCAAGCTGATAACTGTATATGTATATTGTGCGAACAAGAGCATTGGTATGCTGCCGGCAAGAAAGCCACCGGCATTCATACAATAGTTTCATGAACAGTGAATTTCAACACTGTTCGTGAAACGAACTAACTACCGAATGGGAGACCACACACAGGAGGTTGTGTGGCTCCCATTAAATATTGCAACGATGTTTCCTTATATAATTATTGTGATTCAGGGTGGCCGCTGTTCAGCTACCGACCACGCGGCGGTCGGCCATCTTGGATCCTTTGTTAGCCAGGCGGTATTTGGTCGTCGAGCGCCTGGAACTAAAATGGGCTACTCGACGGCATGAATACCGCTGGACTTCCAGGCCGTTCGGGAGCACCGGTCCTTCGGTAGTTTGTTCCCCTATATGCATTCGGTACTTTAAGGTGAATGTAAAATAATATGTATTTTCGTGCGGCGTTCGGTTATTGATGCTGGAATCTGAGCGGTACTTTCACAAAAGGTTTGCTCAGACCCCAGCTATCTGATGAACGGTTATTCGGTAAAATAACGTGAATAATGTGAAAGTTCTGTAATTTTGTGTAAAATGTCAGTTCTGCTGCATGGAGGGATAACCCACTTAACTGGGTATTCTAGTGGGAGTATCCCTCTCGTACAGCAGTGCATGATGGGAGAAATGTCTGGGTTGTTAAGTCCCCAATGTAGTCCCCTACTTTACAACCCCCTGGAATGTCAGTAAGGAAACCCCTTGCATGGTGAATCCCATAAATACAGTGACCTGTGATTAAAAGCTCAGTTGACTCCCAGCCTATGTGTTGTCTAGTTCTAGGGAAGGAAGGATTTATACAACGTTACCGGGATTACTGTATGCTGTACTTATTTTGCCTGGATTATTTTATGCTGTTCCTGTTACCCAGATTCTGTAGATTATACTACCTCTCCGCTACAGATAACAAAAGATATCAATCGACACAGAGATACAACATACTTCCACATGAGCGCACACACGTTGAAAACAGCATACAGTTTCGTTTTTTTTTTACATCAATAAAGTTTAGTCGTTCATACAATGGCGTTACTCAACAACTTAGTCATATACAATGCATTTGAATATTACATCTTAGACATGTCATACTGTTTAGTGTTAAAATATGTTGCACTCCTACTACTACTACTAGTTGCACTCCTACTCCTACTAATATTTAGAGAATGCATCACACTGCATATCTCTCATAGCGATCAAAACTGAAAAGAAAAAAAAGGAATAAGCAAAAAGAAAAGAGGGGAGATGGAGGGAGATGAACTGGGTCGAAGGTAGCCTTCATTAAACCAGACCACTGCATGACCCTCAACACGGAGCTCTGTCTCGTCTTTGGGGGGATTTACTGTATGCTGTTAGAGACTGATTGCCAGGAGTGTAAGCCGCTTGGGTGCTTTACCTGTTCGCCTGCTAGCAGCTATTCGTGAGGTTCTAGTTCGGGAGTTTTGAGTGCTACTTTGTATGCAGTTCGGGAGTTTAAAGCATTCCCTTGTATGCAGTTCGTGAGTTTGGAGCATTCCCTTGTATGCAGTTCGGGAGTTTGGAGCATTCCCTTGTATGCAGTTCGGGAGTTAAGGAGCATTCCATTGTATGCAGTTCGGGAGTTTGGTGTTCTGCAGTAGCTGTGCCTGTATCTCTGGAAGGGGAAGATCTTATGAACGGCAGTTTAACCCTTTTATGCCTGGGGGTGCCGTTACAGTAGTCTTGCTCAGAAATGCCTCAGACTTGAGAAAGGGAGGTTCTCCCGAAAGCTTGTCATTAAAAATTCTGTAAGTCCAATAAAAAAGCTATTACAAGATACAAATGTTATCTGTTTATATATATATATATATATATATATATATATATTAATATAGAAAGTCCTTGCACTCACGCTTTGGTAGAATGTTTGTCGGGTGCTTGAAATCCAGGAAAAATTGAAATATATGTAGATAGTGATCAGCACTCTTGGTCTTTGATGATTAAAACAAAGTTTATTGATTATCCATTAAAAGTATATAAGATTGACGTTTCAGTCCCAGCAGGGACTTTCATCAGGATCAGGCATGAATAATGTGGTAAAACAGTGCATTTATATAGAGAAAACATAGATGATATTAGTGAAAAATGATTTACCCCTGGTGCTGAGAATAGTGGGAGTGGTGCCGATAGCATTCCCCAATGTCCCATGCGCATGTGTGGACGAAGCCACGCCCCCACGTGCCGTGATGACGTCACGCGTTGCCACGGCAACTAAAATCACGCGGTGCTAAAGTCAGGAAATAGCATGCATGTGAATGAGGAGTATACCAGGTTGTTA
This sequence comes from Pelobates cultripes, assembly GCA_933207985.1. Lineage (NCBI taxonomy): Eukaryota > Metazoa > Chordata > Amphibia > Anura > Pelobatidae > Pelobates > Pelobates cultripes. The sequence continues at coordinate 125,785,695 of OW240915.1, forward strand.
TAGCAACCTGTATACATAAGTAAAATCGTGCAAGGCATAGCGGAAAAGTGATCTAAAAATCTATGTCCACAACCATTGGAAGTGCTTAAATATAGACATATAGAGAAAGAGCAGAATGTAATAATCAGCAGTGATACACTTTAGAGCACAATAATCAC
>OW240915.1:125788355-125798645 GCA_933207985.1 Pelobates cultripes
GCTGGGGAGGGAGGTCGATGCTCTCCGCTCCCTGTAACTCACCCAGGGGTTGGGGATCTGGGCCGACTGCCCAGCATCCCTGTAGGGCCTGTAGAGAGACCTCGGTCCCATCTCTACCTGCCATCAGAGGTTCCTCCCAGTATACCTCTACGATATCCTTCCAGCTGAAGGACTCTCGATCTGGCTCTGCTGCTGTGCTCTCTAGGGAGACCTCTGGATGCTGTTGAGGAAGGGGACGGGTTGTCTCTTCCCGGGACCCCTGGATGATGTGCTGGTACTTCCACTCCAGGTCACATTCCTGGGTGACTAGATACCGCAGGTCTGCTTCCAGGCCAATAGCTCTAGGGAGTCCCAGCTTGTCTTCCCGGTCATCATACAGGTCCCAGAAGCGTGAGTCTGTAGCCCTTCCAAAGTCATCATCGTCCATATTCTCCCAGAATAGATCAGGGCCATTGTAATCCCCACACTCAGGGAATTCATACTCAGCTATCTCTGGAACAAGCTGAGTCGCGTACCACTGTAGCGCCTGGTATGCGTTGTCGAGCCACAGTTCACTGTATACTAGATCCTCTAGTTTAGTCACCCACACTGGAAGGGGTTGTTTGCCCAGGAGGGGCATCCGCTCTGCCATTCGAGCCTGGATTTGCTGCCCTCTGCTGATTCTACGATCACCTCGCCAACGCTGAACTTCCTGTAGGGCTTCTTCCCACAGCTCGGCTCTGGCCTCACTTCTGTACCCACACATCTCCTCTTCTGAGACTGCCCCATCTTTCCAGGATAGGAAGCCATGCAATCTGTCGAGGAACCTCTCCTCCATTTCGGCTGCTGTGCACGGACTTGCTGGCTCCATGCTGCTCTAGGTAGGGACGCTGCGCAGTGGCTAGCGTTGCCCTCAATACTCTCTCATACGATACCAGTGCTGTTGGGGTGCTGCTCCTTGCGCTAGGACGCCATCCCACCGCTTGCCACCAAATGTTACTGGTTGCCTCCAGGCTGGCTGGAAGTTGGACCGTAGAAAAGGATGCTCCTAGCGCTCACCAAAGGACCATCAGCACCGTAGACACCATAACTACTGCGTAGCCACCATAAGTACTGCAGACTCCACGAACCACCGCTGCTGGGCTGGTATCTCGCCGTCTGCTCTGTGCCCTGGACCCGCGACCAGGCTCCAGGTTCCAGTAGGTGAACCTCTTCCTTCTGCAGAGCGAAGCAGGATCAGGAACAAGAGCTCTTACAAGAGCTCAGTAGCTAAGGGAGTATGAAGAGCATAGCAATCCCTGTAGTGATTATAGCTGTCCCCCAAAACGAGTCAAGGCTGCAAGTTAGAGGGTCAAGAAGATCTGATGTTTAATGGCACACACTCTGCTTTTATGAGATTCTGCCCATGCAAGGGAGACACCCACATAATTAGCAGTATAACCAATCGGAACAATATACATTCGGGGAAATTCCCATCCCTCAGATAATCACATAACATAATTAAAACAGAACAGTAAAAATACAGTTTTTATACATGTACTATAACTTCCAAACTACACATCCAATCTTCATAAAAATACATATTTAGAATCAATCCATTCAGGGGAGCAACATATTAAAAACTGGCACAAATCAGACAAGGGGTTCAAAAGTTAGCAAAAGTATATTTTGGGGCCTAGCTGGCAGCATGGTTTTCTGGCCCAAACCGGATTTACAGAGCCCTCTATCCTGGACAATGGGGAAAGTAATCCAATTATCCAGGGATAGAGGCAGACTCCATTAACTACATGTTAGCAAAAGACACAAAAAGACACAAAAATGCATAACTCCTATCATACTGAACAGAACCCCCACATTCAACCTATCCCCAGATGGCTTGGATCTGAGCGCTCAATATATCCAAACAGCGCTCAGATCCCACAAATACAGTCAAATCGCCATACACACTAGGTCCATAGTCATGGGGCAGAAGGCTGGCAATTAGGCTTCTCCATAACACAGGGAAGCAGGGCAATTTGTCAAATAAAATAACAGTTACAAATGGCAGTTTGTAACAACCTCTTCTTGGTTTATGGTTCGCAATGGAACCAGGCAGGGATGCCCTCTTTTTCTTATGCTTTACATTCTTACATTAGAATCTCTCTTCAATACATTAGAATAAATGCAAATATTAAAGGAATACAATACGATCATAGAGAGACAAAAATAAATCTATATTCGGATGATATTTTATTGACATTAATAGATCCTATAAGGTCCTTAGATTGTCTTCTTCAGGATTAAAGGTAAATATGGAAAAAATTTCAAATTACAAACTGAATACATCTAAGTCAATCATTATGAGTTGGAATTTAAATAAAACTGCAAAGGGCTTATTCGAAAGAGAATATACCTTTAAATGGGAAACGGACAGCATTGACTATTTGGGTATACTCCTTACCTCTCAGATAAAGAACTTAAGTAAGGCCAATTGGGAGGTCTTGTTTAAACAGACCACCAGAATGCTCGAGGAATGGAAATCTCTGGAAATCTCATGGATGGGACATATTAATGTTATAATGTTATATTCCAACATGGAACTATCTGTTTGTAGCAATTCCTATCTATCTATCTAAATCGATTTTACTTAAAATCCAGAGAATTTTCTTAAGGTATATATACCATGGGGAAAAACCAAGAATAAAAAGGAAGATACTTGAGAAAAGAATAGACAGAGGAGGCCTAGCCATCCCCGATATCAAAAATATCATGATGCTGCTCTGCTTAAACACATTCACAAGTGGTTTAAAACAGATATTAAAGGGGGCAGAGCCTAGCGTCTGAAGCGAACGGTCGCAGGGCCATGGAGCTCCGGACCTACAAGCAAAATAAACCTTATTACTGACACTCCAACCCATGCCAAAATTCTCCGGGGACGATCCTGAGACCCCGAGGCACGATGGGCAGAAAAACGAAAAAAGCGAGACATGACAAGCCCCGCCAGGGCATGGATATCGGAGAGTTATGGAGGCAGGCGCACGAGTCTGCAGGAGCCAAGATGGCGTCCCTGCACGGCGGCTGCTCATATTTCACTGACGGATCATCGGAGGATGATGGGTGAGACCCCATGGGGTCCATGCCGACCCAGTCACCAACCCAGGTGCAGCCATTCACAAAGCCTCACAACCCTGTCACAATGGAGGCGATCGGAGCACTTATGGCTGACCATCATAAGAAAATTGCAGATGATGTGGCCCTGCTCAGAGAAGACATTAAAGGCATTACCAACAGGCTGGGAGCAGTAGAAGCCTCTTCCACCGGCCACACCAACCAGATTGCAGTCCTCCAAGAAGCGATCCGAGACCTGCAGCAAAAAGCTCATGAACAGCAACTTGCCGCTCACGAAGATAAAAATCGTCCGAATAATATAAAGCTAAGGGGGGTAGCCGACACCGTTCCAGAGACCGAACTCCCACATTACTGCTAAATAGGTTCACTTGTGCACAACTTCTGATGCCTTTGACATGCCTTTACCAACCTCTACAACGCAGCGTGTAAGGTGCAAGTCGTGATACATGTCATCACTACTTTAGAAGCTGCCTAATGCATGATCGAGCACTCTTAAGCTACCTAACTTGTTTTTTTCTAAACTGTTATTCCTCACTAAACCAAAATATGTGCTACTAAATGTGATACAATCTTAAACTACTGAACTAAATGTGTTTTATAATTTACAAGTGCATTGAACACTCAAATGTTTACGCTACTCGGGCACCTAAACTATTGCAATTTTGTTATTTGTTATTTCTAACTAAAAAATGTGCCTGACAATCGATTACCACAACCTGTAATGCAAATGTTCACTAATGTACCCAGATGTCGCTGTTGTGGCGCACCAAGGCGTTCTGTTACTTTTGTGCACACCAAAAATAAAGAATTAAAAAAAAAAAACAGATATTAAAGATACCTGGTATTATCTTGAGGAATTTATGTTGGGTATTTCTGACCTTTTGGTGTTATTATGGATTGACCAAAAAAAAAACTTAATATTGTTAGAAAGTGTATGTAAAAAATGTGAGAAACATTTTTTTTGCAGGCCAAATTTTGAAATTCTGGGCCAGATTTAAGAAAGAGTATAACATAATATGGGACAATAGTATTAGGGCCAAAAGCAGCTTGAGCTTGTAAGAATACAATATGGATGATGTTAATTTATCAAGGTGGAAAAGAAATGGTATAGAGGTTATAGCAGACATTTATGACGGGGTACATATTAAACCATTCCAGGAGCTTGCCTCAAAATTCCATCTCCCTTCAAAAGATGTTTTTTTATATCTTAGGATCAAGAGCTATTTGAGAAAATGTATATGTAAAAAAGATATTGAAAAATTAGCAAGATGTTTCTTACATACTCTTCTCTCTGCTGGCGATGCAGCCAACAAGAAGGCTCTTATATACACATTTGTGGGATTTAACATTTAACATCTTGAGAAATATGATAGATATGCATCTGATAGCTTCCCCCCAATTTAAATTATTACATCTTGATTGGCCTAGATTTAAAAAAAAAAAAATGGATATATAGCTACTCATATACTAATAGCTACAAAAAAATGTATTGTAAACTTTTGGAAACAGGAGGACCCTCCAACGTGGGTAACACTTAAAGCACAAATTTATTTTCAATTAAAAATGGAGAGGGAACTCCTGCCCAAAAGTTAAATATGGATGGAATATATGGAAGAATTTTATCCAGGAAAATTAGTATATAAATATAATCTGGGTGTAATCCCCTGAATGATTAGGGGTATTAGTTACCCCCCAAAATGCTCCATTTTACATGCTGCCTCTCCCTCTTCCCATGAGCTTATATATTAGGATCCCTGGGTTGTAAATATTGTAATATATATAATATATAATATATATATATATATATATATATATATATATATATATATATATATATATATATATATTTCAAATGGGAACCTATTTTTGTCTATTTTGATTATTTCAAGGTTTGTGACCATCATTTTGTTGTCTGTTTAAATATGTTCAAATACGAGATGACCTATGAGACTTTGGATTGGGTTTGATTGTTTAATCTGGGCTCAGTAATAGAGACAATGAGATTAATGATATATTGTGATCACTAAAGTATTGCATTTTGTTGTTGTTGTTTTTTTTTTTTTTTTCTTTGTATGTCTTACCTAAAATATCTAATAAATATTTATAAACAAAAAAAAAAAAAAAAATGTGATTAATGGCATTTATTGTCCTGACAGGAAAAGTTGTGCCGAGCAGCAATCAATCCACAGGAGGGTTTGTGCTGAGCAGCAATCATGCAAATAGTAACCTGGTAACTGCCTTTGGGGTCAAAGGTCGGTTACAACCAATCAGATCCACAGGCGGGGTATTTAGGCCCAGGTCTCCTCTTGCTCTGTGCGCTGTCGTGGTTTCCCTTATGGTTGTCCGAGAACACGTTACTGATTCTGGTTTTTCTGGTTATTTGACTTTGGCATTGATATTGACTTCCATGATTTCTGGCATCCCTGACCCCTGGCTTTTCCTTATCGTTGTGTATCTTTCTGTATCCCTTGACCTCGTCTATTCCTGACTATTCTTTGGTACGTTAGTCTGGCCATTCTAAGGTCCGGTATATGTTACCTATCAGTCCTCTGTGTTACACAATTCTACATGCTTGATCATAATGTAATCCTGATACCCATACAGACTGACATGCACAAACACAAATTCTTCACAAATACACATTGTGATGTCCATTGACCCATTTAACTTCCTTCATATTTGACTGCTTTTCATGTGTTTCTGGCAGCTTCCCTGCACCTGGCCGCCTTCACTCCGTCTCAGCCCTGCCCCTGCTATGTTTCTGCCCACTTGTCCCCACTTACAGGGCAAGGGGCGGGAGCAAGAATTTGAAGTAGCTCTCGCATTGTTGCAGCAATGGGAGTGCATGTGGGGGGCCTGGCTGAGCATACTGAAGTGGATGCCTCCGGACCAGTGTTACATCAGGCACTAATCAGCAGCCATGTAAGTGCTCCCTAGTGCCAGGTGACATGGCCAGCGGCACAATTTGTATAATTATTCAAACACAGAGGTGTGGCCAAACTAGCAGTACAACAAAAAAATAACATATGCATAATATGTCCAGCTGAGAAAAAAGTTATTAAAAATAAATTCATTATGTGTCTTGATTTATAGAGTACATAATGTGCATAGGATTTTAGCTTATTTTAAAAGTTTTATAGGTTACAAAATACAAGGACTAAAATAAAATTTCAATGTGAAACAAGACATGTTTGTCTTGTAGGTTTAGTAGCCATCACAGAAAACAAAATTGCCACAAAAGTATATATTTGTATAAAGCAGACATCACAAGCTATTTACCTAAGGCTATTTTGACACTTTTTACATAGCCATTTAATCGCCAATCTCTGCTAAACAGTGGAGTAAAGTTGTGTTTTTTCTCTATTTTGACATATACACAAATAACAAGGTTTTTATAATGTGTATTTCGTAAACCTGGTGTGTGCTATTCCTGCACAGAACCCCATTTTGTGTCCAGCTCCATCTGTTGAGTATAACAATACTCCCATTGTATGTCTTTGGCCCTATTCTGTGAAGCTACAATACAATATAAGAGACAAGGCTATTTCAGTTTCTATACTTAGAATTTTTATAGATGATATGATGGGCCTATGTCTCATTTTGGGGTATTAAAGCAGTTTGACTGTTAAAATAACCTCACAAAGTGCTTACATTTGATAAAGCAGACACCCCAGGGTATCTTATATGACATATATTCTGCCTTAACTTGTCACCATTTGTTCACCAATTTATGTCAATATTTGTTGTGAGAGGAAAAAGGTGTCAATTTTCCATACATTTTTGCCTAGTATTTCTTACGCTTGATATGTGTCACTGTCATAAAATCCCCCATATTATGCTCAGTTACATCTTCTGAGTAAAACAATATGCCCAATGTATGATCTAGACACTATTTTGTCAAGTTACAGTGCTTTAAAAGAGACATGACAAGTTAAGGTTTTGATGTGTCCGTGTCCCACTTTGGAGAACTTTAGCAGGCTACATATTGCAACTGCACCATCAAGGCATACCATTTCTTAAATAAGACATCCCAGGGTATTTTAAAAGGCATATTTTGAACCTTAGTGTGAGATCATTTTTCTGCTAGCTTGTACCAAGTGTAGTGGTAATACGCATTTTTTTCTGCCTTTTTGACACACAACGTTTGCACAGTATATTTTGCAAACCTTATGTGTGCTATGGCTGTATAATATGTATATGTATAGTAATGTGTATGTTTAAATGTATGTACGTTTACCAAGTGTAACGGATCACCTGGTACTCCAACTGGGTACCTCCGTTGAAGGATGCTCCTAGCCCTTCCTGAGGACTCCAAGCACTGCAGCAGACACCAAAACCACCGAACCGTAGGAGCATGTGAATGCTCTCAAGCATGTGAATGTTGTATAGAGCCGAATAGGAAAAACCACACAAATAGGTTTACACTCCTAGCAGTCAAACTGGAACAGCATACAGTAAATCCCCCCCAAGAACGAGACAAAGCTCCGTGCTGAGGGTCAAGCAGTAGCACAACACAAATCCCTTATGCCCAAATCATGTCTTTAAAGGGCAATACATCCCAGGGGCCATAGTCACATGGCAGGAGGCTGGCAATCAGTCTTCTCCAATGCCCAGTGGCGAGGTCGGTTTCACCACACCAGGTATATGTGGACATTGAAGGGGCACATTTGAGACACAGCCATTCCAATTTTTTTTAAAAATTGAATTTTTACACTGTATCCATGCCCCATTGTGGAGTATTTTAGCAGGCTATATATTCCAACTACCCCATAAAGGCATGCCATTTCTTAAAGAAGACATCCCAGCAGGCCCGGACTAGCCATCGGGCACACCGGGCAAATGCACGGTGGGCCGCGGTGGCCATGGGCCGAGGCCGGCAGGGGAGATCACATGATCTCTCCTGCCGGTCTTTGCAGGGCCGGCACTATCTGAGCACTGGCCCTGCAGTAGTCTACAGCGGGCCGGTGGGGAGATCAGAGATCTCCCTCACTGGCCCACATGCAAGATAGTTTGGCCGCCGGGTGAGAGAGGGAGGGAGCCAGCCTGCCAACAGAGGAACCCGGCGGAGCTTTAACTTACAGCTCCGCCGGGTTCCTCTCGCGAGATTCGGAGCGTTGCCATGGCAATGCTCTGGGTCTTGCGAGAGTGAACTCTAGCCTAACAGGCTAGAGTTAACTCACCACTAGGACCACCAGGGATGGATGGCAGCCCCAGCAGCAGGATCCCCCCTCCCAGGCTAAAGGTAAGCAGGGAGGGGGGATATAATCACTAAGGGCACAGCAGCCTCACAGACACCCCTAACACTCACTCACACACACTGCACCCCTGACACTCACAGCACCCTCACTCACACACACTGCACCCCTGACACTCACAGCACCCTCACTCACACACACTGCACCCCTGACACTCACAGCACCCTCACTCACACACACTGCACCCCTGACACTCACAGCACCCTCACTCACACACGCTGCACCCCTGACACTCACAGCACCCTCACTCACACACGCTGCACCCCTGACACTCACAGCACCCTCACACACACTGCACCCCTGACACTCACAGCACCCTCACACACACACACACACACACACACACACTGAAACATAGAATGTGACGGCAGATAAGAACCATTCGGCCCATCTAGTCTGCCCAATTTTCTAAAACTTTCATTAGTCCCTAGCCTTATCTTATAGTTAGGATAGCCTTATGCCTATCCCATGCATGCTTAAACTCCTTTACTGTGTTAACCTCTACCACTTCACCTGGAAGGCTATTCCATGCATCCACTACCCTCTCAGTAAAGTAATACTTCCTGATATTATTTTTAAACCTTTGTCCCTCTAATTTAAGACTATATTCACTCTTACTTGTTGTGAGTAGTTTTCTTCTTTTAAATATAGTCTCCTCCTTTACTGTGTTGATTCCTTTTATATATTTAAATGTTTCCATCATATCCCACAATATAGTCTTTCCTCCAAGCCTTACATGTTAAGATCCTTTTTAACCTTTCACACAGTAAGTTTTATCCCACAATCCATGAACCAGTTTTAGTAGCCCTTCTCTGAACCCTCTCCTAGTATCAATATCCTTCTGAAGATACGTTACCAGTACTGTGTGCAATACTCCAAGTGAGGTCTCACCAGTGTTCTGGCCTATTGGCAAGGCACTTCCCTCTTTTTCTACTGCTAATGCCTCTCCTATACAACAAAGCATTCTGCTAGCATTTTCCTGCTGCTCTATTACATTGTCTGCCTACCTTTAAGTCATCAGAAATAATCACCCCTAAATCCCTTTCCTCAGATGTTGAGGTTAGGACTCTATCAAATATTCTGTACTCTGCCCTTGGGTTTTTACGTCCAAGATGCATTATCTTGCACTTATCTACATTAAATGTCAGCTGTCACAATTCTGACCATTTTTCTAGTTTACCTAAATCATTTGCCATTTGGCTTATCACTCCTGGAACATCAACCCTGTTACATATCTTAGTATCATCAGCAAAAAGACATACCTTACAATCAAGACCTTCTGCAATATCACTGGCAAAATATTAAAGAGGAATGGGTCCAAGTACAGATCCCTGAGGTACCCACTGGTGATAGAGTCAAACTTCAGATATATTCCATTAACTACAACCCTCTGTTGCTTACGTTACTCAGCCACTGCTTGCCTGAATTCAACAATCCGACTAAAGATTGCAGTTTATTGATAAGCCTTCTATGTGCAACAGTGTCAAAAACCTTACTGAAATCTAGGTAAGCAATGTCTACTGCACCACCTGATCTATAATTTTAGTTGCAATCAAAAATCAATAAAGTAGTTTGGCATATTGATCTCCACAGAGTAAACCCGTATTTGTCTCTGATCTTGAAATCCATGTGTTTTAGATGTTCATCAATCCTATCCTTTAACATGGTTTCCATCACTTTTCCCCCACTACTGAGTAAGGCTTACTGGCCTATAGTTGCCCGACTCCTCCCTATTACTTTTCTTGTAAATGGGCGCAACATTCGCTAACTTGCAATCTTCTAGGACTACTCCTGTTAACAATGATTGGTTAAATACATCTGTTAATGGTTTTGCTAGTACACCACTAAGCTCTTTTAATAGCTTTGGGTGTATTCCATCAGGTCCCATTGACTTATTTGTCTTTACTTTTGACAGTTGAAATGGAACCTCTTCCTCTGTAAACTCACG
>OW240915.1:125798745-125849327 GCA_933207985.1 Pelobates cultripes
TGAGTATGAAGAGCATAGCAATCCCTGTAGTGATTATAGCTGTCCCCTACAAACATGAGTCAAGGCTGCAAGTTAGAGGGTCGAGAAGATCTGATGTTTAATGGCACACACTCTGCTTTTATGAGATTCTGCCCATGCAAGGGAGACACCCACATAATTAGCAGTATAACCAATCGGAACAATATACATTCGGGGAAATTCCCATCCCTCAGATAATCACATAACATAATTAAAACAGAACAGTAAAAATACAGTTTTTTATACATGTACTATAACTTCCAAACTACACATCCAATCTTCATAAAAATACATATTTAGAATCAATCCATTCAGGGGAGCAACATATTAAAAACTGGCACAAATCAGACAAGGGGTTCAAAAGTTAGCAAAAGTGTCTTTTGGGGCCTGGCTGGCAGCATGGTTTTCTGGCCCAAACTGGTTTTACAGAGGCCTCTATCCTGGACAATGGGGAAAGTAATCCAATTATCCAGGGATAGAGGCAGACTCCATTAACCACATGTCAGCAAAAGACACAAAAAGACACAAAAATGCATAACTCCTATCATACTGAACAGAACCCCCACATTCAACCTATCCCCAGATGGCTTGGATCTGAGCGCTCAATATATCCAAACAGCGCTCAGATCCCACAAATACAGTCAAAACGCCATACACACTAGGTCCATAGTCATGGGGCAGAAGGCTGGCAATTAGGCTTCTCCATAACACAGGGAAGCAGGGCAATTTGTCAAATAAAATAACAGTTACAAATGGCAGTTTGTAACAACCTCTTCTTGGTTTATGGTTCGCAATGGAACCAGGCAGGGATGCCCTCTTTTTCTTATGCTTTACATTCTTACATTAGAATCTCTCTTCAATACATTAGAATAAATGCAAATATTAAAGGAATACAATACGATCATAGAGAGACAAAAATAAATCTATATTCGGATGATATTTTATTGACATTAATAGATCCTATAAGGTCCTTAGATTGTCTTCTTCAGGATTAAAGGTAAATATGGAAAAAATTTCAAATTACAAACTGAATACATCTAAGTCAATCATTATGAGTTGGAATTTAAATAAAACTGCAAAGGGCTTATTCGAAAGAGAATATACCTTTAAATGGGAAACGGACAGCATTGACTATTTGGGTATACTCCTTACCTCTCAGATAAAGAACTTAAGTAAGGCCAATTGGGAGGTCTTGTTTAAACAGACCACCAGAATGCTCGAGGAATGGAAATCTCTGGAAATCTCATGGATGGGACATATTAATGTTATAATGTTATATTCCAACATGGAACTATCTGTTTGTAGCAATTCCTATCTATCTATCTAAATCGATTTTACTTAAAATCCAGAGAATTTTCTTAAGGTATATATACCATGGGGAAAAACCAAGAATAAAAAGGAAGATACTTGAGAAAAGAATAGACAGAGGAGGCCTAGCCATCCCCGATATCAAAAATATCATGATGCTGCTCTGCTTAAACACATTCACAAGTGGTTTAAAACAGATATTAAAGGGGGCAGAGCCTAGCGTCTGAAGCGAACGGTCGCAGGGCCATGGAGCTCCGGACCTACAAGCAAAATAAACCTTATTACTGACACTCCAACCCATGCCAAAATTCTCCGGGGACGATCCTGAGACCCCGAGGCACGATGGGCAGAAAAACGAAAAAAGCGAGACATGACAAGCCCCGCCAGGGCATGGATATCGGAGAGTTATGGAGGCAGGCGCACGAGTCTGCAGGAGCCAAGATGGCGTCCCTGCACGGCGGCTGCTCATATTTCACTGACGGATCATCGGAGGATGATGGGTGAGACCCCATGGGGTCCATGCCGACCCAGTCACCAACCCAGGTGCAGCCATTCACAAAGCCTCACAACCCTGTCACAATGGAGGCGATCGGAGCACTTATGGCTGACCATCATAAGAAAATTGCAGATGATGTGGCCCTGCTCAGAGAAGACATTAAAGGCATTACCAACAGGCTGGGAGCAGTAGAAGCCTCTTCCACCGGCCACACCAACCAGATTGCAGTCCTCCAAGAAGCGATCCGAGACCTGCAGCAAAAAGCTCATGAACAGCAACTTGCCGCTCACGAAGATAAAAATCGTCCGAATAATATAAAGCTAAGGGGGGTAGCCGACACCGTTCCAGAGACCGAACTCCCACATTTCGTCAGGAGATTACTTACAGAGCTACTAACCCCAAAAGCAGCGAAAGCAACCACCTTGGAAGGCATATTCCGCATACCGCGTCCAGCAAAGGCCCCACCAACTGCAACAGGGGACCTAATAATCCAATTTCCTAGAAACCGTTAGAGGACAGCCCTTTGAGGGAATGACCCTCTCATTTTACGCGGAACTGTCGGGAGGGACACTGGCGTGGAGGAGACACATGAGCCTATTCACAGCTCTCCTGCGCCTCCATCAAATACGGTACCGCTGGGGACCTGGTCGCACCCTCACCATTGAAGCAGGAGGTAACAAACATACTCTTCACAACATGCAAGAGGCCAGCGGGACGTTGAGTCTACTTGGCCTCCCCACGGAATCACTAGCACTGACGACACGACCAGCATGCCCAACGCACCCACAAAGAAAATACTCAGCCGATGCCCCGGAGTTTGTACCCCGAAGAACAACCACGGACCCATACACCAAGGCCACCACTTGAAACAGGACATACCTTGCAGGACTTGCATAGAGAACTGTACAACACTATAAATACCCTCCGACAACCCAAAAGTCCGACCTGTGCACCATGGGGGGGGGCGCCAAGCCTAACAATCGGACTAACATAGTTGAACTACATCGGTACATTTAATTTATTTTTATTTTTGTAATGTTATGTAATTGAAAACCACTCTTAAGCAAAGCTGGTGTATGCGTTTCCTATTTGTACACTGACCTTTGGGACATGGAAAGCCTAATCCTGTATGACTTCTATTGGCTGCCAAATTAGGTAGCCCCTACAGATTTAGTGTACAGATTTATTTTTATGGGCCTTAGCTCACATACCTGAACAACCAGCCTTGGTTAAAGACACCAGTCAGTTGGTTCTATTATATGTTTATACATTAGCCATGTAACCACAACACACTTAACATGATGCCTTAAAGGAATACTATAATATTAATCTCTGGTGGACGACACAGCTCAGGCACCTATGCCAACATTTTCACCCTCCACTCACGAGCATATTAAACCCACCGTGACATCTCATGTAAGCCATCGGCACCAGAAATCTGTCACCACACATACTCTTGTCACGGGGGAACGCCAGGCCTGCTGCAGACTCTCCACTCATACGCATAGGCCCAACTTTCACACGCAGGCTACCAAAGCCACACATAATTAACATTTAGCTATTAATGAATAGCCTCTACACATTGAATGCCGTTCAATGCCTACAAAAAGTAACACACTCCAAACGCACGGTATATAGGCCTAGACTATACAATAGGGCATATCTATAATTACATTCTTACTGCTAAATAGGTTCACTTGTGCACAACTTCTGATGCCTTTGACATGCCTTTACCAACCTCTACAACGCAGCGTGTAAGGTGCAAGTCGTGATACATGTCATCACTACTTTAGAAGCTGCCTAATGCATGATCGAGCACTCTTAAGCTACCTAACTTGTTTTTTTCTAAACTGTTATTCCTCACTAAACCAAAATATGTGCTACTAAATGTGATACAATCTTAAACTACTGAACTAAATGTGTTTTATAATTTACAAGTGCATTGAACACTCAAATGTTTACGCTACTCGGGCACCTAAACTATTGCAATTTTGTTATTTGTTATTTCTAACTAAAAAATGTGCCTGACAATCGATTACCACAACCTGTAATGCAAATGTTCACTAATGTACCCAGATGTCGCTGTTGTGGCGCACCAAGGCGTTCTGTTACTTTTGTGCACACCAAAAATAAAGAATTAAAAAAAAAAAACAGATATTAAAGATACCTGGTATTATCTTGAGGAATTTATGTTGGGTATTTCTGACCTTTTGGTGTTATTATGGATTGACCAAAAAAAAAACTTAATATTGTTAGAAAGTGTATGTAAAAAATGTGAGAAACATTTTTTTTGCAGGCCAAATTTTGAAATTCTGGGCCAGATTTAAGAAAGAGTATAACATAATATGGGACAATAGTATTAGGGCCAAAAGCAGCTTGAGCTTGTAAGAATACAATATGGATGATGTTAATTTATCAAGGTGGAAAAGAAATGGTATAGAGGTTATAGCAGACATTTATGACGGGGTACATATTAAACCATTCCAGGAGCTTGCCTCAAAATTCCATCTCCCTTCAAAAGATGTTTTTTTATATCTTAGGATCAAGAGCTATTTGAGAAAATGTATATGTAAAAAAGATATTGAAAAATTAGCAAGATGTTTCTTACATACTCTTCTCTCTGCTGGCGATGCAGCCAACAAGAAGGCTCTTATATACACATTTGTGGGATTTAACATTTAACATCTTGAGAAATATGATAGATATGCATCTGATAGCTTCCCCCCAATTTAAATTATTACATCTTGATTGGCCTAGATTTAAAAAAAAAAAAATGGATATATAGCTACTCATATACTAATAGCTACAAAAAAATGTATTGTAAACTTTTGGAAACAGGAGGACCCTCCAACGTGGGTAACACTTAAAGCACAAATTTATTTTCAATTAAAAATGGAGAGGGAACTCCTGCCCAAAAGTTAAATATGGATGGAATATATGGAAGAATTTTATCCAGGAAAATTAGTATATAAATATAATCTGGGTGTAATCCCCTGAATGATTAGGGGTATTAGTTACCCCCCAAAATGCTCCATTTTACATGCTGCCTCTCCCTCTTCCCATGAGCTTATATATTAGGATCCCTGGGTTGTAAATATTGTAATATATATAATATATAATATATATATATATATATATATATATATATATATATATATATATATATATATATATATTTCAAATGGGAACCTATTTTTGTCTATTTTGATTATTTCAAGGTTTGTGACCATCATTTTGTTGTCTGTTTAAATATGTTCAAATACGAGATGACCTATGAGACTTTGGATTGGGTTTGATTGTTTAATCTGGGCTCAGTAATAGAGACAATGAGATTAATGATATATTGTGATCACTAAAGTATTGCATTTTGTTGTTGTTGTTTTTTTTTTTTTTTTCTTTGTATGTCTTACCTAAAATATCTAATAAATATTTATAAACAAAAAAAAAAAAAAAAATGTGATTAATGGCATTTATTGTCCTGACAGGAAAAGTTGTGCCGAGCAGCAATCAATCCACAGGAGGGTTTGTGCTGAGCAGCAATCATGCAAATAGTAACCTGGTAACTGCCTTTGGGGTCAAAGGTCGGTTACAACCAATCAGATCCACAGGCGGGGTATTTAGGCCCAGGTCTCCTCTTGCTCTGTGCGCTGTCGTGGTTTCCCTTATGGTTGTCCGAGAACACGTTACTGATTCTGGTTTTTCTGGTTATTTGACTTTGGCATTGATATTGACTTCCATGATTTCTGGCATCCCTGACCCCTGGCTTTTCCTTATCGTTGTGTATCTTTCTGTATCCCTTGACCTCGTCTATTCCTGACTATTCTTTGGTACGTTAGTCTGGCCATTCTAAGGTCCGGTATATGTTACCTATCAGTCCTCTGTGTTACACAATTCTACATGCTTGATCATAATGTAATCCTGATACCCATACAGACTGACATGCACAAACACAAATTCTTCACAAATACACATTGTGATGTCCATTGACCCATTTAACTTCCTTCATATTTGACTGCTTTTCATGTGTTTCTGGCAGCTTCCCTGCACCTGGCCGCCTTCACTCCGTCTCAGCCCTGCCCCTGCTATGTTTCTGCCCACTTGTCCCCACTTACAGGGCAAGGGGCGGGAGCAAGAATTTGAAGTAGCTCTCGCATTGTTGCAGCAATGGGAGTGCATGTGGGGGGCCTGGCTGAGCATACTGAAGTGGATGCCTCCGGACCAGTGTTACATCAGGCACTAATCAGCAGCCATGTAAGTGCTCCCTAGTGCCAGGTGACATGGCCAGCGGCACAATTTGTATAATTATTCAAACACAGAGGTGTGGCCAAACTAGCAGTACAACAAAAAAATAACATATGCATAATATGTCCAGCTGAGAAAAAAGTTATTAAAAATAAATTCATTATGTGTCTTGATTTATAGAGTACATAATGTGCATAGGATTTTAGCTTATTTTAAAAGTTTTATAGGTTACAAAATACAAGGACTAAAATAAAATTTCAATGTGAAACAAGACATGTTTGTCTTGTAGGTTTAGTAGCCATCACAGAAAACAAAATTGCCACAAAAGTATATATTTGTATAAAGCAGACATCACAAGCTATTTACCTAAGGCTATTTTGACACTTTTTACATAGCCATTTAATCGCCAATCTCTGCTAAACAGTGGAGTAAAGTTGTGTTTTTTCTCTATTTTGACATATACACAAATAACAAGGTTTTTATAATGTGTATTTCGTAAACCTGGTGTGTGCTATTCCTGCACAGAACCCCATTTTGTGTCCAGCTCCATCTGTTGAGTATAACAATACTCCCATTGTATGTCTTTGGCCCTATTCTGTGAAGCTACAATACAATATAAGAGACAAGGCTATTTCAGTTTCTATACTTAGAATTTTTATAGATGATATGATGGGCCTATGTCTCATTTTGGGGTATTAAAGCAGTTTGACTGTTAAAATAACCTCACAAAGTGCTTACATTTGATAAAGCAGACACCCCAGGGTATCTTATATGACATATATTCTGCCTTAACTTGTCACCATTTGTTCACCAATTTATGTCAATATTTGTTGTGAGAGGAAAAAGGTGTCAATTTTCCATACATTTTTGCCTAGTATTTCTTACGCTTGATATGTGTCACTGTCATAAAATCCCCCATATTATGCTCAGTTACATCTTCTGAGTAAAACAATATGCCCAATGTATGATCTAGACACTATTTTGTCAAGTTACAGTGCTTTAAAAGAGACATGACAAGTTAAGGTTTTGATGTGTCCGTGTCCCACTTTGGAGAACTTTAGCAGGCTACATATTGCAACTGCACCATCAAGGCATACCATTTCTTAAATAAGACATCCCAGGGTATTTTAAAAGGCATATTTTGAACCTTAGTGTGAGATCATTTTTCTGCTAGCTTGTACCAAGTGTAGTGGTAATACGCATTTTTTTCTGCCTTTTTGACACACAACGTTTGCACAGTATATTTTGCAAACCTTATGTGTGCTATGGCTGTATAATATGTATATGCATAGTAATGTGTATGTTTAAATGTATGTACGTTTACCAAGTGTAACGGATCACCTGGTACTCCAACTGGGTACCTCCGTTGAAGGATGCTCCTAGCACATCCTGAGGACTCCAAGCACTGCAGCAGACACCAAAACCACCGAACCGTAGGAGCATGTGAATGCTCTCAAGCATGTGAATGTTGTATAGAGCCGAATAGGAAAAACCACACAAATAGGTTTACACTCCTAGCAGTCAAACTGGAACAGCATACAGTAAATCCCCCCCAAGAACGAGACAAAGCTCCGTGCTGAGGGTCAAGCAGTAGCACAACACAAATCCCTTATGCCCAAATCATGTCTTTAAAGGGCAATACATCCCAGGGGCCATAGTCACATGGCAGGAGGCTGGCAATCAGTCTTCTCCAATGCCCAGTGGCGAGGTCGGTTTCACCACACCAGGTATATGTGGACATTGAAGGGGCACATTTGAGACACAGCCATTCCAATTTTTTTTAAAAATTGAATTTTTACACTGTATCCATGCCCCATTGTGGAGTATTTTAGCAGGCTATATATTCCAACTACCCCATAAAGGCATGCCATTTCTTAAAGAAGACATCCCAGCAGGCCCGGACTAGCCATCGGGCACACCGGGCAAATGCACGGTGGGCCGCGGTGGCCATGGGCCGAGGCCGGCAGGGGAGATCACATGATCTCTCCTGCCGGTCTTTGCAGGGCCGGCACTATCTGAGCACTGGCCCTGCAGTAGTCTACAGCGGGCCGGTGGGGAGATCAGAGATCTCCCTCACTGGCCCACATGCAAGATAGTTTGGCCGCCGGGTGAGAGAGGGAGGGAGCCAGCCTGCCAACAGAGGAACCCGGCGGAGCTTTAACTTACAGCTCCGCCGGGTTCCTCTCGCGAGATTCGGAGCGTTGCCATGGCAATGCTCTGGGTCTTGCGAGAGTGAACTCTAGCCTAACAGGCTAGAGTTAACTCACCACTAGGACCACCAGGGATGGATGGCAGCCCCAGCAGCAGGATCCCCCCTCCCAGGCTAAAGGTAAGCAGGGAGGGGGGATATAATCACTAAGGGCACAGCAGCCTCACAGACACCCCTAACACTCACTCACACACACTGCACCCCTGACACTCACAGCACCCTCACTCACACACACTGCACCCCTGACACTCACAGCACCCTCACTCACACACACTGCACCCCTGACACTCACAGCACCCTCACTCACACACGCTGCACCCCTGACACTCACAGCACCCTCACTCACACACGCTGCACCCCTGACACTCACAGCACCCTCACACACACTGCACCCCTGACACTCACAGCACCCTCACACACACACACACACACACACACACACTGAAACATAGAATGTGACGGCAGATAAGAACCATTCGGCCCATCTAGTCTGCCCAATTTTCTAAATACTTTCATTAGTCCCTAGCCTTATCTTATAGTTAGATAGCCTTATGCCTATCCCATGCATGCTTAAACTCCTTCACTGTGTTAACCTCTACCACTTCAGCTGGAAGGCTATTCCATGCATCCACTACCCTCTCAGTAAAGGGTACTTCCTGATATTATTTTTAAACCTTTGTCCCTCTAATTTAAGACTATGTCCTCTTGTTGTGGTAGTTTTTCTTCTTTTAAATATAGTCTCCTCCTTTACTGTGTTGATTCCTTTATATATTTAAATGTTTCTATCATATCCCCCCTGTCTCGTCTTTCCTCCAAGCTATACATGTTAAGATCCTTTAACCTTTCCTGGTAAGTTTTATCCCGCAATCCATGAACCAGTTTAGTAGCCCTTCTCTGAACCTCTCTAAGGTATCAATATCCTTCTGAAGATACGGTCTCCAGTACTGTGTACAATACTCCAAGTGAGGTCTCACCAGTGTTCTGTACAATGGCATGAGCACTTCTTTCTACTGCTAATACCTCTCCCTACACAACCAAGCATTCTGCTAGCATTTCCTGCTGCTCTATTACATTGTCTGCCTACCTTTAAGTCATCAGAAATAATCACCCCTAAATCCCTTTCCTCATATGTTGAGGTTAGGACTCTATCAAATATTCTGTACTCTGCCCTTGGGTTTTTACGTCCAAGATGCATTATCTTGCACTTATCCATATTAAATGTCAGTTGCCACAATTCTGACTATTTTTCTAGTTTACCTAAATCATTTGTCATTTGGCTTATCCCTCCTGGAACATCAACCCTGTTACATATCTTAGTATCATCAGCAAAAAGACATACCTTACCATCAAGACCTTCTGCAATATCACTAATAAAAATATTAAAGAGAATGGGTCCAAGTACAGATCCCTGAGGTACCCCACTGGTGACAAGTCCAAGCTTCGAATATATATTCCATTAACTACAACCCTCTGTTGCCTGTCACTCAGCCACTGCCTTACCCATTCAACAATATTGGAATCCAAATTTAAAGATTGCAGTTTATTGATAAGCCTTCTATGTACAACAGTGTCAAAAGCCTTACTGAAATCTAGGTAAGCAATGTCTACTGCACCACCCTGATCTATAATTTTAGTTACCCAATCAAAAAAATCAATAAGATTAGTTTGGCATGATCTCCCTGAAGTAAACCCCATGTTGTCTCTGATCTTGAAATCCATGTGTTTTTAGATGTTCATCAATCCTATCCTTTAACATGGTTTCCATCACTTTCCCCACTACTGAAGTAAGGCTTACTGGCCTATAGTTGCCCGACTGCTCCCTATTACCTTTCTTGTGAATGGGCACAACATTCGCTAACTTCCAATCTTCTGGGACTACTCCTGTTAGCAATGATTGGTTAAATAAATCTGTTAATGGTTTTGCTAGTACACCACTAAGCTCTTTTAATAGCTTTAGGTGTATTCCATCAGGTCCCATTGACTTATTTGTCTTTACTTTTGACAGTTGAAATAGAACCTCTTCCTCTGTAAACTCACGTGTAATAAATGACTCATTTATCCTTTTTTCTCAACTGAGGTCCCTTTCCTTCATTTTCTTCTGTAAATACAGAACAAAAATATTCATTGAGGCAGTCAGCCTGACCTTTATCCTCTTCTAAATACCTTCCTTCTTTTGTTTTTAATCTAACTAATCCTTGTTTTACTTTTATTTTCTCATTTATGTATCTAAAAAATGTTTTATCCCCCTTTTTTACTGACTGTGCTATTTTCTCTTCTGTGTGTGATTTGGAAGCTCTTATAACTTGCTTAGCCCCTGACACTGCACCCCTGACACTCACAGCGCATACACACACACACTGCACCCCTGACACTCACAGCGCATACACACACACACTGCACCCCTAACACTTACTGCACCCTCACACACACATTGCACCCCTAACACTTAAAGCACCCTCACACACACACACTGCACCCCTGACACTCACAGCACACACACACTGCACCCCTAACACTTACAGCACCCTCACAGACAGACACACACACACTGCACCCCTAACACTTACAGCACACACACACACACTGCACCCCTAACACTTACAGCACACACACACACACTGCACCCCTGACACTCACAGCACACACTCACTGCACCCCTGACACGCACAGCACACACACACTGCACCCCTGACACACACAGCTTCCTCACACGCACATAGCACCCTCACGCAAACACAGTACCCAATCACACACAACACACACAACACCCTTACCCACATAGCACAATAACGCAAACACAGCACCCATCACTCACACACTAAACACCTCACAGACACTGCACCCCTCTCGCACACACACTACACCCCTTACACACATACATTGCACAATATGCTTTCCTAGCATTTTTGTCTCCTGGTATCCCAACTATGGAGACACCAGAGACAAATTTCAAGCAAACACAGTGCAAGCATGTTATTGAATTTGCTTGCGCTCTGTGCATGGTCTACCCTGGAAGAGCATTGAACCAACATGCTCACTTTGTGATGGGGCGTGCTTGTCATTGGTGATGACAAAACACACCCTATCTGGCCCCGCCCCCTTTGTAGTGGGCCGCTGTAATTAAAAAATGCCCGGGCCGAATTTTCTTCCCAGTCCGGCCCTGCATCACAGGGTATTTGAAATGGCATATATTGAACCTTAGCGTAGGATCATTTTTCCGCTAGCTTGTACCAAGTGTAGTGGTAATAAGCATTTCTTCTGCCTTTTTGACACACAAAGTGAGTTTGCACAATATATGTTGTAAACCTTATGTGTGCTACAGTGTAAAGCTGAAAAAGGTAATAAGCGCACACAATAAGGAGTTGTTACCTCATACATACATTACTCTTGCTTTTCAATAACATAAATATTTCCTATACACAACATAGTGTAATCTCTATATCCTCTCTGTGAGAAGGTGTCAGAATTCACAACACTCACAATTTTCTGAGCCCATTAAAGTTGGCTTGGGACTTAAAGAGCATGTGTGTCTCTTTATGGACACAGGGTAGCTTCCTCCAATAGTGAAGTCCCACAAAGTGTAAAATTGCCAAAATCAGGAACTCCAAGAAGAGGTGAATAGCTAAAAATTATTTATTATGTATAAAATAACATATACAATAAAAGATGCACAACATGTTTCATGTGTCTTCCTTAGATGCTGTTGAATATTGCACTTATCTAAACATACTTTTATTTATTTATTTATATATATATATATATATATATATATATATATATATATACACTAATTGACAATTAATCACACATGTTAAATAAAACAGTCCCATTACAAAATATGGTCCGAACCGGATACGTATTTTGCCACCCCCAAAGTGGCGACATGTCCAGTTTGGATACATATCTCTGCCATATTGTTAACCTCTTAGTGTGGATAACAATCACTTAAATAGAAATAAAGGGAGCATATATTAGATATACAAATCCAGAAGTAACTTTCTCCCTTCTTTAAAGTAGGATCTACTGCATGCTTTCCAAGTCTTTTTACGATATTAGCCACCGTCTTGTAAGTCTCATTTCGTCACTTCCTGTGACGTATCGGGTGTAACCTCCAAGACCTGTAGCGTCACTTTCTGTGACGTCTTTACTCACAGTAGTTCGTTTCTGACAAGTAGTCATGTTGTTCAAAATAGTTGATGCAAATAAGGTCATTAGAGTCTTTTAAGCCGAAGCCACCGCCACCATATTTAAAGAGGTATCAAGTCCAAAGCATCATAAAAGAGAAAAAGTTAAAGCTTTTTAAAGGCACAAAAGATGATAAAATCTAAAAGGGAAACATATACTTAAAACAAAATTATATTTTAAAACCATATGAACCCAAGATAAAAATAAAGAAATAAAAAAAAGAAGTAAAGGTGCATTATAGACTTGAATGAGGAGGGGAAGAAGGGGAGAAAAAAAGTTCATAAAATAGGTTTGATTTCAAAATCAATATTTAATCATTTGGGAGCTAAAGTACGTAGCTCAAAGATCCATACTTAACTTAGCAATATCCCCTCCTCTCCAGTGCATATTACCTTTTTTAATTGCACAGAATTCTAGATGTCTTGGGTCTGACAATTTTTTTTTTTTCTAAAAAAATATCTAGATACACTATGGTTTAAGCCTTTTTTTCGTATTTCTAACATGTTCTAACACTCATTCTTACTTTTATGGGTCTAGATGTCTTACTTATATACTGTAGTGCAGTACAGTAGATAGATAACGTTCTGAGAGTGACATGTGAGAAGGGATTTGATTTTATATTCTTTTTTGGTAATAGCAGAATGAAAACTGAAAACAATATTATATATTCTCGTATTTGACATGCATTACACATCCCACAATGAAAAAAGCCTATATGTTCCTGCAACCAATCTGTTAAAAAATTTGTAGGGACATTGTCTTTTACAAAGCTTTGTATTAGGATTTGTTTTAAGTTTTTTGCACCTCTAAAAATAAATCTTGTATGTCATCTTCATGTTGAAGGATATGCCAATTTTTGTTAATCACTTTTTTAACAGTGCCCATGTTACTAGAGCAATTAAAAATAAATGGAATTTGTTAATTTTTCTTTGTCTTTCTTTCTGTGTTGGAGCAGGGTGATCTATCCAAATTGGCAACTGTGTCTATATTATTTTGAAAGTCTTAGCTATTATATCCTTTTTGTTCAAACTGTTTTTTTAAAACAGCAGACTGGGTAAAAAAAAATACTCCTGGTCTGTACAGTTCCTGCAAATCCTTAGGTATATTTGATAACCAGGGGTGGTGATGGCAACTCTCTAGTTCAATATAACTGTTGACATCAACCTGTTTGAAAAAAGTGTGAGTCATAAGTGCATTGTTAGAAACATAAATATTTAAATCTAAAAAATCAATGCTCAAATCACTGACACTTTTAGTAAGAAGAATGCCCCAGTCATTAATGTTAAGATGGTTAAAATTTATTAAAAGACTCGCTAGATCCCTTCCAAATGATGTTGTCTATATACCTCTTATATAGGACCAAGTTTGCACCACATTCATGTCCCTGATGGATAAAATATTTTTCCTTAATATGCCATAAAAAGGTTGGCATTACTTGGTGCAATCTTGGTCCCCATTGCACTGCCTTTTATTTGCAAAAGTAAATCCTCTTCAAACCAAAAATAATTATGATTTCAAATCATTTTGATCCCCTCTAAAATAAATGTCCTTTGTTCTTCCGTATATTGATTTGATAAATTTAGATACATTTCTACAACCTTGCAACCTTTTTCATGTTCTATAATTATATAGAGGCTGGTAACGTCACACATTTTTAAATGATAGTCTTCATTCCATTTAAAATTATTTAAAATATTTAAAAGACTCTTAGAGTC
Organism: Pelobates cultripes; assembly: GCA_933207985.1. Lineage (NCBI taxonomy): Eukaryota > Metazoa > Chordata > Amphibia > Anura > Pelobatidae > Pelobates > Pelobates cultripes. The sequence goes on from OW240915.1 coordinate 125,812,919, forward strand.
TTGTAGAAATATGGGACTGTCTTAACTAGGGGTTGTAGATGAAAAAGTAGTTATAGGTTGACCCGGGGGACTATTAGGGTCTTTGTGCACCTTAGGCAAAACAATCATTACTGGAATCTTTGGGTTTTCTAGATATAAAAAGGAAAACTCATTTTTGTTAAGAATGTTATTTTCTATACCCCTTTCTTTTCCTTTTTTTAAATTCCCTTTAATGTCATTAGTGGGGTCTTTTTTATGTTTTCTATATGCAGTTTCATCTCCAAGTTGTCATTTTTTTTATGTGTCCTTGTCTAAAATGACAACCATCCCCCCCCTTATCTGCTGGTTTAATTATAATTGAGGTGTCTTTCATCAATAAGTCTATAGTTTTTCTTTCTTTGATAGATAAATTCTATCCAAATTTTTAAAGGGGTTTTATGTTATAAGTGTCCTCTAAACAAGACCCGTTCAAAGACTTTGATATTACCTAATTTAAAAAAAAGAAGGGTAAAAATTGGATTTCTTTTTGAGATTAGAATGAATATTCTCAGGGGATTCACTATTTAGGTCACCATCTTTAGTGAGGATATGATCACCTGTTTTCTCTTAAAAAAAACCCAAAAAAACATAAGGCATAATTTTCTAGTGTAGCGATTTAAATCTAGAAATGTTTCATACTTATTGACTGGGCAACTTGGTTCAAACTTAAAACTTTTAGTTACAACTTTGGTCTGGGTTGGTGATAAAACTTTTTTGGATAGATTAAAAACGTTTATATCATTATTCTCTGCCTTCTTCTTTCTGATATAGTTTCTTCCTCCTCTTTTTCCTCCTCTGACCTTCTGTACCTTTTCCTCTGGGTTTATTTTGCTGTATTTTCCCATCTTACTCTTTGGCCTAAAAAAACTTCCTCATTTTTGTCATTCTCATAATTTCTTAGTACCTCAAAAGATTTTTTAAGGGGATACAAGGAGAGTTTCTCTTTGGAAAATATGATTTCCTTTTGGAGTTTATCCTCTCCTCCCTCTGTTTTCTAGGAATTGGAGATTTTTAGGGATAGCAAATTCACTACATTGGGACTGGTAGTTTCTTTGTATAGGTCTCAGGTCCTCTCTCTTTGTTTTAAGAGGTCTACTATTAGTGCTTTTCTTATATGGGGACACTGTTACTTTAGATGTAGACGTTAATTGGGGATCGCGCATCACCTTGGTATATGCTACATTTCATGTTTACTTGAGTTATTGTCCTGGAATTGGCTTTTTCGAGTTGTATTCCACTTGCCCATCAAATTATTGACGAAGGCTCTTATTGTCTTGCTGACCTTGTAGAGAGCCAAACATTCCAGTATCCATGTGTGTAGAATTGTGTTATTGGTTATTGTGTTATTGGCTTTCTTGTAATCAATCCATGCCGTTCACAGATTGGTCTGTCTGGTCTTAGAATGGCTTGTGATTGCTTGGTCTACCAGTAGTTGGTGTTTTTTAATTTGTAATTTTATTGGTTTTCAAGTATTTAGGGTACAGAAAAAAGAAAAGTGCAATGAGGAAATCATTTCAAACATGTCAAAACAGCAATACAATTGTGCATCGTATGCATGGAGGGGGTTACAGAAAGCAAAAGGGGTGGTTAACAGGTCACAGTGTGTGGTACAATGGTAAATATCACTGTTCGGCAGCGCAGTGCCGTTATTTTGTCGGTTACATATTCATATTACAATTAGTGATGCACCGAACGGTTTGCTGGCAAATAGTTCCTGGCGAACATAGCATGTTCGCGTTCACCACGGCGGGCGAACATATGCGCGGTTCGATCCGCCCCCTATAAGTCATCATTGAGTAAACTTTGACCCTGTACCTCACAGTCAGCAGACACATTCCAGCAAATTAGCAGCACACCCTACCTAGCAGACCATCCCACCTACTGGAAGGCATCCATTTTACATTCATTCTCAAGCTGCATGCTTAGTGAGAGGAGGGAAAGTGTAGCTGCTGTTGATTAGATAGCGAAATGCATAGCTAGGTTAGGGTATACAGTGTCCACTACAGTCCTGAAGGACTCATCTGATCTCTGCTGTAAGGACAGCACCCCAAAAAGCCCTTTTTAGGGCTAGAACATCAGTCTGCTTTTTTTTTTTTCTGTGTAATGTAATTGCAGTTGCCTGCCTGCCAGCTTCTGTGTCAGGCTCACAGTGGATACTGTGCCCAGTGCCACCACTCACTCACTGGTGTCACAATAGCTTGCATTTAAAAAAAATATATATTTTTTCACTATAATAGATTGAATAGCAGTTAGTTGTCTGCCAGCTTCTGTGTCAGCTCACAGTGGATACTGTGCCCAGTGCCACCACTCACTCACTGGTGTCACAATAGCTTGCATTTAAAAACCAAAAAACTTTTTTCACTGTTATAGATTGAATAGCAGTTAGTTGTCTCAAAGCGGGTGTGTCAGGCTCACTGTGGATACTGTGCCCAGTGCCACCACTCACTCACTGGTGTCACAATAGCTTGCATTTAAAAACAAAAAACTTTTTTCACTGTTATAGATTGAATAGCAGTCAGTGTCCTTAAAGCGGGTGTGTTAAGCTCACAGTGGATACTGTGCCCAGTGCCACCACTCACTGGTGTCACAATAGCTTACATTTAAAAACAAAAAACTTTTTTCACTGTTATAGATTGAATAGCAGTTAGTTGTCTCAAAGCGGGTGTGTCAGGCTCACAGTGGATACTGTGCCCAGTGCCACCACTCACTCACTGGTGTCACAATAGCTTGCATTTAAAAACAAAAACTTTTTTCACTGTTATAGATTGAATAGCAGTTAGTTGTCTCAAAGCGGGTGTGTCAGGCTCACAGTGGATACTGTGCCCAGTGCCACCACTCACTCACTGGTGTCACAATAGTGTGCATTCAAAAACCAAAAAACGTTTTTCACTGTTATAGATTGAATAGCAGTTAGTTGTCTCAAAGCGGGTGTGTCAAGCTCACAGTGGATACTGTGCCCAGTGCCACCACTCACTCACTGGTGTCACAATAGCTTGCATTTAAAACCAAAAAACTTTTTTCACTGTTATAGATTGAATAGCAGTTAGTTGTCTGCCAGCGTCTATGTCAGGCTCACAGTGGATACTATGCCCAGTGCCACCACTCACTCACTGGTGTAACAATAGCTTACATTTAAAACCCAAAAACTTTTTTCACTGTTATAGATTGAATAGCAGTTAGTTGTCTCAAAGCGTCTGTGTCAGGCTCACAGTGGATACTGTGCCCAGTGCCACCACTCACTCACTGGTGTCACAATAGCTTGCATTTAAAAACAAAAAACTTTTTTCACTGTTATAGATTGAATAGCAGTTAGTTGTCTCAAAGCGGGTGTGTCGGGCTCACAGTGGATACTGTGCACAGTGCCACCACTCACTCACTGGTGTCACAATAGCTTGCATTTAAAAACAAAAAACTTTTTTCACTGTTATAGATTGAATAGCAGTTAGTTGTCTCAAAGCGGGTGTGTCAGCCCTACAGCGTGTACTCTGCCAGTTCACAGTGCCACTCTTATCTGGTGTCACAATAGCGTGCATTTAAAAACCAAAAAACTTTTTCACTGTGATAGATTGAATAGCAGTTAGTTGTCTCAAAGCGGGTGTGTCAGCCCTACAGCGTGTACTCTGCCAGTTCACAGTGCCACTCTTATCTGGTGTCACAATAGCGTGCATTTAAAACCCAAAAAACTTTTTTCACTGTTATAGATTGAATAGCAGTTAGTTGTCTCAAAGCGGGTGTGTCAGGCTCACGGTGGATACTGTGCCCAGTGCCACCACTCACTCACTGGTGTCACAATAGCGTGCATTTAAAAACCAAAAAACTTTTTTCACTGTTATAGATTGAATAGCAGTTAGTTGTCTTCAAGCGGGTGTGTCAGGCCTACAACGTGTACTCTGCCAGTTCACAGTGCCACTCATATCTGGTGTCACAATGGCTTGCATTTAAAAACAAAAAACTTTTTTCACTGTTATAGATTGAATAGCAGTTAGTTGTCTCAAGGCGGGTGTGTCAGACTCACAGTGGATACTGTGCCCAGTGCCACCACTCACTCACTGGTGTCACAAAAGCTTGCATTTAAAACCAAAAAACTTTTTTCACTGTTATAGATTGAATAGCAGTTAGTTGTCTGCCAGCGTCTGTGTCAGGCTCACAGTGGATACTATGCCCAGTGCCACCACTCACTCACTGGTGTCACAATAGCGTGCATTTAAAACCCAAAAACTTTTTTCACTGTTATAGATTGAATAGCAGTTAGTTGTCTCAAAGCGTCTGTGTCAGGCTCACAGTGGATACTGTGCCCAGTGCCACCACTCACTCACTGGTGTCACAATAGCTTGCATTTAAAACCAAAAAACTTTTTTCACTGTTATAGATTGAATAGCAGTTAGTTGTCTGCCAGCGTCTGTGTCAGGCTCACAGTGGATACTGTGCCCAGTGCCACCACTCACTTACTGGTGTCACAATAGCTTGCATTTAAAACCCAAAAACTTTTTTCACTGTTATAGATTGAATAGCAGTTAGTTGTCTCAAAGCGTCTGTGTCAGGCTCACAGTGGATACTGTGCCCAGTGCCACCACTCACTCACTGGTGTCACAATAGCTTGCATTTAAAAACAAAAAACTTTTTTCACTGTTATAGATTGAATAGCAGTTAGTTGTCTGCCAGCGTCTGTGTCAGGCTCACAGTGGATACTGTGCCCAGTGCCACCACTCACTCACTGGTGTCACAATAGCTTGCATTTAAAAACAAAAAATGTTTTTCACTGTTATAGATTGAATAGCAGTTAGTTGTCTCAAAGCGGGTGTGTCAGGCTCACAGTGGATACTGTGCCCAAGTGCCACCACTCACTTACTGGTGTCACAATAGCTTGCATTTAAAAACAAAAAACTTTTTTCACTGTTATAGATTGAATAGCAGTTAGTTGTCTCAAAGCGGGTGTGTCAGGCTCACAGTGGATACTGTGCCCAGTGCCACCACTCACTCACTGGTGTCACAATAGCTTGCATTTAAAACCAAAAAACGTTTTTCACTGTTATAGATTGAATAGCAGTTAGTTGTCTGCCAGCATCTATGTCAGGCTCACAGTGGATACTATGCCCAGTGCCACCACTCACTCACTGGTGTCACAATAGCTTACATTTAAAACCCAAAAACTTTTTTCACTGTTATAGATTGAATAGCAGTTAGTTGTCTCAAAGCGTCTGTGTCATTCTCACAGTGGATACTGTGCCCAGTGCCACCACTCACTCACTGGTGTCACAATAGCTTGCATTTAAAACCAAAAAAACTTTTTTCAATGTTATAGATTGAATAGCAGTTAGTAGTCTCAAAGCGGGTGTGTCAGGCTCACAGTGGATACTGTGCCCAGTGCCATCAGTCACTCACTGGTGTCACAATAGCTTGCATTTAAAACCAAAAAATGTTTTTCACTGTTATAGATTGAATATAAAAGTGGCCTCTTTGAGAGAAATATTTCCCACAATCAGAACAAAAATAAGGTTTCTCTCCTGTATGGCTTCTCAAATGATGCTTAAGATTGGAAGCGGCTGAAAAGCATTTCTCACACTCAGAACAAAAATATTTTTTTTTAACATTCTCTCCACTTTGAACGAAATGACGTTTGGGAAGAGATTTTGTATGAGTAGGTTTTTCATGTACGATAAGGGAACATGATTTAGATCCTTGGTAAGTTTTGCGAGATCCAATAGTGTGTATGTAGGGGGAACAGTCAATCCATATCTGCCAAGTGACCCTATGTAGGGGGAACAGTCTCTATTCTGCTCTGTGTCAGTGTGTATCAGGGGCTCTGAGGACTGGTGTCAATCCTTATCTGCCAAGTGACCCTATGTAGGAGGAACAGTCTCTATTCTGCTCTGTGTCAGTGTGTATCATGATCTCTGAGGACAGGTGTCAATCCATATCTGCCAAGTGACCCTATGTAGGAGGAACAGTCTCTATTCTGCTCTGTGTCAGTGTGTATCAGGGGCTCTCAGGACAGGTGTCAATCCATATGTCAAGGTGTCAATATGCCATATGTCAGGTGTCAATCCATATCCATTGTGATTTAGGAATGTTAGGTGATTTATGCCCTTTATGGATTAAGACCAGACTCTGCATCAACTGTTTAATTTTCCATGGGAGTTTTGCCATGGATCCCCCTCCGGCATGCCACAGTCCAGATGTTAGTCCCCTTGAAACAACTTTTCCATCACTATTGTGGCCAGAAAGAGTCCCTGTGTGTTTTAAAGTTTGCCTGCCCATTGAAGTCTATGGCGGTTCGCCCGGTTCGCGAACATTTGCGGTAGTTTGCGTTTGCCGTTCGCGAACCGAAAATTTCGGGTTCGCGGCATCACTAATTACAATTGGTCAACAGATTTTCAACGTGGGTGATTACTCCTTGAGTATGAGCCATCGATTTCTTGATGTACACAATACACTTGTGTTTACGAGGGTGACCCCTGGTCTTAGGGTGGTATTGGACATTTACTATTTTTTGGGTAGTTTCTCCTGCTCCTATGGGCTTATGTTCCATTGTGCGCATTATGTGTATGCAGATCCACCCAGGGTTTCCAGGTGATTTGCAATGTTTGTGTTTCTACACTATTGGTTAAGGCCATTCATTTGTATATATGGTATTGCTGTATTTTGTCCCAGAGTTGGGTTTTTGAGGGGCATATTTGTGATTTCTAGTTTAGTGCCAGTAGGTTCCTGGTGGCCAGGAGTATGATAGCACACACTTGTTTGTGTCTCTTAGTGAAATATATGGGAAATAGAAGAAGTAGGTATGTCTGCGGGTCTTTTGGAAGGGTAGGGATTTGTAATTTTGGCTACTGCTGGTGGAGCGCTAACATTAGTTTTGCTTTGCTGGAGTTATACGTGCGTCATTAGTCGTATGTATGTGAAGAGAGCGTTAGTTGGTAGATGCCATTGGGTTTGTAGGTCTGCAAATGGCATCACCCCTTTGTTATCCAGTAATTGCTGGATATGGGTGACTCCCGCTGAGACCCACTGCTTTAGTGGGATGTGTGGGGTCGTAGCCTCTAGGGTAGTCAGGGGCGCACTGACATGGAAATGGTCCTTGCAGTCTAGTGTGTTCATGTACGTATCCCATATGTTAAAGGACCACTATAGTGCCAGGAAAACATACTCGTTTTCCTGGCACTATAGTGCCCTGAGGGTGTCCCAACCCTCAGGGACCCCCTCCTGCCCGGCTCTGGGAAGAGGAAAGGGTTAAAAACGTACCTTTTTCCAGCGCCGGGCGGGGAGCTCTCCTCCTCCTCTCCGTCTCCATTCCTCCCATTCGGCTGAATGCGAACGCGCAGCAAGAGCTGCGCGCGCATTCATCCGGTCGCATAGGAAAGCATTCTCAATGCTTTCCTATGGACGCTTGCGTGCTCTCACTGTGATTTTCACAGTGAGAATCACGCAAGCGCCTCTAGCGGCTGTCAATGAGACAGCCACTAGAGGCTTTGGAGGAAGGATTAACCCATTTACAAACTGCTATGTTTATAAAATAATGGGTTAATCCTAGCTGGACCTGGCACCCAGACCACTTCATTAAGCTGAAGTGGTCTAGGTGCCTAGAGTGGTCCTTTAAGTGTAAACCTCATGGTGGGAAGTAAATCTATCTTAAGGGTTTCTGAGGTGTTTTGGTGTCCACATATAGTCTACAATATTGTGTCCCTGAATCTGTGGGTTCTCCATGTCCACCCACTGTAGTGTCCCTACAGGTGAGTGCAGGAGTATGCCTGCTGCTAGTGCCGAGGCTTTATAGTATTGGCTGACATTTGGGAGGCCTACTCCGCCTTGTTTGACATGGGTCTGCAGTACTCTGCTAGGCATTCTGGGTTTTTTGTTGCCCCAGATGTACGAGTTGCGGGTGGTTTGGAGCGTATTGAGTAGGGTTTGTGGTATTTTAAGGGTATTTTAAGGGAGAGCATTCAAAAAACATAGAATTTTGGGTAGTATTGTCATTTTGTATGCATTAATTCTCGGTAAACAGGAGATGTTCGTATGAGACCAATTCAGGGTTTCTGTTTTGCAAATATGTGGCAGGGGTAGGTAGTTATGTTTTATTACTGCAGCAATGGATGTTGCAATTTTTAAGTATGTAAGAGAGGAAGACCTCCAGTTGAAATGGTAATGTGCTTTCATAAGGTTTATCTGTTCTTTGGGCAGGCCGATTGGTAGCGCCTGGGTTTTGTCTTGGTTTAGACGGTAGTGGGAAACTAGGCCACATTCTTCCAGGGTTTTCATAACGTGCGGCAGAGAGTGTTCTGGGTCTAACAGGGACACTAAAACATCATCAGCGAATAACGCTAGTTTATGTTCCCTTCCTAGCACCCGAACCCCCTTGATGTGTGGATGTGTGCGTATTTGTAATGCAGGGGGATCCAGTGATAAAATGTACAGTAGAAGGGACAAGGGGCATCCCAGGCATGTCCCGTTTGTAATGTGGAATTTTGGAGAGGAACCCTCTGTTGGACACCTTGGCCCCAATCCTAATTATGATCTTGGGTGGGGGGTCCTATTTCTTCAGGACTTTGGACATGTATGCCCAATTGAGGCGGTCAAAGGCCTGCTCCGCATCTAGTGCCAGGAGAAGGCCTCCGGTCGCACGGCCCTCCACGGCTGCTAGTATGTTGAGGATCCTTTGGCTTTTAACAAACCCTGATTGGTCGTTACATACTAATTGGACAAGGAGTGGGTCCACTTTGTTGCTGAGGATTTTGGCATACAATTTAGCCTCTCCATTTAATAGGGATATGGGCCGGAAGTTTTTATACACTGTGGGAAGTTTGCCGGGCTTGGGCAGGGTGGAAATATGGGCTAGGAGTGTTTCTGTAGGTTGTGTGCCTCTCGCACTGCTTTGACGGTGCAGGTCTAATAAATTTGGGGAGAGGATATGGGCAAATTCTTTGTAGTACCTATTGGGAAGACCGTCTGGTCCCAGTGATTGGTGAGCTGGTAGGACTGCTATTACTTGTGTGATTTCCTCTAATGGGTTGTTTTAGGTTCTGCACTGCGGTCGGCGTCAAGTCGGCTATAAGTCGGCTAGAAACCCATCTATTTCTGCTGTGGTCAGGATATGCATATTTTTGTCGTCTCGCAAGTTGTACAGTTTACTATAATGTGATGCAAACTCATTTACAATATTCCCCGGGGTCTATGATTTTGTGACCCCGATCATCTTAGAGGTAGGCGATCCGGGACGCACTTGTTTTTTGTTTGAGCTGTGATGCCAATTTGGCTCCAGCTTTGTTGCCCGCCGCAAAGAATTTATGCTTGGATCTTTGAAGGAGGTACGTAGTTATGGCCAGCTCTATATCTCGTAATTTAGTTTGTAGATGAAGTAGGTTGTGTTGTGTGTCAGGAGAGGGAGAGTGTTTATTCCTGTGTGTCAGTAGTTTAATCTCATTGATGAGGCTTATGTACTGCGTTTGCTCGGTTCTCTTAATATGTCTGCCATGCTTAATGAAGCTGCCTCTGATGACCACTTTATGTGCTAGCCATATAATTTCTGGATCAGTGTCTGGTGTGACATTATCTGCAAAGTAATGTTGCATGTCTAGTGTGACTTGTGATATTATGTGTGGGTTGTTGAGCAACGATTCGTTTAGTCTCCATGAGGTTTGACCACTGATGGAGAACCTGTCTGAGTGTCAGCGTGATGGGAGTGTGGTCTGACCACGAGATGATGCCCATGTCTAGTACTTTCGTGAGGGATGTAGTTTTGATAAAAATTCTGGCAATTCTGTAGCTGTTGTGAGCCGGTGTGTGGCATGTGAAGTCAGTTTGGGAGGGATGCATGATCCTCCAGGGGTCTACATAGTCCTGTGTTAAGAGAGTGTCACAGATGTTTGAGGTGGCAGAGGACACTGTGTCTGAGGCCAATGAGTCTCTAATGAAGTCTAAGAGAAAATTGGTATCACCTCCAGGTATCACCTCCCCAGTAGTTTGTGTTTTGATCCACTGGTGTTGTTTCCAATCCCCTTCTGAGTATTGCTCATATATTGACTCATATTCCCTTGGATCTTGGAGGCTACAATGCCTGACAGGAGTTTCCATGTTGTGGGGAGGCAGGTTATTGGTAGGTAGTTGGATGGTATTGTTCCCTTGTGAGGGTCCTTCATGATCAGTATTGTTCTGCCTTGTGTTAGCCAGTCAGGGTGGGAGTCTGTTGCTAGTAGCTGGTTCATTTGTGCTGCTAGACATTCATGCAGCGCTGTTAACTCCTTAATCCAGTAGTTCTGGATCATATCAGGTCCTGGGGCTGACAAACTCTTCATGTGTGCTGCTCTCTGTTGGATATATTTGACTGTGATGGTGACTGGTTCTGGCAGCATGCAGTGGTCTGGTTTCAGGTCCAGTAGCTACTGGGCCTCGGTGTTATGAGATATTCTTCCAGTACTGTTCAGTCTCAACGCTGGGTTAGTTTGATTATCTTAGCCTCTGCTTCTCTGGTGTATCTGCTCAGTCTGGTTGTCAGTGCTGTCAGTCTATGCTTAGTTGTTAACAGTGCCTCTGGTATGGGCATATCCTTGTACTATGTATTAACTTTATTTATTTAATTATTTATATAAACCTGCTACTGATTTTAATGTTGAGGCTGATTTTGATGTTGTGGCTGATTAGTGTATAAAGAAAATTATGAAAAAATATGTATTAGTCTTAATATCTCGAGTAAATGTGTACCCACTTTCAAAAGCATTGAAAATGTTATTTATTAATATAATTTATTTGTTTTGCAGGAGGAAATTGTTGATATTGTTTCATTGCTATTAGACCTATTAAGGATTTCAAAACAGGTATGTATAGCCATGTAGTAGACACAAGTGTCAACAGATTTTATTTTATGAACAAATTAACTAACTATTGTGACATTTAATTAACAGTTTTCAGAAAACAAAAATGCTAATTAATAGTCAATCTTAAAGAACCAAACTGTATTTGTGGTCATTATTTAGATATTTTTAGTGCACAAAAAGTTGCTCATTTTTAGTCAAAAATAAACATGTTTTACATTTGCTAACTCTGTTTCCCCCTTCTTGTAACAGAAAGCAAAACTAATTTTGCTAAGGGAATCTGGTTTTATTGTGTGGTGTGCTATGTATGACTGTTTATAACTTAATATATTCTATACATATACACACACAGACAGACATATATACTGTGTGTATATGTGTGTGTGTATGTATATGTGTGTATGTATGTGTGTATATAATGTATGTATGTTTTTTTTTTGGTTTTTTTACACGTCAAAACTGGCCTTAGTGTATGCCTCTTAGTCTCAAGAGTGGTTTTGTCTAGTACAAAATAATCTTTTTTTTTTCTTTTGCTCTTTTATTAACTCAATCCTAAAGCAAACTTAAAAAGAATAGAAAGGGAGGAGGGGAGGAGGGGGGGGGGGGTTAAGTGTATATGCCTATTTATTTTCTAATTATTAATCTCCATTATCAAAAGCCTCCTAATAGCTATCTAATCATAATCCTTCCACTGAGCCAGCCAGGGCTCCCATATCTTAAAATAGTAATCTCTTTTCCCCTGAGCTTCCCAGTGGGTTTCCTCCATTTCCCTCATCTTTTCAACTCTCTGTATCCATTGTTCCTTGGTTGGTGCTGTGACGAGACCAATCTCGCCACTGTGCATTGGAGGAGCCTGGTTGCCCGCCTGCTGCCTTTAGACTATGGCCCCATGTTGAAACGCTTGATTTTCCCCCGCGAAGACATGAAAGCCGGGTCATTCAGTGCTTGCCCTGTTTGAGCGGTGATACCCCAGATAGCTATGCCATGGAGCCCATTCGTATAACGAAAGACTGTGAGAAAGACTTTGGCTCCATGGCAATTGAACTGTATGTGTGTGCTCTGAGCGCCATTCAGTAATAATGTGCACTCAGATCTGAGCTATCTGGGGATATGTTGAATGTACCTGTTTTGTGCAGTGGCTGCACAGTTATATGTTTTTATGTGAATGTGATGCATACTTTTCAAGTTATGAATAATGTGGAAAAATTGTATTTCTCTGCTTGTGATAATTACAGTACCCATTGTGTAAGGTAATTGTATCACAGGCAGAGGGGAGGATTTTGTGTGGGAGTGTCTGAGTGTATTGTATGTGTTTATTGGTTGTGTTCCAAAACCCTGTGGGTGGTACTAATGTGTAAGAATGTGTACATAAGCACAATAAACCCACAGCTCTGTCTGTTCACTGCTTGACCCTCAACACAGAGCTTTGTCTCGTTCTTGGGGGGATTTATTGTATGCTGTTCCAGTTTGACTGCTAGGAGTGTAAACCTATCTGTATGGTTTTTCCTATTCAGCTGTTTACAGCATTCATATGGCTTCCTGTTCGGCGAATTGGAGTTCTGCAGTAGCTGTGCCTGTGTCTCTGGAGGGGAAGATCTACTAAACGGCGGTTTAACCCTTTTATGCCTGGGGGTGCCGTTAAAATTGGTGGCAAGCGGCGGGATCATTCCTAAAGCCAGAAAGACAGCTACAGGAGACACCATTTCTTTGGATTTTACAATTTGAGGGCAATGCATGTCCCAGTACAGCGACCCTGACAGCACCAGGATGGAACCAGCAGTGGAGTATGATGAGGGTGTCATGGATGACCGAGATGCAGTTCGCAAAGGCATCTGGTACCAGGCACTGGGTATTGTGGAGTACCAGCGGGGCGAGAGACTCCCCAAGGAAGACCAGCGATTGCAGAAGCGACTAGCCCTGCGGATGCCCTTCCTGGGAGAGCAGCCCCTGGATGAATGGGTGAAGGAATTGGAGTTCCGGGTATAGCAGGAGATGTGGCTGGAAGATGCCTACCAGGCGCTCTGGTGGTATGGGGCACAGTACCTGCCCTGGACAGCCGAGCATGACAAGCCAGAGGGAGAGGAGTTTGATGGTCCTGGCTTGTTATGGGAGGCTTTTTCAGAGCCTGAGTTTGGGAGCCCTACACAAGCCCGGTTCAGTGGTCTCTTGGAGTGGAGGGAGAGCAGGTATGACTGCAAGACCTGGTCCACCTAGTGACCTGGTCCACCTAGTGACCCGAGAGATGGAGCTGGAGCAGGGCTACCAAGACCTGTTCCACTCCAGTGAGAAGGCTCAGCAGGGAAGCGGAGACCCAGATCCAGACCCATTCAGCTGGGTAGATATTGCAGAGTATTACTGGGAAGAACCCCAGGTGGCTGGTGGAGATGGGACTGAGGTCTCTCCACTGGTCCTGCAGGGAATTGGGAGCCCAGTCTCCATTCCCCAGCGGGAGATATTGCAGGGAATTGGGAGCCCAAGCTCCATTCCCCAGCGGCAGGCTGAGTTACAGGGGACAGAGATAGTTGCTTCTGTCCCCCAGCAGCATAGTGAATTGCAGTGAATTGGGAGCCCAAGATCCATTCCCCAGCGGCTGGCTGAGTTACAGGGGGCAGAGACAGTTGGTCCTGTCCCCCAGCGGCAGTGTAACTTGCAGGGAGAGGAGAACAGCGTCCTCCTTCCCAATTGGGAGGGTGAGCTACAGGGATGCTGGGCAGTCAGCTCAGATCCCCAGAGGCAGTGTGAATTACAGGGAATTGGGAGCCCAGTCTCAATTCCTCAGCGGGAGATACTGCAGGGAATTGGGAGCCCAGTCTCCATTCCCCAGCGGCAGAGTGTCCTACAGGGAATAGAGAGCCCAGTCTCCTTTCCCCAGCAGCAGGACTCTGTATTGGGAGCAGAGACAGTCGGTCTCCCTCCCCCGCGGCTGGAAGTATATATGGGAGAGGAGCTTGTTACCCCCTCTCCCCAGCGGCAGCTTAACGTACCAGGGGGGTGCACTTACAGCACAGGGGGTAGGGATGGTCAGTTCTGCCCCCCAGCGACAGGGCTGTTTAGCCAAAGGGGACACAGTCGGTCTCCCCCTCCAGCAACTGAGAGGTGTAACCAAAGGGGAGACAGTCGGTCTCCCCCTCCAACAACCAGGCTTCAACAAGGCTACTCCCGTGGTAGCGCTGGCACCAGGGCAGAGTACCGCTGGTCTCTGCCCACTCAGCAACCCACCAAGTCAGCTTACCAGTCAACCACACAGCCGTGGTGAGGCACCTGGACATGAACAAAGTTCTCCTCTACCCAGGTGTGGTAACCCTTTATTGTGGGTGGGCTGTATTACTATTTGCGTGTTGTGGGTGGGCTTCTGGACTAACAAGGGCACTGACCGGCAGGAGGTCAGATACCCTATTAGTCTGTTTGGAAAAGGGGAGAGATGTGATGAGACCAATCTCGCCACATTGCATTGGAGAAGCCTGGTTGCTCGCCTGTTGCCTTTGGATTATGGCCCCATGTTAAAAGGCTTGATTTACCCCTGCAAAGACATGAAACCGGGGTCATTTGGTGCTTGCCCTGTTTGAGCGGTGATACCCCAGATAGCTATGCCATGGAGCCCATTCGTATAATGAAAGACTATGGGAAAGACTTTGACTCCATGGCAATTGAACTGTATGTGTGTGCTCTGAGCGCCATTCAGTAATAATATGCGCAAAGATGTGAGCTATCTGGGGATATGTTGAATGTACCTGTTTTGTGCAATGGCTGCACAGTTATATGTTTTTATGTGAATGTGATGCATACTTTTCAAGTTATGAATAATGTGGAAAAATTGTATTTCTCTGCTTGTGATAATTACAGTACCCATTGTGTAAGGTAATTGTATCACAGGCAGAGGGGATGATTTTGTGTGGGAGTGTCTGAGTGTATTGTATGTGTTTATTGGTTGTGTTCCAAAACCCTGTGGGTGGTACTAATGTGTAAGAATGTGTACATAAGCACAATAAACCCACAACTCTGTCTGTTCACTGCTTGACCCTCAACACTGAGCTTTGTCTTGTTCTTGGGGGAATTTATTCTATGCTGTTCCAATTTGACTGCTAGGAGTGTAAACCTATTCGTATGGTTTTTCCTATTCGGCTGTTTACAGCATTCATATGGTTTCCTGTTCGGCGGGTTGGTGTTCTGCAGTAGGTGTGCCTGGGTCTCTGGAGGGGAAGATCTACTAAACGGCGGTATAACCCATTTATGCCTGGGGGTGCCGTTATATATATATGAAATAGGCCTGAAGTTGTGGGAGGGATTTAAGGCCTATATAACCCTTAGTAAAACCCTTGCTTACCTGCCTTCGTCGATTCCGGAAATTCCTCTTCCGGGTAGCGCAGACCTCTGACGTCATTCCGCTCCGACACGAGTACACGATACACAGCATTAGTTTAAAAAACCTTGGTGTCATGTTGTAAGTATAAAACATACGAACAGATTTTCTTCGGCAAGTTCAAACTTCAATCGAGAGTACATTCGGCTTACAAACCTCATTTAACATATCGTTCAGTAAAATTATTTTTCATGTATAATCGATTCGTGCATATGGTAATCTGTCGAATAGTTCATGCGGTAAAACAGATGTCTCAGCTAATTTCTATGTTCGTGCATTTCTATGACATTAGGGTAATCAGTATGGCACTTCTTTTGTTTAAAACCCCCCTTTGAATCTCTGCACGTTCGTTAAATAGGTCTCTTTGCAGATTACAATTCGCTAGTTTCTACTCATACTCTACTGGCTTTCAATTGTATGGGGTAATAAACTAACGGCTTTCGTGGGACTAATACAATTCGCGCCAAAAACATACGAACACATTCACGATTATAAGAATCAAGGAACTAATTTACTATCAGGTCAGGTAGGCATGAATATAAACTAAAAAAAATACATGATAATAGCAGCATTGGTTAAGCATGTTGTACCAATAGTCTCATAGGAATCTTATATGGGCTAAATCTGGTAATGTTACTTGTAAACTAAATTTATTTATTTTTTCTCTCCTCTTCTTCCCTCTCCCTTCTTCATTTATACTAAGATGTAAATTTTTTTATATTTATTTTACTTTATGAAGTTGCTCTCCTTTTCATTTCTAGGGATAACATTTTTTGAATATATCAACATCAATTACGCTGTATTACATATTTACGGTTCGGTTAGTAAATTCATTTATTCACTCCTCTACACTTATTTCCTAAATCTAGTAGAACCTATTCCTTTAATCCAACAGTAGGATTAAAAAAAAGTATAAATCAAATTCCAAGTCACTCTGTCACCTTAATATGTACAATTTAGTCAAAAGTATAAATCCTTGTCGCAAACGGGTAGTCATAAATAATTTAAGCCTATTTTTCCCAGACGTGCCAGAATAATGGGCTAAAAAAACTCTACATATTTTTTTCTCCAATTTTCCGCTAAATTTGGGCATCAGGTTAAAGCTGAAGAACACGTAAATAGCTACTAAGAACGTCTCAAATACTTGCATACATCTACAAGTCCAGGTAAGGGTAACAAGCATATTATTCTATACGTTCAGTCTCGCACTTTTATTGTCTCATCTAGTCTAGATGTGTCTGGCTGTCTGGGTCTTAGGAGTCCAATAGTGGCTTCTTCGCCTTAGGTTATTGGTCCCGCGAGGCCAACACCAATCCTCATTTCAGAGGTACTACACCCCTTGGGCCAAATCATAGTTAGCCGCCTCATATGTGGCATAGAGTGGGCCTCACCTGTCACCCCCATTTCATATTATGCTTTACTGGTCACTGAGAGGTCAACACCCCGCCACAACATTCGGTGGCCACGAAATCCCCGCCAACTCATAGATAGTGCCTCTCAAGCCACTTGGCACCAAGCAGGGCTCACCAGTCACCAACCTAGTGTAATTGCTTTGCCGCAGAGCGGCACTAGCTAGTCATCCAGCCCACACACACACAAAAAAAATTGTTTTTCCTAACCTGAACGTTTCCTCTCACGCCCATAGCATGTCTAACGCTTCAGTACGAATACGTGTTTATTGGTTGTTTTCCAAAACCCTGTGGGTGGTACTAATGTGTAAGAATGTGTGTATAAGAACAATAAACCCACAGCTTCGTTCTGTTCCTGCTTGACCCTCAAAACGAAGTGTTGTCTCGTTATTGGAGGAATTGGATTGTATGCAGATTGCCAGGAGTGTAAGCTGATTGTATGCTTTTCCTGTTCGGCTGTTTCCAGTATTCGTGTGTTTCCTGTTCGGGAGTTGGTGAATTCGTGTAGTTTGCAGTTCGGGAGATTGGTGCTTACAGTAGCTGTCGGTGCATTTGGACAGCTTTTAACCTCTTGTATGCAAAACGGTCCGTTACATACCCCATCTCAGTTATCTTTCACATATTAAACCAACAGTATTGCACTATATGTGCTTTCTTCATCCCTATAGGAAACAAGGAGCATTTATATGCAAGAAGGGTGAGGGTCGCCTTTACGGACCCCAAGAGCGCTGTTATTGAGCTATTATACATTAGCTCCATAAATTGTGAGAGGGAATTTTCCCTTTTCTTCTTACACTTGATTGTATAACACAGTCTGCACTATGTTTTGTTTGTTTTTTGTCTTATAGAAACTAAACTTATTACCGTGAATATAGACATAAAGAATATCCACGGTATTTCCACGTATATCCTTTTTCTCTACTATCTCCAACATTATTACTCTGATATAGAGCTTCACCTATCCAAGGTTTCAGTTTCTATTTCAAAAGAAAAGACCTAGATGTTATAGCAGCTTCTCATATATATAGAATTGTTCGGACTATATTGTCACTGTCTAGAATATTAGCGCTGGTTCACTCCCTTTCTCTTTTTTATATAAGGTGTATGCCTGAAGTTGTTGGAGGGATTTAAGGCCTATATAACCCCAGTAAATCCCTTGCTTACCTGTCTTCGTCAATTCTGGAAATTCCCCTCCCACCACACCCTCTTTTCATATCAATCTATCCAGGTGGGCCTCCTTTTTTACAGGCCTAACCTCTCGTCGGTTTCGGCACACCTCAACTGACTCTTGTTTTATCAAAACTACACTCACTTTAAGTATACGCCCCCTTTCATAATCCCGTACACAAATATATATATATATATATATGTATATATATATATATATATATATATATACAATGTTAAACAAAAAAATGCACAGCAGTCAAGTCATAAGACTCACTTTTCCCACAGAAATCACAAATCTGCAGTGATGTTCACAGGATTCTGGGTGGGCATATGCAAATTAGTTTAAGAAAGATCACATATTTACCTCATTCCATTTTAAACATTGATTCCTTTGACTCTGTGTTTGCTGTATACAACAGCTTTGAAACACAATTTAGGAAATTATGCAAAGCCAGTGAACCACTCATGGACAGCTGTTTCATTGTCAAATTATCAGCATGAGGCGGGTTACCGGTTTGCTTATTGAGGCTTGGTAGTGCTTGAGAAGCAAAAAGTTATGGTGGAGAAAAAAATGCGATTGAAAACCACTTCCACCTGAAGTCTGTGGATAGTTAATACAATGTTAAACACAAATCTGCACACCAGTCCTTACATTTGCATGGTGTCCATTAAAAAAAAAATAAATAATAAAAAAAAAAATATATATATATATATATATATATATATATATATATATATATTTCATAGATTGTGGTATATTCACTAAACCTCAAATTGTAGAGCATTAAACTATATAATGTATAACATGGAAGTTACATTGTCATCCTACTGATTACCTAACACGCAAATAGATGCTAGCAGCTAATGACACCAAGAAGAGATCAATCTTAACTTTAGTTTATTAATGATAGAATTACAGGTAATTCATAGGCACACATCAAGGCCAGAATTGAATTATTTTACTACATAATCAGGGTGTAGCAAAGGGGGGTGGGGGAGGGCACTTTGAGGGGGCTGCAAGGTGCCTGCTCCCACCCACTGAGGGGATATGGCAGCAATCCAGCTCTGCTTGCCAGGTCTCCATGTGGTGGAGTGAGTGAGGGGAAGAGGCGGGGCAGAAGGATGTGAAGTGAGGTCACCTTCTGTGCCTCCTGTCCTGCCCTGCGGAGAGAAGAGGAAGAGCAGCCTGGCAGAGAGATCCGGTAAGTTATCCCCTGCACACATCCCCTCTCCCCCTCCCCTGCACAAAAGCCCTCTCCCCCAACCTTCCCCTGCACAGATCCCCCCTCCTTTCCCTGCACAGATCCCACTGCCTACCTGACAGCCGCCTCCCTGTACTGATCCCATCTCGCCCTGATAGCCCACCTCCCTGTACAGATCCCCTCTCCCCCTGCCTCCCCTGCACAGATCCCCTATCCCACCTCCCTCAAATGCACAGATACCCCTGCCTCCCTGACAGTCCCTCTACCTGTACAGATTCCCTTTTGCCCTCCCTCCCCTGAACAGATCCCCTTTCCCCCTGCCTCCCCTACACAGATCCCCTCTCTCCATGTTTGTCTGTTTATCTGTACATGTGTTAGTGTGTCAGTGTATCTGTATGATTGTCAGTTTAAGCACCCTCCCACACACACTGTCACCCACACACTCTGTCACCCTCTTCACCCTGCCACATTCACATTAATGTCCCCAATCCTGTCACATTTATCCATGCTACATTCACCTCCCATTTCTCTGCCACACTCACCTTATCACATTAACTCCCCTAAACCTGTCACACTTACCTTCTCTTGCACCACCACATTCACCATATCACATTAACCCTCCAATTCTGTCCTACTCACCCCATCAACCACGCTTCACTCACCTGCCCACATAAACCTACCCTAATCTTGTCATGCTCACCTCCCCTCATCCTGTCACACTGCCTCCTTCAACTATGCCACATTAATGCCAATGTTGACACACAACATTGTTACATAAACCCCCATAATCCTGTCACATGTACATCCCCTCACCCTGTCACACTACCTCCTCCAACCATGTCACCATCATTCCCCAAACCTGTCACACTCCCCAGCCAACCCTAGTTTTATGACTCTTCTGGACATGTCACAATCATCTTGCCAAAGTTACCCCTTTTACCCACTCTGTTACATTCACTCATTGAAGACAGTTATCATACACACACAGTCATTAAACAGAGTGGGAGGGCAGGGTCCAGAAGGCTTAAGCAAATGCTTGCTCAGTGTCCAATCAATATTAAAGATGGCCTGGTCTAGATAATTCAATTATTAATTTTCATGCTCTGTTTTCATTGGCAATTACTATTGGTTAGTTTGATTAACTGTTTTTTTTTTGTTTTTTTTTTTTACTAATATGGCTAATTTATATTCTCTTCTTTCAATCAGGTTACTGCTAACAGTGCAGTTGTCATTATCAACAGTGCAAAGGCTATATTTGATGAATATTTTGAGCCTGATCAAATCCTACTACAGAGGGAACTAGTGGAAAATGTTGTTCTATTAATAACCCAGGCTTTAGAAGTTTCCTTCAAGCATTCCAAAACACAGAATTCAATTCTCGATGGATTAGAAATCATAAGTAACTTCATGTTGGTAAGATTGCTTTAATTTCAAAAGTAAGAGCATATCACAGCTTGGGTTTGGCTCTGTTTCATTACTCTTCTAAATAAAGGGTTACTGCAGTGTGTAACTGACCCATTTTTAATGCATTGTACATATATTAGGCATATGCATTAATATTCAAATGAAGTGTGATTCCTTAACACCGTACACAAAACAAGGAATTTGATTTATGATTTGGATTTTCGTATATGGCAAAAAAAAGGGGGAAAAAAGGATGATTGATGGGAAAAAAAAATATTGATAGAGGATAAGCAGTAATATAATTCTTATAGAATATCCAAGTGATACATAAAGTTTTATTTTTGTGCAGATATGCCACATATTACATCAGCTCCTTTGAGCTATGACCACTCTAGGAATTAGCTTGGCCGGTCACCAGCCTATCATTCTGGTCTAAGAAGTATGTTATGTGTGATATATTTTTTTTTTTCCTCTTTTTTCTCTTTCTTTTATTCTTATTTTTTTCTTTTTTTTTAATTGTTTTAGTTTATGATAAGACAAACAATAATGACAAGTATAATTATGTGGACAACATAAATTCAATACAAACATTTCTCAATATGTTTCTTCTAAAGTCTACTTGTTTCCCTTTATCTTTCTATTCAAATTTTGTTAACAAGATGGAGAAATGTATTCTTTCAGAAATGTATTTAAAAATATCTTTGAGTACACATAACAAAATAACATTACACCTTGCCAGAGGATCTATCAGAGGAGAAGAGGATCTTTAAGTCTGGGTATTAATTTAGACTTTAGGAAATTTTATCAAACACCTGTCCCACATTTTTTCTGTCTACTAGCGTAATAACCTCATTCCATTATACATTCATTGGATATGTGTTTTTTTTACATGAGACCACTCAATTTCTTTTTAAATTTTCCATTGTCTTGCTATTATCAACTTTGCTGCCATCAATATCTCAACTATGGGTAAGATGAATTAGGACACTGGGGGTGGAGCGTCCAAGATTCTAGTGGGACACCCCGATTCAAGCTGAGTGAGGATGGAGTGGACAGCGAGATAGCGGAGTGCAGTGGGAAGGAGTCATGAACGGCATCGCTTGTTTGAAGCCAGGAGAGTAGCTCGAGCCATGAGCGTGTAGGCTGGAGGAGATAACAGGAACCCTGCATGCAGGAGCAGGTAGGAGGGGAAAGCTCCCTTTTTAAATATCCCACTCTCCAGCAGCAGGGCAAAAGACTGTATGGGCTGTTGGAGGAACATTAAGTGCTGCATATACAGCATTCATTAGCCCTCAAGACTGAAGGGTTAGAACTGTGAGGGGTAAAAGCAAATAGCAAGTGCCTTTTTGAGTGAAAGAAACTCTGACTTGGGGGATAAGTAAAAAGTAAATTAAAAAACAAATGTATATATATTAAAAGGAAAGGAGAAAAAGGAAATTTAAGAGAGAAAGATCTGAAGTCAAAAGGAACAAGAAGAGAAAGGAAGGAGGGAGTAGGGAAGGAGAATATACTAAAGAGAAAGGAAGAAGAAAGGCTAAGAAGGAAAAAGCCACATCAACTAAGTGGTCTCTTCAAAATATAACTCTTTGATCTCCTGATCCTGACTGTGAATCTGATATCATGGCTTAAAAAACAGGTCACGATAAATTTAAAAAAAGACAAGCAATGTGTAGAAACAAAAAAAAATAGAAAATCAATTACTACAATGTTCTCATCCCAAGGAGCAAAAAAAACAGACACAACAAAAAAATACTTTGTCAGGTAGATACTCTATTGGCTCTGCTAAACAAATGCCTCAGCTGCCCCACAGTCAAAATCGAATACAATAACACAGGAACACAATGCATAAATATGCAATTCAGTTTATTTAAGGAAACATTTAATATATTTTTCTTCTCTGTGAAGGAAGATATTTCTGCAATTGGAGAAAGAATTTTTTAAAAAATGAGCAGAAGAATAAAGCAATGCTGTTTGAATTAAAAAATGTTCAAGAAGAATGTGCTTTATAAGAAGATACAATATTTTGAAGACAAGTCTTACAGACATATAGGATTGAATGCGAAGGAAGAATCTAAGGATTAGAGGCATCAATGATAATATAGAATGTGATACAATAACAGAATTTCTGCTAGATCTTTTCAAAAATACATGAGTGCAAGAAGCAGAGCAGGAAAATGTAATTGAACGGGCACATATAACATCAAAGCTTAAAGGAATTCAAGACTCTGCCACAAGAGACTTGATTGTCTGGTTTTCATCGTTTTATACTTGCCAAATGATTTTCCACGCATCTAGAAACCACACATCAAATGAAGAAAAATGTAAGAATTTAGCCTTCTTTCAAGACCTGTCTAATAGCACAAGAAGGAAAAGATCTGCATTCAAAGAATATACCACAACTCTCAGGTTCAGGCATATTAAATACATTTGGAGCTTTCCTACTAAACTAATCTTATGGCATGAGAATCAATGATATATTATATCTACAGCGATATAAAGGTTATAGATATAAAGTCGCAATGTATTATGCACTACTTTGAATGAATATAATAGTGTTAGAGTTGGTGGCCCACAATAGTTTCAATGTATTGAGGTGGGATCAGATAAAGGGGTAACCCTAAGATAAGTAATGGCAAAAAGAAAGATAATCTGCCTCAATAGATTGTGGGAAAAAGATTATAAATCAATGAAATACTTTATTATTAAACTAAAAAAACTAAACAGACACACATATATACATGCTACACTTGCCACACGGAAGTGGTCTGGTGTGGTACTGTGCTCTAATGGACTAAGTAGACATACGTGAGGGTAATATACAATAGGATAGGGGAGTGGGAACAAAATAAATACAAACTGGGTGGAGGAAATACACCCCAGTAGAATCGCTGAAAAAAGACTTGGTATACTAACACAAGGGATACACAATAGCAAAATCAATGTCACTGTGGGACAATAATTGTGTTGTATGTCAAATATGTGTCCAAGAGATAGATACAGAAGTAATGTATCTATCTTGATTTTTATATTACCCTCACCTATGTCTACTTAGTCCATTAGAGCACACTACCACACCAGACCACTTCAGTGTGGCAAGTGTAGCATGTATATATGTGTGTGTGTCTGTTTAGTTTTTTAGTTTAATAATAAAGTATTTCATTGATTTTTAATCTTTTTCTCACAATCTGTTGGGACAGATTATCTTTCTTTTTGCTATTGAATATAATAGTGGTTTTACAAGATACAACTTTAATGGATAAGATATGAAGTCACAATTTTCTCTTGTTTATTGGGTTTACCTAAAGTATAGTGATTGAAGACTCATAAAGACCACACATTTAATTCAAATAGTTAATTATTTAAAACAATTGAATATTCCAACATTTTTAATATACAAAAAAATGGATAACATTGACATGTTATACCACTCTGTAAGATCTCAGGAGGATAGAGATATACAGAGGAAATGGAGTACCGGACGAAAAGAGAAAATATATAGATGTGAGGGTTAATAAGTACTATAATAATGAATATTATAACACAATGTCGGTTTTAATTTTTTTATTTATTTTTTTTTTGGGGATATTAAGACACAATTTAATTAGCATTATACATAATGAGTATAAAATGGGATATATATATAAAGCCACACCTTTAATGGATAGAAATGGATAGTTTTTTTTCAGGACTATACAGGTTTCTTTTTTTAAGGGATATAGATATAAAGTCACAACGTACTAGACATGTGCACCAGTGAAATTTTCATTTAGTACGAATGATCTCGTACTAAATAATAATTCCATTTGTCAATCCTGAATTTCATCCGTAAACCATTAGTTTTTTTGGACAAAATTCGGTAAAAAAATAATTTGTTTTCGTCCATTAGGACGAAAATAACACTGCACATGCGCCAAAAAAAAAAAAAAATGAGGGAACCGGCAGCACTGCCAGCTCCCTCCTTGCAATAAACATTAACCATTCCAACTCTCCCTCCCCTGCATTAACATATGTGGGTCACTCTGACCCCCATATTAATAAAAGGGAGGTTAAATCCTCCCACATACCACTACTCGCAGCATATAGCCTAAACAGCGAGCAGCCATTGGCTGCTTGTTGTCATTTAAAACTAGTAGTGACTGGGCAGCTATTGCTGACTAGTCACTAGTACAATAAGGGAGATCTGGCACAAGTTAAATCCTTATGCCCTTACTTGTGCCAGGTCCCCCCGTGTAGTAGGGGTATGTTGCCTAAACAGCCATTTAAAACTGGATATAAATAAATCAGTATCTTATATTGAAGTAATAGAGAGCTATGGTAAGAGTACGTGTAACCAATAGTTATAGCAAAAACAATAACAATGTTGCAATATGAAAAAGTAGCTTTTTAAATCAGTAACACAATAAGGCTGTGCTACTGATCTAAATAGCTACTTTTTACATGTACTCTTACTCTCTATCACTTCTATTTAAGATACTGATTTATATCCAGTTTTAAATGACAGCGAGCAGCCAGTAAAATGCCCCTACTACACGGGGGGACCTGGCACAGGTTCCCCCGTTCCCCCATGGTGGGGAACCCAAATAAATAAAATGGGGGGCATTGTGCCCCCCTGTCCCGTCATCTGTGACCTGTGGGTTGAGGTTATTACTATAAATGGGGGACCTAGTTTCCCCCCCAAGCCCATCGGGTGGGGGACCTTAATTAAATAAATAATAGGGGGACCTAATGTCCCTCCTAGGTCCCCACCAATGACCGGCTGGTGGGGACCTTAAATAATTAAATAAAGGGTGGACCTAATGTCCCCGCAAGGTCCACACCAATGACCGGCAGATGGGGCCCTTAAATAAATAAAGGGGGGAACCTAATGTTCCCCCCATGTCCCCACCTATGAGTGGCGGGTGGGGACCCTAATTAAAGTGGGGACCTAATGTTCCCCCCAGGTCCGCACCCATGAGCATCAGGTGGGGACCCTAATTAATTAAAAGGGTCCCCCCCAGGTCCCTACCCATGAGCAACAGGGGGAGAATAATGTGTCCCCCAGGTTCCCACCCATGAGTGGTGGGTGGGGACATTAAAAACATAAATAATGGGGGGACCTAATGTGTCCCCCAGGTCCCCACCCATGAGCATCAGGTGGGGACCCTAATTATTTAAAGGGGAGATCTAATGTTGCCCCCGGGTCCCCACCCATGAGTGGTGGGTGGGGACCCTAATTAAATAAATAATGGGGGACCTAATGTCCCCTCCAGGTCCCCACCCATGAGTGGCAGGTGGGGACCACAGATAAAAAAGTGACTAGGGGTCCCCAAGCCCCTAGTCACTCCCCCCAATAAAAATACTCTACCTACCCCGCTCACCCTAATAATAGTGAGGGGGGGCAATACACTAGCACCCTGTAAAATAAAATGTCATACTTACCATTAAATGTCTTCTTTCTTCTTTTCTTTTTTCTTCAGCCCCAAAAAGGCCAAATAAAAATCCACAATACCTGTAGAACTTATAAAAAACAAAAACAGAGGGGAAAAAAAATGCCCCCCTAAAATCCTGAAGCATAAAAAAAATCCATATTCACCCAGCAAGGTCACGGCACAGAATGAGCTCCGCATGGTGAGGAAAGGCTTATAAAGCCTATCCACGCCCTGCAATTTGACTTAGAGCACTCTGATTGGTCGATTCCAAGCCAACAAGTCTCCATAATTTACCTGTCACAGCACTCTGGTTGGCATGGAATCCAACCAATCAGAATGCTCTGAGTCATTTTACACAGCATGGGACAGTCCTTTGGAATTTTCCCATGCTGTGTAATTTGTTTTATAACATTCTGGTTGCTCGCTGTTTAGGTGACATGCCCCTACTCGTGGAATGATGTGAGAAGGGGCATACGGGAGGGTTTAGCCTCCCTTTTATTACTATAGGGATCATAGTGACCACCATAGGTTTTAATGCGCTGCTGGCTCCCTCCCTCCTTGCTTTTTTTTTTTTTTTTTGAGCATGCACAGTGTTAGTCTATTAACCCCTTAAGACCGGAGGGCCTACTGTTACGCCCTATTCTAAGCGGCTCTCAACGCCGCCGGGCGTAATAGTACGCCCTCCGGTCTTTCATACTTACCCGGTCGCCGACGATCCCACGCCGGTGATCGCGGTTCAGGGGACTCCCAGGGAGCCCCCCGCGGCACATCTGTCCTCCTGGAAGCCCCCCGGCCATGTGAGAGTGGGGTCCTTGCGAGGACTCCACAATCACATGGCTGGGGGTAGCTGGCTGCAGCATTGCCAGCAGGGGGGCTGCCTGTAATGACAGGTGGTCCCCCTGCTGGCTGAAAATAAAATTAACTCAATTAAAAAGTGTAAAAAAAATAATATATACTTAGATCATATATATATAATCTAAGTATATATATACACATATACATACACACACGTACACCGTCTAGGTGTATTGTACTATTAATATATATATATAATTATATATATATATATATATATATATATATATATATATAATCAAATTACACGTAGACTGATACTGATTAAATATATATATAATTATTGTTATATATATATATTTATATATAATATAAAAAAAATTAAAATGTAAATACGTTAAAAAATAATTAAAAATAATTACAAAATGTATAGATGTGTGTTATTTCGTTCTAACTGTATTGTGAAATGAATATATATATATATATATATCTCAAAATACACGTAGAACGATATATATATATATATATATATACATAAATATATACGTATATATCACTATATATATACTTGTCCTTTCGTTTATACATAAAAATATAAAAAAAAAATATATAGATATATACATATATATACACATACGTGTGTGTATATATATATATATATATATATATATATATATATATATATATATATATATATATATATATATATTTATGTAATATTTTTACATAATTAGGTATCTTAATTAATTACAATTAGCACCTGCCTGACAACCCATGCCGAAAGTAAAGGGAATTTAATTTGCTAGCACTATATTTAACCCTATAACTTTCCAAGACACCATAAAACCTGTACATGGGGGGTACTGTTCTACTCGGGAGACTTCGCTGAACACAAATATTAGTGTTTCAAAACAGTAAAATGTATTACAACGATGATATCGCCAGTAAAAGTGAAATTTTTTGCATTTTTCACGCACAAACAGCACTTACATGGACGATATTATTGCTGCGATACTTTTTACCGTTTTGAAACACAAATATTTGTGTTCAGCTAAGTCTCCCGAGTACAACAGTACCCCTCATGTACAGGTTTTATGGTGTTTTCAAAAGTTACAGCGTCAAATATAAGGCTTGCGTTTCATTTTTTTCACATTAAAATTCGCCAGATTGGTTACGTTGCCTTTGAGACCCTATGGTAGCCCAAGAATTAAAATTACCCCTATGATGGCATACCATTTGCAATAGTAGACAACCCAAGGTATTGCAAACAGGGTATGTCCAGTCTTTTTTAGTAGCCACTTAGTCACAAACACTGGCCAAAATTGGCGGTTTTTGCATTTTTCACACACAAACAAATACTAACGCTAACTTTGGCCAGTGTTTGTGACCAAATGGCTACTAAAAAAGACTGGACATACCCCATTTGCAATACCTTGGGTTGTCTACTATTGCAAATGGTATGCCATTATGGGTGTAAATTTCATTCCTGGGCTACTATACAGTCTCAAAGTCAACGTAACCAATCTGGCGAATTTCAATTTCAAATGTAACGTGCTATATTTGACCCTGTAACTTCCCAAAACGCCATAAAACCTGTACATAGGGGGTACTGTCTTACACGTGAGACTTTACTGAATACAAATATGTGTATTTTATTGCAGTAAAAGCAAACAGTATTATGACATTGACCATTAAAATGTCATGTAGAACTAAATACATTTTAAAAAATCTTATTTTCTCCCATTTTTTCATATTAAATTATGTTTCATAGCTAAATATTTGATTTTAAATGAAAGCCCTGTTTCCCCTGAATAAAATTATATATAATAAGGGTGGGTGCATTTACTATGAAAGAGGTGAATTAGGGTTGGACAGACATGTAGCGCCATTGCCAGGTTTTGTTTACATTTTGTTTTGTTCACAACGTGTACATTTGGCTCCGTCCTTAAGGGGTTAAACAAAATAACGGAAACAAAAACAAATGTATTGGGTATTTGTCCTTTCGTTTATATTTTGTATGTAGGACTTTCATTTATGTTATAGTAACAAAATTAATGCACAAGTCTACAACATACTAAACACTACTCTAAATGAATATAATAGTGGTTTTACAAGACACAATTATAATGGATAAGATGTGGAATAACTTTATTTTTCTCTTCTCTTCTCTCTCTCTCTCTCTCTCTCTCTAGTCTCTCATGCTAAATCTTCCCCTTCAATTTATGAATATTATCTACAATATGATAGTGGTATTATGGTACAACATCTACATAGTTTAAAAAATATATATATATATATATTCTAATATTCTAATGTGTTATTCTAATATTGTAATACTTTTTTTGATATATAAAAAAAGGAGTAGCAGAGGGTGAAGGGTTGCTGACAGCGGGGCAAATATATATATATATATATATATATATATATATATATATATATATATATATATATATATATATATATACATATGATAGAAATATCCTAATAAGGTAATAACTAAAATTCTAACTTCTAATTCTAATTATCTAATATAGAATAAGTAATATGT
Organism: Pelobates cultripes; assembly: GCA_933207985.1. Taxonomy (NCBI): domain Eukaryota; kingdom Metazoa; phylum Chordata; class Amphibia; order Anura; family Pelobatidae; genus Pelobates; species Pelobates cultripes. The sequence goes on from OW240915.1 coordinate 125,842,035, forward strand.
ATTTAGCTAGGAAAGTCAAAGAGGATTTACTCCTGATCTCAGCCTTTCACGCTCCCACAAGTATATAAGTATAAGATGCTGTGCCGCCCCATATTATAATATACCAATTATAGAACACTCGTCCCTAAGTAGAAAAAAAAAAAAAAGTGACATAGCCATCCTCTCCTTAAATAATATAAAGCTGGAGATAATATACAAACAGAATGATGTGATGGGTAGATTTTCCTTTGTTGTTTGCAAGATTGACAATAGAATATATTCCATACTAAATATGTATGCTCCAAATGCAAAACAAGTAAATTTTTTAATAAAATCGTACAAAAAGTAAATGCACTAGTCCAAGGTACTTTATTATGCTGCGGAGCCTTTACTTGTATTGCTGATTGTAATATGGATAAACATAATCTAAGTAGGACTGGGAAGAGTAATAGACAAGTCAGTCTTGCAAAAGCTTTTTAGGACATGCTGGGTTGATACAAACTATATGATATATGGAGAACCATTAGACCAATGGATAAGAAATACACTTTTGTTTTCTCATAGATATCAATCCTTCTCCAAATTTGATATTATACTATCAAAAGCATTATCAGATTTAGATTGTAAAAAAATTGAAATTAAAAATGTAGTATAGTCAGGTCATGATCCAGGAATTTATGAAGGAATTTATTTTGAAATCCAAGGATGATATTGATGAAATTATAACTACTACTAAACAATTCTTTAAGGAAAATATAACAGGGGATGTAAGCCTTGCCAAAGTGTGTGCTGCGTATAAATGCATACTAAGAGGCTGTTTATTTAAGAAAGAAGCCACTTTTGAAAAAAAAAAAACGTGAGCAAATTGTCATATCTTTATATAATTCTAAACAATTAAAAAAAAACATAAGCTAAACCGATTATAGAAATGAAACAATTAAGAAAGAAACTGAAGAACAATTAATTATAAAAGCTAATAATAACATAATGAAATTGAAGCAAAATTTATATTACTTATCTGCAAAAAGCAGATAAGATGACAAGCCACCTTAAAAATCATAATTTAAAGAACAGAATAGTTAAAACAATTGAGGAGGATAAACAGTATAACAGCCCAGAAGAAGTTGGGAGAGTGTTTAAAGAATTATTTTCTAAAATATATAGCATTGCGGATTAATAAAAAAAAACAGGGAACAACTAAAAAAATATTTAAAAGAATCTAAATAATAAAAAAAAAAAAGTTGTCTAGAGAACAGGCTAACTGTTTAGAATCTCCTATAAATAATCTAGATGTTATAAAGGCAATTAGAGCCTTTCATTAATCCCCATAAGGCCTGATTGCTTCCACCCAGAGTTTTATCAAAAAGTGACTTGGCACCCTTTCCCCTATACATGACAGGCATCTTCAATGAAGTCAGAGATTTCGAAACCACCTGAAATGATTCAAGCCTTTATTCTACCTATACCAAAGATAGGGAAAGACTCTACAAAATTATCTAACTATAGACCTAAATCACTGATTAAAACAGACATGAAAATATATTCAGCCATTTTGGCAGCACATTTAAAAAAAAAATATTTGTCCAATATTAATAGAAAAAGAGCAGGTTGGATTTGTTAAAGAGAGGATTTGTTAAAAATATGCATGCTCCAATAAAATACCATCACTATTTGTCTCTCTCAATGCCGAAAAGGCCTTTGACAGGTTCAGTTGGACCTTCTTAGAGGAAGTAGTTTGAAATTTCAGATTTGGGGAGGTCTGTACTGGCTCTGTCATGACCCTTTATACTAATCCAACTGCGAGAGTTATGGGACAGGGCATTAGATCAGAATGGATTAATATATGCAATGGAATCTTGCTCAGATTCTGTAAATTTTGACTTTAGAAGCTTTTGCGGCAAGAATAAGGAATAATGAACATATTATAGGCATCAAGATAGGGGACTTGGAGAACAAACTTAGTGTGTATGCCGATGACATCTTATTATCCATATATGATCCTGGAAAATCTGACTAAATTGATAAACGAAATATAAGAATATGGCCTTGCTTCTAATAATAAAATAAATATGAACAATCCCAAGTATTGAATATTTCAATATCAGATATAGAAAGAAATAGAAAGATATAGAAAGAAAAGCTATGATTTTCATTGGGGAATTAATGAGATTACATATCTGGGAGTTACGCTCCCAAAAAGTATTAAAGCAATAATCAAAGTTATATACTCAGCTCTTTTGGATGAAATGAATAAACAACTTTGTGTGTGGAAAGGACTGTTTACATCATGGATTGGGATGATAAATGTGATTAGATCTTATATAATTCCAAAATGGCGGTACTTACTGAGAATGATACCATTGCCTTTATGTTATGTTCATAGATTTGTATGGGATGATAAGAATCCCAGAGTGTCAAAAAAAATTTTTTATTTCAGTCGCAGGAAGGTATGCAGAGGCGAGTGTGCTGTGCCATATATCTAAGCTTCAATGTAAACAAAACCAAGATAAAAAACTGTTATTATATAGAACAAGAACTTGCAGGAATGGCTAAACTGGGATGTGTATTATGACTTCACTATGATACATTGAAAAGATTACACAAATATCATATGTCAACGATTACTAGGAATTGTATTGAATTCTGTACATCTTTTAAAAATTGTATAGGTATGAAAGGTAAGGTATTGCCTTCTGCTCATTTGGAAATTCTAAAGAATAATATTCCTCACTTAAAGCTTAACAATTGGATGGGTTTTAAATCCTATAAAATAATAAAATGTCTGAGGAGGGAATTAAAACTCCAACACAGCTCCTTGAATGAATACGCATTGAAAGAGTTGTATTTTTTTTTAATTCACTCAGAATGTGGCACTATTTAAAATCTTATATATATATAGGGCACTGTACCAGGATGAAGGTAGGCAGGTCATGTCTCCTGTCTTCTTTTGGGTCCCCCACAGTACTTAAGACTTTCTTGCAGTCTTTCTTTGGGCCAGGTAGAAATATATCCCGCCATGCCACCTCACACCCAGATGGAATGTGCTGCTAGTTCTGCAGCCATGATGGGGCCTTCCCAAATTACCGGCCTGGCTTCCTATTCTTTCCCTTGGGATCAAGGCCCCGCAGTGGGCCAGATCCAGCTACGGCGAAGTTCTTGTCTTCAGGATGAGGCCTGGATTTTGGCTGGGACCAGTGTTTTATGCTGGGTTTTCCCTGACTGGCTTGGAGGCGAGTGGGTCCGCCACTGGACTTGAAATTGCAGACGTTGGTGGAGCTGCTGCCAAAATGCTGCAAAGATTATGTCGAGCCTGGAGATGAAGTCGTTGTACCCCGAAGAGTAGAGGGGTTTCCACCGCCAGAGGGCACCCTTCTTCCGAGTGTGATGGGTGTTACGGCATTCCACGTAGTCATCCAAGTAAAGGAGCTCTTATAAGAGCTAGCAGTGATAGCTGTATAGCAGTTCCCTACAATAGGAGACAGGACTCTAGATTGAGGGTAAAGTAAGTCTGTTTTAATGGTAGCCAGACTGGCCTTTTATGCAAGTCCCCAGCCAAGGGATACACCCATGTGGACTTTGGTGGGGACAGTGATACAAAACTATAAACCAATTATAAAAGTGTTGTACAGTGGGGCACTGCCATACAGGACAGGCAATCCCTTCCCTCTGCCTGCGAGATAATTAAGTCAATTACTGTCCTTAACTCAATTATCTCCAGGCATTTACCTAACATTTATAAGAGAATTAACTGTTCGTGCATCTGTTCTCCTAGTCCTAATTAGTGATGTCGCGAACGCAAACTTCCACAAATGTTCGCGAACCGCCATTGACTTCAATGGGCAGGCGAATTTTAAAACACACAGGGACTCTTTCTGGCCACAATAGTAATGGAAAAGTTGTTTCAAGGGGACTAACACCTGGACTGTGGCATGCCGGAGGGGGATCCATGGCAAAACTCCCATGGAAAATTACACAGTTGATACAGAGTCTGGTTTTAATCCATAAGGGGCAGAAATCACCTAACATTCCTAAATCACAATCAATATGGATTGACACCTGACATATGACATATTGACACCTTGACATATGGATTGACACCTGTCCTCAGAGCCCCTGATGCACACGGACACAGAGCAGAATAGAGACTGGTCCCCCTACATGGGGTCACTTGGCAGATATGGATTGACACCTGTCCTAAGGATCCCTGATACACACTGACACAGAGCAGAATAGGGACTGTTCCCCCTACATTGGGTCACTTGGCAGATATGGATTGACACCTGTCCTAAGGTTCCCCGATACACACTGACACAGAGCAGAATAGGGACTGTTCCTTCTACATAGGGTCACTTGGCAGATATGGATTGATACCTGTCCTAGGGATCCCTGATACACACTGACACAGAGCAGAATAGGGACTGTTCCTCCTACATAGGGTCACTTGGCAGATATGGATTGACACCTGTCCTAGGGATCCCTGATACACACTGACACAGAGCAGAATAGGGACTGTTCCTCCTACATGGGGTCACTTGGCAGATATGGATTGACACCTGTCCTCAGAGCCCCTGATACACACTGACACAGATCAGAATAGGGACTGTTACCCTACATAGGGTCACTTGGCAGATATGGATTGACACCTGTCCTCAGAGACCATGATACACACTGACACAGAGCAGAATAGAGACTGTTCCCCCTACATAGGGTCACTTGGCAGATATGGATTGACACCTTGTTACAAACTGCTATTTGTAACTGGCCATTTAAATGGCAAATTGTCCTGCTTCCCTGGGTTGTGGAGAAGCCTATTTGCCAGCCTCCTCCCGCATGACTATGGCCCCTGGGAGATTGTGAAAATGTATGCACTTTTATTTGGTGTGTATGGCCCTTTAAGACTGTCGGTGGGCATATTGGGACTTATGGACTCTTTATGTGACTGGTGCTGGCCCTTTAAACACCTTTTTGGGACATCAGGAAGATTGGGACACTGCCCCTTTAAGGCCGTGTCCCCAGACTTGTTGGGGACACGGCCCCTTTAAGACGGTGTCCCCTGTGTCCCCAGACCTGATGCAAACCCTTTGTGCCTGCCTGGCTATTTCCCACTTGGTTCAGTAAATGGGGCTTACTGAACCAAGTACCACACAGGCAGACCACCCAGAAGTGGAAGTGTGCAGTCTTTGTTCGTTTGCCGAACACGTGGCGGCGGCCATCTTTGATCATTCGACAAGGTCAGCGGCATGTGTAGCCAAATTCATGGAACTAAAATCGGCTACACATTTCCGCGAACACCGCTGAGCTCTACCTTCTCCCCTACTGGTTTTACAGCTGCAGAGACTTAGGACTTAGTCGTTTTTTCAGCCTGAAATAGACCGACCTCACAGCCCAAATCTATGGAACTGTTTTGGGCAGGAAAATGTGCTTGCGGTCGGTCATAAAGGGACCTCCAGCTAACTTTTTAACCCCTGGATGGATTTGGCTGATTTTTAGTTATGTTTATGTTTTAAGTGTGCTGATTCCAAATATGTAATTGTTATGAAGATGGGATGTGTAGTGTTAAAGTTACAGTGTATGGATAAAAACTGTATTTTTACTGCCTGTGTTTAATTATGTTAATCTCTTCCCAAACGTCATTTCGTTCAAAGTGGAGAGAATGTTAAAAAAAATATATTTTTGTTCTGAGTGTGAGAAATGCTTTTCAGCCGCTTCTAATTTTAAGCATCATTTAAGGAGCCATACAGGAGAGAAACCTTATTTGTGGTGTGTTTAGTATTGTTCTGATCAGTTTAATACCTTTCGCGTCTCCTATCAGTGGACGTGTATATGGCAGCCATTTTAGGAACCGTACACCTGGGACCCGACCAAGGTCACCTCGTTCAACAGGCTTGCAGCGTATCCTCCAGGAAGAAGAGCCTGAACCCTTACCGGCTGCACGTGTCTTACCTGTACATGGAAAGCTGCTGTGGTTCCTTGATGAGCCAGCTGCCCGTGAGTTAACATGTCCGTGGAGAAGCACTCTGTCCTGTAAAGCCTCACCAAAAAAAAGGAGTGGTGTGTTTAGTATTGTTCTGATCAGTTTAATACCTTCCGCGTCTCCTATCAGTGGGCGTGTACACAGCATTGATTTTTATCTAAGCCGTAAACTTTTGCACAGTGAAGTATATTCACTGCCATTGAAAAGGAGTGCATGGCGGTGGTGTGGGCCCTCAAAAAGCTGCAACCTACTTGTATGGACAACCGTTTACCTTACTCACAGATCACATAAAATTTGGGGCACTGCGCGGTCAAGCTAATGTGACACCAGATAGGAGTGGTGTGTTTAGTACTATTTTTATCAGTTTAATACCTTCCGCGTCTCCTATCAGTGGACGTGTATATGGCAGCCATTTTAGGAACCGTACACCTGGGACCCGAACAAGGTCACCTCGTTCAACAGGCTTGCAGCGTATCCTCCAGGAAGAAGAGCCTGAACCCTTACCGACTGCACGCGGTCTTACCTGTACATGGAAAGCTGCTGTGGTTCCTTGATGAGCCAGCTGCCCGTGAGTTAACATGTCCCGGAGAAGCACTCTGTCCTGCAAAGCCTCACCAAAAAAGGAGTGGTGTGTTTAGTATTGTTCTGATCAGTTTAATACCTTCGCCTCCTATCAGTGGACGGTACACGGCATTGATTTTTGTAACAGGGAGATGGAAGAAGAGGCTTGGTCGGTCCTCTTACTGCAAATTTGGGGCACTGCGCGGTCAAGCTAATGTGACACCAGATAGGAGTGGTGTGTTTAGTACTATTTTTATCAGTTTAATACCTTCCGCGTCTCCTATCAGTGGTCGTGTACACGGCGGTAATTTCTGTAACAGGCAGATGGAAGAAGATGCTTGGTTGGTCCTCCTAACTGGAGACTGTGTTGCTGTACGGGTGGCAGGTGGAGCCATTTATAAAGTACACACTGCTTTATAAAACCATTTATAAAGTACACACTGGCGGCTTGAACCCAAGTTGGTGGCGGATAAGTCACGCAAGTCAACAGGCATTCAGAGCTAAAATACAGCAGCGTGTGGACCATTTTTAGCCCAAGGCGGCTCATCTCATCAGGCCTTTTTTACATAGGGTCACTTGGCAGATATGGATTGACACCTGTCCTAGGGATCCCTGATACACACTGACACAGATCAGAATAGGACTGTTCCTCCTACATAGGGTCACATGGCAGATATGGATTGACACCTGTCCTCAGAGCCCCTGATACACACTGACACAGATCAGAATAGGGAATGTTACCCCAACATCGGGTCACTTTTGGCAGATATGGATTGACA
>OW240915.1:125851927-125862118 GCA_933207985.1 Pelobates cultripes
TACAATACACTCAGACACTCCCACACAAAATCCTCCCCTCTGCCTGTGATACAATTACCTTACACAATGGGTAATGTAATTATAACAAGCAGAGAAATACAATTTTTCCACATTATTCATAACTTGAAAAGTATGCATCACATTCACATACAACTTACATTTTCAGAATCAGCATACTCCAAATTGGTCTAATGGTTCAAAAGATAGATTGCACTCCTTTGTGACCAAAGGAAGCATGGCTTTTCTGCCCAAAACCAGTTCCACAGAGTCTTCTATCCTGGAGATAATTGGGAAGTAATCCAATTATCTCCAAAGACAGAGGCAAAACTCCATTGAACACATGGCAGCAAAAGACAATAAAACACATAAAAACATATAACTGTGCAGCCATTGCACAAAACAAGTACATTCAACATATCCCCAGATAGCTCAGATCTGAGCGCACATTATTACTGAATGGCGCTCAGAGCACACACATACAGTTCAATTGCCATGGAGCCAAAGTCTTTCCCATAGTCTTTCATTATACGAATGGACTCCATGGCATAGCTATCTGGGGTATCACCGCTCAAACAGGGCAAGCACCAAGTGAACCGGCTTTCATGTATTTGCAGGGGAAAATCAAGCCTTTTAACATGGGGCCATAATCCAAAGGCAACAGGCGAGCAACCAGGCTTCTCCAATGCAATGTGGCGAGATTGGTCTCGTCACATTGTCCCTCTGCATGGCATTCCTCACAATATAGTATCTGATAGAGGTTCTCAGTTTGTGTCCCGGTTTTGGAGGGCCTTCCAATAACAATTAGGAATTGAATTGTGTTTTTCATCCTCTTACCACCCCCAGACCAATGGTAGAGCTGAGAGGGTTAACCAGTCCTTGGAATTATATTTGCATTTTTTCGTTAATAGCACTCAAGACAATTGGTCCAAATTATTACCATGGGCCGAGTTTACTAGGAACAATGCTGACCATGACTCCTCTGGGCATAGTCCATTTTTTGTTAATAATGGTCATCATCCTACTGTCCTACCGGCTGTTCTACGGCTATTCCTGCTTTGGATGACCATTTGGCTTCCATCCGTGATACCTGCTGTAACGGACCGTTTTGCACATAAGGGGTAAAAACCGTTTAGGCGATCGGCCCCTTTCTAGAGATGCAGGCACAGCTATTATAAAACACCAAACTCACAAACCGCCAATAAGTGAATGCTCCAAACTCCCGAATGGCATCCAATACAGCACTCCAAACACACGAACTGGAACCATACGAATAGCTGCTAGTAGACGAATAGGAAAAGCCTCCAAGCGGCTTACACTCCTAGCAATCAGTCTCTATCAGCATACAGTAAATCCCCCCAAAGACGAGACAAGGCTCCGTGTTGACGGTCAAGCAGTGGTCTGTTTAATGAGGGCTACGTGCCCAGTATTTATGCAGGTCTCCCACCTGGTGGACACTCCCCTAGGGGACCAAATGGGAGACTGTGACAAAAGACAGACAAGTTGACAAATAGGACACACAGTCAAATTATATTACCACAATGCATCCTGGCTTCCTCCCCTCTGCCTTGGAGATAATTGAAAAGTAATTCAATTATCTCCCAAGACAAAGGCAAATCTCCATTATGCACGTGGGGATACTAAAATAGGAATTACTATTAAAATGCACTATGTAAGACACATAACATTAAAACTATACATTTAACATGTCCCCAGATAGCTCAGGTCTGAGCGCACATTATTAAGCGAATGGCGCTCAGACTACACGAATACAGTTCAATCGCCATGGAGCCAAAGTCTTTACACAGTCAGTTCTCATGTGAATGGGCTCCATGGGATTCCTATCTGGGGTATAACATAGACAAGTTAAACTACCGAACACCGGCCGTTTGTGTACTTTCACCGACCAAGAAGGGAGGTCGGCGGCTTCAGCGGTGTTCGCGCAAAACTGTGTCCGATTTTAGTTCCATGAATTGAGCGTCGAACACCGCTGTGCGTTCGCGGGTATAAAATGGCCGCGACCTCGTGTTCGTGATACGAATTGCGGCCACCCAGCATTCGTCAATTAAGCTGCGGTTAACCGCAGCTTCAGGGAGGCTAATTGCTGGCACACTCCAGCTCCCTGGTGGTCTAGTCATACGTGCGGTTGTTCGGTAGATTGAATCTACCGAACACCAGGCAGAAAAGCACGAATAAGTATTTTCTGCAAGGAAAAAGATGTCTTTTAAAATGGGGCCATAGTCCAAAGGCAGCAGGCGGGCAACCAGGCTTCTCCAATACAATGTGGCGAGATTGGTCTCGTCACATCTCTCCCCTTTTCCAGACTAACAGGGTATCTGTCCTCCTGCCGGTCAGTGCCCTTGTTAGTCCAGCAGCCCACCCACAATACACAAACAGTCATACAGCCCACCCACAATAAATGGTTACTACACCTGGGTAGAGGAGAACTTTGTCCATGTCCAGGTGCCTCACCATGGCTGTGCTAGGTATGGGTACTCTGACTTGGTGGGTTGCTGAGTGGGCAGAGACCAGCGGTACTCTGCCCTGATGCCAGCACTACTGGGAGGGTAGCTTGGTTGCCTGGTTGAAGCCTGGTAGCCTTGTTGGAGGGGGAGACCAACTGTCTCCCCTTTGGATACACAGCCCTGCTGCCGGAGACCGACTGTCTCCCCTTTGGACACACAGCCCTGCTGCTGGAGACCGACTGTCTCCCCTTTAAACACATAGCTCTGTTGCTGGAGACCAACTGTCTCCCCTTTAGATACACCGTTGGGCTGCCGGAGGGGGAGACCGACTGTCTCCCCTTTGGCTAAACAGTCCTGTCACTGGGGGGCAGAACCGACCGTCCCTACCCCTTGTGCTGTACGTACAGAGATCACGGTCCCATCTGCACAGTTGTGGGGCTTACTGTCTCCCCCTGGTACCTTAGCTGCCGCTGGGGAGAGGAGGTAACACGCTCCTCTCCCATATCTACTTCCAGCCGTGGGGGAGGGAGACCGACTGTCTCTGCTCCCAATACAGAGTCCTGCTGCTGGGGAAAGGAGACTGGGCTCTCTATTCCCGGTAGGACACTCTGCCTCTGCGGAATGGAGACTGGGCTCCCAATTCCCTGCAATATCTCCCGCTGGGGAATGGAGACTGGGCTCCCAATTCCCTGTTTTATCTCCCACTGGGGAATGGAGACTGGGCTCCCAATTCCCTGTTTTCTCTCCCACTGGGGAATGGAGACTGGGCTCCCTATTCCCAAAAAATCATACTGCCGCTGGGGATCTGAGCCGACTGCCCAGCATCCCTGTAGCTCACCCTGCCGCCGGGGAGGGAGGACGCTGCTCTCCTCTCCCTGCAAAGGTACACTGCCGCTGGGGGACAGGGCCACTTGTCTCTGCCCCCTGTAACTCAGCCTCCCGCTGGGGAATGGAGCTCAAGCTCCCAATTCCCTGCAATATCTCCCGCTGGGGAATGGAACTCGGGCTCCCATTTCCCTGCAATATCGGTGGAGAGACCTCGGTCCCGTCTCCACCCGCCACCTGGGGTTCTTCCCAGTAGATATCAACAATGTCTTCCCAGCTGAATGGGTCTGGAACTGGATCTCTCACCTTGCTGTCCTGCTGAATCTTCTCAATGGAGTGGAAGAGATCTCGGTAGTCCTGCTCCAGTTCCCACTCCAGGGTTGCTAGGTGAGCCAGGTCTTGCTCAATGTCGTGAGTGTCGACCCCGTCATGCCTGCTCTCCCTCCACTCCAAGAGATCACTGAACCGGGCTTGTGTAGGGCTCCCAAATTCAGGCTCTGAAAAAGCCTACCATATCAAGCCAGGACCATCAAACTCCTCTCCCTCTGGCTTGTCATGCTCGGCTGTCCAGGGCAGGTACTGTGCCCCATACCACCAGAGCGCCTGATAGGCATCTTCCAGCCAAATCTCCTGCCATACCCGGTGCTCCAATTCCTTCACCCATTCATCCAGGGGCTGCTCTCCCAGGAAGGGCATCCGCAGGGCCACTTGCTTCTGCAACCGCTGCTCTTCACTGGGGAGACTTTCGCCCCGCTGGTATTGTACATTATCCAGGGCCTGGTACCAGATGCCTTTCCTTAATGCATCCTGGCCATCCAGGTCCTCCTCCTTGTATGACACTGCTGGTTCCATTCTGTTGCTGTCAGGGTCGCTGTACTCAGACATGCATTGCCCTCAAATTGTAAATCCATGTTATGGTGTCGCCTGTAGCTGTCCTGTAGTCTGTGGGAACGATCCCGCCGCTTGCCACCAATTGTAACGTTTTGCACATAAGGGGTAAATCCTTTCTAGAGATGCAGGCACAGCTATTATAAAACACCAATCTCACAAACCGCCAATAAGTGAATGCTCCAAACTCCCGAATGGCATCCAATACAGCACTCCAAACACACGAACTGGAACCATACGAATAGCTGCTAGTAGACTAATAAGAAAAGCCTCCAAGCGGCTTACACTCCTAGCAATCAGTCTCTATCAGCATACAGTAAATCCCCCCAAAGACGAGACAAGGCTCCGTGTTGAGGGTCAAGCAGTGGTCTGTTTAATGAGGGCTACCTGCCCAGTATTTATGCAGGTCTCCCACCTGTTGGACACTCCCCTAGGGGACCAAATGGGAGACTGTGACAAAATACAGACAAGTTGACAAATAGGGCACACAGTCACATTATATTCCCACAATGCATCCTGGCTTCCTCCCCTCTGCCTTGGTGATAATTGAGAAGTAATTCAATTATCTCCCAAGACAAAGGCAAATCTCCATTATGCACATGGGGATACTAAAACAGGAATTACTATTAAAATGCACTATGTAAGACACATTACATTAAAACTATACATTTAACATGTCCCCAGATAGCTCAGGTCTGAGCGCACATTATTAAGCGAATGGCGCTCAGACTACACGAATACAGTTCAATCGCCATGGAGCCAAAGTCTTTACACAGTCAGTTCTCATGCGAATGGGCTCCATGGGATTACTATCTGGGGTATAACATAGACAAGTTAAACTACCGAACACCGGCCGTTTGTGTACTTTCACCGACCAAGAAGGGAGGTCGGCGGCTTCAGCTGTGTTCGCGCAAAACTGTGTCCGATTTTAGTTCCATGAATTGAGCATCGAACACCGCTGTGCGTTCGCGGGTATAAAATGGCCGCGACCTCGTGTTCGTGATACGAATTGCGGCCACCCAGCATTCGTCAATTAAGCTGCGGTTAACCGCAGCTTCAGGCAGGCTAATTGCCGGCACACTCCAGCTCCCAGGTGGTCTAGTCATACGTGCGGTTGTTCGGTAGTTTGAATCTACCGAACACCAGGCAGAAAAGCACGAATAAGTCTTTTCTGCAAGGAAAAAGATGTCTTTTAAAATGGGGCCATAGTCCAAAGACAGCAGGCGGGCAACCAGGCTTCTCCAATACAATGTGGCGAGATTGGTCTCGTCACACCTGCGTCAAAGTTCAATCTGCTTTGTGTACTGCTGCTGACCGTTTCAAGCATTATGCTGATGCATGTCGAGGTGCCAACCCTGTTTACCAAGTGGGTGAGAGGGTTTGGTTATCTTCTCATAACATCATGCTCAGTCCCTAGCATGAAATTTGCTCCTAGGTTTCTTTTTGTGTCCTTCGTAGGCTCAATCCTGTTGTGTACTCTCTGGCCCTTCCGGCCTCCTTGAAAATTCCTAATACCTTTCATGTGTCTTTATTCAAACCTCTTGTTTGCAATAAATATACTGTCTCAAGTGTCCCTCCTCCTCCCTTAGTTGTTTCTGGTCAGGAAGAGTATGAGGTCTCCTCCATAATTGATTCCAGGTTTTCTCAGGGCACTTTACAGTACTTGGTGGATTGGAAAGGTCATGGACCAGCAGATCGTTCTTTGGTTCCGGCGTCTGATATACATGCTGGCCGCAAGATTCGCTATTTTCAAGCCAAGTTTCCTCTCAAGCCTGGTCCTGCCCGCCTGATGGGCGTTCATCAGGTTGGAGGTAATGTCACATATTCATCTGCACATAAAAAAAAAAAATTAATAGATTTGTCAGAATACATGGCCTTCATGATGTTTGGCACACTTTCCACCCAGAGAGATTTTACGCATTGGTCAAGGGTTTATAATTCATACTCCCGAATAGATCATGTGAACATATATTACTACAGAAGATCAATAATATTGGCTTTATCAAAATAACCTGGTCAGACCATTATGCAATCTTTTTAGATTTAAAGACTCATGGGGACATAAAGCCTCATACATATTGGAGACTCAATGAGTCTCTTCTGGAGTCAGAAGATAACTGTAAATATATTAAGGCAATAACTAAACTCTTTTTTTGAAGAGAATATAACTTCGGGTGTCTCCTCTGAAAATATATGGTGTACCCATAAATATGTGATTAGAGACCACCTGATCCAGATGGGTATGAGAGCGAAGAGAAATGAAGGATTAACCATAGCCAATATACATATAGTTCTATCAGCTGAAAATGAAAAAAAAAAATAAGGCCAACCCATCTGAGGAATTAGCTTCCCGAATTGGGATGATCAGGGAAGAAATAAATCAAAAACTATTAGATATTGCCAAGCTATCTTTAATAAAAATTAATCAAACATATTACTTAAAGGGAAATAGAGCTGATAAAATTTTGTCAGCTAAATTAAAAAAAGTGTGTCGCTAGCCAAAGAGAAAAAGAGGAATGGAAGCTATAGGGGAAACACTCATAGTGGGGTTAACCCACACAAAACTACCAAGGTAGTAATTACAAAAGACAAACCCATTGAGTGCCCTACGAATAATTAAAAATTAACTTTTAATAAATAAGTAAAAAAAAAAAGGTATAAATAGCCTGATATAGCACAAAGTAATGAGTAATAATACTCTCTATATAATAAGTTGCAATGTATTGTAATATAACGGTTGCAATTCTCAAATGATAGTCCCTTGTTAGGGGTTAAAAATAACATATAAACCTGAAAGATAAAGAATACATTGGCAAGGGAATAGCAAATACAGAGGACCTGTTCAAAAGTTTTCAGTGAACCTCTGGTAAATGAACACTGCATCAATACAATGTTGCAGTATATGATCAACTATAGCACAAATTGTAGTGCTTAGTTCGGTCTAAGAGAAGTCATAATGAACACTGCATCAATACAATGTTGCAGTATATGATCAACTATAGCACAAATTGTAGTGCTTAGTTCGGTCTAAGAGAAGTCATATTGCAAATGGTATTGAATGACTTAACAAAGAGGAAGTCTATGATAGCAAAAAATTAAAATAAAAAACTGTAGAACAATCTTATGAGCGGATTTGTCAGTAAGTGAAATATCAGTGACCGCTTATCAAACGTAATAATAAAGTAAATGATAAATGGGGTGCCACTAATACATTCATGCACAGGGGGAGGAAAACCCCAATACCTAAAACCGCCCAATTCTAACAGTCATAATGACGGGATTCTGAGGGAAGTGTGGACAATATGGTCAGTATTCCACACTGTAAAGTATTTGCAAGGAATCGCCGATGGCCCCTGACGCGCGCGTTTCGCCCACAACTCATCGGAGGGGAACCGGTGTGTGGTAAGTGCCCAAATATTTAAAGGACATGAGTCTCCATGATTGGAGAATTTGAAAAGCCCGCTGTTGAGATTGGGCCAATCACGATGGATATAATAGATGACATCATGGAGGTCTGGAGTGAAAAAGGGTGTTTAACCCTTGATGATAATCAGAATCTGTATAGCAAATAGAATTATTAAGCGCTTAATTCCCGATGACATAAATGTCAGAAAGTAAATCTTGAATACGTCTTGCATGACTAATAACCTGTTAGATGTAAAAATAAAAAATAAAAAAAATAAAAAAGTGATGTAACGTCATATGCAGTCGGAAAGAAAGAAAGTATATGTCCTATCAATTTATGTTAACTTTATGGTGAAAGAAGAATATGGAACTTGAATAGTTAACTGGCCGTAATGCCTAAATACAATATTGTTGAGATACAATTGAATATATCCAAACATCTGTAAGATAGCAACATTTAGCTCTGGAATGGGTATTTAACCCCATCCAGGCATAATTAGTGTGTCAAAACACTCGATAAGACGCGATTCAAAATGAAAAACCGAAGAGAAATCAGATGAACCCGGGGAAATGTCTAAAATAGTCCAAAATGAGATAAACTGGAATGTAATGATTCCTGTGTTAGGAATCAGTATGTAAATCTAGTGATGATATTGTACAACAATTAAAGAAAGGATAGCCCCTCTTGGTGCTACTTTATGTATGTAATACGTTAAAAACTACTTCAGGGGACCTATATGGCTCAATTAGTGGCCAAAATCGTAAAGTGAATGTTTAAAGCCAAAGACAACTAGAATAACAGAGGCTCCGTGCTTAGGAGAGAATGTCTAAGTGCATGGACAGATCTGTGTGACAATGAGGATTATTAGGCGCTTACTTCACAATGACATAAATGTCGGGAAGTCAATCTTAATACGTCTTACATGATGAAAGAAGGATACAAAACTTGAATAGTTAACTGGTTGTGACACCCTAATACAATATTGTTACAATTACGATTGAATACATCCAAACATATATAAGATAACGAAATTTAGCTCCGGAATGGGTATTTAACCCCATCCGGGCATAGTTAGTGTATCAAAACACTCAATAAGAAACAGTTCAGAATGAAAAACCAAGAAAAAATCGGATGAACCCAGGTAAATGTCTAAAATAATCCAAAATATAAAAAATAATATAAAAAACTGGAATGCAATGATTCCGATGTTAGGAATCAATCTAATAAAGATATTGTACAACTATTAAAAAAGAGAATAGTATTATATGCAGCCCCTCTTCGTGCTTCTTTGTGTAGGTAATACCTTAAAAACTGTACACATACTTAAAGAGACCTATATGGCTCAATAAACATATTCATGAGTTGAAGAAATGTTAATATAATGGTGATGGATCTATGAATGTATAAAAGGGGTGAAATTAAATTCTTCATTTAAACCTGCTGGAGCCAAGGTTTGAAATTCAGAAATCCATCTGGACTCTTTCTGAAGAAGTACAAGATTGTAATTGCCTTTTCTAGAGTTAAGAGTAACTCTTTCTAAAGCCTGAAAAGATAGGTGGTTGGGGTTTCCATCATGGAAATTTCGTACATGATTAGCTACGGGAGTACTTAAATTGAGATTTTTCACAGAGTTGATGTGTTGTAAAGTTTGTCTCCTTAATTCTTGATACGTTTTGCCTATATATTGCATTCCACATGAACAAGTGATGACATAAATGACACGTGTGGTGCCACAATTAATGAAATGTTTGATTTTAAATTCCTTTTGAGTTTTCGTGCATTTAACAATTTTAGACTGATTGATGAAGGGGCAAGCTTTACAGTGTCCACACTTGTAAATTCCCAAAGGAGCATTGGGGCCAATTTTTTCCAGGTGGCTGTGTACCAAGACATCCCTAAGATTCCTAGATCTGCGTGCTGTGATGTTAGGATAAGCCACAGATCCCGGTTTCAAATCGGTATCATTTTGTAATATTGGCCAGTGTCGGGTAAATATCTCTTTAATAGGTTCCCATTGTTTATCAAAGGTCCCAATGCACCTAATAAGTTGGTTGGCTTGGGTAGTTTTTTGAGAGTGGAGACTGGAACTTCTGTCTTGGGTGAGGGCCCTTTGGTAGGCTTTTTTGAGAATTCTATTAGGGTAGCCTCGGCTTTTGAAGCGTGTTCTTAATTTATTCGCTTCAACTTGGAACGACTCATCATTAGAGCAATTTCTCCTAGCCCTCAAATATTGACCGTATGGTATTCCAGCCTTCAAACGATATGGATGGAAACTATTCCAATGTAGAAGGCTGTTGGATGCCGTGCTTTTCCTATATAATTCTGTATCAACTGTACCGTCAATGTTAAGCAAAATTCGAAGGTCAAGGAATTCAAGTTGCGTTTCGTGGATTACATATGTCAGTTGTAAGCCGATTTGGTTGTTGTTGAGCACCTCCACCATGTCTGTAAAGTTAGAGACAGAGCCTGTCCAGAATATTAAAATATCATCGATGTATCTTAGCCATTTATGTATACACTGATGGAATTGGTTAAATTGTGGGTCTTCAAAGATGTTCTCTTCCCACCACCCCAAAAAGAGGTTTGCATAACTAGGAGCACAAGCAGTGC
>OW240915.1:125862458-125880307 GCA_933207985.1 Pelobates cultripes
CAAAGACTAAAGCAGTGACAGATGGGCCGCACCATACGCCCAGAGACTAACCAGACCCCGAGGAACTATCCAGGCTCGTCCACTCCTGGACTCATGGATGGATACCTCCATAAACCGCAGACCCTGAGCCACGAGATACAAGGCCCCAACGCGGCCGACAGGTCGGATAGGGACCGACCCACGCTCGCGGATATTAGTGCCAACCTCAAAGCACTCGCCACAGCAATGGTCACGAAAACGGACCTACAGACGCTGTCTGAGACCATCCACGAGGCCATCTGCACCGAAGTGGCGACACTGAAGACGGAGTTGGTCTCCCAGGGCAACTGCATACAGGTGCTAGACTAATTCCATCACCTTGCTGACATAATGCCGCCCACCCCGCCCAACACCAGCACCTACTAACTAGTGGAGTGAGGTTCCGGTCCCGGAGTACCGAACTAACAATACCCAACTCTCCTTTGGACACTAGGAGACCGGGAACTAGGCTTTGTGGGGGGGAGGGCAGGGGGATGAGACCCGGCAAGGAAGTAGCCCCAAAAGGCAAAGGCCAGAGGATCCCGCATTTAAAAGTGACAAAGGGCATATAGTAATGCCGGGGAAGGACATGGGAGCACTTGGGAATCACCAGCATGGAACTGCTCCCTCACAAAAGAAACAGCTCCCAAACCGGGGGGAAACCAGCAGACAAACTGGGGCAGGTGGTAGGATGGGCACCGGGGTCTAAGATTTAACATCAGCACCTGCGACCCGAAAGAGGAACCGCATCAATAGATGGGGTGAGGGGTTAAATAAGGCACGATAGATACAATGAGGAGGAGGGAACGGAGAACACCAAAAACAACAGTCACTTCTCACTTGAGTTAGCAGGGACAGAAACTGAGCAAAACAGAGACACAGAGGGGGGAGGGAGAGACAGGAGGGGGGACAGACATGTCCTGGAACTCCGGGACCGCATGGAGAAACTATCCCTGATGGTAAGGGAGAATCTCCAGGCGGCCCAGGGGAGACAGAAGAGGTGGTCCGATCGGGGTGCCCGACAGCGGGTCTTCCAGGTAGGGCAGAAGGTTCTGGTCCTCAAGCCTGTGAAGACTAACAAGATGCAAGCATCTTGGCAGGGCCCGTATAAAGGTATGTGATATAGCGATATGTGATATATCTTATAGCCAGCTGTGCGGATGAAAGGATTCAGCGATCCTTTCATGTGAACATGCTAAAGGAGTATCAGGAGAGACCAGAGGATGTTGCGGCAGTATGTGCCCCAGCTACTGATGACCCCGAGAATTTACCCTTACCCGACTTATTAGAGAAGGATCCCCAGACTGACCTAACTAGTCTTGTACAGCTAGGGGACCGGTTGAACCCTGCAGAGAAGGTACAGGCAAGATAGCTGCTGTGGGAGAAGCAGGCGACGTTCTCCCAAGAACCCGGGTACACTACCCTAGCTGTGCACAAGGTCGAGACACCCAGACAGAACCCCCTACGACAACCCCCATACCGTATCCCTGAAGCAGTCCGAGAAGGAATGCGGAAGGAGATACAGGAGATGACCAGGCTGGAGGTTATCGAGCACTCAGACAGCCCTTGGGCCTCCCCTGTAGTCCTAGTGCCTAAGAAGGATGGGACCACCCGGTTCTGTGTGGACTACAGGCGACTCAACGAGCGGACCACCACTGACGCCTACCCGATGCCCCGGGTAGACGAGTTATTAGACCGCATTGCCGGGGGCGCTATCTGACCACCATTGACCTGTGTAAAGGTTATTGGCAGATTCCCCTGGCCGAGGATGCTATCCCTAAGTCGGCATTCGTCACTCCATTTGGCCTGTACCAGTTTAAGGTCATGCCATTTGGGATGAAGAATACTCCGGCTACCTTCCAGCGTATGGTGGATAGGCTCCTCGATGGCTTCCAGGAATTTGCATGTGCATACCTGGATGACATTGCGGTCTACAGTGAGTCCTGGGAAGAACACCAAGTACACGTGGGGGTGGTGCTGGACAAGATTCGGGCCACAGGCCTGTCCTTGAAACCAGACAAGTGCCATTTAGGCATGGCAGAAGTGCAGTACTTGGGTCACAGGGTAGGATGTGGGAGCCAGCGACCAGAGCCAGCCAAGGTAGAGGCTGTAGCTAACTGGCCCACACCTATCACCAAAACCCAAGTGCTGGCCTTCCTGGGGACGGCAGGGTATTACCGATGTTTTGTCCCCGACTACAGTACGGTTGCCAAGCCCTTGACTGACCTGACTAAGAAAAATTTACCTAAGCAGGTCCTGTGGTCTCCAGCTTGTGAAGCCGCGTTTCAGGCATTGAAGCAAGCTCTTGTGAATGCCCCTGTCCTGGCTGCCCCAGTCCCTAACAAACGTTTTCTTGTTCATACAGATGCTTCCATGTATGGACTGGGGGCTGTGCTGAGCCAGGTCGGGGAAGATGAAGGAGAGCACCCTGTCGCATACTTAAGCAGAAAGTTACTACCTCGGGAAGTGAGTTATGCGGCAGTGGAGAAGGAGTGTGTAGCCCTGGTCTGGGCACTGAAGAAGTTGAGCCCTTATTTGTACGGGCAGGAGTTTTCCCTTATCACAGACCACAATCCCCTTGTCTGGCTTAACCGGGTCTCAGGAGACAATGGCAGACTGCTGAGGTGGAGTTTGGCACTGCAGCCCTACAACTTCACCATCAGCTACCGACCCGATAAGCAGAATGGGAATACGGATGGGTTATCCCGGCAAACAGACGTTCCTACTCCTTCCCAGTCCGGTCATCCCCAAGTTGACCCGCCAAAGGGTCAAGCCGGGTCTGCCGGAGTGTTCCACAAGGGGGGAGCCGTGTGACAGACCCATCTGTATGAACTGGAATTGCTGTGTTCGTCTGTTTTGCCGTTTGTATGAATTTCCCCATTTGTATGCTTTGTTTAAGGGAATGTCTTTTATTTGTTGAACTACCGAACGGACAGCCACCCAGAAGAGAAGTGTGCTGCTGGTTAACCTATTGATCCCAATTAGAATGTTGCAGTTAACCACAGACACTTCTCAATTAAAACCAAATACAGGGTGGTCGTCATTCGTATGTTTACCACGAGGCGGTGGCCATTTTAACTATGCGAAAGACCAGCGGTGTTCGACGGTTATTTTATGGAACTAAAGACGGACACTTTTTCAACCGAACACCGCTGAAGCCGTCGACCTCCCCTTCTCAATCGACAAAAGTAGGCGAATAACGGCCGTTCGAGAGGTTTAAAGGCACGAATGGACTTACCTCAGTTAGCCTTCCCATGGAGTCAATCGCATACCGAAGAACTGTAATAGACTTTGACTCCATGGTGATTGAACTGTGCGTATGGGAACTGAGCGCTATTCGCCAATAATATGCACTCAGATCCAGGCTATCTGGGGATGTGTTATACGAATGCAATACGTTCGGCAGTTATAAAGTTATGTATTTTAATGTGTTTTGTAACTTGTATTTAAAATGGCGATTTGCCTCTGCTCTGGGAGATAATTGAATGACTTCTCAATTATCTCCCGAGCAGAGGGGAGGAAACTGTGATGCATGCTGGGAATATTGTGGGGTTGTATGTCTAAAATGTCCCCATGTCCTTCTGTTATTCCAGTCTCCCATTTGGTCCCCTAGGGGAGTGTCCACCAAGTGGGAGACCTGCATAAATACGGGCAGGTAGCCCACAGTAAACTCAGTTCATGTTTTACCCTCAAAGCGGAGCTTGGTCTCGTTATTGGGGGGATTTTATTACCGGCGACTAGAGACTGCTTATTGGAATTATTTGCCGCTTAGGAGATATTGGCGTTCGGCTACTATTGGCAATTCGTGTCTTTGGAGCTCGTGAAGGGAAGGAGCCGTACAGGTACCGTTCGGGAGTTTGGAGTGTTCCCTGGCTGGCGGTTCGCATGGTTATACTGCATTCACTACCAGACCACATTATTGCGAACGGGGAGCATTCACTAAACGGCGGTTTGTACATTTATTACTGGAGGTACCGTAACATAGGCACAGGTTTATAAAACACTTAATAAAAGCTGCTAAATGTACAATTGCTAGAGAATGGAAATCTAAGGAAATCTAATCTAAAAAAAAATATTTGAAAGGAAATCTAAGGTGCCTTTACTGATATGTGAAGTAATGGAACAAGTCATAGAACCATGTAAGAGAAAGAGAGAAATAGCTGGATTAAAAAGTTACGGAAGTAAAGAAACAGAAAACGGCCACCCAGAAGAGAAGTGTGCTGCTGGTTAACCTATTGATCCCAATTAGAATGTTGCAGTTAACCACAGACACTTCTCAATTAAAACCAAATACAGGGTGGTCGTCGTTCGTATGTTGACCACGAGGCGGTGGCCATTTTAACTATGCGAAAGACCAGCGGTGTTTCAGAAACAGAAAACTAGGATTTTTTTTTCTTTTGCTTGTTTAGATGTATGTGTATGGTGATATTTACATTTAGCATTATAGATCACTGTATGTAATAAGTCTACTAGGTTGATAGTAATTTTTTTTCATGTTTAAATCTTTATTTCACTTTTTCAAATTACAGAGAAAACACAACACTGTGCATCAGTATAACAAAAAAAATAAAAATTTTTTTTTTTTAAAAATTAGTAAAAATAAAAATAGAAATAAAAAAAATAAAAAAAATTATATACAGAAATAGAGAGATACCATTCACAATTCAAGATATTCTATTACTATCTTTTACAATCTCTTCTAACTTATTTTCGGCTTCAGTAACACAGCTTTTTATATCTTTTCACTAAATTATTTTTTACAATAAACATTTCCTTTCTCTTTTTCTCCTTTCTCCCTTTCTTTTTCTTTTCTTTCTCCTTTTCCCTCTGAGATAATTTATTACAAGAATCAGGATATGTATAAAGTAAATTTTTATCCCTCCCTCTCTAAAGAAGAAAAAGAAAAGAAAGAAAAAAATATATATATATATAGAGATAAATATATAAATTAGAAATAAAAAAGTACAATTATAGTAATTCTTCCTTTTATAAGTCTACATTTCCAATTTTATTCAATTTATAGAATTCCATATCAAACATCTATATCAATCTGTTTTTTTTGTTTGTTTTGTTTTTTCCTGTTCTCGTTCTCTTTCCCTCGTCTCTCTTCCCTTCCCTCTTCCTTCATTTGTTTTGTACCACCTAAATTTTATTTACCGTCTGTATTAATGAGACTATTTTGCTTGTTTCATTCCCCTTATTTTCTTTTAATTTCCTCTCATTTCATTTCCACCTCACCCAATTTTTTTCATAAATGTGTTGTTTGCCTTTTAGCCTATATGCCATTTCCTCATAAATTTTAGTAGTAGAGATCTTTTCTCTTATTATACTTAATGATGGTACCTGTTTTGTTTTCCATAAACTTGCTATAGCATTTTTTGTAGCCATCAAAATATGTATAATTAACACTTTTTCTTGTGGCAATATTCTCTCTGGCATAATGTGTAGTAGGAATATTTCTGGTTGCAGGGGTATCAATGTGTTTGTAACTTTAAAAATTAATTGTTGTATGTGTTTCCATACATCAATAATTTTTTTACACTGCCAAAATATATGAGTCATAGATCCTTCCATTTCCCCACATCTCCAACATGTCCCCACATTCTCTGGATATATTTGCGCCAGTTTTTGTGGCGTCATGTACCACCGTAGCCACATTTTGTATGTTGCTTCTATGTGTTGTATATTATGTGTGGCAGCCTTAGTTGATCTCATAGCCCTATACCATTTAAAGGGCTCCCACTCGTTGTTTAGCTCCTTCTCCCAATTTAACATGAAAGGCAATTTATCTGGTTTTGTTAAATTTAATATTCCTCTGTAGCTTATTGATAGAGGTTTATCTTGGGGTCGTCTCCCCAAGCATAGCCTTCCAAAGTCATTCACCCTATAATTTTCCACCTCCTTCACTTAAGTTTCATTAAAATGTGTTTCACTCTGAGATATGTATAGAGTTCCCTGTTGTGAAGATCGTATTTAATTTGTATATCTGGAAATTGATGTATAGCTGAGCCTGCTATTAGATGACGCGTTTTTGTTAATCCTTTCTTTCTCCATGTTGTTATATTTAACTCTTTTGTGTAATAAGTTAAACTTTGCAGAGTTCCATAGTAAAGATAATTGCCTTTCCCCAGAAGTTTAGGGGCCCAGTAACTCCACAACCTCAGAGCTATTTGTGTTGTGGATAGGAAATTATAATTTCTAAGATGAGCGCGATGTGTTGTCCATATGAGATCCAATATCTCATATTGTGGGACAATGGATTGTTCTAATACATGCCATAGGGGTATACTAGATGTATCTATTAGTGCTACTGTTTGTGCCAGTATGGAAGCTATATAATATTTTTGAATGTGCGGTACTCCCATACCTCCCTCTGTCATTTTGCAACTCATTGTATTCAGTGATATTCTTGGGGGTTTGCGTTTCCAAATATGAGCATTTATTGTTTTTTGAAAATTTGTTATAATTGATTTGGGGATCATTATGGATCTAAAAAGAAATAAAATCTGTGGTACTATACACATTTTAACAGAATTGATCCGTCCCACCCATGATCTGGTGCTCTTGTCCCAGTGTTTTAGTGTATCTTGTACTTCTCTTAATAATTTGCTATGGTAATTTTTTATCATTTCCTGTTTTGAAACTGAAAGATGAATACCAAGATATTTTATAGATTTATTTCTCCATTCGAATGGGTATTCATCTTTCAGCTTTCGAATAGTTGACTCTTGCATATTAATAGGTAAAGCTTGAGTTTTAGTAATATTATTTTTATAATATGACACTGTACCATATTCCTTCAATAAATCCATCAGCGGCATTATTGTTTTATCTGGATTTGTTAGTATTATCAGGACATCGTCCGCAAATAAAGCCACTTTTTGAGGTCCTATGTGAGTATTTAACCCTGTTATTTGAACTTGTTTATTTATCTTATGTACTAGGGGTTCAAGGGTCATAATGAAAATCAATGGAGAGAGGGGACATCCCTGTCTTGTTCCATTAGATAGGTGCAATTTACGAGACACAAAACCTGAATTAATAACTCTAGCCATTGGATTTGTATATAATGAGAGCATGCCTTGTTTAAATTTGTTTGGGAGTTGAAATTTATCTAGCACCTTCTCCATGTATTGCCAGTGTAGGCAATCAAACGCCTTTTCCGCATCAAGTGCCAGCAATAATCCCTCAGTTTTCTGTCTTTTCATTATTTCCAGTACATCTATAAATCTACGGGTATTATCCCCCACCTGTCTGCCTGGCACAAAGCCTGCTTGTTCTGCCCCTATCAATTTGGGCAGTAGTGGTTTCAGTCTTAGTGCCATTGCTTTTGCAAATAATTTTATGTCTACATTAAGTAAAGATATAGGTCTTAGATTAACGCAGCTGGTCGGTGGCTTTCCTGGTTTTGGTAGTGTTATTATAATAGCTTCCAGCATTTCCGGATGTACCTCACCTGAATCTAAAATGCTGTTAAAAAGTATTGTTAGATTTGGGATCAGTTCCTTTGCAAATTTAAAATAATAATAATTAGAAAACCCGTCTGGGCCTGGTGCTTTATGTTTTGAAGTTGTTTTTATAGCTTCCCAGACCTCCTCCTCTGTAAAAGGTTTGTTCAAGATCTCCGCCTCTTCCCGAGTCACGCAGGGTAGTTCAACATCTCTTAGAAAAGTGGAAATCATATTTAATGTAGGTTGGGTTGTATTTGAATCCTCCTTCAAATTATATAGATATTCATAATATAATGCTAACTCATTAACAATTTGATTTGGATCTATCAGTTTTGCACCTTTTAGGTTTACCAAATATGGAATTTTTGATTGTGTTAGCTTCTGTTTAATTTGAGATGCCAATAATTTGCCCGCTTTATTACCCTGTGTATAATATTTAAATTTGGATTTTCTCAAATTACGTTCCATTACCTTCAATTCAAAATTTTCTAGTTGTTTTTTACGTTTAAAGAGTTTATTTCGTAGACAATTATTTAAAGTTTGTTTATATTGTTTCTCTATTTCTCCTATAGATTTAAAGAGTTTTTCCTTTTCCTCCCCAAATTTTTGTTTTGCCCTTGCACCTTGTTTTATAAGTATTCCCCTCACTGTAGCCTTATGAGCTAACCATGTAACTGCTATAGATGTATCATGATTAGTGTTTTCTTTGAAAAACTGATTGATTGTATTCCTAATCTCTATTTCTCCCATTTTATTATCTAATAATGCTTCGTTCAAGCGCCATGAACCCTTGCCTCTTGCCTGATATGCAGTGTCAAATATGGAACATACTGGGCCGTGGTCTGACCATGTTATTGGATCTACGGTTACCTTTACTAGAGATTGGAGTGTAGATGCATCTGTCAAACACATATCTATGCTTGAGTAATTTAAATGTGCCGCTGAATAAAACGTATAATCTCTAAATTGAGGGTATTTAGCCCTCCAAGTATCATATAGACTGTGAGTTATCATTAATTTTGCTAATCTGGCACTTAAAGCAGCCTTTCTCATGGTTGGTGTCTCATCTCCTGAAACATCAAACTCTGGATCCAACGTGCAGTTATAATCACCACACATAAATAATTTGCCTTGTTTATATTCCTCAATGCGTCTTATCGCTTTCTGTAAAAAGCTTATTTGATTATTATTTGGTGTATATATGTTTGCTATTGTTACTTTTTCCTCACCTAAGGAACCCGCCAGAATAAGTAATCTGCCTTCCTTATCTTTATATTCGCCATCACATTTAAATGGCCAGTCTGCATGAAACAGCGTACTCACTCCCTTTGTTTTATTTTGGGCATATGCATGATAACTAAGCGGATATCTAGGCGAGGTAAGAGCTGGGGGTCTCTGAGTACTAAAGTGTGTTTCCTGCAAACACGCAACTGCCGCCTGTGATTTATGCAGTTGCTGGAACAACAATCTCCTTTTATGGGGCGTATTAAGGCCATTCACATTAAATGTTAGGATATTAAAGTAGTGAGCCATATTTTAACACTATTAGACCTCATTCCTAACTCTATTGTTCGCTATAATCTTTATATTTACTCTGTTTAACCATAAGAGATCCTGTAATTTAGTTTTGATCTTATTTGCATACATAATTAAGAAATTACTGATATAGAAAAGTCTCATATGTTCATAGGTACCTGAAGCAAAACAACAACAACAAAAATCTATATATTTAAAAAAAAAAGAAAAAGTTAGACAAATCGTCTTAATCTTGCAGGTCTGCCCTGCAACATAAAGCATTGGTGGTTAATTAACCCCCTTAGGGTATTGCCACCAAATTGAGGGGGTGATTGAAAATGTAAATGCGGGTGACAAGCCATATCCTGCTTATATATTTATATACCACTGCCTGGTTTTTTAAAACTGTAGCATAATTACAAAAAAAAAATAAAAAATAATATATATATATATAATTTTATCTTTGCTTTAAATTCTCCTCCACCTCCTCTTGGGATGGGATCAGAGGGATCTGAGCAGTCAGAGGAATCAAGGGGGGGAGGGGGTAGAGGGAAGGAGGATGAAGAGGAAAAACCTACATAAAAAAATAAATAAAATAATATATCCTCACACACACACACATATATATATATATATATATATATATATATATATACACACACATACATATATACATACATACACACATGCATACACAAATCCCCTCCTCTCCAACAGCCCTCCCCTCCATCCCACCGACCCAACTTTGAAAGAGTAAATCATTAAGTATAGTAGAATACAATACAATGGAGTCTTGCTAACTCCTATCCTCCTTTTTATCTTCCGAGCTTCTAATGCCTTCCCTTGCCACCATTTTACATTGTATACAATTTTGCATCAAGACTGTTTTGCCTCAATTAAATTCAATCTTTTATATATTTTTCAGTTCAAGCATAAATTAATAAGCTGTCTCCACTTCTATTCTTTGCATTATATGATCAGCTATTTTCCCTTACGTACTGCCGTCCATTCTGGTAGCATTTCTCTCACATGTGAACTGTCCACCTTTTCTGAAGGAGTTCCTATTAGACCCCATTTATGTAATATTTGTAGTCCTTCTTCAGGGTCTTCTATCTTAGTCATCGATCCGTTTCTCCAAATCAGCAATTTAGTTGGGAATCCCCATCTATAATTCACGTTGTTATCTCTTAAATATTTAGTAACTCTTTGAAAATCTCTTCTTCTTGCTATAGTCATAGCAGATAAGTCCGCAAACAGTGAGATATGCGCGAATGCTGGCGACATTGTTGTAACCCTTCTTTGGGTGGATAAGATCATCTCTTTTGTACTGAAATAATGTAGCCTCACCACAATGTCTCTGGGAACTTCAGTAGTTAAAATTTTAGGCTTTGGCACCCTATGTGATCTATCAAACCGCAAATCTTCTGTAGTAAGAGTGGGAGCTATTGCCTTGAACAGTTCGACTAAATAAGGTGGTATATCTGGCCCCTGGACTGTTTCAGGCACACCCCTAACGCGAATATTATTGCGTCTGGACCTATCCTCTATATCCGCCATTTTTCCCTGGAGTTTTTGAAAATCCTCTTCCATTTTAATAAATTTTTCCCTCATTTTGTTGTTGTTCTCGCAGATCTCATCCATTTTTTCTTCCAGAGCGGATGTCCTTGTTCCCAACTCATGGACTTCCTTTCGTATTTCTTCCGATATTTTTCTAAAATCTAGCTGTAATGATGTTCTCAGGGTGGAGAGCATGTCTGCCAATCTTTTTTCTGACAAGGAGAGATCTTTTTCTCCTAAGATTTGTGTAGAATCTGTATCACAGCCTGCTTCAGAGTGATATGAGGGAGATCTCGCACTGCCTCCTGCACCCCGCTCTGTTCTTCCTCTGTCTTTCTTATTTGTTTTAAAGAACTCATGTTGTCTTTGTGCCTTCGGCGGCGCCATCTGGTGTCCGTGTAGGTAGTGCTGAGAGACTGTATTAAATTTTATAAGTTGATACAGTGTTGAGGCGCTAAAAAAGGGGGAGGAGATATATTTGACTTTTTTTTTTCCTCTTCCTTTCCCTTCTTTCTTTCTCTTTTCTCTTTCCTCTTTCTTCTCCTTTTCTTGTTCTTGATATCTTGTACTGCTTCACTGTAATATGTACTTCTAATTTAATAAGTTTAATTCACTGTTCCCTCCTTTCCTCTCCTCAATCTCTTCACATCCCCTCAGAGCGTTTTTTTTTTTTTTGTCCCTTTTTTTTCTTCAAATAATTTTATGTTGCTCAATCTCTGCTCTGTCTCCTTTATATCACTTTATCATTGCTTCAGCTGCAATTTGGATCGCCTTTTAAATCACTTATTTATTTGCTTTAAATCTTTCCCACAGTCTTAAAACAATTTGGAGCAATTTACAAAGCTTTGCAATGCCTTGCAACGTTCAGAGGCTCTTATTAACCATTTAAAGCACTTGCACTTTAGAGCTCTTAAATCCTTCCTGTTGCTTTAAAAACTCTTTGCGTTTACTTAGAGGCAATTTGAAATGCTTTGTATCTCTTTATCTCTTTAGATCAATTTGTATCACTTGTATCACTCTGCGTCTCTTTGCCTCTCTTTGTATCACTCTGTATCGTTTATTTTTTACTCTGTGCCGCTTTAGTTCATTTTATATACTTTGTTTCACTCTAAGTCATCTATTTCGCCTTTGGGCCTCTTTAGATCATTTGTTATCCCACTGAAGCATTTTAAGACAAAATAAATAAATAAATAAATATTGAACTGCTTGCTTGCTTTGATTATTTGCCTTACTTTGTGCACTTAGCCTTAAATGAAGCACTGCTATGTATCAGTCTCCTGCTCCTGCTCCCTTCTCTTTTACCCTCCTCAAAGTGATTCTGGGATAGCTCTCCGTTACCTTGAATAATCAGGCTGTCAGGCTGTAATCAGGCTGTGGCACGAGCTTAAGCAGAAGCAGAAGTCCAGGCAGTTTGTAAGGCTCCGTTACACTCCATTACACTGAGCACGTCAAACACCTCAGATAGCCTCCGATAGCTCAGACTGGCTGTTGCTGGCTGTTGCTTGCTTGTCAGACTAAAGAAAAAAATTACTGGGCATCTCGTAGCTTTGCTGGCTTATTTGCCGATACGGGGGGTAGCTACATGCAGCGTCTACATGCCTGCATCAGCCACACGCTTCCTCTCCGTTTCTGCCGGAAACCCCGCCCCCTCTGTAGAGGTTGATAGTAATGCGGATTGTAAACACACTTTATATATCTTTATTGTCTTTTTAAATGTATATATCTTATGGACAAAGATAATAATTAAAAAAATATATATGGCATCAATGACATAAAATTCTGCATCTAAAACCACACCTGTATCACGTCTATTTGTTGTTTTTTTACATTCTTTATTTTGGTGCCGGTCCATGGACAAGCTTTATCACATATAAATACATAGCAGTTAATACAGAAGTGTGAACATTGAAATGTACAGAAGTGGTAGTCGAATAAGCATAATGTACCATGGAACAGCTTTTTTTTTGTAGTAACAACAGATACACAATACAGGAAGCATAGTCGTAGAGGAACATGCCTTACTCTCCTAAGAAATTATGATACATTGGAGACCTAGGTACTGTCTGTATAGGGTATGCAGTGGAGCCAACCTGTCCGCTATAAAATTTAGTTAATGAAGGTATATTGTTAATGCTAACATGAACATAACAAACATAACCTCTGAATAAGCATGCTATAGAATAACAACCCATATACTTTTATTCCTCCAGCCTGAGGCTCTATGTGTAACTAAAGAGTCCCGTGGCGGGTGGGGATAGATATGGTTCTGTAACCAGCTGGTTCATAGGGAAGGTAAGTAATTTATCTGTAACCAAAGACACAGCAAATTAAATATCAGCTTTTGAATAAGCAATAACAAGAGAAATAGGGCACATCTGATACCCTAGGAGTCCCCAGTTCCATGAAGGGTACTGTACCCAATAGAGGTGCATGTAGTGTCTGCAGCATATGAATGGAAGGGGTTATCCACACTGGGTCCCATGATTGTGATGACTGCGCTGCCGGTGTCAGCCCATGCTGGTTTAGGGAGTCGGGTGGCAGTCCCAAAGACTGCAGGAGAGAAATTGATTCCTGGAGGTCATGTACAAGATGCTTAGTGTCTCCTTGAAGAGCAACGAGTGTGCAGGATAAGCGCCACTGATAGCAGATCTCATGCTGTTGCAGGAGTGAAGTGAATGGTCTAAGGGACCTCCGCCAAGCCAATGTACCACCAGAAAAATCTGTGTAGAAGGTGAGTTCCCACTCTGAAGTGGGCCACTAGATCTCTTGGAGCATTAATCAGAGCTCTGGCCAGTCTGGGGACACCAACAGCAAGGCCCCCAATAAGCACCTCATGAAGTGCGACAATTCAGCCTCTGGGACATCCTCAGAAACTGTCAGGAATAGAGTTACCCTAAAATGCAGACCTAAAGGTAACAGTAAAGGTACACGTATCAGTCCTTAGAGTGGCCGGGTTAGTACCTGTGACAGATATATGAAATTTCTGCAAGCAGACAGAGAATAAATGAGAAACAAGCAGATGTCAGGATTACAGAAATACACAGAATCGAAAGCCAGGCCAAGATCAGGATAACAGAGAGCAAGAACAGTTAAACAGGCCAAGGTCAGAGAACAGGAAATCCAATACACAGTATAAACACACTCTCAGGTAACAAGAACCTTGACAGGGCAATGAAACAAGGACAATCAGTAAATATATATACCCTATAATGGGTAGTGATTGGTCATGGTAGAGGACTGTGATATCACAAGCCTGTACACATCATCAAAGAGTGACACATGGGCTGACACTAAAGAAGGAGACTAATGGGATAGGTCCACATTATATATAATGTCATAATAAGGCACCATAAAGTTAGGGATAAATGTGTGTGCATCAGAACTCACAAAATACACAATTTATACGATCACATGGTGTCACAAGGGACAGGTATTGTGACAGACACTCCTCACCCCTTAAGACTATTCAGGTGCCTGTCATCCTCCTGGGCTGCAAAGCAATGTTCATAAATGTGATTTTGCGGTTTCAGCTCCTGCACTGCTTGCTGGAGCAACTATTTGTTGTGTGTGCTTAGTTATGCACCCTCCAGCTTTCCAAAAATGGCCCATTAGGCCTTTCAGGTCCCTGTGGATCATAGCTTCATTGGCCTGTATGGTTGTTTGGCGATCTGCCAGTAGAACCTGCAGTACAGACTTCGTTACTGGGGATGAGTCTGATCCCGGCAGGTTCTGTCGTGGCATCGCTGAGCTCTGCTGTGGAGCTAGTAGCCCTCTGCTTCTAAGGATATGTCATTCGAGAAGTTGGAGCAGTCACCAGAGAGGCAGGCCTTCATGGTCATATCTGCGCCATGTGCTTGTCACCAGAAATCGCTTAACGTGAGCCTCACACAGGGTTTGCTTGTTTTTTTCTTTTTCGTTTGGCATCCCATGGAGGTTAGGCTGGTTAAGAGGATCCCCCGATATATGAGGAGAGTGTGGATGAATGCAATATAGGCAGATTTCTAGTGCAGATTGCTGGCGCTCCTTATCATTTGACCAATCGCTTTGGCAGTTAAGCTCTGCCCCTCCATCTGCTTTTTTTTTTTTATGACAATAGAGTCATCGTTTTCTAATGTTTTCAATACCAACCTTTCAGAATGGCTAAAGTGATCACTTTTCACTTTTTGATACATATCATTCTATATATGGACCTGTCTATGTATGGACAGACCAATGCGCTGGGGAGATAAAAATATGACTCTTACTTCAATGTAAAACTACCACATGGATTTTTCTGTTCCTCGCTAGTTTCTACATCATTCTCCACTAGGGGTGCTAGGTCCATAACAGCACATAGATCTCTTGATCCCAGATGCATTTGTTGTCTACCTTTAATTCTATAATGTCCTAATGTAATTCATAATCAAACTTTTAATTATTTTCAATATTCTCTCATTCAATCAAAGCAAAATGTTTTTTCAGTCCCAACAAACACACATATTTATTTATACCTAACTGCATATTAAATAAATATAAATTGCTTTCTAGAGCATAGTTTAGCCCCTTAACCAATGCTTTCACTTCATTGTGTGTAAGTGTCATCAATGATAAAGTGATAACAGGAATAATATGTCCGTTATCAGTGTCCTTGGTGTGTGTAATTGTCTTGTCATTTCTAAGTATTGTCTTTTTGCCTCTTCTTTTTCCAATCATGAGCAAAACTGAAAAGCTATTTTGCTGTTGTACTTCTCTCATTCCTACTTGCCTTAGCCTACAAACTCAACTTTAAAGGAGCTGCAGACATTTTTAAGAGCACAACTTTTCACAAATTATCCTTCTAATCTGTATTTCCAAAATAGCTACAGTTGTGCTCAAAGGTTTGTATACCCTGGCAGAAATTATGAAATTTTGGCATTGATTTTGAAACTATGACTGAGCATGCATTCAAATGTATTTTATTAAAGGATGGTGAAGCCATTTATTATAACATAGTTGTTTAGCTCCTTTTTAAATTATAATGTTAACAGAAATCACCCAAATGGTCCTGATCAAAAGTTTACATATCCTTGAATGTTTTTTTGTGTTTTGTTTTTACCGACACACAAGTTAACACACAGGTTAAAATGATAATTAACCCCTTAAGGACACATGACGGAAATATTCCATCATGATTCCCTTTTATTCCAGAAGTTGTGTCCTTAAAGGGTTAAAGGTTAATTTCCCACACTTGTGGCTTTTAAATTGCAATTAGTGTCTGTGTATAAATATTCAATGAGTTTGTTAGCACTAAACATGCTAGATCTTGAGCCATGGGGAGCAGAAAAGAACTGTCAAAAGACCTGTGTAACTAGGTCATGGGATTTAATGAAGATGGAAAATAATATAAAAACATATCCAAAGCCTTGAAAAGGCCAGTCAGTACTGTTCAATCACTTATTCAGAAGTGGAAAATCCAGGGATCTCTTGAGATTTCAGACACAACTGTCAGAAGAATTGTTTGGGATACAAAGCAGAACCCACAGGTAACCTCAGGAGAAATGCAGGCTTCTCTGGGAAAAGACAGTTTGGTTGTTACAAGGAGCACAATATAGACGATACTTGAACAAAAATTAGCTGCATGGTCGAGTTGCCAGAAAGAAGTCTTTACTGCACTAATTCCACAATAAATCCTGGTTACAATATGCCCGGCAACACCTAGACATACCTCACAGTTTCTGGTACACTGCAATTTGGAGTGACAAGAACAAAATAGAGCTTTATGGTCACAACCATAAGCACTGTGTTTGGAGAGGAGTCAACACAGCCTATAATGAAAAGACTACCACCCAGGGCCGGTGCAAGGATTTTTGCCACCCTAGGCAAAATAAAGATTTGCCGCCCCCACACACACACACCCCTCCAGGGACATCGCAATGCCCCACCCATATGATCTGCCATATGAACTAATGCCAGTGCTGCACACAGTGTGTGTTTACATTAAAAAGCCTGCAAGGACAAACTATAGACACCAGAACAACTGTATTAAGCTGTAGTGGTTCTGGGGACTATAGTGTCCATTTAATGTGAGATAAATTAGAGATTAGTGTCACTAATAATATACTAGATTGCCTACTTACAATCAGATGAGGATGGTGATGGGCTCTGGCTGCAGTCTGGCTCCACTGGTCTGGTGTAGAACAGGATCTCTGGAGGCTGTTTGTAACTGTGGTCACAAAATTAAATGTTCTGGGAGAACGCGAAGCAGCTCCATTTTTTGGGGCCTCTTACATAGCTCAAGGTCTGGGTCCCAGGGTCTGACAGTGAGTATGCCCATAAAGCCCACCCATAAGTCCACCTACATGTTCCACCCATGAGTTCGCTCACAGGGAGTGGAGTGTGTAGGGGATGTGTTATGTGTTACTGTAGAGGATCTAATGTGTGTGCTTATGGAATGTAGTGTGTAGGTGATGCAGTGTGTTTGTGTGTAGTGGAAGCAGTGTGTTTTTATGTAAGGGATAGAAAGCAGTGAGTGTTTGTGTATAAGGGATGTATTGTGTGTTTCTTGTTGCGTTTAAGGGATGCATTGTGTGAATCTGTGTTTGTATGCATAAGGGATGCAAAGTGTGTTTCTGTAAGGGGTGCGTTGAGTGTGTGTAAGAGATGCATTGTGTTTCTGTGTGTGTGTAAGAGAAGCAGTGTGTGTTTGCATGTGTGTGTAAGGGATGCATTGTGTGTTTCTGTGTATATGTACAAAGGATGCATTGTCTTTACGTGTTAGGGTTGCATTGTGTGTTTCTCTGTGTGTAAGGGAAGCATGTTGTGTTTCTGTGTGTATAGGGATGCATTGTGTGTGTGTGCGCGTAGTGTGAAAGAGCTCCCTGTCTTGCCCCCTGTGCTATAGAGCTCTTCCATCCCTTAGAGATCTCCCTTAGTGGTCTCTCCTCTCCCCCCCCCCACCTCCCTTAGTGGTCTCCTTTTCTCCCCGACTTTCGATTAGTGGTCTCTCGTCTTTCCCTTAGTGGTCTCTGCTCTCCTCTGCCCCCCTTTCCATTAGTGGTCTCTCCTCTCCCTCCACCCTCCCCGAGTGGTCTCTCCACCACCCCCTCCCTCCTTTAGTGATCTCTCCCTCCCCCACTTTCTCCTCAACCCCCCTCCCTGTGTTCTCATCTCCCACCTGCATGTTCTCCATTTCTTCCCCCCCCTCCCAGTGTTCTCCTCTTCTTCTCCCCCCGTGTTCTCCTCTTCTTCTCCTCCCTTGTAATCTTCTCTTCTTCTCCCCCTCCCTGTAATCTTCTCCCCTACCCCCTGTAATTTTCTCTTCTTTTCCTCCCTTCCCTCCATGTAATCTCT
>OW240915.1:125880407-125906438 GCA_933207985.1 Pelobates cultripes
CTGTAATCTCCTCCACTCCCCCTCCCTCCCTGTAATCTCCTCCACTCCCCCTCCCTCCCTGTAATCTCCTCCACTCCCCCCTGCCTCGGCGGCTGCCTAGTTCGCCTTATAGGAAGCGCCGGCCCTGCTACCACCCCTACTGTGAAGCATGGTGGTGGCTCACTGATGTTTTGGTGGTGTGTGAGCTCTAAAAGCACAGGAAACCTTGTGAAAACTGATGGCAAGATGAATGCAGTATGTTAGAAGAAAATATTAACAGACAATTTGCATTCTTCTGCATGAAGGCCGTGCATGGGACAATCTTGGACTTTCCAGCATGACAATGACTATAAGCACAAGGCCTATTTGACCAGGTGGTTGCAGCAGAAAAAGGTGAAGGCTCTACAGTGGCCATCACAGTCTTCTAACCTTTATATCATGGATCCACTCTGGGGAGATCTCAAACATGCAGTTCATGCAACTAAAGACTTTGCAGGCATTTGCCTAGACATTTGGGCACCTATACCACCTGCAAGAATTAGGGGCCTCATAGACAACTATTCCAAAAGACTGCATGAGGTCATTGATGCTAAAGGGAGCAATACATAGTATTAAAAACTAAGGATTTGCAGACTTTTTTTCTTTGTTTTGTCATGTTTTGTTTTATGATTGTGCCATTTTGTTAAAACCTACAGTTGATAATAAATCCCATAAGAAATAAAAGGAGTGCCTGCTCACTCATGTTATCTTTAAAAATCGTACATATAATACCAATACTCCAAGGGTATGCAAACATTTGAGCACAACTGTATATCATCACATTCAAACAAACTCATGAGTGTGAAAAAAAAATACCTATAAAGAATCTAGAAAATGCATAGATGACATTTTATCACATTTGAAGAGAAACACTTTCAAGGCCCTGGGGAGATAGCACGGCTAAGTGGACAAGGGCACATGTATGAGTGTGGGGATGGATGCTTGTGATTGGTTGTATGTGTGTATGGGAGTGGTTATGGGTTTGGGAGTGGGGTATGGATCATCTTACCTGAGTGCCTCTTGGGAGACAGGCCAGCAAACAACTTTCCTCCCACCCACCCTCTTTTTCTGTTGTTCTTGTTTATGTCACAGCTAGCGAGGGGCGTGTCCTTGCCAATAGGTGTTGGGGGCTATCACATGGAATGTCAGGAGATCGACAAGGTGGGAATCTTGGTTTGGACGAGGGGGGAAGCAAAACCCAATGGGCATGTTTGGTGCTTAGGCACCTGGTCTCGATCATTGGCAAATACTTTTATGTAAGCTAAGTCTGTAGGGCCTAGGTGGTTATTTATATGTTAAGTTACGGTTTGTTTATTTGTGTATTTATCTTTGGTAAAATTAAAGGAAAAGTTAATAAAGTTCAGATGGGTCCTACAGTCTTATGTTTAATAAATGCTGTGGCCTGTTTCATCCAAATTCGGTGTCTGTCATTATTGGATGGGGAGTGTTGGGGTAGGCTCTGTTATTCTTAGTTGCTCCACATTCCCCGCTATGTCCATACATGTATATTACAACCAGTTTTCACACGCCTTACACAAAGCAGTAACCAAGCTTCTCTCTGAGTACAGTGTCCACTCCCATGCAGTCCAGCAATTTAAATCAATGCAGTTTTTGACAATCCAAAAAAAAAAAAAAAAAACGCTTGCAGCCACATATACTGTTCTTTAAGGGTTACTGTTCAGGTGAGTTAGTTTAAACTGAGGCAATAATAATAATAATAATAATAATAATAAATAATTATTATTTTATATTTAGTACAATAATTGTAACACCTCTATTAGCACTACATCCTGATGCCTATGAATTTCTACCTTTAACAATTATTTGAGGGGCTGCGGTTCCTTCCTATTGTGCTCTGGTGTTGCAAGCAGTTACTTTTATTTTAACTGTGTGCAGTTACAAAATACATGAAAAGTGTTCCCCAATTAAAAATGTGTTTTATTAAAGCTATTTTGTAGTTAAAGATTAGAATGATACCGCCTTTAAATTTGAGTTTATGTGCCATGGTACATTTTTTTTTTTTCTCCGTTTTTTCTTTAGTTCTTGTGTTATGTTGGATTTTAGAACAGCTAGTGTACTGAGCACTTCTTTTTCATTCCATTTTCCCCATCTTGAAAATAAAGGCCCTGAAAACTGAATTAAAGGCTTGAAGAAAAACATTTAAAAAAAATAACATATATCATAGTAAATAGTAGTCAATGTATTCAGAAAACCTATAACATTTGTTTGAGTCAATAATAAATATGATCATAAAATCAAACTGACCTCTAATGGAATCTGTAGAAATTAAGATCTGAGTAGAATTTCCTTCCCAGTTAAAGATTTGTTTACTCTGAAATTGTGTTGTAGAAGGTTTTTTCAAATATCTAAAAACAAAAGAAAAAGTTTACCATTATTTTACCATTTCTCTTATCAGCTATTAATTGTCCAAATATACATGATCACAATACAGGAGCTGATATTATTAGTCTGCAGTTGAGGAAAGTGATAGGCAGTTTGGTATTAGGGGGGTGAAAAGGGTAGGAAGACAAAAAAACACACAAACATTCTCTAAACTTGGAGGAAGGAATTATGCATAATCTTGGGGTTTTAACCTACGACAAGTCAAAAATCTCACAGCCCACAATGGGATGTTGAAAGCGGGGGCCGTAGGGTCTGTCATTTATATAAGTACCTGATTCATAGATAAAGTGATCCTCTGCTGATTTTGAATGTTTGTCCACTCACAAAGAAATAATCAGTCTATAATTTTAATGGTAGGTGTATTTTAACAGTGAGAGACAGAATACGAGTAATAAGCTGAGATTAGTATCACCCTCTTAAAGGGAGTACTCCTAATCTCACCTGTATAAAATACACCTGTCCACAGACGTAATCAATCAGATTCCAAACTCTCCACCATGGTCAAGACCAAAGAGCTGTCCAAGGATGTCAGAGACAAGATTGTAGACCTACACAAGGCTAGAGTGGGCTACAAGACCATCGCCAATTAGCTTGTTGAGAAGGAGACAGCAGTTGGCGCAATTATTTGCAAATGAACGAAACACAAAATAACTGTCAGTCTCTCTCTGTCTGGTGCTCCATGCAAGATCTCACCTCGTGGTTTTTTAATGATCATGAGAATGGTGAGGAATCAGCCCAGAACTACACGGAAGGATCTTTTTAATGATCTCAAGGCAGCTGGGAACATAGTCACTAAGAAAACAATTGTTAACACACTACGCCGTAAAGGACTAAAATTCTGCAACGCCCGCAAGGTCCCCCTGCTCAAGAAAGCACATGTACAGGCCCATCTGAAGTTTGCCAATGAACATCTGAATGATTTAAAGGAGAACTGGGTGAAAGTGTT
Organism: Pelobates cultripes; assembly: GCA_933207985.1. Lineage (NCBI taxonomy): Eukaryota > Metazoa > Chordata > Amphibia > Anura > Pelobatidae > Pelobates > Pelobates cultripes. Next base: position 125,883,775 of record OW240915.1, read on the forward strand.
GTGGTCAGATGAGACCAAAATTGAGCTCTTTGGCATCAACTCAACTCGCTGTGTTTGGAGGAGGAGGAATGCTGCCTATGACCCGAAGAACACCATCCCCAACGTCAAACATGGTGGTGGAAACATTATGCTTTTTTTTTTTTTTCTGCTAAGTTTAAAGGACAACTGTACCGCATCAAAGTGTGATGGACGAGGCCATGTACAGTCAAATCTTCCCTCAGCCAGGGCATTGAAAATTATTTGTGGGTGGATATTCCGGCATGACAATGACCCAAAACACACAGCCAAGGCAACAAAGGAGTGGTTCAAGAAGAAATACAGTAAAGTCCTGGAGTGGCCTAGCCAGTCTCCAGACCTTAATCCCATAGAAAATCTGTGGAGGGAACTGAAGGTTCGAGTTGCCAAACGTCAGCCTCGAAACCATGATGACTTAGAGAGGATCTGCAAAGAGGAGTGGGACAAAATTCCTCCTGAGATGTGTGCAAACCCAGTGGCCGACTACAAGAAACATCTGACCTCTGTGATTGCCAACAAGGGTTTTGCCACCAAGTACTAAGTCAAAGGGGTCAAATGCTTATTTCACTCATTGACATGCAAATCAATTTATAACATAATATGAGTTTTTCTGGATTTTTTCTTTATTATTCTGTGTCTCACTGTTAAAATACACCTACCATTAAACGTATAGACTGATAATTTTTTTGTTAGTGGGTAAATGTTCACAATCAGCAGGGGATCAAATACTTTTTTCCTTCACTGTAACTACTGTTGATTGGATATAAAAATGAATTTAAATTTTATTATTTGTTCATATTAATGCATGTGCTGTCCTTATGGGGATACAGCCTAAGGACTGATTACGTAGCATTTAGACATTTATTTTTCTCTTTCAGTCTCTTATTTTTAAAGGAACTTGACACCTGTATTTTTTACTACAAGTGTATATATTATTTGATGCTATATGACATGATATTATTATTTTTGTTTTTCCTCTGATAATCCTTAATATGTAGTCTGGTCAAAATAGCAGTATAGGCCACCTTATTATTTAGGCACCATTTAAGCTTTAAATAACAGCACCTGCGTTCAGATGTCAACTGCAGCTGCTAGACTGGAATCTCAGAATATGCTACATGAGCATTCTTTTAAGCTGCTAATACCCGTGAATAAGTTAGAAGCACTCCCTTTTAATATGGCTTTAAATACAACTGGCCAGTGAATATAAAGAGTTGTCTCTCGATCAGACCGCTTATTCAGAGGCGTAAGTTAACCAAAATCACCCGATGATTAGCACCCAATTTAGCATTTGCAATGTTGTTGGACTCATTTGCACACAATTTGCAGTAGAATGCATATTATGCGAAAGCCACTGTTCTGTTGAGCTCACCAACTGTGTTTAAAAAAGTAGTATAAACAACTCTTGGTCATTCGTGAATATGGCACACATTCTTAGGAATGTCAGTTTATCTGTCAATTCTATGCTAATGTACATTTTGATGTCTGTCCTGTGAATTTGTATGATTTTTACATGTAGCGTATATGTTAAAACACTCCAACAAAAAATGTAAATGAAAAAAAAAAAAAAAAACTTGGGGTTTTAAACCTCAGAGCAAATTATATGCAAGCAGGGCTGGTATATGCATGTGCCTGGTTTGGCAAGCATTTGCATGTGCCTGGTTTGGCAAGGTGCATCCTAATGCAGCCGGAGTGTTGGCTGCTCAATGAGCCATTCAGGGAGATCAAAAGGTCTCCCTGACTAGCACTGGCCAACATCCCTCACAGAAGCCAAGCAATGGTCTCTGCCACAAGCCAGACACTAATGCCACAGTTGAGGAGGAAGAACTTGGTCTGTTCCTCCATTAATTGTGCTCTTTTTAAATGTCCAAGTTATATGGAAAGGGGGAGAAAAAGACATTTTAGAATTTTTAATATGTTTAAATAACACTAATGTGGAGTGTACATAAAGTTGAGTAAAAGGAGTGTTTTTTAAAATGCTTTATTTTAATTGTGCACAAGATAACATAAGAGCTGACAATGCCACAACAGCACAGTACAAGCCCATTAAAACAAGGTATGTCACATATATGGCTTTGAATTATTGGCACATTTTTTGTTTTTGTATGAGGATAAGCAAGCTAGGTACACACATCTAACTGTAAATCACCAGAGTAGCAAGCAATACAATCAGCATGCATAACGTGGTGGGCATTATAAGCAGACTAACTTTGATGCAACTTAATAAAGTGTACGTTTTGGCAGCATGACTAGTCTTGGTAATGCTACACAGTTAACTGGTCTAAGATAGGCATAAGGTGACATGCTATGTTTCATGAGCGTTATGTTAAGCCTAATATAAATGGATTATTACATCAAGCAAGATAACATTTACACATGAGATGTCCTATTAAATCAACATGCTCTGGTTTAGTAGGGATTGCCACTTAAATATTAACCAGCTCAGCTTATAAATTGCTGCAGAAAAACTGGCTATATCAGACAGCTGGTTAGCATATCTAAGGGGTAGGGAGTTAATCGCCTGGGGAGGGGCCCCAGTGCTGATGCATGATGTGAGATATATCCTCATTGCTAACAAGGAGAGGTGGTCTGAGTGGTTGATTATAAAAAATAACAAAAGTATGAGAGTAACACAAAATCAATGGGTCATCGACAGTTACATATAGAGGCAATATGAGGCATGGAACGATTGACTCAGCAGCAGTTTTGACTCTAGAGGCATATCACAGTCCAGTTTTTGTTTGGGTTCCCATGTGCATCTTGGCCTCAGTCGTGGTAACAAGATACATCCAGTGATATTGCTGGGTTCTCCCAGCTTGTGTTTGCTCTCTGTTGAGGTCTCGCCCCCGGTGGTCCCAGAGTGCATGGGGAGCAGTTCCAGTGTGGGGGTCTGCCTCGCCCGGCAGGTAAATTATAGTCCCGGTTGTGCCTGCAGGCTGCTACTGGTCCACTGCGGATGCTCAGATGCTGCTGCCATGTGCCACAATGTGAAGAACACCCACAAAAAATAAAAACAAATTTTATGGATGATTATGATGAAAATAAAGGAGAAAAGGCAAGATTGAACATTAAAAAAAGAAATAGGAATCAGTTGTTGAAATATAAGAAAGAAAAAAAATATTGAAAATTAGCATTTTATCTGAAATTTTAATACATATAATAAAGTTAGAAGTATATCTGCAAACACTGAATGATCTTACTACAAGACCCATTTTTTTTATTTTATTTTTACCAGACAAATCAGTTTTTATACATAGAGGGGTAATAAATCTTTAAAATATATTTGTAAAAAGTCACTATAATGATAGTATGAATTCCACTTTTTTTAAATTAATTTTGATAATGGGGTACAGAAAGGAAAAGGGGTAAGAGAAACAATATAAAACACATTTTCCAATTGATAACATTTGTGGACATTTGTTTCTGCATGATAGAGCAGGACGACAGTTTGCATTACAACAATTCCACAAATATAATTGATACAATATATGCTTATTTACCCTTGTGTTGATGTATCCTGTCGTGTCCTGTTACCAGGGTTGTTGTGTTTGTACACCCTTACACTCTGATTCCTGTCTGGAGTTTGGAAAATGTGTGTTATGGAATGGATTGGGGGGAGGCAAGTGGGTTAGCAGGTCTAAATGTTTGCTTCTGTCTGTCTAGCATAGTAATTATAAATCTCACAACCTCTATTGTATACAACTTAATTGTATACATTGTTCATCATACTAGATGTTAGGCTCAGCCTCCTGTTCTCTGGTAATTCTATGTGCCCTCTAGTGTAACACCTAAGTCTGTCTGAGGCTATTCTAAGTGTTACCCTAGAATTTTACTTGCATATGCCCATGAGACCGTCTGTCCCAGGAGGTTCATGAACCCAAGAGGTCCCACTATGCCGTGCCTGGTGAGTGGACCAATATTCCTTCCACATCAGGTTTGCTTTGGTTAATACTCTCCATACCTCAAATTGAGATGAAAGCATAGACTTGTATGTCCAGTTAAGGTCTACCAGGTCAGCTAGCTTTCCAAATCTAGATAGCACTAAGGTCGCTGATATGAGAATTTAATGAGTGGCAACCCAGTGGGATTTCAACATCCCTCTAAGCTCTAAGTGGTTGGAGCATGAAGTGACTCCTTTGTGAGAGGAGTATGGTAAGATTAAGTTCCTTGTGCCAAGCCTGTTTGTACACAATTTTGGTTTTATTATGCGAATTGGTAAGTAAATGATAACACAGATTTGGGGGGGGGTTTGGTGTATACAAATCTGTTTGAATACGGAAAGCATTTGGATTGGTTCTGCATTGCCTCCTTTCGATTTGGTTCTCAATAAACATGACCTTAAGTGGAAATATGAAAACATAGTACAGGGCATCAATTAAAATTGTGTATGTCTGAAAAAAAAAAAAATTTAAACAATGTTCTCCTGTCATATAATGCCCTAATTTCCTTTACGTGTCCAATGCCCTGACCTATCCACAAGTTTTTGACGAACGTGGAGATCAGCTGAGCGATTGACTAATGGGGTCGCTAGAAGTATCAGATGAAAGCACACCAGGTCATACCTGACCGCATCCCATACCTCTAACAGCCCTCTGGGAAGTGGGCAGAAGGTGTTGCGAGGGTGGTCTATGACTTGCTGGGGTCCATAGATAGGTGTATAGTTCCAGTAGTTTAGCCCAATGGGATGCAATGTGCAGCCACTGGAGAGTTTTTGTTGAGTTTAGCAGGGATATTGGATTAAGGATCACTGCTCTTTAGTATACAAGGAGGTCTGGTAAACCCAATCCTCCTTTAGGAGGTGTTCTTTGAATAAGTTTAGTAGCAACTCTCACTTTTGTTATTCTGCCAAGTAAATCTTAAGAGTAGGTTATGGACAGTTGAAATGAAACTCTTAGGGAGAGAGATATTGCAGTTTAGGTAACAGTGTCATTTTAAGTGCTGCCATGAGACCAAACCAAGATAGAAACTTCTATTCCCATGTCTTCAGTGTGAATTTTTAAGACTTCAAGAATGTTGAGATAGCTGGCTTTGAACAAGTTGGCTGTTTTTTTTTTGTTATTTTGACACCTAAAAAGTGAATCTGTGTGCCAATCCAGGGGCAAATTTCCTCTGAGGAGTCCCATTTTTTGTTTAGGGATATTCATTGAGAGGCCTTGCATTTTTGTTATATTTAATTTATAGTACAATAGGTACCCGTATTGATCATATGAGACTAGGCATAGATATGTGGGGTTGCATTAATGTGAGGAACACATCATCAGCAAAAAGAGTTTCTATTTCCTGTCACACAGGGCAACTTCTCTAATGTAGACGGTCATCTTTATTTTTGCCGCCAACGGTTCCAGGGCTAGTACATAAAGCAGGGGTGAGAGTGGGCATCCCTGCCAAGATCCATTGGCTATGGTGAATGGTCTGGAACAGAAACCCAGATGGACAACTCTGGAGGATATATAAGGCCAACACCACCTGAACAAATTCATCAGGAAAGCCATATCTCTGCAGCACCCCATGGAGAAAGGACCATTTAAGGTGGTCAAAGGCCTTATCTTTGTCCAGAGACAGCAGAAGACTTCTGACCCCAATCCTCCTCACACTGTGCACCAAGTCCAACATCTTATTGGTATTATCTGAGCCCTGTCTCCTAGAAACAAATCTCACTTGATAATCATGGATCAGGAGTGGCGATATAAGGCTCAGTTTCCATGCGTGTACTTTTGCATAGAGTTGGGCATCGGTACTCAGTAGGGATATTAGTCAGAAATTTGGACAATGGGTTGGTGGCTTCCCAGGTTTGAGGAGTGTGATTATGTGAGCTAGTAGTAATTCTATAGGTAGGAAACCTGTTTGTATTGCGGAGTTAAATAGAAACATTAGTGGTGGAGCTAGTATGCCTTTGAATTTTTGCTAATAAAGGTTGGAGAACCCGTCTGGGCCTAGACGGGACATACTTGTGTATAAGGGAGGATAGATAGGTGGGAGCAGCATTATGTAGCGATTTGAAAGCAAGAACCAGAATTTTAAACTGAGCTCTATATTTTATAGGAAGCCAATGAAGGGACTGACAGAAGGGTGAGGCATGGGATGTGCGGGCGGACAGGAAGATGAGCCTCACTGTCGCATTCATTATGGACTGTCACGGCGCAAGTTGGGAGCACTTAAGACCACTGAGAAGCTGATTACAGTAGTCAAGGCGAGAAAGGACAGTGGAATGGACCAACACCTTAGTCGCATCTGGCGATAAGTAGGGGCGGATGCGCACAATGTTTTTGAGATGACAGGATTTGGTGATAGATTGAACATGAGGCTTGAAGGAGAGGTCGGAGTCAAAGAGAACACCTAGGCAGCGAGCCTGCATGGTGGAGATGATGGTAGCACCGTTGACTTGGAGGGAGACAGATACAGGAGTAACAACACCAGTTTAGTTTAAGGAAGTGGGCAGCCATCCAGTTAGAAAAAGCAGAGAGGCAATCAGAGACACTAGTCAAGAGGGACGGGGAGAGATCAGGAGAGGACAGGTAGATTTGCGTGTCATCTGCATAGAAATCATATTGGAAGCCATATAAGAGAAAAAGAAAGAGGAAAGTCTGTACTGCAAAATGTAAATGCAAAAAACAAATAAGTGAAAGCCGATGCAACAATGTATCAAGAGAAATATCTGAGACTGTATAGTGTAACTGTAGATTTGTTACATGAGAATCAGATAATGTTTGGCAATGGTGTATCAGCAGTGCGTAAAAGAAATACAACAGTATACTCAAAACCATCAATTCGGATTATTAACCTGTATAGTCCACCAGATATTAAGACTATAAGAATAGTATACCAGCAAAGAGGCTTACAATTAACTACCTCCCATTGTCAGTCCTCAGAGTGTAAATAAGGGCTGACAGGGTTTATGAAGAAAGGTAGAATTGATAACGGAAAGAATTATGGTTATTGATCTGCAAGCTCACTTCAACATATGATATATATAAAATCTATGCGGCAAAAAAGATGCTGGCAATAAGATGCTGCGATCATGCCATGGGGTGACCCCCCACAGAATAAGTCTCTGGGAGTCACCAGAGAATTCACTAAGAATTTAGTATATATATATATATATATATATATATATATATATATATATATATATATATATATATCTCACTTGGCTACTAACTAGACTGAGATTCCAAATGCAGACAAGCCGGTAAGGCTAATTATCTTTGAAATACGTGAAAAAAATCACAAAAAGTACAAATGAGCTGATCGGGCTGGTAGTAAGTGGGTTAATAATACATAAAGATACACACAAAGTAAACTATTAGTTCTTCTGATGTCATTCAATGCCAAAAACTAGGCATTTAAATATAAAGCCCTATATGTGTAATAAATAGCAGTAACGTTAATAGAGCTATTGACGAACATGAATTAGTCTTTTTAGACCTTAAAATTCTGTTACAGCAAGATGGGACTGTCCAAACAGAACTGTTCAGGAAGGCTACCTCCACGAACAGTCTGTTACACTGGGACAGCCACCACCCTCTAAAATTAAAAGCCTTCATCCCTTATAGTCAGTACCTGCGAGCAAGGCAGAATTGCTCAGTTGATCAAACTTTTTACAACTAATGTAAAATCCTAAGATCCCGCTTTAAGGAACTGGGTTATCCGAATCGCGTCCTAAAAAGGCCTTTCACCGGGTATGTAATATGGACAAAATACTCAGTCTTCAGTCCACTAAACCGAAACAAGAACAAAAGGCCCCACGTTGCATTGCCGCATAGGATCAAGGGTGGGGCCCTATGTCTAAGATCTTGAAAACATGCGTTAACTTTAGATTGATATCATTGTCATTCAGAGATTTCACTAAATCCTCAAACATAGAAATGGATCCTGACCACATAAGTAGCATGTCATCTATATATATCTATGCCAACTTAGGATATATTCGTGGAAGCGGCTAAATTGTGGTGTCATGACGACACACTGCTCCCACCATCCCAAAAATAGGTTGGCATAGGTCGGTGCACGAGCCGTCCCCATAGCGGTCCCAGAGACCTGTAAGTAATATTGGCCATTGAAGACAAAATAATTATGTGTAAGGATAAATTCAAGGACGGTTAGAATGAATTTAGTTTGAAGGTCATTGTATGCCGTGTTGTCTAAAAAGAACCTGCACACTCTTAAGCCCTTGTCACGAGGAATGTTAGTGTATAATGCCACCACATCCAAACTTGCCAGTTGGGTATATGGTGGAATTGTCATATCCTGTAGTTTTAACAGAGTTAATTTTGTATCCTGTAAATAAGATGGCAAGGTCAACACTAAAGGATGAAGAATTTTCTCAATAACTTTACTGAGGGATTCTGTAAGGGAATTGTTTCCTGATACAATGAGTCTGCCAGGAGGGGGTCTAATGTCCTTATGTATCTTTGACAGACAATAGAATGTCGCAATAGTAGGATTCTTGTGTGGTAATAGAAAACGGAATTCATCTTGGTTAATTATACTATAAAAAAGAGAAGTGGATCCAGATGATGGATACTATAGATACATACTATAGTAGAAAAGCTGCCACTCTATAGGTACACCCCAAAAAACCTATAAGACAAAATTAGACAATAGAAAGGTGGGAACAAGCCCACCTAAAAGAAGGCGCTAATCTTTACAGGCAAGTAATGAAATGTGGTGATAACCTTAAAAATATATTTATTCTGCACACTATGCAGTATATCAAAAATGAATAAAATAAATAAAAAAGCCGATACAAAGCAGTACAATTGCAAGGCCAGGGGAAGAAAAACCCCAACTAAAAACCACTAGGCTAACAAGTACAATAGATGTAATATACAGCCCCACGTCGCGATTCCTAGGTCTTCAAATATACTTGCAGCTGATGTTACAATACAAACGTAGTAGTGGTAATAGAGTACGGTCTCTGGACTGCTATATCTGTGAATCTGGTGGCTCTGGCTCAATGCGTTTTGTCCCGCGTTCTTCGGGACTTCCTCAGGAGCTGTAGACACTATAATCCTCTCGCCGCCGCTCTCTCTTCTTATAGTCTCCATTTTTCAATCTTCGCGCTCAGACTTGCCTTCGCGCATGCACACTCCGACACTGATTTCCATCTAGCTACGGGTACCCTCATGGACCAGTAGCTTTTGGGAAATATTCGGCGCGCATGCGCGGCAAGATGAGTCTGCGTAAAACTTTATTGGCATCTGAATTCGATCACAATGTAACACTATAACAGTTACAAGTAACCGAAAACTCATTACACTATGCCTGTTGTTACAAACCATCCTTAGCATTCACCACAAAATAACAATTATGTGAAGACAGTGTAAAGGACTAAAGGGTTGATTTATTTATAGCTCTATGAAATACAATTTAGATAGATTAAATACTATATACATCTCCAAAAGAAATGTAAACATTTATATGTATATATACAAAGGAACCAGGAATGTTGTATGCATAGTTTTTTGTGGTGATCTTAACAATCTAAGCAAATAGTTCCAAATGAAATACCCCTTTCATTTGGAACTATTTGGAACTATTTGCTTAGATTGCAGAGCTATAAATAAATCAACCCTTTAGTTCAAAAATCTTTTCAAGTACATCAATTCAAAAAAACAAAAAAATGAAAGTGTAGGTACACTGAAAACAGAGATGGGTCTGTTAGTCAATGAAGACCAGGAAAAGGCAGAAATTTTAAATAACTATTTTTCTTTAGTATGTGTTAATGAGGATACTATGGCAAGAGATAAGCAAATTATTGCTGCAACAAACTTGCAGATAACTTGTGATTGGATAACTCGAGACAAGGTGCTACAGCTATTATAGAAAATTTATTTAAATAAAGCTCAGGGGCCTGACGGTATCCACCGACGAGTACTTAAGGAGCTTAGTGGGGAAATAAGTGAACCTCTGTATTTAATTTTTCAAGATTCTTTTGTTTCAAGTATTGTACCAGAGGATTGGAGGAAGGCAGATGTTGTTCCTATATTTAAAAATGGTTCAAAATCCTTACCTGGAAATTATAGACCTGTGAGCTTAACTTCTGTGACTGGGAAATTATTTGAACGGCCATTAAGGGATAATATTCAGGAATTCATTGGGAAGAACCGTGTTATTAGCAATAATCCGCCTGGTTTTATTTAACATATGTCAGTCAAACTAGCCTAATTGCTTTCTATGAAGAAGTAAGTAGAAGTATAGATCAGGGTGTTGCAGTGGATGTGATCTATTTGGATTTTGCCAAGGCATTTGATACGGTTCCTCACAAAAGGTTAGTCTTCAAACTAAAAGAAATTGGTCTAGATGAATATTCTTATTCTTCTTCAAATCAAATGCCTTATAATTACCAACAGGAAATCAAACCTTGTGCATTCAGTAACCTTTTCCTACAGATGAATCTTACCTGTAACAGTAGAAAAGAAAACTCTTAGCACAACTCTTAGACAGTTGAAGCTTCTGTAAAACTCTCCAGAATATCTCCAACCACACACTTAGAAAAAATACTTAGATGAAGCAACCAAGTTTGATTTCCTGTTGGTAATTATAAGGCATTTGATTTGATTAGCTAGCTTCTTGCTATTGATTGCTGTTTAATTAGCTATTGTTTGCAAATAAGCAGAGGCCTACCCAGGTGTTAAACATTCCTAGTGGGTGGCGATTTTAGGAGTTATATAAGGGTTGTTGTCATTAGCTTGGCTAATATAGCTTGGTTGCTTCATCTAAGTGTTGCTTCTAAGTGTGGTGTTGTAGAGACAGGCTCAGACACTGAGGCTAGTGGTGTTGTGGAGACAGGCTCAGACACTGAGGCTAGTGGTGTTGTGGAGACAGGCTCAGACACTGAGGCTAGTGGTGTTGTGGAGACAGGCTCAGACACTGAGGCTAGTGGTGTTGTGGAGACAAACTTGGAGACTATGGTGAGGCCTAATAGAAAGCAGTTGTTGTTGGGGGATTCCATCATAAGAGGTGTGGAGATGGACAATGGTGGTCTTGTGAGGTGTCTTCCCGGAGCTACAGCTCACAGAGACAGGAGACGTGTCTGTAATATTGTTAAGCGAGCAAAGCAGGAAGGGGAATTGGATGTACTTGTCCATCTAGGGACAAATGACTTGGCTTGCAATGAGGTTTCAGAGGTTAAGGAAGTTTTTAGTGTTTTTGCCAATGATATATGGCAGGTTGATTCCACACTGTCATTCTCTGAAGTTCTGCCAATGCATAACACTCAGAACGACAGGCAGATGCGTATTAGGGACTTTAATTTGTGGCTTTGTGATTGGTGTTGGGAGCAAGGATTTGGATTTATTTCTCATGGTAGCTCTGTTTGGAATAGAAATATACTGTACTAAAAAGATGGTTTGCATCTTTCTCAAAAGAGAACAAATGTTCTCAGTGAGCAGTTCAGAGGTTTTGCAAGGATGTATTTAAACTAGGAGGGACGGGGCAAAAGGGTGATAAAACATCAATCCAATTGTCCCCCAAAACAAGGACAGAAGGTGCCTGTAGCAAGTGTGTTAAAAAATGATAAGCTTAGAGTCATGTCTACAAATGCTCGCAGTTTAGGGAATAAGATCCATGAACTTGTGGCAATAATGACAAGTGATAGTGTAGATTTAGTTGCTGTTACTGAGACATGGTATAATGAGAAAAATGACTGGGACATAGCAATATCAGGGTACTCTTTATATAGAAAAGACGGGGAAGGCAAGAAAGGGGGAGGGGTGGCCCTGTATGTGAAGGATAGCATAAAATCTAGCATAATAAAAGTTAGTGAGGCGAACATAGAGTCCGTTTGGGTTACGTTAGAATTTGGTAATCACACAGTAACTCGTGTAGGTGTGATTTATAGGCCCCCAGGACAAATTGAAGAGTTAGATAATCTACTAGTTGAGGAAATAGTTAAAATGACAATGAAGGGGGAAGTTATCAACATGGGCGACTTTAATCTTCCTGATGTGAATTGGAAAACAAAAATAGCTGCTTGTGCCAGGAGCACACATATTCTAAACTTCCTACTGGGATTGTCTCTACAAGTCGTTGAGGAGCCAACTTGTAAAGAGGCCATTCTAGATTTAGTGTTAACAAATGGAGATTTGGTATCAGATATTACTGAAGGTGAAAGTTTAGGATCCAGTGATCATCAGTCAGTGTGGTTTAACATAAGAACAGTGACTGAGTCACACCACACAAAAACAAAAGTTTTAGACTTTAGAAAAACAGACTTTTCTAAAATTAGAATATGTGTAAAGGAGTCATTATCAGACTGGAGCAATTTAAATGGAGTTCAAGAGAAATGGGATTATTTAAAAGTTGCACTACTGAAGGCAACAGAAAATTGCATTAGGCTTGTCAGTAAAATAAAAAAAATTCAAGAAACCACTGTGGTACTCCGCAGATGTGGCCAAAATAGTATAAAACAAAAAAGTTAGCATTTAGTAATTATAAAAAAAAACAGAGTGAGGAAGACAGAATGATCTAGAAGATTAGGCAGAAAGAGGCTAAGCAAGTTATAAGAGCTTCCAAATCACACATAGAAGAGAAAATAGCACAGTCAGTAAAAAAAAGGAACAAAACTTTGTTTAGATACATAAATGAAAAAAGAAAAGTAAAACAAGGATTAGTTAGATTAACCCCTTAAGGACTGGACTGTTTTTGCGATGTTGTACATTTGCGACCAGGCATATTTTTACACTTTTGTGGTGTTTGTGTTTAGCTGTAATTTTCCGCTCTAATTTTCCACTCTCTCATTTACTGTTTTCATACAAATTATATATTGTTTTTTTCAGGACAAAATGGGCTTTCTTTACATACCATTATTTATATAATCTCATGTAATTTAATTTAAAAAAATATGATGACAAATTGAAAAAATTACATGTTTTTTGACTTTTACTTGAAAAATATTTTACTCATCTACAAAAGCGAATGAAAAAAACTGCTAAATAGATTCAAAATTTGGTCCTGAGTTTAAAAATACCCAGTGTTTACGTGCCTTTTTTTTTGCAAGTTATAGGGCTATAGGTACAAGCAGGATATTGCGGTTTCAAAACATACATTTTTTAAATTTATCAATAGTGACCTTGTAACACTATTATCTGTCATAAATCTCTGAATAACACCCTACATGTACATATATTTTTTAAAGTAGACAACCCAGGGTATTCAATATGAGGTATGTCCAGTCTTTTTTAGTAGCCACTTAGTCGAAAACACTGGCCAAAGTTAGCATTCAGATTTGTTTGTTTGTGAAAAAAGTAAAAAACTAAATTGAACGCTAATTTTGGCCAGTGTTTGTGACTAAGTGGTTACTAAAAAAGACTGGACATACCCCATTTGCAATACCTTGGGTTGTCTTCTTTTGCAAATGGTATGCCATCATGGGGGTAATTCTCATTCCTGGGCTACCATAAGCTCTCAAAGGCAACGTAACCAACCTGGCCATTTTCAATGTAAAAATATTTGACCCATATATTTGACCCTGTAACTTTCAAAAATGCTATAAAACCTGTACATAGGGGGTACTGTTATACTCATGAGACTTTGCTGAACACAAATATTAGTGTTTCAAAGCTGGAAAACGTATCACAACAATTAGATCATCAGTAAAAGTGCTGTTTGTGTGTGAAAAATGAAAAAAGTAACTTTCACTGACAATATCATCGCTGTGATATGTTTTACTGTTTTGAATCCCGAGTAAAACAGTACCCCCCATGTACAGATTTTAGGGTGTTGTAGAACGTTACAGGGTAAAATACAGTGCTAGCAAATTAAATTCTCTGGACTTTCGGCCTGGGTTGGCAGGCAGGTCCCTCAAATTGCAATCAATAAAATTACTTAATTATGTAAAAATAATACGTAAATACGCAAGTAGAATTTAAATATATATGCATATTTATATATTTGAAGTCTATGTGTATATTTATATAATTATTTACGTAATTTTGTATATGGACATATGTATATTTCGTATTATTTGTATTTTTTTATATATACATAGATATATAGATACAAAATACAATTAGAATAAAATTTCATATAGATATATAATTTCTTTTAAATTTTTTATTATTTTTCCTTTTTTTATTTAATTTAAATTACTTATTTATATTTTATAATAATATATATTTACAATATATATAGTTATTTTATATATATATATATATATATATATATATATACACACACGTGTGTAATTTAATTATAAGTGTATTTTTATACATGTACATATTAATGTAAAAATACACTAAGTATGACATTTTATATATATATATATGATATATAGACATATATTATATAGATATAAAATATGTCTATATATCATATATATATATATATATATATATATATATATATATATATATATATATATATATATACACATACATATGTAACTGACCATTTTGCACACAAGGGGTAAAAATCGTTTAGGCGATCGTCCCCTTCTCAGAGATGCAGGCACAGCTATTGTAAAACACCAAACTCACGAACCGCCAATAAGGGAATGCTCCAAACTCCCGAACGGCATCCAATATAGCACTCCAAAGACACGAACTGGAACCATACGAATCACTAATAGCAGATGAATATGAAAAGCATGCAAGTGGCTTACACTCCTAGCAATCAGTCTCTATCAGCGTTCAGTAAATCCCCCCAAAGACGAGACAAGGCTCCGTGTTGAGGGTCAAGCAGTGGTCTGTTTAATTAAGGCTACCTGCCCAGTATTTATGCAGGTCTCCCACCTGGTGGACACTCCCCTAGGCGACCAAATGGGAGACTGTGACAAAAGACAGACAAGTAGACAAATAGGACGCACAGTCACATTATATTCCCACAATGCATCCTGGCTTCCTCCCCTCTGCCTTAGAGATAATTGAGAAGTAATTCAATTATCTCCCAAGACAAAGGTAAATCGCCATTATGTACGTGGGGATACTAAAACATGAATTACTATTAAAATACACAGTATGAAATAGGTTACAATAAAACTATACATTTAACATGTCCCCAGATAGCTCAGGTCTGAGCGCACATTATTAAGCGAATGACGCTCAGACCACACGAATACAGTGTAATCGCCATGGAGCCAAAGTCTTTACACAGTCAGTTCTCATGCGAATGGGCTCCTTGGGATTCCTATCTGGGGTATAACATATTCAAGTAAAACTACCGAACTGTGTACGATTTTAGTTCCATGAATTAAGCGTCGAACACCGCTGTGCGTTCACATGTTTGAAATGGTCGCGACCTCGTGTTCGTGATACGGATGGCGGCCACCCAGCATTCGTCAATTAAGCTGCGGTTAACCGCAGCTTCAGGGAAGCTAATTGCCGGCACACTCCAGCTCCCAGGTGGTCTAGTCATTCGTGCGGTTGTTCGGTAGATTGAATCTACCGAACACCAGGCAGAAAAGCACGAATAAGTCTTTTCTGCAGGGAAAAATATGTCTTTTAACATGGGGCCACAATCCAAAGGCAGCTGGCGAGCAACAAGGCTTCTCCAATGCAATGTGGCGAGATTGGTCTCGTCACAACATATTTTTTTTTTTTTAATTAACATTAACTTTATTTATTTTTTTAATGATTTTACACATGCAGGGAGACTGCCGGTCAGAACAGGCAGTCCCCCTGCAGGCAGACACATGGACACCTATTGTGGCCATGTGATCGCTCTGTTGAGCGATCACATGGACCCAGGGGTCCTAATCCAGTGTGGGGAGACTGTCTGGGCTGCAGGCAGTCTCCCCACAATGGGAGCACCGCTGATTGCTGCCGGGGGAACGACAGTGATCAGGTAAGTAACTAAGACCGTTAGGACGGTTCACGACCGCCAGCGGTCGGCAAGGCAAAATGACGATGACGGTCCTGAACCGTCCGCGGTCCTTAAGGGTTTAAAAACAAAAGAAGGAAGATATGTAGAAGAGAAGAAGTCTAGCTGACTACCTCAATTAATATTTTTGTTCGGTATTTACAGATGAAAATGAAGGAAAGGGACCTCAGTAAAGAAAAAGGATAATGTAACGGAACACCTGGCACCCAGACTGGGTACCTCCGTTAAAGGATGCTCCTAGCACTTCCTGAGGACGCCAAGCACTTCAGTAGACACCAAAACCACTGAACCGTAGGAGCAAATGAATGCTCTCAAGCATATGAATGTTGTATACAGCTGAATAGGAAAAAAACATGCGAATAGGTTTACACTCCTTGCAGTCAAACTGGAACAGCATACAATAAATCCTCCCCCAATAATGAGACGACACTTCACTTTGAGGGTTAAGCAGGAACTCCTGTGCTGGCACACCCAGCCTGGTTTTTATTACAGCCTTTCACATACAGGACCGCCCACAGGGAGGTATAAAACAACCAATCACATATCAGTTACATCCCACATATTCCCTCTCCTTATCCTGAGAGGAAACTCAATTACACATACAGTTAAAACATACTTTCTACCCAACTTTCATAACTTTAAAACCATACATCACATTCACATACAATTACATATTCACAAGCAATCCATTCAGGGGAACAACATGTTAAAAAATGGCATGAATCCAACCAGGGGTTCAAAAGTTAGTAAAAGTATCTTTTGGGCCCTGGCTGGCACATGGATATCTGGCTCAAACAGGTTTTACAGAGCCCTCTATCCTGGAGACAATGGGGAAAAGTAATCCAATTATCCAAGGATAGAGGCAGACTCCATTGAGCACATGGTTGCAAAAAGACATAAAACACTTTAAAATACATAAAGTCACCTTTTACACATAACACACAGACATTTCACATATCCCCAGATAGCTGGGATCTGAGCGCACAAAACTACCGAATAGCGCTCAGATCCTATTCACACAGTTCAATTGCCATGGAGCCGAAGTCTTTAACTACACGAATGGGCTCCATGGCATAGCTATCTGGGTTAACACATTCACATAAAGTCTGGTCCATAGTCCAAAGGCAAGAGGCGGGCAAGCAGCCCCCTCCAAGGACACGTGGCGAGGTCGGTTTCGCCACAGATAAATTAGTTATTTATTACACGTGCGTTTACAGAGGAAGAGGTTATATTTCAACTGTCAAAAGTAAAGACAAATAAGTCAATGGGACCTGATAGAATACACCCAAAGCTGTTAAAAGAGCTTAGTGGTGTACTAGCAAAACCATTAACAGATTTATTTAACCAATCATTGTTAACAGGAGTAGTCCCAGAAGATTGGAAGTTAGCGAATGTTGTGCCCATTTACAAGAAAGGTAATAGGGAGGAGTCGGGCAACTATAGGCCAGTAAGCCTTACTTCAGTAGTGGGGAAAGTGATGGAAACCATGTTAAAGGATAGGATTGATGAACATCTAAAAACACATGGATTTCAAGATCAGAGACAACATGGGTTTACTTCAGGGAGATCATGCCAAACTAATCTTATTGATTTTTTGATTGGGTAACTAAAATTATAGATCAGGGTGGTGCAGTAGACATTGCTTACCTAGATTTCAGTAAGGCTTTTGACACTGTTGCACATAGAAGGCTTATCAATAAACTGCAATCTTTAAGTTTGGATTCCAATATTGTTGAATGGGTAAGGCAGTGGCTGAGTGACAGGCAACAGAGGGTTGTAGTTAATGGAATATATTGAAGCTTGGACTTGTCACCAGTGGGGTACCTCAGGGATCTGTACTTGGACCCATTCTCTTTAATATTTTTATTAGTGATATTGCAGAAGGTCTTGATGGTAAGGTATGTCTTTTTGCTGATGATACTAAGATATGTAACAGGGTTGATGTTCCAGGAGGGATAAGCCAAATGACAAATGATTTAGGTAAACTAGAAAAATGGTCAGAATTGTGGCAACTGACATTTAATGTGGATAAGTGCAAGATAATGCATCTTGGATGTAAAAACCCAAGGGCAGAGTACAGAATATTTGATAGAGTCCAAACCTCAACATCTGAGGAAAGGGATTTAAGGGTGATTATTTCTCATGACTTAAAGGTAGGCAGACAATGTAATAGAGCATCAGGATATGCTAGCAGAATGCTTGGTTGTATAGGGAGAGGTATTAGCAGTAGAAAGAGGGAAGTGCTCATGCCATTGAACAGAACACTGGTGAGACCTCACTTGGAGTATTGTACGCAGTACTGGAGACTGTATCTTCAGAAGGATATTGATAGAGAGTTCAGAGAAGGGCTTCTAAACTGGTTCATGGATTGCAGGATAAAACTTACCAGGAAAGGTTAAAGGATCTTAACATGTATAGCTTGGAGGAAAGCCGAGACAGGGGGGATATGATAGAAACATTTAAATACATAAAGGGAATCAACACAGTAAAGGAGGAGACTATATTTAAAAGAAGAAAAACTACCACAACAAGAGGACATAGTCTTAAATTAGAGTGACAAAGGTTTAAAAATAATATCAGGAAGTATTACTTTACTGAGAGGGTAGTGGATGCATGGAATGGCCTTCCAGCTGAAGTGGTAGAGGTTAACACAGTAAAGGACTTTAAGCATGCATGGGATAGGCATAAGGCTATCCTAACTAAGATAAGGCCAAGGAATAGTGATGCACCGAACGGTTCACTGGCGAACAGTTCCTGGCGAACATAGTGTGTTCGCGTCCGCCGCGGACGGCGAACGCATGCGTGGTTCGATCCGCCCCCTATTCGTCATCATTGAGTAAACTTTGACCCTGTACCTCACAGTCAGCAGACACATTCCAGCCAATTAGCAGCACACCCTTCCTAGCAGACCCTCCCACCTACTGGAAGGCATCCATTTTACATTCATTCTCAAGCTGCATGCTTAGTGAGAGGAGGGAAAGTGTAGCTGCTGTTGATTAGATAGAGAAATGCATAGCTAGGTTAGGGTTAGGGTATGCTTTTTTTTTTCTGTGTAATGTAATTGCAGTTAGTTGTCTGCCACTGCTGCCAGCTTCTGTGTCAGGCTCACAGTGGATACTGTGCCCATTTGCCCAGTCAGTGCCACCACTCATATCTGTTGTCACAATAGCTTGCATTTAAAAGCAAAAAACTTTTTTCACTGTTATAGATTGAATAGCAGTTAGTTGTCTGCCACTGCTGCCAGCTTCTGTGTCAGGCTCACAGTGGATACGGTGCCCATTTGCCCAGTCAGTGCCACCACTCATATCTGGTGTCACAATAGCTTGCATTTTAAAACAAAAAACTTTTTTCACTGTTATAGATTGAATAGCAGTTAGTTGTCTGCCACTGCTGCCAGCTTCTGTCAGGCTCACAGTGGATACTGTGCCCATTTGCCCAGTCAGTGCCACCACTCATATCTGGTGTCACAATAGCTTGCATTTAAAAACAAAAAACTTTTTTCACTGTTATAGATTGAATAGCAGTCAGTGTCCTTAAAGCGGGTGTGTCAGGCTCACAGTGGATACGGTGCCCATTTGCCCATTCAGTGCCACCACTCACTCATATATGGTGTCACAAAAGCTTGCATTTAAAAACAAAAAACTTTTTTCACTGTTATAGATTGAATAGCAGTCAGTGTCCTTAAAGTGGGTGTGTTAAGCTCACAGTGGATACGGTGCCCAGTGCCACCACTCACTGGTGTCACAATAGTTTGCATTTAAAAACAAAAAACTTTTTTCACTGTTATAGATTGAATAGCAGTCAGTGTCCTTAAAGCGGGTGTGTTACGCTAACAGTGGATACGGTGCCCAGTGCCACCACTCACTGGTGTCACAATAGCTTGCATTTAAAAACAAAAAACTTTTTTCACTGTTATAGATTGAATAGCAGTTAGTTGTCTGCAAGCGTCAGAAAGTCACCCCCTTGCCCGGCGTCTGACACCTGGCTTGTCTGAACTATTAGCCCGCCAGCTTTTACCATACAATCTGGTGGAGTCTGAGGCGTTCAAAAAATTTGTAGCTATTGGGACACCGCAGTGGAAGGTACCCGGCCACAATTTCTTTGCGCAAAAGGCAATCCCCAACCTGTACTAGACTGTGCAAAAGGAAGTAATGGCATGTCTGGCACAGTGTTGGGGCAAGGGTCCATCTGACCACTGATACCTGGTCTGCAAAGCAGTGGGTACTTTATAAATGGCTCCACCTGCCACCCGTACAGCAACACAGTCTCCAGTTAGGAGGACCAACCAAGCATCTTCTTCCATCTCCCTGTTACAGAAATCAATGCCATATACACGTCCACTGATAGTAGACGCGGAAGGTATTAAACTGATCACAACAGTAATAAACACACCACTCCTATCTGGTGGCGGAAATGTTACCGAATTACAACAAGTATGAAAGGATGCAGCATTTGCAAAATAAATTAAAAAGTATGCTTTACACAGCGTATAATCTAACAGGGGGAATCTAACAGGGGGAGAGGTGGAAGTCATTCTCCTCCTCCCACGACCACGCCGGCAAGGACAGGATGCTTTAAAGATGCTTTTAAATTTGAAGTAAGAGGACCGACCAAGCATCTTCTTCCATCTCCCTGTTACAGAAATCACTGCCATGTACACGTCCACTGATATGTACATGTCCACTGCCATGTACACGTCCACTGATATACACGTCCACTGATAGGAGAAATCACTGCCATGTACACGTCCACTGCCATGTACACGTCCACTGATATACACGTCCACTGACCAAGCATCTTCTTCCATCTCCCTGTTACAGAAATCACTGCCATGTACACGTCCACTGCCATGTACACGTCCACTGCCATGTACACGTCCACTGCCATGTACACGTCCACTGATAGGAGACGCGGAAGGTATTAAAATGATCAGAACAGTAATAAACACACCACTCCTATCTGGTGGCGGAAATGTTACCGAATTACAACAAGTATTAAAGGATGCAGCATTTGCAAAATAAATTAAAAAGTATGCTTTACACAGCGTATAATCTAACAGGGGAATCTAACAGAGGGAGAGGTGGAAGTCATTCTCCTCCTCCCACGACCACGCTGGCAAGGACAGGACTCTATAAAGACGCTTTTAAATTTGAAGTAAGAGGACCGACCAAGCATCTTCTTCCATCTCCCTGTTACAGAAATCACTGCCATATACACGTCCACTGATAGGAGACGCGGAAGGTATTAAACTGATAAAAAATAGTACTAAACACACCACTCCTATCTGGTGTCACATTAGCTTGACCGTGCAGTGCCCCAAATTTGAAGTAAGAGGACCGACCAAGCATCTTCTTCCATCTCCCTGTTACAGAAATCACTGACATATCCATACAAATTGTACAGAATGTCCAGGATAGTTTTCCAGGGACAAATGTTGTCGCCTGTTGAACGAGGTGACCTTGCTCGGGTCCCAGGTGTGCGGTTCCTAAAATGGCTGCCATATACACGTCCACTGATAGGAGACGCGGAAGGTATTAAACTGATCAGAACAATACTAAACACACCACAAATAAGGTTTCTCTCCTGTATGGCTCCTCAAATGATACTTAAGATTAGAAGCGGCTGAAAAGCATTTCTCACACTCCGAACAAAAATATATTTTTTTAACATTCTCTCCACTTTGAACGAAATGACGTTTGGGAAGAGATTAACATAATTAAACACAGGCAGTAAAATACAGTTTTTAGCCATACACTGTAACTTTAAAACTACACATCCCATCTTCATAATTACATATTTGGAATCAGCACACTTAAAACATAAACATAACCAAAACATCAGCCAAATCCATCCAGGGGTTAAAAAGTTAGCTGGAGGTCCCTTTATGACCGACCGCAAGCACATTTTCCTGCCCAAAACAGTTCCATAGATTTGGGCTGTGCGGTCGGTCTATTTCAGGCTGAAAAAACGACTAAGTCCTAAGTCTCTGCAGCTATAAAACCAGTAGGGGAGAAGGTAGAGCTCAGCGGTGTTCGCGGAAATGTGTAGCCGATTTTAGTTCCATGAATTTGGCTACACATACTGCTGACCTCGTTGAATGATCAAAGATGGCCGCTGAACAAAGACCTCCCAGCATTGTCAATTAAGCTGCGGTTAACCGCAGCTTCTGGGAGGTAAATTGCCTGCTCACTTCCACTTCTGGGTGGTCTGCCTGTGTGGTACTTGGTTCAGTAAGCCCCATTTACTGAACCAAGTGGGAAATAGCCAGGCAGGCACAAAGGGTTTGCACCAGGTCTGGGGACACAGGGGACACCGTCTTAAAGGGGCCGTGTCCCCAACAAGTCTGGGGACACGGCCTTAAAGGGGCAGTGTCCCAATCTTCCTGATGTCCCAAAAAAGGTGTTTAAAGGGCCAGCACCAGTCACATAAAGAGTCCATAAGCCCCAATATGCCCACCGACAGTCTTAAGGGGCCATACACACCAAATAAAAGTGCATACATTTTCACAATCTCCCAGGGGCCATAGTCATGCGGGAGGAGGCTGGCAAATAGGCTTCTCCACAACCCAGGGAAGCAGGACAATTTGCCATTTAAAGGGCCCGTTACAAATAGCAGTTTGTAACAAGGTGTCAATCCATATCTGCCAAGTGACCCTATGTAGGGGTAACAGTCCCTATTCTGCTCTGTGTCAGTGTGTATCATGGTCTCTGAGGACAGGTGTCAATCCATATCTGCCAAGTGACCTATGTAGGGGGAACAGTCTCTATTCTGCTCTGTGTCAGTGTGTATCATGGTCTCTGAGGACAGGTGTCAATCCATATCTGCCAAGT
>OW240915.1:125911621-125983587 GCA_933207985.1 Pelobates cultripes
GAACTACAACTCCCCTGATTATATGAATGAAATAGGCTGAGAATCATGGGAATTGTAGTTCAGCAACATCAGGAGGGCCAGAGTTTGGGGAAGCCTGTATTAGAGGATCATTTCCAGCCCAAACCACTGGAAATTGCAGAAAGATTCCGCTTTTACCAACGGCAGCAGCAATCAGGTGTGGTAATACAGACCATGGTGTGGAAATACAGACCATGACTCCAAAACATGTTGATTTAAAGACCAGCCTTGTCATCACTACAGAAGAATAGGCCACCTCAGATGGGTCTGTCGTAGTAGGAATGTACGGGAAAAACAACCGCAGTACACCAAGAAGAAAACATACAGGGTAGAGAAACCTCTTCATCTGAGTCAGACAACGATGAACCATTGCACAAATTAACTAAACATCGCCTACACTCTTTAAACCCTGCAATGACAGTAGAAGTAACCATTGAAGGAAAGGCATTAAAGATGGATGTTGATACAGGAACGGCAGTTTCAGTTATCACACAAAAACACTGGAGACCAATACATATACATGCAACTATCCGCTCAACCCCAATCAAGCTGCAGACATATTCAATGCAAGTCCTCCACCCAGTTGGCTGTGCAAAGGTACAGGTATCTTACAAGGGTCAGACAAAGAGACTGTAGATATATATTTTGATTTTTAATTAACCACCAATGCTTTATGTTGCAGGGCAGACCTGCAAGATTAAGACGATTTGTCTAACTTTTTCTTTTTTTTTTTAAATATATAGATTTTTGTTGTTGTTGTTTTGCTTCAGGTACCTATGAACATATGAGACTTTTCTATATCAGTAATTTCTTAATTATGTATGCAAATAAGATCAAAACTAAATTACAGGATCTCTTATGGTTAAACAGAGTAAATATAAAGATTATAGAGAACAATAGAGTTAGGAATGAGGTCTAATAGTGTTAAAATATGGCTCACTGTTTAATATCCTAACATTTAATGTGAATGGCCTTAATACGCCCCATAAAAGGAGATTGTTGTTCCAGCAACTGCATAAATCACAGGCGGCAGTTGCGTGTTTGCAGGAAACACACTTTAGTACTCAGAGACCCCCAGCTCTTACCTCGCCTAGATATCCGCTTAGTTATCATGCATATGCCCAAAATAAAACAAAGGGAGTGAGTACGCTGTTTCATGCAGACTGGCCATTTAAATGTGATAGCGAATATAAAGATAAGGAACGCAGATTACTTATTCTGGTGGGTTCCTTAGGTGAGGAAAAAGTAACAATAGCAAACATATATACACCAAATAATAATCAAATAAGCTTTTTACAGAAAGCGATAAGACGCATTGAGAAATATAAACAAGGCAAATTATTTATGTGTGGTGATTATAACTGCACGTTGGATCCAGAGTTTGATGTTTCAGGAGATGAGACACCAACCACGAGAAAGGCTGCTTTAAGTGCCAGATTAGCAAAATTAATGATAACTCACAGTCTATATGATACTTGGAGGGCTAAATACCCTCAACTTAGAGATTATACGTTTTATTCAGCGGCACATTTAAATTACTCAAGGATAGATATGTGTTTGACAGATGCATCTACACTCCAGTCTCTAGTAAAGGTAACCATAGATCCAATAACATGGTCAGACCACGGCCCAGTATGTTCCATATTTGACACTGCATATCAGGCAAGAGGCAAGGGTTCATGGCGCTTGAACGAAGCATTATTAGATAATAAAATGGGAGAAATAGAGATTAGGAATACAATCAATCAGTTTTTCAAAGAAAACACTAATCATGATACATCTATAGCAGTTACATGGTTAGCTCATAAGGCTACAGTGAGGGGAATACTTATAAAACAAGGTGCAAGGGCAAAACGAAAATTTGGGGAGGAAAAGGAAAAACTCTTTAAATCTATAGGAGAAATAGAGAAACAATATAAACAAACTTTAAATAATTGTCTACGAAATAAACTCTTTAAACTTAAAAAACAACTAGAAAATTTTGAATTGAAGGTAACGGAACGTAATTTGAGAAAATCCAAATTTAAATATTATACACAGGGTAATAAAGCGGGCAAATTATTGGCGTCTCAAATTAAACAGAAGCTAACACAATCAAAAATTCCATATTTGGTAAACCTAAAAGGTGCAAAACTGATAGATCCAAATCAAATTGTTAATGAGTTAGCATTATATTATGAATATCTATATAATTTGAAGGAGGATTCAAATACAACCCAACCTACATTAAATATGATTTCCACTTTTCTAAGAGATGTTGAACTACCCTGCGTGACTCGGGAAGAGGCGGAGATCTTGAACAAACCTTTTACAGAGGAGGAGGTCTGGGAAGCTATAAAAAC
Organism: Pelobates cultripes; assembly: GCA_933207985.1. Lineage (NCBI taxonomy): Eukaryota > Metazoa > Chordata > Amphibia > Anura > Pelobatidae > Pelobates > Pelobates cultripes. Next base: position 125,913,982 of record OW240915.1, read on the forward strand.
AACTTCAAAACATAAAGCACCAGGCCCAGACGGGTTTTCTAATTATTATTATTTTAAATTTGCAAAGGAACTGATCCCAAATCTAACAATACTTTTTAACAGCATTTTAGATTCAGGTGAGGTACATCCGGAAATGCTGGAAGCTATTATAATAACACTACCAAAACCAGGAAAGCCACCGACCAGCTGCGTTAATCTAAGACCTTTACTTAATGTAGACATAAAATTATTTGCAAAAACAATGGCACTAAGACTGAAACCACTACTGCCCAAATTGATAGGGGCAGAACAAGCAGGCTTTGTGCCAGGCAGACAGGTGGGGGATAATACCCGTAGATTTATAGATGTACTGGAAATAATGAAAAGACAGAAAACTGAGGGATTATTGCTGGCACTTGACGCGGAAAAGGCGTTTGATCGCCTACATTGGCAATACATGGAGAAGGTGCTAGATAAATTTCAACTCCCAAACAAATTTAAACAAGGCATGCTCTCATTATATACAAATCCAACGGCTAGAGTTATTAATTCAGGTTTTGTGTCTCGTAAATTGCACCTATCTAATGGAACAAGACAGGGATGTCCCCTCTCTCCATTGATTTTCATTATGACCCTTGAACCCCTAGTACATAAGATAAATAAACAAGTTCAAATAACAGGGTTAAATACTCACATAGGACCTCAAAAAGTGGCTTTATTTGCGGACGATGTCCTGATAATACTAACAAATCCAGATAAAACAATAATGCCGCTGATGGATTTATTGAAGGAATATGGTACAGTGTCATATTATAAAAATAATATTACTAAAACTCAAGCTTTACCTATTAATATGCAAGAGTCAACTATTCGAAAGCTGAAAGATGAATACCCATTCGAATGGAGAAATAAATCTATAAAATATCTTGGTATTCATCTTTCAGTTTCAAAACAGGAAATGATAAAAAATAACCATAGCAAATTATTAAGAGAAGTACAAGATACACTAAAACACTGGGACAAGAGCACCAGATCATGGGTGGGACGGATCAATTCTGTTAAAATGTGTATAGTACCACAGATTTTATTTCTTTTTAGATCCATAATGATCCCCAAATCAATTATAACAAATTTTCAAAAAACAATAAATGCTCATATTTGGAAACGCAAACCCCCAAGAATATCACTGAATACAATGAGTTGCAAAATGACAGAGGGAGGTATGGGAGTACCGCACATTCAAAAATATTATATAGCTTCCATACTGGCACAAACAGTAGCACTAATAGATACATCTAGTATACCCCTATGGCATGTATTAGAACAATCCATTGTCCCACAATATGAGATATTGGATCTCATATGGACAACACATCGCGCTCATCTTAGAAATTATAATTTCCTATCCACAACACAAATAGCTCTGAGGTTGTGGAGTTACTGGGCCCCTAAACTTCTGGGGAAAGGCAATTATCTTTACTATGGAACTCTGCAAAGTTTAACTTATTACACAAAAGAGTTAAATATAACAACATGGAGAAAGAAAGGATTAACAAAAACGCGTCATCTAATAGCAGGCTCAGCTATACATCAATTTCCAGATATACAAATTAAATACGATCTTCACAACAGGGAACTCTATACATATCTCAGAGTGAAACACATTTTAATGAAACTTAAGTGAAGGAGGTGGAAAATTATAGGGTGAATGACTTTGGAAGGCTATGCTTGGGGAGACGACCCCAAGATAAACCTCTATCAATAAGCTACAGAGGAATATTAAATTTAACAAAACCAGATAAATTGCCTTTCATGTTAAATTGGGAGAAGGAGCTAAACATGAGTGGGAGCCCTTTAAATGGTATAGGGCTATGAGATCAACTAAGGCTGCCACACATAATATACAACACATAGAAGCAACATACAAAATGTGGCTACGGTGGTACATGACGCCACAAAAACTGTCGCAAATATATCCAGAGAATGTGGGGACATGTTGGAGATGTGGGGAAATGGAAGGATCTATGACTCATATATTTTGGCAGTGTAAAAAAATTATTGATGTATGGAAACACATACAACAATTAATTTTTAAAGTTACAAACACATTGATACCCCTGCAACCAGAAATATTCCTACTACACATTATGCCAGAGAGAATATTGCCACAAGAAAAAGTGTTAATTATACATATTTTGATGGCTACAAAAAATGCTATAGCAAGTTTATGGAAAACAAAACAGGTACCATCATTAAGTATAATAAGAGAAAAGATCTCTACTACTAAAATTTATGAGGAAATGGCATATAGGCTAAAAGGCAAACAACACATTTATGAAAAAAATTGGGTGAGGTGGAAATGAAATGAGAGGAAATTAAAAGAAAATAAGGGGAATGAAACAAGCAAAATAGTCTCATTAATACAGACGGTAAATAAAATTTAGGTGGTACAAAACAAATGAAGGAAGAGGGAAGGGAAGAGAGACGAGGGAAAGAGAACGAGAACAGGAAAAAACAAAACAAACAAAAAAAACAGATTGATATAGATGTTTGATATGGAATTCTATAAATTGAATAAAATTGGAAATGTAGACTTATAAAAGGAAGAATTACTATAATTGTACTTTTTTATTTCTAATTTATATATTTATCTCTATATATATATATATTTTTTTCTTTCTTTTCTTTTTCTTCTTTAGAGAGGGAGGGATAAAAATTTACTTTATACATATCCTGATTCTTGTAATAAATTATCTCAGAGGGAAAAGGAGAAAGAAAAGAAAAAGAAAGGGAGAAAGGAGAAAAAGAGAAAGGAAATGTTTATTGTAAAAAATAATTTAGTGAAAAGATATAAAAAGCTGTGTTACTGAAGCCGAAAATAAGTTAGAAGAGATTGTAAAAGATAGTAATAGAATATCTTGAATTGTGAATGGTATCTCTCTATTTCTGTATATAATTTTTTTTATTTTTTTTATTTCTATTTTTATTTTTACTAATTTTTTAAAAAAAAAATTTTTTATTTTTTTTTGTTATACTGATGCACAGTGTTGTGTTTTCTCTGTAATTTGAAAAAGTGAAATAAAGATTTAAACATGAAAAAAAATTACTATCAACCTAGTAGACTTATTACATACAGTGATCTATAATGCTAAATGTAAATATCACCATACACATACATCTAAACAAGCAAAAGAAAAAAAAATCCTAGTTTTCTGTTTCTGAAACACCGCTGGTCTTTCGCATAGTTAAAATGGCCACCGCCTCGTGGTCAACATAGTAGTATAACCATGCGAACCGCCAGCCAGGGAACACTCCAAACTCCCGAACGGAGTTTACTGTGGGCTACCTGCCCGTATTTATGCAGGTCTCCCACTTGGTGGACACTCCCCTAGGGGACCAAATGGGAGACTGGAATAACAGAAGGACATGGGGACATTTTAGACATACAACCCCACAATATTCCCAGCATGCATCACAGTTTCCTCCCCTCTGCTCGGGAGATAATTGAGAAGTCATTCAATTATCTCCCAGAGCAGAGGCAAATCGCCATTTTAAATACAAGTTACAAAACACATTAAAATACATAACTTTATAACTGCCGAACGTATTGCATTCGTATAACACATCCCCAGATAGCCTGGATCTGAGTGCATATTATTGGCGAATAGCGCTCAGTTCCCATACGCACAGTTCAATCACCATGGAGTCAAAGTCTATTACAGTTCTTCGGTATGCGATTGACTCCATGGGAAGGCTAACTGAGGTAAGTCCATTCGTGCCTTTAAACCTCTCGAACGGCCGTTATTCGCCTACTTTTGTCGATTGAGAAGGGGAGGTCGACGGCTTCAGCGGTGTTCGGTTGAAAAAGTGTCCGTCTTTAGTTCCATAAAATAACCGTCGAACACCGCTGGTCTTTCGCATAGTTAAAATGGCCACCGCCTCGTGGTAAACATACGAATGACGACCACCCTGTATTTGGTTTTAATTGAGAAGTGTCTGTGGTTAACTGCAACATTCTAATTGGGATCAATAGGTTAACCAGCAGCACACTTCTCTTCTGGGTGGCTGTCCGTTCGGTAGTTCAACAAATAAAAGACATTCCCTTAAACAAAGCATACAAATGGGGAAATTCATACAAACGGCAAAACAGACGAACACAGCAATTCCAGTTCATACAGATGGGTCTGTCACACGGCTCCCCCCTTGTGGAACACTCCGGCAGACCCGGCTTGACCCTTTGGCGGGTCAACTTGGGGATGACCGGACTGGGAAGGAGTAGGAACGTCTGTTTGCCGGGATAACCCATCCGTATTCCCATTCTGCTTATCGGGTCGGTAGCTGATGGTGAAGTTGTAGGGCTGCAGTGCCAAACTCCACCTCAGCAGTCTGCCATTGTCTCCTGAGACCCGGTTAAGCCAGACAAGGGGATTGTGGTCTGTGATAAGGGAAAACTCCTGCCCGTACAAATAAGGGCTCAACTTCTTCAGTGCCCAGACCAGGGCTACACACTCCTTCTCCACTGCCGCATAACTCACTTCCCGAGGTAGTAACTTTCTGCTTAAGTATGCGACAGGGTGCTCTCCTTCATCTTCCCCGACCTGGCTCAGCACAGCCCCCAGTCCATACATGGAAGCATCTGTATGAACAAGAAAACGTTTGTTAGGGACTGGGGCAGCCAGGACAGGGGCATTCACAAGAGCTTGCTTCAATGCCTGAAACGCGGCTTCACAAGCTGGAGACCACAGGACCTGCTTAGGTAAATTTTTCTTAGTCAGGTCAGTCAAGGGCTTGGCAACCGTACTGTAGTCGGGGACAAAACATCGGTAATACCCTGCCGTCCCCAGGAAGGCCAGCACTTGGGTTTTGGTGATAGGTGTGGGCCAGTTAGCTACAGCCTCTACCTTGGCTGGCTCTGGTCGCTGGCTCCCACATCCTACCCTGTGACCCAAGTACTGCACTTCTGCCATGCCTAAATGGCACTTGTCTGGTTTCAAGGACAGGCCTGTGGCCCGAATCTTGTCCAGCACCACCCCCACGTGTACTTGGTGTTCTTCCCAGGACTCACTGTAGACCGCAATGTCATCCAGGTATGCACATGCAAATTCCTGGAAGCCATCGAGGAGCCTATCCACCATACGCTGGAAGGTAGCCGGAGTATTCTTCATCCCAAATGGCATGACCTTAAACTGGTACAGGCCAAATGGAGTGACGAATGCCGACTTAGGGATAGCATCCTCGGCCAGGGGAATCTGCCAATAACCTTTACACAGGTCAATGGTGGTCAGATAGCGCCCCCGGCAATGCGGTCTAATAACTCGTCTACCCGGGGCATCGGGTAGGCGTCAGTGGTGGTCCGCTCGTTGAGTCGCCTGTAGTCCACACAGAACCGGGTGGTCCCATCCTTCTTAGGCACTAGGACTACAGGGGAGGCCCAAGGGCTGTCTGAGTGCTCGATAACCTCCAGCCTGGTCATCTCCTGTATCTCCTTCCGCATTCCTTCTCGGACTGCTTCAGGGATACGGTATGGGGGTTGTCGTAGGGGGTTCTGTCTGGGTGTCTCGACCTTGTGCACAGCTAGGGTAGTGTACCCGGGTTCTTGGGAGAACGTCGCCTGCTTCTCCCACAGCAGCTATCTTGCCTGTACCTTCTCTGCAGGGTTCAACCGGTCCCCTAGCTGTACAAGACTAGTTAGGTCAGTCTGGGGATCCTTCTCTAATAAGTCGGGTAAGGGTAAATTCTCGGGGTCATCAGTAGCTGGGGCACATACTGCCGCAACATCCTCTGGTCTCTCCTGATACTCCTTTAGCATGTTCACATGAAAGGATCGCTGAATCCTTTCATCCGCACAGCTGGCTATAAGATATATCACATATCGCTATATCACATACCTTTATACGGGCCCTGCCAAGATGCTTGCATCTTGTTAGTCTTCACAGGCTTGAGGACCAGAACCTTCTGCCCTACCTGGAAGACCCGCTGTCGGGCACCCCGATCGGACCACCTCTTCTGTCTCCCCTGGGCCGCCTGGAGATTCTCCCTTACCATCAGGGATAGTTTCTCCATGCGGTCCCGGAGTTCCAGGACATGTCTGTCCCCCCTCCTGTCTCTCCCTCCCCCCTCTGTGTCTCTGTTTTGCTCAGTTTCTGTCCCTGCTAACTCAAGTGAGAAGTGACTGTTGTTTTTGGTGTTCTCCGTTCCCTCCTCCTCATTGTATCTATCGTGCCTTATTTAACCCCTCACCCCATCTATTGATGCGGTTCCTCTTTCGGGTCGCAGGTGCTGATGTTAAATCTTAGACCCCGGTGCCCATCCTACCACCTGCCCCAGTTTGTCTGCTGGTTTCCCCCCGGTTTGGGAGCTGTTTCTTTTGTGAGGGAGCAGTTCCATGCTGGTGATTCCCAAGTGCTCCCATGTCCTTCCCCGGCATTACTATATGCCCTTTGTCACTTTTAAATGCGGGATCCTCTGGCCTTTGCCTTTTGGGGCTACTTCCTTGCCGGGTCTCATCCCCCTGCCCTCCCCCCCACAAAGCCTAGTTCCCGGTCTCCTAGTGTCCAAAGGAGAGTTGGGTATTGTTAGTTCGGTACTCCGGGACCGGAACCTCACTCCACTAGTTAGTAGGTGCTGGTGTTGGGCGGGGTGGGCGGCATTATGTCAGCAAGGTGATGGAATTAGTCTAGCACCTGTATGCAGTTGCCCTGGGAGACCAACTCCGTCTTCAGTGTCGCCACTTCGGTGCAGATGGCCTCGTGGATGGTCTCAGACAGCGTCTGTAGGTCCGTTTTCGTGACCATTGCTGTGGCGAGTGCTTTGAGGTTGGCACTAATATCCGCGAGCGTGGGTCGGTCCCTATCCGACCTGTCGGCCGCGTTGGGGCCTTGTATCTCGTGGCTCAGGGTCTGCGGTTTATGGAGGTATCCATCCATGAGTCCAGGAGTGGACGAGCCTGGATAGTTCCTCGGGGTCTGGTTAGTCTCTGGGCGTATGGTGCGGCCCATCTGTCACTGCTTTAGTCTTTGAAACTTGCAATTTGTAGCTTCATGGGAGAGAGCTATGAATTCAAGCAGCCATTACCGTCGGTGGTCAGACAAGCTCAACATTTTTTTCTTCCTTAATAGACCAGGCATGAAAAGCTCCAGAACCGCATCCAGAAATCTCCAATTAACACAGTTTAATACCTTTTCTGCATCTAGGGCTATAAAGCCTCTGGACCTGATTGGATACAGGGACAATGCAAGCAGTTAACCAATAGAAACACAATGTATCTTTTGAAATTGTTACCGCCCAGCTTGGAGATAATGAATCCAACTGTTATGACAATGTAATCATTTCCAAGCTCCCAAAATCCCACGTTTTCTTGCAACATACAAAACAGTATAGAAATACATAACTTTAGCATTTTAATAGACAATTTGTGCTTTCTACCATTCATTATGTAGCCCAGATATGAGCGCAGCAGATAGTTGAACAGCGCTCAGAACTCCCGAACGGTATGGCTAGTTTCATCAATATAAAATCTGTTCGTGTCTTTTGTCCCGAACATGAGACGGCTGCCATGTTTTCAGGTGAGTTAATGGGCAGCGGGACCTCAACCCCAAACTCATGGAATGAGTAGCGGCCAGGGGCTTACACGAATCCCCGCTCTTATGATGGTTGTCCCAGCCGTTCGGGAAGCGAACGGAGACCGCCGGAAAGGGGTACTTAACCTGCGGTTAACCACAAAACCAACATTCTAAGTCCTCGTTTGTGAGACTTTCAGTAGTTTTAGTTTGGGAAAAAGTGCACAAATGGGAATGCCCTGGGACTGTCAATTAGGCTGTGGTTAACCGCAGACCGCAGCTCTCTTGGCGATTAATTAGAGGCACGCTCCGCTTGTAGGGTGGTCGGCTGTTCGGGTATTGGAAAGGTGACAAGGGTTAAGTGGTGGCACACGCCAGGGGCCATGTGGTCTGTTGTTCGTATACACGAATGGGTAATGGGAAATCGGTTTGGGGATTAGGTTACATAGTTAAAATACTGAAACAAGGTTCCGTGTGGAAACAGAAAAGATCAATATTGTAGCAGTCTGTAGAGCTTTTGTAACACTGTCATTATCTGAAGTTCTGCCTGTGCATAACACTCAGAATGACAGGCGGATGCGTATTAGGGACTTTAACTTGTGGCTTGGTGAATAGTGTTGGGACTAAGGATTTGGCTTTATTTCTCATGTTAGCTCTGTTTGGAATGGAAATAAACTGTACAAAAAAGATGGTTTGCATCTTTCTCAAAAGGGAACAAATGTTCTCAGTGAGCAGTTCAGAGGTTTTGTTAGGATGTATTTAAACTGGGGGGGGGGGCAAAAGGGTGATAAAACATCAATCCAATTGTCCCCCCAAAACAAGGACAGAAGGTGCCTGTAGCAAGTGTGTTAAAAAATGACAAGCTTAGAGTCATGTCTACAAATGCTTGCAGTTTAGGGAATAAGATCCATGAACTTGTGGCAATAATAGCAACTGATAGTGTAGATTTAGTCGCTGTTACTGAGACATGGTATAATGAGAAAAATGACTGGGACTTAGCAATACCAGGGTATTTTTTATATAGAAAAGACAGGGAAGGCAAGAAATTGGGAGGGGTGGCCCTGTATGTGAAGGATAGAATAAAATCTAGCCTAATAAAAGTTAGTGAGGCAAACAGAGTCGGTTTGGGTTATGTTTTGGTAATCACACAGTTACTCGTGTAGGTGTGATTTATAGGCCCCCAGGACAAATTGAAGAGTTAGATAATCTACTAGTTGAGGAAATAGCTAAAATGACAATGAAGGGGGAAGTTATCATCATGGGTGACTTTAATCTTCCTGCTGTGAATTGGAAAACAAAAATAGCTGCTTGTGCCAGGAGCACACATATTCTAAACTTCCTACTGGGATTGTCTCTAAAACAAGTCGTTGAGGAGGCCATACTAGATTTAGTGTTAACAAATAGAGATTTGGTATCAGATATTACTGTAGGTGAAAGTTTAGGATCCAGTGATCATCAGTCAGTGTGGTTTAATATAAGAACAGTGACTGAGTCACACCACACAAAAACAAAAGTTTTAGACTTTAGAAAAACAGACTTTTCTAAAATTAGAATAAGTGTAAATGAGTCATTATCAGGCTGGAGCAATTTAAATGGAGTCCAAGGGAAATGGGATTATTTAAAAGTTGCACTACTGAAGGCAACAGAAAATTGCATTAGGCTTGACAGTAAAAGCAAAAAATTCAAGAAACCCCTGTGGTACTCTGCAGATGTGGCCAAAATAGTAAAAAACTAAAAGTTAGCATTTAGTAATTATAAAAAAACCCAGAGTGAAGAAGACAGAATGATCTAGAAGATTAGGCAGAAAGAAGCTAAGCAAGTTATAAGAGCTTCCAAATCACACACAGAAGAGAAAATAGCACAGTCAGTAAAAAAAAGGGGGACAAAACTTTTTTTAGATACATAAATGAGAAAATAAAAGTAAAACAAGGATTAGTTAAATTAAAAACAAAAGAAGGAAGGTACGTAGAAGAGGATAAAGGTCTAGCTGACTGCCTCAATTAATATTTTTGCATTTTATTTTTGTGTTTTACATATACTACCTACTTACTAGCCAGTGAGCTACAAAGTATCATCTTGATCTAAATCTCCTGATCCAGTTGGAGGCCCTTTTGAACTACAGCACTTTAGAAAAGAAGAAACTCTTAGGCAGGGATTATACCACCCAAGCATATATAGAGAGAGATATCCTATCTGTATATTGTTACGGTACACCCTGGTATAAGAGGAGTTAATACCGCTGAAGATGTTCCCTTTCCGAATAGAGAAGCAGCTAACGAAAGCTCCAATTAGCTGAAGACAGGAACCATACGAAATCCTTCACAAACCAAACAGCCGAACGAGTAAACCATACGAATCCAATACCCCCAAGTACGAGACCAAGCTCCGTATTGAGGGTTAAGCAGTTTAATCTGGGCTACCTGCCCGGTATTTATGCAGTATCCCACCAGGTGGACACTCCCCTAGGGGACCTGGTGGAAAACTGGGACAAATATAATACAGTAGCCAGTAGAAACACTTTGTCTGTAAACACTCCCCTTTTGCTGTACAGAACCCTACTCTCTATCCTGTAGATAATTGGGAAGTAACTCAATTATCTCCCAGGATAGAGGCCAAACTCCATTTTACACGTGGTGGAGAAAATACATAAAAAGAACGAAGACCGACCGCAGGGCCAAAACCCGTGGAACCCTTTTCGGATACCACCTTGTGGTACATCCTCCACCTAACTCTCGAACCCCTAGTCTGATCTGTGTGAATTTTGGATATGTTAGTCACCCAGATCAGGGCTACCAGGGGGTACCCACAGTATTATTGTAACTGCTTGTTTTGGGGTACATTCAGAACTCGGGGAAAACTACAGTATGTATAATGGGATTAAGTGTCATACTGAGGGGAGGAGATGTGTGGGAGGTAACAGTTACACTATTGGATACTGTACTAATTACTGTGAATCCCTCCCTTGCATGGGAGAATGCTTTATAAGGAGACTGTGTGGATTAAACATTAGTTCTACTCCTGATGCTGTGTGTCGTCTGTATGGGGATATTCGTGGATTACTTGTTTGCTGGAATTACTGCTTCATGGTGTTTTTATTACTTGTTCCTGAGCCTCACTGGGATCTATGGTGGAGTTAACCTGTGGAATACCAGGCCTCCGCTACAGGGAGCATTCAGTGCCTCCATGCAGAGCGTGGAGATGCTCAACATAGGTGTGGCACACTGTGCAGCACTGGACTAGGAAGTAGATCTAGTGACTGTCACTAGAAATGTTCCTAGGCAGCAATGTAAACACTGCCTTTTCTCAGAAAAGGTAGCATTTACAGTGCTCAGCATACAGGGACAGTCTATAGACACCAGAACCACTACAATAAACTGTAGACGGTCTGGTGATTATAGTGTCCTTTTATTAAGATGTTTTTCTCTCACCGATCAACTCTAAATTACAGGGACAGCAGGAGACACAAGTGAAGATGCATTTTGTTTGTGTCTTTCTCCCCCATGCACCTTTCATGTGTCTCTTAGCCCAGCCCCTTTGTCTTTCATCCCTTTCCCAGCCCTTATGTTAGTCTCTTTCCAAGGCCGCATCACTTTTGTGTGTCTATTTCCACACAGCTCCTGTGTGTTTCTCATTCTTTCCTTCTCCAGCCCTTCTGCAAGTCTCTTTCCCAGACCCCAGTACCTCTGTATGTCTTTTTCCCCACAGCTCCTCTGTGTATTTCATTCTCCCCTTCCCTAGCCCCTCTGTATGTCTCCTGTTCCCCTTTCCCAGCCCCTTTGTCTCTCTCTCTTCAGACCCCTCTGTGTCCTTTTTTCTCCCCTGCCCCTCCATGTGTCTCATTCCACCCCCTCCAGCCTTACATGTTTATCATTGCCCCGCCACCCCTCCATGTTTCTAAATCCATCCCCCCAGACATCCATGTGCCTCAATCCATCCCTCCCAGAAATCCATGTGTCTTATTAGCTCCCTCATCCCCTCCATAGGTCCCTATAGCCCTTCTCATTAGCCCCTCCATATGTCTTCTAAGACACCCATGTGTCTCATTAGCCCCCCATGTGTCTCTATAGCCCCCTCCCAGCCCTCCATGTGTCTCATTCCACCCCTCCAGTCTTACATGTGTCTCATTAAGCCCCCCATCCATCTATGTTTGTCAATCCACCTCTCAGCCCTCTGTGTCTCAATCCGATCCCCCAGCCCTCCATGTGTCTCATTACCCCTCAGCCCTCTGTGTCTCAATCCATTTCCCCAGCCCTCCATGTGTCTCATTACCCCTCCAGCCCTCCATATGTCTCAATACCCCCCAGTTCTCCACGTGCCTTATCTCCCACAGTCCCTCCATAGGTCCCTATAGCCCCTACCAGCCCTCCATGCGTTCCTATAGCCCCTTCCAGCCCTCCATGCGTTCCTATAGCCCCTTCCAGCCCTCCATACGTTCCTATACCCCCTCCCAGCCCTTCATGCGTCCCTATAACCCCTCCCAGCCCTCCATGTGTCTCATTCCACCCCTCCAGCCTTACATGTGTCTCATAAGAGCCCCCATCCATCCATGTTTGTTAATCCACCCCCTAGCCCTCTGTGTCTCAATCCATTCCCCAAGCCCTCCATGTGTCTCATTGTCTCGTTACCCCCCAGCTCTCCATGTGTCTCAATACCCCCCAGTCCTCCACGTGCCTTATCTCCCACAGTCCCTCCATAGGGCCCTATAGCCCCTCCCAGCCATCCATGCATTCCTATAGCCCCTGCCTCATGTGTCCCAATAGTTCATATAGCCCCTCCCAGCTCTCCATGTGGTCCTATAACCCCTCCGAGCCCTTCATGCGTACTTATAACCCCTCCCAGCCCATTCATGTGACCCTATACCCCCTCCATCCACAATGTGTCACTATAGCCCCCCCATCCACAATGTGTCCCATTAGTTACCCCCAGCCCCCATGTGTCCCATTAGTTCCCCCACAGGTGTCCCACTAGTTCCCCCCCCCAGCCACCATGTTTCCCATTATTCCCCCCTAATCCCCATGTGTCCCATTAGTTCCCCCCAGCCCCCATGTGTCCCAATAGTTCATATAGCCCCTCCCAGCCCTCCATGCATTCCTATACCCCCTCCCAGCCCTTCATGCATCCCTATAACCCCTCCCAGCCCTTCATGTGTCCCTATACCCCTTCCCAGCCCTTCATGTGTCCCTTTACCCCTTCCCAGCCCTTCATGTGTCCCTTTACCCCCTCCCAACCCTTCATGTGACCCTATACCCCCCAGTCCTCCATGTGCCTTATTTCCCACAGTCCCTTGATAGGTCCCTATAGCCCCTCCCTGCCCTCCATGCATTCCTATAGCCCCTCCCAGCCCTCCATGCATTGCTATACCCCTCTCCCAGCCCTTCATGCGTCCCTATAAACCCTCCCAGCCCTTCATGTGACCCTATAACCCCCATCCCCAATGTGTCCCATTATTTACCCCCCAGCCCCCATATGTCCCATTAGTTCCCCCATGTGTCCCATTAGTTCCCCCCAGCCCCCATGTGTCCCAAAAGTCCCCTCCAGCCCCCATGTGTTCCAATAGTCCCCAGCTCCCATGTGTTCCAATAGTCCCCAGCCCCATGTGTCCCATTAGTTCCCCCCAGCCCCATGTGTCCCATTAGTTCCCCCACAGCCCGCATGTGTCCCATTAGTCCCCCCCCCCAGCTCTCCCTTTACCTTGCTGTAGCGTGGCCAAGCAGAAATTAGTTTAAATAGTCTTAGGAGGTTATTGATTGGTCAGTTCTGCCCATGTGACATTGTTTGTGTGCATTGTTTGCGTGATGATGCAAGCACATGTGCAGCAGTAAAGCAACTAGTGGAGGCAGAGTTGTAAAGGGGCAGCTGTTTTGTCTCCTGAACACAGCCAGTGGTACTTGGTTGTTGAGTGCCTGGAATTAATTATGGCAATATGTTCTTGTGAACCTCGGTCAAGATGGTACTGCTGCCTGTATACTTTCCTGACCAACTAGACGAACCATGTTCAGGAGATAGGATTTTCCAACTGGAGAGAGCATTCACTACCTAAGAGCCATGAGGAGCGTGCAGGAACTCCCGAACGAAGACCAGCCGCTGCCCTGGATTCTCTGGAACTCTTCTGGGGCATCACCTCGTGCCAAGTCAAAACCTCTCCCGAATAGCGATCCCTTTCCACTGAACCAATCTGAGCGCTTTTCGGATATGTTGTACGTTCAGATACAGGCTATTCAGGGATATAAGAATTGAGCGGTTGCTGTATGTTTTACTATGTTTTTTTTTTTTTGTATTTGTATTTCAAAATTCCCAGCTCAATTATCTTTCAGACCTAGAGACTCTTGGAAAATACCCCTGTAAATTTGCTTTAGAGACCCCATACTATGGGGCTGTGCATGAAAAGCCACGTAACACAAATCAGTTGACTCCCAGAATGGTGTGTCATCCTGTTACTGGGGGAAGGGGCTATTTTCACTAAACAGAACTTCCCTTCCAAAATTTTAAATAAAAACAAGTTCAATAGGTCACTCCAGTGGGAAAGTTGGTTTGAGAGCTCCATAAGGAGATGATCTGAGGGGGCACAGGGCAAGAATCCGATTGGCAGCCTTAGTCCCTGGAGAAAAGATATAGAATCTCCCAGATACATCTAGAGTTCCTGCCCTTGCAAAGCACCATGAGACAAAGGGGGTATCCCCGTGCATATATTGGACAGAGTGTTTGCATAGAAGATCTATTGGGGAAGTCCGTTCTCTTCATAGGGTCAGAGTGGAGGGTGCCATATCATAAAATAGATGAACTAGCTTCCTGTCATAGATAAGATAAAAGTTCCTGCTATGCTGCATTAGGGCCTCTTTGGTGTGAAAACTGTGAAAACATGCTAAAATATTTCTAGGAGACTTCCCTAGTGCAATCCTGCCCCTGAGAGCCTTATTGGCCCAGACAACGAGGAACATGAAAGGTGGTTGTAGCGGAGTAGTAGTACTATCCACGGTATCTCCGCTGGTAGACAGAATAAAGCAGACACAAAGCAGGTAAAATCCCAGGTAGTGTAGTTACTATCCCTTCCTCCCAAGAACTAGACGACACATAGCTTGGAGATCAACTGAGGTTTTATTTTCAGGTCACGGTATTTATGGGATTCCCCATGCAAGGGGTTTCCCTACTGACATTTCAGGGGTTGTACAGTAGGGGACTACATGGGGAACTGACCAACACATACATTTTTCCCATCATGCACTGCTGGACGACAGGGATACTCCCACTGGAATATACCGTTAATGGGATTATCCCTCCGTGCAGCAGAACTTACATTTTACATTAAAAGGTATAACTTTATTAATATTCACTTGATTTACATGAATGGATGTTCGGTAGATAACTGGAGGCTGAGCGCATAGTTCGTGAGAATACCGCTCAGTTCCAAGTCTAACCGAACGCCGCACGAAATACACATTATTTCTAACATAAGTTTAAAATACCGATTAGGATAAGGGGAACAAACTACCGAACGGTCGGGGTTCCCGAACAGCCTGGAAGTCCAGCGGTGTTCGCGCCGTCGAGTAGCCATTTTTAGTTCCAGGAGCTCGACGGCAAAACACAGCTGGGCTAACAAAAGAATCAAGATGGCCGACCGCCGCGTGGTTGGTAGTTGAACGATGGCCACCTAGAAACACAATTAATGGCCGCCACACGACCACCTGTGTGTGGTCGTGCATTCGGTACGTTATTAGTTTCACGAACAGTGTTTAAACTCACTGTTCGTGAAACTACTGTATGAATGCTGGGGTTTTCCTACCGCCAGCATACGAATGCCCTCATTCGTTTGAAATATAAATAGAATCCTGCACTGATCTTTATGGCTTAGCAAGAATACAAACATGCTTATACATTAATAGTCTCTGGTGGCTAGTTTTGCCACAATGCTCCCCCAGAACCAAGCTGGCATACACAGTCTGATCCTAACGGATCGGCTTGGGGATGTCCGGAGGAGTACTCACAGATCACTTTTCAAGTTCAGTTTGTCTGGATAACCCGTCGGCATTGCCATTTAGTTTTCCCGGGTGGTACTGGATCGTAAAGTCAAAAGGTTGCAGCGCCAAACTCTAGCGCAACAGCCTGGCATTGTCCCCTGATACCCAGTCCAACCAACGGGTTGTGATCTGTGACTAACGCAAATGGTTGTCCGTATAAATATGGTTGTAGTTTCTTGAGGGCCCACACCACGGCAAGGCATTCTTTTTCAATGGCGGCGTAGCTTACTTCTCGAGGTAAAAGTTTTCTGCTTAAGTAAGCCACGGGGTGACTTGGCTCAGTACTGCTCCCAATCCAAACATAGAAGCGTCTGTATGGACGAGAAAGCGTTTAGTTGGATCAGGAACAGCGAGTATAGGTGTGTTAACAAGAGCGGTTTTAAGTTGTTGGAATGCCATTTCACACTCTGGGGCCCATACTACTAACTTGGGGAGATTCTTGCGTGTCAAATCTGTGAGGGGTTTGGCCAGGGTACTATGATAGGGCACAAATTTTCGATAATACCCTGCGGTACCTATAAATGCTAAAACCTGGGTTTTGGTGTGGGGGGTTGGCCATTTGGCTACCGCCTCTATTTTGGCCGGTTACGGTTTCTGTTGGCCACTTCCTACTCGGTGTCCTAGATATTGGACCTCGGCCATCCCTATATGGCACTTACTGGGTTTAAGGGTTAGCCCTGCCTCCCTAATACGGTCTAAGACTGCTTCTACATGGCTCAGGTGGTCGGTCCAGGAATACCTGAAAATCGCTATGCCGTCCAGGTAGGCACACGTGTATTCCTGAAACCCGTCTAAGAAACGGTCTACCATCCTCTGAAAGGTGGCTGGGGCATTTTTCATTCCGAATGGCATGACTCTAAACTGGTATAGGCCAAACAGAGTGACAAACGCTGACTTAGGGATGGCGTCCTCCGCTAAAGGAATTTGCCAATATCCTTTGCAAAGGTCGATCGTGGTTAGATAATGGCCTCGGGCCATCTTGTCTAACAGCTCGTCTATGCGCGGCATGGGGTAGGCATCTGATACAGTTTTATCATTAAGCCGTCTATAATCCACGCAGAAGCGGGTTGTCCCATCCCGCTTCGGCACTAGTACCACTGGGGACGCCCATGGGCTATCTGAATGCTCAATAACCCCTAATTGTAACATTTCTTCAATCTCCTTACGCATATGCTCTTTTACTGCTTCTGGAATGCGGTAAGGAGGTTGACGGAGGGGTGTTTGTCCTGGGGTTTCCACCCTGTGGGTGGCTAATGGGGTATACCCGGGAAGGTTGGAGAAGGTGGCTCCCTTTTCCCTAATTAAACTCTGGGCCTGGGTTTTCTCCTGCAAAGTCAAGCACCCCCCTAACTGTACTGCGGCTAACTCCTCCTTTTGGGTTTCTCTGGCGAGAAGATCTGGCTGTAGCGGAGATACAATATTCCACAGATTATCTCCGCTTAAGATCCCAGGGAGGCTCAGGAACAAGTAATTATAAATCCACAAGGCAAGGTTTCCAGCAGCTAAAATAATCCAACAGTATCCCAACAGCAATCCCAATAACTGGACGACACACAGCATCAGGAGCAGAACTGACAACCTTTATTCCACAGTGGCCTTATATAGCATGCTCCCATGCAAGGGAGGGACTTTCATCAATTATTACAGTTCCCAGTCCGACAATAGTAACCTCCCACCCATCTCCTCCCCTCAGCCTGACTCATAATCCCCTTATGCTGTACACAAATTCCCCCAGTTTCTGGATGTACCCCTAAACCTAGGGGTACCCCTTTAAATGGCACATCCCCTGGTAGCCCTGATCTGGGTGAGCAACATATCCAAAAATCACCCAGATCAGACCAGGGGTTCGGGAAATTTATGGAAGTACTAAAAAGACCGACCTCGCTGGAGAGAACAGCCGAATTGGGTTCCATGCGATGGGGCCCTGCGGTCGGTCCCAGTATAAGGGAATAAATTACACGAGATCAGGTAGGGTTCGCATGAGAGATCAGGTAGAGATCAGGTAGGGTTCGCATGAATCCCCTCGTTCGGTTGTTTCTGTCTACCGAACGAGGGGCCGTTCGGTAGTTTGGAACCGAACGGACCGGGCTTGTGGAGGTCTCAGCAGTGTTCGCCAAGTCGAGTGTCCGATTTGAGTTCCAGACACTCGACGGCAAAACACCGCTGTTCGGGAGTTTTAAAATGGCCGCCACCACGTGAACTACTGACCTACTGCATAGCTTGTTAATTACCCGTTCGCAACATTGTTGCAACGGGTAATTGAAGGCACACTTCACACAGGGGAGGTCTGATTGTTCAGTAGTTTCATTCCCTTAGTTTATTCGAATGATTCTACCGAACAATCAGACGAATACCCTTTATTTCAACACATACAAAACCAGCAGTTTACACGAATGCAGCTATACACATGTAATTTTCAGGACAGTCCAGTGCCATCCGCTACACTGGCAATGGCAAATTATCCGTGTCCTCTGCGGCAGAGGCACATATTGCGGTCACCTCTTCCGTGCGCTCGTGGTAGGGTTTCAGCATGTTCACATGAAGCATGCATAAACCCCCTGCCACAGCGCATGGGCCAATTATATAGGTGGTATCGCAGATTTGCTCTACCACCTTGAATGGGCCCTGTGACAGAACCATCTGTCTGCTTGTATTTTAGTGCATTCGGCTGTTTGTCTCCCGTTCGTATGAATGGCTGGTTTCTATAGCCCAGCCATTCGAATGACTCTTTTTTCCTGAACAAACTTGCCAAACGGACGGCCACCCAGGAGAGAAGTGTGTTGCTGGTTAACCTATTGATCCCAATTAGAACGTTGTGGTTAACCGCAGACACTTCTCAATTAAACCCAATTCAGGGTGGTCATTGTTCGTATGTCGACCACGAGGCAGCGGCCATTTTAAACCACGCGAAAGCCCAGCGGTGTTTGGCTCTATTTCTATGCAACTAAAAACGGACACTTTTTCTGCCGAACACCGCTGAAACAACAGAACGCCTGGCTGTCTCCACGAAAGCATACGAATACCGGTCGTTCGGGAGGTTTGGAGCATTCGAAAAGACTTAACCCAGATAGCCTTCCCATGGAGTTATTCGTATACCGAAAGAATGTAAGAAATTGGACTCCATGGCGATTGAACTATGTGTGTGGGATCTGAGCGCTATTCGCTAATAATATGCACTCAGATCCAGGCTATCTGGGGATATGTGATACGAATGGGAAATGTTTGGTTATTTTAAAGTTATGTATTTTTATGTCTTTTATGATTTTATATTTAAGATGGCGACTGGCTTTGTCCTGGAGATAATTGAGTTACTTGGTAATTATCTCCAGGGCAGAGGGGAGGGAAACATAATGCACTGTGGGTAAAATCTGTGACTGTGTGTCTGAAATGTCCCCATATCTGTCTGTCATTTAAGTCTCCCATTTGGTCCCCTAGGGGAGTGCCCACCAAGTGGGAGACCTGTATAAATACGGGCAGGTAGCCCACAGTAACGCCAGATCCTGTTTGACCCTCAATGCGGAGCTTCTGTCTCGTTATTGGGGGGATTTCTTCTTCACGTTTAGAGACTGCTGGATGGAAACAAAAGCCGCTTAGTGGATATTGTTGTTCGGCGGCTAGCAGCAGTTCGTGTATTGCCGTTCGGGAGTTTGGAGCCGTTCACGGATCCCGTTCGGGAGATTGCCGCTTCCCCTGTATTTGGTTTGTGTACTACAGGTTAGGCGAACGGAGTTACTGTTACTGCAGATGGGGAAGGTCTACTAAACGGCGGTTTTGCCTAAAGACACTGGAGGTGTCTTAACAATTGGTGGCAAACGACGGGATGAATCCCACAGCATTGCAGGTCAGCTACAAGACATGCAGTACGAGGAATTAAGGCGTGCTACACTTAAGGACATATTGGAACGCCGAGGAAGGTCAGCAAGCAATTTAAAAATAGAGAAATTATTGCTATACTACTGGAGATGGATGCAGCACCGGGAATGGAGAGAGTCAATGTGCCCAGTACCTTGGATTTAACACCCGAGGAATTACAATTTAACCGGGCAGTGCAAATAAGGCTGGCACATTTTGGCCCCAACCCCTCAGCTGACATCGTGGAGCGTGTGCAGGCAGCAGTAACAGCACACCAGGCGCTCCGGGAAAGAGGAGCTGCAGCAGCAGAGGTACCCAACAATAATAATGTTTTTGCTAGAAAGAAGGTACTCTTTGCTGCATTTAAAAACTTTGTGGAAACCGAGGGAGAGATTGATGGGTTCCTGGCGGACTTCGAGAGGCAGTGTGCTCTACACCAGGTATCCGCAGATGAATGGGTCACCATCCTCTCTGGGAAGTTATCCGGCCGGGCTAGTGAAGCGTTTTGGGCCATCCCAGAGGAGGAGATCACCAGCTCCCGGGCTGTGAAGGATGCACTCCTAGCCAGGTTTGCAGTGACCCCAGAAGCGTACAGGCGGAGATTTAGAGAAACCAATAAGCTGGTTGGGGACTCTTATGTGGAGTGGGCCTGCAGAGTTCATCGTACCGCAGCCCACTGGATGGCAGGATGCCAAGCGGTAACTGGGGAGGAAGTGCTACAAGTGTTCCTGCTGGAGCACTGCTTTGATAGACTACCTGCTGGGGTCCGGGAGTGGGTCAGAGATAGAAAACCCTCTACCCTACCCGAGGCTGCTCGTCTGGCAGACGAATACACTGATGCCCGCAAGTTGGATGGTACAGCTGCCAAAGCCCCTGCCAGACTCGAGTATCGACCAGCAGTAACACCCGCTCCTTCAGCCTACCAACCCCCAGTACACCGTACCCCAGCCGCACCGCCAGCTAACAATTATGTGCAGCCAGCCCGATTTAATGCCCGGGATTATTCCCAACCTATCCGGTGTTTTGGGTGCAAACAGTTGGGGCACAAGCGTCCGGAGTGCCCACTGAACAGTGCCAACCAAGCCCAGTCCTGGAGAAGACCAGCCAATGGGAACCAGCGGCCACCTCAGCCTGCTGCTCACTGCATAGGGCAGGAGGAGTTCTGGGGCATCCTACACGAGGCCGACCCAGTGCAAGCAGCTCACCAGGATAATCGCCAGCAACATCGGCAAACCGTGAAGCTGAATGGCAGAGTGATAAATGGGCTGAGAGACACAGGAGCCACGATGACACTGCTCCAAAAGAACTTGGTCTCGGAGCATCAGCACACTGGGGACACTGTGGCAGTAAGGGTAGCAGGGGGTGCCGTGTTTCACTTACCTGTTGCCCGGGTACATTTGGATTGGGGAGTGGGCGCTAGACATGTGGATGTGGGGTTGATGAAAGACTTGCCCGCAGATGTTCTTCTGGGAAACGATTTGGCCCCTTTGGTTTCAGCCTATGCTCCGATGGGCCCTGCGGATGTGAACCCAGTGACCAACCGTGCCCAGACCCATGCTGCCGGAACCGGCCCACCTGCTGATGAGACCCAGGTAAGATCTCCTTCCCCGACTGGTACCCAAGATCAGGTCCCCTTAAGCTGGGATTCCCCAGAGGAGTTTGGGAGGGAAACCCGGGCAGATCCGACCCTCCAAAAGTACAGAGACAGGGCAGATGCTGGAGAGGAAGGAATAGATGGGGAACGGTATGAGTGGGTGGGGGACAGGTTATATAGGATCCCTAAGCCTTCCCAGAAGAGTGTTGCCCCTCCGCCGAATCGCCAGTTAGTGGTACCTGCAAAGTACCGGCAGGAGATTCTGCGGATAGGGCATGATGTTCCGTTAGCTGGACATCTAGGGTCCCGCCGCACAGCCTATAGGATCTCGCAGAATTTATTTTGGCCAAACTTTAACCAGGCTGTGCGGATGTATTGCAGTACGTGCGACACATGTCAATGGGTAGGAAAGCGGGGGGACCACCCTAAGGCTAGGCTATTATCGATGCCTATTATAGGGGAGCCCTTTGCCCGCATAGCTGTTGATATTGTGGGTCCACTGGCCAGAGCTAGTCCATCAGGTAAGAAATACGTTCTTACCGTGGTGGACTATGCCACTCGCTATCCAGAGGCAGTAGCGCTGTCTAATATAGAGGCAGAGACTTTTGCTGATGCCCTGGTTAGAATTTTTACTAGGGTCGGGTTTCCTAAGGAGATTCTCTCCGACCA
The DNA here is from genome assembly GCA_933207985.1 of Pelobates cultripes. Lineage (NCBI taxonomy): Eukaryota > Metazoa > Chordata > Amphibia > Anura > Pelobatidae > Pelobates > Pelobates cultripes. The sequence goes on from OW240915.1 coordinate 125,935,650, forward strand.
GGGAACCCAATTCACCGCTGTGCTCACCCAGCAGCTGTGGGAAGTGTGTGGCATTAAGCCGTTACTTAGCTCACCCTACCACCCACAGACTAACGGTCTCTGCGAGCGCTTTAACGGTACTCTCAAACAGATGCTGAGGACCTTTACAGACACTTGCAGAGACTGGGAGAGATTCCTGCCTCATCTATTATTTTCTTATAGAGAGGTGCCCCAGGAATCAACTGGGTTCTCCCCCTTTGAGCTGCTGTATGGGAGAAGGGTCCGCGGACCCCTAGATCTCATTAGAGGCCACTGGGAGGGGGAGGGGGAGCAAGAGGGGATCCCCATAGTGCCATATGTTCTGGAACTCCAGGACCGCATGGAGAAACTGTCCCTGATGGTAAGGGAGAATCTCCAAGCGGCCCAGGGGAGACAGAAGAGATGGTACGATCAGGGTGCCCGACAGCAGGTCTTCCAGGTTGGGCAAAAGGTATTGGTGCTGTGAAGGCCAACAAGATGCAGGCATCTTGGCAGGGCCCGTACAAGGTAGTGGCGCAGATCTGCGACACTACTTACCTGATAGCCAGTTGTGCAGATGAAAGGATCCAGCGATCCTTTCATGTGAACATGCTGAACGAGTACCAGGAGAGACCTAAGAATATTGCAGCAGTATGTGCCCCAGCTGCAGATGATTCTGAGAATTTACCCCTTCCAGATCTATTAGAAAGGGATTCCCAGACTGACCTTACTACCCTTGTACAGCTAGGGGACCGGTTGAATCCCACAGAAAGGGTACAGGCGCAGCACTTTGTTGTGGGAGAAACAGGCGACGTTCTCCCAGGAACCAGGTTATACCACCCTAGCTGTGCATAAGGTAGAGACCCCTGGACAGACCTCCTTACGACAGCCCCCCTATCGTATCCCTGAAGCAGTCCGTGAAGGAATGCGGAAGGAGATACAGGAGATGACTCAGCTTGGGATCATCGAGCACTCTGACAGCCCTTGGGCCTCGCCTGTAGTCCTGGTGCCCAAGAAAGATGGGACCACCCAGTTCTGTGTGGACTACAGGCGACTCAACTATCGGACCACCACTGACGCCTACCCAATGCCCCGGGTAGACGAATTACTGGATCGTATTGCCAGGGGGCGATATCTGACCACCATAGACCTGTGTAAGGGCTACTGGCAGATCCCCCTGGCCGAGGATGCAATCCCCAAGTCGGCATTTGTCACCCCATTTGGCCTGTACCAATTTAAGGTCATGCCTTTTGGGATGAAAAATGCACCGGCTACCTTCCAACGGATGGTGGATAGACTCTTGGATGGCTTCCAAGAATTTGCCTGTGCATACTTGGACGACATTGCGATTTACAGTGGGTCCTGGGAGGAACACCTGGTACATGTAGGGGTAGTGCTGGATAAAATTTGGGCCGCTGGCCTGACATTGAAGCCAGAGAAGTGCCATCTAGGTATGGCTGAAGTACAATACCTGGGTCACAGAGTGGGGTGTGGGAGCCAGAGACCAGAGCCAGCCAAGGTAGAGGCAGTGGCTAACTGGCCCACACCTACCACTAAGACCCAAGTATTGGCCTTCTTGGGGACGGCAGGGTACTACAGACGTTTTGTCCCTGACTACAGCACTATTGCTAAGCCCCTGACAGACCTGACCAAGAAGAACTTGCCTAAGCAGGTCCTGTGGTCTCCGGCTTGTGAAGCTGCGTTCCAGGCACTGAAGCAGGCTCTTGTGAATGCCCCTGTCTTGGCTGCCCCAGTCCCTAACAAACGCTTTCTCGTCCATACAGATGCTTCCATGTATGGACTGGGGGCTGTGCTGAGCCAAGTCGGGGAAGATGGAGGAGAGCACCCTGTCGCATATCTCAGCAGAAAGTTGTTACCCAGAGAAGTGAGTTATGCGGCAGTGGAGAAGGAGTGCTTGGCCTTGGTCTGAGCATTGAAAAAGTTAAGTCCCTTTTTGTATGGGCAAGAGTTTTCCCTTGTGACTGATCACAACCCACTCGTTTGGCTTAACCAGGTCTCAGGAGATAATGGGAGACTGCTGAGATGGAACTTGGCACTACAGCCCTACAATTTTACCATCAGCTACAGACCCGGTAAGCTGAACGGGAATGCAGATGGGTTATCACGACAAACAGACGTTCCGCCACCTCTTAGTCCGGTCATCCCCAAGTTGACCCGCCACAGGGTCAAGCCGGGTCTGCCAGAGTGTCCCACAAGGAGGGAGCCGTGTGACAGAACCATCTGTCTGCTTGTATTTTAGTGCATTTGGCTGTTTGTCTCCCGTTCGTATGAATGGCTGGTTTCTATAGCCCAGCCATTCGAATGACTCTCTTCCCGAACAAACTTGCCAAACGGACGGCCAACCAGGAGAGAAGTGTGCTGCTGGTTAACCTATTGATCCCAATTAGAACGTTGTGGTTAACCGCAGACACTTCTCAATTAAACCGAATTCAGGGTGGTTCGTCCCGAGGCAGCGGCCATTTTAAACCACGCGAAAGCCCAGCGGTGTTTGGCTCTATTTCTATGGAACTAAAAACGGACACTTTTTCTGCCGAACACCGCTGAAACAACGGAACGCCTGGCTGCCTCCACGAAAGCATACGAACACCGGCCGTTCGGGAGATTTGGAGCATACGAAAAGACTTAACCCAGATAGCCTTCCCATGGAGTCATTCGTATACCGAAAGACTGTAAGAACTTTGACTCCATGGCGATTGAACTATGTGTGTGGGATCTGAGCGCTATTCGCTAATAATATGCACTCAGATCCAGGCTATCTGGGGATATGTGATACGAATGGGAAATGTTTGGTTATTTTAAAGTTATGTATTTTTATGTCTTTTATGATTTTATATTTAAGATGGCGACTGGCTTTGTCCTGGAGATAATTGAGTTACTTGGTAATTATCTCCAGGGCAGAGGAGAGGGAATAATAATGCACTGTGGGTAAAATCTGTGACTGTGTGTCTGGAATGTCCCCATATCTGTCTGTCATTTAAGTCTCCCATTTGGTCCCCTAGGGGAGTGTCCACCAAGTGGGAGACCTGCATAAATACGGGCAGGTAGCCCACAGTAAAGCCAGATCCTGTTTGACCCTCAATGCGGAGCTTCTGTCTCGTTATTGGGGGGATTTCTTCTTCATGTTTAGAGACTGCTGGATGGAAACGAAAGCCGCTTAGTGGATATTGTTGTTCGGCGGCTAGCAGCAGTTCGTGTATTGCCTTTCGGGAGTTTGGAGCTGTTCACGGATCCCGTTCGGGAGATTGCTGCTTCCCCTGTATTTGGTTTGTGTACTACAGGTTAGGCGAACGGAGTTACTGTTACTACAGATGGGGAAGGTCTACTAAACGGCGGTTTTGCCTAAAGACACTGGAGGTGTCTTAACAGGCCCTGCCAGGAGTCCTGCAGCTTGTCAGTAGGTACGGGTCGTAGGATCAGCAACTTCTGCACGACCTGAAAGCTGCGGTCTCTGGCCCCCCTATCATACCATCTACGCTGTTTTTGCTGGGCCGCTTGAAGGTTGGTACGTACGGTCTGGGTTAACGCCTCCAAACGGTCCCGAAATTCCAGCACATATGGTACAATAGGGGTACCATTAGTGGTCACTCCCCCCTCCCAGTGTTCTCTGATTAAATCTAGTTGGCCCCTCACTCTCCTTCCAAACAATAATTCAAAGGGAGAGAACCCAGTGGATTCTTGGGGAACTTCCCTATAGGCGAAAAGCAAGTGAGGTAGGAATCGTTCCCAGTCTTTCTGCGTGTCTATGAATGTCCAGATCATTTGTTTCAGCGTTCCGTTAAACCATTCACAGAGACCATTAGACTGGGGATGGTAGGGAGAGTTAAGGATAGATTTTATCCCACATACTTTCCAGAGTTGGTGAGTGACCTCTGCCGAGAATTGGCTACCTCTATACGAAATAATCTCCTGGGGCAATCCCATGCGGGAGAATATTCGCATAAGGCCATCCACCACGGTCTTGGCATGTACATTAGTTAGGGCCACTGCTTCGGGGTATCTGGTGGCAAACAAAAAAAGTAAAAACGGTTAGCGCTAATAATAAAAATGGATAAAATAAGAGGCAGCAGCCTAATAGGGGGTCACCCTCTAAACAGAGAAAAGGCTGCGCCAAGAGGGATAAATAAAACAAAAGAATTCAGTACAAATAAAAAATGTTCTGTAAAGGAGTTCCAGTTATAGGTGGTGTCTCAACTGATGTGGTGTCTTCTTTGTTAACAGTTGTCCATCTCACGATATGAAAGACACAATGGGAAAGAACTAATCGTGCAGAGTGTATAAATAAATAATGGTAGAGTTAAAATATAAATTACACACTCACATGTCCATGAGCTAGGACAATGATGGGCATACAGCGGATTGCCCTCCTCCGGTACTTGTCCTCCTGGGGAGTGCTGATGTCCAATTCTCAGGAAAAGAAATAAAAACAGCCAATAGTGCTCTCTGGTGAGGTAGTTAGCATAAAGGAATACAATAAATAAAATATACTCACAAGTAGAGTGCAGGCCTTTCTGCACTCTATGTATCGCGTGGGTGGTATGATCCCCACCTTAGGATATGCCAGGAACAATAAATGAGGATAAAATAGTATAAAAAGGTAATATATGTAAAATAATTTATTAATACAATATATTAAAACCAATAACGCGTTTCACCGTAGAGGCTTTATCAAATTGGAATAGTATTAGTACCTGGCACATAAGGGGTATATATAGCTTGTACATACATTCAAAAATTGGCGCCAAAAAACGATCACCAATCAAAGCTGGACAAAATGTAAATAAGGAATACATAAACGAAAATAGAAAGTAATATACAGTATTGATGTATTAAGACATAATATAGTATTTATATAAATATTTAAAAACGAGGGTTCATTAAATATAAAACATAAGCAAGTTTAAAATACAATATCTGTGCATGTCACGTGACCCGCAATGCACTCTGGGATCTGTAGTGCGCCGGGTCACGTGACCGCATGTAGTTTGCCGATGTGCAGACATTCCGTGCCACCAGTATTGGAGAAAGCGGCACGCACGGAAGGCAGGGCGGGATCAGTCTATGTCACGTGACCCGCGGCGTCACACAACACCAATACCCGCGGGTCACATGACCAGAGCCGCATGGGTGATGGGAATTGTAGTAAATAGGCTCATTGGCAAAAAAGAGTATAATATAAATAGAGAAATGCAAGAATAATATTATAATATAAGAATATAAAGAATATGAAACTTAGGTAACAAATAAATAAGGCTAAAAATGGGATCTACATTAAAAAGATCCAGCCTTATTAATACCCACAAAAAGAATTAAAAATAAATAAACATATAATGTGTATATACAGTCTCAAATTGAATAAAAATGACATAAGTAAATAAATAAAATCAAAGCAAACAGCACTAAATCTATGTAAATGATACCAATAATAAAAGATATTGTATTTTAAACTTGCTTATGTTTTATATTTAATGAAATATATTTATATAAATATATAAACCCCCACTCTCACTATAATTTTTAACTATAACAACAAAAGTGGTTTTATCAAAAAAACTATCAAAAAACATTGGCATATCCTAAGACACGATGATCTGCTCAAAGAAACTTTACCTATACAGCCAAAAATTGTTTTTAGAGGGGCACCTAATTTTAGATCCATTTTAACTAATAATTATACTAAAGAAATCAAAAATACCCATCACACTTTCTTAGATGGGGCGAAAGGCTTTTATAAATGTAAACGCTGCACTGTATGTAAAAATACCGATTCAACAACTAAATTTAAAATTACTAGTTTTAAATCCAACCAAACTGATAAAAGTTATACCATAAGAGACTTTATCGGATGTAACACTACCAATGTTATCTACCTATTGGAGTGCCCTTGTGGCCTCCAATATGTAGGTATGACCACCAGGTGCTTAAAGATAAGACTAGCAGAACATTGTAGGAATATAAGAAATGGGTATTTAAACCATTCTGTATCTAAGCACTTTATTAACCACAATCAAGATTCTAAATTTCTCAATTTAGGTATCCAGAAATGCGAAATACCTTGGAGAGGTGGCAATATAAAAAATATTCTCGGTAGATCAGAGATGGAATGGGTATTTAATTTACAAACCTTAACACCCAAAGGTCTAAATGTAGATTTCGATTTATTAAATTTTTTATAACTACATTGTTTTTTATCTTAAATATTTTTTCTCTGGATTTTACTCATTTATTTGTCTTTTATTATTGGTATCATTTACATAGATTTAGTGCTGTTTGCTTTGATTTTATTTATTTACTTATGTAATTTTTATTCAATTTGAGACTGTATATACACATTATATGTTTATTTATTTTTAATTCTTTTTGTGGGTATTAATAAGGCTGGATCTTTTTAATGTAGATCCCATTTTTAGCCTTATTTATTTGTTACCTAAGTTTCATATTCTTTATATTCTTATATTATAATATTATTCTTGCATTTCTCTAGTTATATTATACTCTTTTTTGCCAATGAGCCTATTTACTACAATTCCCATCACCCATGCGGCTCTGGTCACGTGACCCGCGGGTATTGGTGTTATGTGACGCCGCGGGTCACGTGACATAGCCTGATCCCGCCCTGCCATCCGTGCGTGCCGCTTTCAACAATACTGGCCGCACGGACTGTCTGCACATCGGCAAACTACATGCGGTCGCGTGACCCGGCGCACTACAGATCCCAGAGTGCATTGCGGGTCACGTGACATGCACGGATATTGTATTTTAAACTTGCTTATATTTTATATTTAATGAACCCTCGTTTTTAAATGATATTTATATAAATACCATCTTATGTCTTAATACATCAATACTGTACATTACTTTCTATTTTTGTTTATGTATTCCTTATTTACATTTTGTCCAGCTTTGAGTGGTGATCGTTTTTTGGCGCCAATTTTTGAATGTATGTACAAGCTATATATACTCCTTATGTGCCAGGTACTAATATTATTCCAGTTTGATAAAGCCTCTAAGGCGAAACGCGTTATTGGTTTTAATATATTGTATTAATAAATTATTTTACATATATTACCTTCTTATACTATTTTATCCTCATTTATTGTTCCTGGCATATCCTAAGGTGGGGATCATACCACCCACGCGATACATAGAGTGCAGAAAGGCCTGCACTCTACTTGTGAGTATATTTTATTTATTGTATTCCTTTATGCTAACTACCTCACCAGAGAGCACTATTGGCTGTTTTTATTTCTTTTCCTGAGAATTGGACATCAGCACTCCCCAGGAGGACAAGTACCCCCATAAGCGGAGGGCAGTCCGCTGTATGCCCATCATCCTAGAGCTGGTCCTAGCTCATGGACATGTGAGTGTGTAATTTATATTTTAACTCCACCATTATTTATTTATACACTCTGCACGATTAGTTCTTTCCCATTGTGTCTTTCATATCGTGAGATGGACAACTGTTAACAAAGAAGACACCACATCAGTTGAGACACCACCTATAACTGGAACTCCTTTACAGAACGTTTTTTATTTGTACTGAATTCTTTTGTTTTATTTATCCCTCTTGGCGCAGCCTTTTCTCTGTTTTTTTTTATCTGGTGGCATAGTCCACTACTGTCAAGATGTACTTCTTGCCGGAGGGACTGGGTTTTTTCAGCGGTCCTATTATGTCCACCGCTACTCTACTAAAGGGTTCTTCTATTATGGGTATTTTTACATAGTTACATAGTTACATAGCTGAAAAGAGACTTGCATCCATCAAGTTCAGCCTTCCTCACAAATGTTGTTGCTGTTGATCCAAAAGAAGGCAAAAAACCTGGTTTGAAGCACTTCCAATTTTGCCACAAACTAGGAAAAAATTCCTTTTTGACCCCAAAATAGCAGTCAGATGTCTCCTTGGATCAAGCAGCTGTTACCCCACTAATTAGAAATTATGTCCCTGTATGTTATGTTTTTGTAAGTATTTATCCAATTTCAGTTTAAACATCTGTATGGACTCTGACAAAACCACCTCTTCAGGCAGAGAATTCCATATCCTTATTGTTCTTACTGTAAAAAAAACCTTTTCTTTGCCTTAGATGAAATCTCCTTTCTTCCAGCCTAAATGTGTGACCTTGTGTCCTATGTATAACCCTGTATATGAATAGATTTCCAGATAAAGGTTTGTACTGGCCCTGAATATATTTGTATAAAGTTATTATATCCCCTCTCAGGCGCCGTTTTTCCAAACTAAACAGATTTAATTTTTTTAACCTTTCTTCATAACTAAATTGCTCCATTCCTTTTATCAATTTTGTAGCTCGTCTCTGGACCCTCTCCAGTGCCATAATATCCTTCTTTAGAACAGGCGCCCAAAATTGCACAGCATATTCAAGGTGTGGTCTTACCAGTGATTTATAAAGAGGCAAAATTATATTTTCATCCCGAGAATTTATGCCCCTATTTATACATGACAAAATCTTACTGGCCTTAGCAACTGCAGATTGACATTGCATATTGCTGCCTAATTTGTTGTCTATAACAATTCCCAAATCCTTCTCGTGTGTAGTTATCCCTAATTCACTACCATTTAGTGTGTAAGTTGCTTGTGCATTCTTAACCCCGAAGTGCATAACTTTGCATTTCTCTATGTTAAATTTCATCTGCCATTTTAGTGCCCAGTCCCCCAATCTATCCAAATCTCTCTGCAGCAAAGCAATATCCTGCTCACATTTTATTACTTTACAAAGTTTTGTGTCATCTGCAAACACTGATACATGGCTTTCAATGCCTATTTCAAGATCATTTATAAATATGTTAAATAGAAGTGGTCCCAAAACAGAACCCTGAGGGACACCAATTACCACATTTGTCTAGCCTGAAAATTTACCATTAATTACAACTCGTTGTACTCTGTCCTTAAGCCAATGTTCTACCCAAGAACAGGAATATTCATCTAGACCAATTTCTTTTAGTTTGAAGACTAACCTATTGTGAGGAACCGTATCAAATGCCTTTGCAAAGTCCAAGTAGATCACATCCACTGCAACACCCTGATCTATACTTCTACTTACTTCTTCGTAGAATGCAATTAGGTTAGTTTGACATGACCTATGTTTCATAAAACCATGCTGATTATTGCTAATAACAAAGTTCTTCCCAATGAATTCCTGAATATTATCCCTTAATAGCCCTTCAAATATTTTCCCAGTTACAGAAGTTAAGCTCACAGGTCTATAATTTCCAGGCAAGGATTTTGAACCCTCTTTAAGTATAGGAACAACATCTGCCTTCCTCCAATCCTCCGGTACAACACCTGAAACAAAAGAATCTTAAAAATTTAATACAGAGGTTCACTTATTTCCCCACTTAGCTCCTTAAGTACTCGTGGGTGAATACCGTCAGGCCCCGGAGCTTTATTTACATTAATTTTCTTTAATAGCTGTAGCACCTTGTCTCGAGTTATCCAATCACAAGTTATTTGCAAGTTTTTTGCAGCAAACATTTGCAAATCTCTTGCCATAGGATCCTCATTAATATATACTGAAGAAAAATAGTTATTTAAAATTTCAGCTTTTTCCTGGTCTTCATTAGCTAATAAACCCAACTCTGTTTCAAGTGTACCTACACTTTCATTTTTTGTTTTTTTAGAATTGATGTACTTGAAAAAAAATTTGGGGTTGGTTTTGCATTCTTTAGCTATCAATTTCTCATTTTCTAGTTTAGCCACTTTAATTGCCTTTTTGCAAGTGTTATTGGCTTCCTTATATCTTAAATAGGATGCCTTTGATTTGTCTGATTTAAATGCTTTAAATGCCCTTTTCTTATTTTTAATCTCTTGTTTTACTTCTCTACTAAGCCACATTGGTTTTAATTTGTTTCTTTTATATTTATTACCCAATGGTACATACTGAGAAATGTACCTTTCTAATATATGTTTGAATAGTTTCCATTTATCCTCAGTGTTTTTATCACTAAGGAGTTTATGCCAGTCGATATGTTGTAGAGCTGCCCTAATCTTATTGAAATTGGCTTTTTTTAAATTATGTTTTAGTATACCCCACCTGCTTTTGCTTTTTTGAGTTTATTTCAAAATTTACCATATTGTGATCACTATTCCCCAAATGCTCCCCTACTTGAATGTTGGTTAAAAGATTAACATTGTTTGTTATGACAAGATCCAGACAAGCATCCTTTCTAGTTGGTGCTTGTACCAGTTGTGACATAAAGGTGTCATTTAACACATTCAAAAACCTGATTCCCCTTGCTGAAGTACTACTCCCTCTTTCCCAATTTATGTCTGGATAATTAAAATCTCCAATAATTAACGTGTTACCTCGATTTGCAGCTTTCTCAATTTGCTCTAACAGCTGTTCTTCCTCATTAATATTTACATTAGGTGGTTTATAACATATCCCAACCAATAATTGATTTCCCTTTGTTTGCCCCAAGCAGATATCTACCCATAAAGCCTCCACCTTTTCCTCGTCACACTCTACATGCCTAAGATTTGACTTTAACTCATGGCTGACATATAAACATACCCCACCACCCTTCTTGTTTTTCCTATCCTTCCTAAATAACGTGTACCCATTTAAATTAGCTGCCCAGTTATGTATCTCATCCCACACTAGGGAGTGTAGATTAGCTTTATATCTGTCTCCCCTTTTTCCGACCCTCTGGCAGGTATCACAGGTATTGCAATATTGTCTAATATCTTGTGAGATACCTGGCCAGAAGAAATTTTGAGTCAGCCGATGTTTGGTTCGGCTGATTCCTAAATGCCCTGACAATGGTATGTCGTGTGCTATGCGCATTAACTCTTGCCTGTATTTCCGAGGCACAATTAATTGTTTTATGGGAATGGGAACTGATCCAGCCACTATCTTCTCGGCATACCGGTATAATAGCCCTTTATACCAAGCATATTTTTCTCCTTCTAGGCCTGCCTGGTTCTTGTCTATTCGGTCTTTATAAACCTGCAGGGAAGGATCTAGAGCGACCTCGCTACCAAATTCTAAAGGGGCATCCCAGGGTAGGGTAGTGTGATTGGGGTTGGCATTGCTTACCTGAGCCTCAAAGTCGGTGGGTGGTGCCGTGGTGCGAGCCTGTTGTCGGGTGACGACTGGGTAGGCCTCCTGCGTGGTAGGTCATGGAATAAAAGCGGAGGTGAGCTCCCCCAAGTTATTTCCCAAAATAACATCCGCTGACAAGTCTTGCATCCTGCCCACCTCCACTTGCCATGCCCCTGCTCCCCAATTCAAATGTATTTTGGCAGTGGGAACTTTGTAAATGGCTCCCCCTGCCACCCGTACCGCTATGCAATCCCCCGTGAGTTGTTCTTTTGGAACCAGGTGGTTTTGGACCAATGTTATGGTGGCCCTGGAATCCCTCAGTCCTTCCATACTCTTCCCTTCTATATGGATCACTTGTCTATCGCTTTGGCGGTTGTCTGACGCCGCTTGCACTGGGTTAACTTCGTGGAGCGTGCCTAGCGGTTCTTCCATCTGGGTGGTGGTGAATGGCTGTGCAAAGGCTCCGGTCTGATAACAGTGTACTGCTGCTCTAGGCCCAAGTGGTGGTCCTTGGTTGGGCCCTGATGATCGTGCCCGGTTTCGGGGACAATCTCTTTGTACATGTCCTAGTTGGTTGCAGGTATGACATCGGATGTGTGCTCGGTTGTTGTATCGGGGTTGGTACGGATTGTATGCTCCCCCTGATCGTGGGGGTCCACCACGGCAGGCCGATAGGTGCTTGCCTGGAGAAATACTTTAGGTAGGGGCCGCTGTTCTCGCCTAGTGTCTTGGTGCTCATCCGCGAGTTTAGCGGCATCTTGTAAGGTACAGGGTTTACGGTCCCTTACCCAATTCTGCATCTCGGTGTATAATCTCCGGTAGAATTGTTCCAGTAGCAGTAGCTGCATGATATCCTGCTTAGTGGTTGCTTGCGCTGCCTCAATCCACCCGGTGGCTGCTCTTTGTAGGCGATGTGCAAATTCAGCATGAGAGTCCTTCTCCTGTTTTTTTCAGGTCCCGGAATTGGAGTCGGTATGCCTCCGGAGTGATGGCATACCGAGCTAGGATGGCTTGCTTTACTTTATGGTAGTCTCTGCTGTCCTCATCCGGCACGGCTCTGTAAGCTTCCACTGCGCGGCCAGATAATTTACCAGTCAGCAGGGGTACTTGATCGTGTGGCCTGATCTCATGCAGCTGGCACAGTGTTTCAAAGCCCTGCAAGTATCCATCAACATCGCCCTCTATGTCCGTGAAGTTTTTAAAAGCCTGGTAGGGAATTTGTGGTTTTCCCTGTATGATGCTAGGTGGATCCGGTGACCCCTCTCTGGATGGCTGGTTTGCTTGGCCCTGTTTGGCCATGATGTATTCCTGTACATCTGCCATGATCCTGTCGAAAGTCTCCTGTGGTGGGGTGTTTGGGTACATAGCAATCCTGCTCTTGAATTCTATTTCAAATTCTGTTTGCTCCTTGCTCATTGGAAGTGCTGCAGCAGCTGCTGCTCTGTCCCCTTCCATCAGCTCCTCAATTAAAACAGCCTTTGCCTTGTTGCTGGCTATTGTTCCTCTCGCTTCTAGTAACTCCTTTAATGTACTGCGTTTCAAAAGTGCATAATTTGTTTCCATTCACCGACTGTTCGTGCGTTTCCACGTATTCCCGAACTCCGGTTTCATCCGAATGGCTGTGCTCACGAATTGCTGTTTCTTTCCTTCCATTCGTTTTAATTCCTGCCGAACCCTGCTTTGCTGTGTGGTCAAAATCCCGTTGCTTGCCACCAATTGTAGCGGTGTAGTAGTACTATCCACGGTATCTCCGCTGGTAGACAGAATCAAGCAGGCACAAAGCAGGTAAAATCCAGGTAGCGTAGTTACAATCCCTTCCTCCCAAGAACTAGACGACACATAGCTTGGAGGTCAACTGAGGTTTTATTTTCAGGTCACAGTATTTATGGGATTCCCCACGCAAGGGGTTTCCCTACTGACATTTCAGGGGTTGTACAGTAGGGGACTACATAGGGAACTGACCAACACATACATTTTCCCATCATGCACTGCTGGACGAGAGGGATACTCCCACTGGAATATACCGTTAATGGGATTATCCCTCCGTGCAGCAGAACTTACATTTTACATTAAAAGGTATAACTTTACCAATATTCACTTGATTTACACGAATGGACGTTCGGTAGATAGCTGGAGGCTGAGCGCATAGTTTTGTAACAAACTTGTGTGTCTATACAAGGGAATTTGTCTGTAGTAAGCTTGTGCGCAGAGAGTTTTGTCTGTCAGTGAGCTTGTGTGTGTCAGTGAGCTTCTCTGTCTGTGAGCCTGTGTATCAGTGAGCTTGTATACTTACTGTATAATTAAAAAGGGATATTGTTTTTTATTAAAAAAGAAACATACCAATAGTACATTTTATATATATATACATATACATATATATATATATATATATATATATATATATATAGAGGCGTCTCTCCATTTAGGCGGCCATCTAAGACCTCACTCTGATTGGGGCCTCGCGGCCGCCTAAATCACCATAGGGCAGAGTGCCATGGCAAGGACCCGAATCTCTGACCAAGGACCCGACAAAGGAGGGGGTCTGGTGGCTTGCCCTTTATGCCGCCGGTTGCGATGCCCCTGTGTACAGTCTGCCCTGGGGGAGAGCCAGCCTCTGACTGGAGATCGCTCTGACTGGACATCGCAAGACTTACCATGTGGTCTGCAGCTCTGGTCCCAAGTGCACTTTACACGTCACACATGTCTGAGAACTGCTGTTGACAGGTACTAGTAGTCTAGAGATTGTGACATAGGGTATATGCTCAGCTATCTATATAATACTATAGTGCTGCTCTCTGTAATACAGGTCTGTATAATATCATAGGACAGTCAGTGCTAACTGTACAGTTCTGCTCTCAGTATAATACAGGTCTGTGTGTATAATATCCTGGGACAGTCAGTGCTCCCTGTATAGTGCTGATCTCTCTATAATACACATTTAATATCTGCAGACTCCTGGAGCTAGAAGAATCAGAAGCAGTGGAGTGGTGACTGAAGCCTCAATCTGAGACATTCAACATGTTGAATTGCTGGCATGAAAAGGGGCTAATGGAATATGTGCATACGTTTTCCTTTTGCTCCCATTTCACTCATTAATTCAATTTTGTAAATTTTCTATTTCCTATTTCCAGTTGTTTTTTTTTTTTTTTTTTTACTATATTGACTCCCCAATATAATTTGTTTGTGAATTAATGTATGTTCTATGGTGTGTAGACACCAGTCTCTGACTGTAGCACATCTGCTATTTGTACTAGTACTGACAGTGTCACCACTGATATGCAGCTCACCTAAAAGTGATAAAATGCCTGGTATAAATGCTGTGCTGCAAATGTATCTATCGCATATCAAGGATGCATGGTACTGTTGGTGTGAACTTGGTGTTATAAATGTCAGTAAATAGAGAATTACGGGGAATTGAGACGGGAATTTCAAACTTTAGGCTGAAGTAGTGCAGATGAATGGGATAATTTTTCCAATTCGGCTTCTTTGACCTTAAGTTTGAACTTCCCATCTCAATTCCCTGTAATTCTCTCTTTATTGAGTAGACCCTATAATCTGCACTATGATAAGTAGGCAGGGATTAATTATGTGGGTTTGGCAGAGTGGGCAGGACTTTTGGGCAGTGGGTGTGCTAATTTTTTAAGTAATTGATAGCTGTGCTGCAAAGTGTTCCTGGGAATTTTTTTCAAATGTTGACATCTCTCCATGGATGCATTTGGAAATCTATCACAGGACTGCCTCACTTGTGAGATGGCATGCAATTGTCCCGTGCATTGTGATCTAAGAGCATACCAGTTACATAGGCTGTCTCAAGTCCTGCAAAATAGACTTTGGCATCAAACCACTTTGAGAGAATGTTACAGTAATCAGATGACAAGGTTCACCTTAGACAGGGGTAGGCTGGGCCGGGGGGCAGGGAGGCAATTGCCCCCCATGCCGCCCTAAATTCTGTTAAGAACGGCTGCTGCAGGGCCGGCCTTTTAAATGCTGCAGCCGCCTCAGCACTCTGTTAAGAGCCTCAGGCGACTGCAGCTGCTCCTCCCCTCCCCTGTAGCGTGGCCGAGCTGCTCTGCTGTCCACGGTGCCTGGCCGGACTGATAGGAAGGAGTGTGCACTTCCTGTCAGTCTTCGGTTACAGGAAACAGAAACTCAGCGCGGAACAGGAGTTTCTGTTTCCTGTAACCGGTCGGACTGACAGGAAGTGCACACTCCTTCCTAGGTGAAGGGGGAAGGAGAGGGGAGGAGAGGTGAAGGGGGGAAGGAGAGGTGAAGAGGGGAAGGAGAGGTGAAGGGGAAGGAGGAAGGGGGAAGGAGGAGGTGAAGGGGAAGGAGAGTGAGAGGTGAAGGGGAAGGAGAGGTGAAGGGGAGGAGGAGGTGAAGGGGGGAGGAGAGTGAAGGGGAGGAGAGGTGAAGGGGAGGAGAGGAAGGGGGAGGAGAGAGGTGAAGGGGGAGGAGAGGTGAAGGGGAGGAGAAGGTGAAGAGGAGGAGAGGGGGAGGAGGGTGAAGAGGGAGGAGAGGTGAAGAGGGGAGGAGGAGGTGAAGAGGGGAGGAGAGGTGAAGAGGGGAGGAGAGGTGAAGAGGAGGAGAGGTGAAGGGAGGGAGGAGAGGTGAAGGGGAAGGAGAGGTGAAGGGGAAGCAAGAAGAGGGAGGAGAGGTGAAGGGGTGAGAGGAAGAGGGAGGAGAGGTGAAGGGGGGAAGGAGAGGTGAAGGGGGTGGAGAGGTGAAGAGGGGAAGGAGAGGTGAAGGGGTGGAGAGGTGAAGGGGGAGGAGAGGTGAAGGGAGAGAGGAGAGGTGAAGAGGGCAGAAGGAGAGGTGAAGAGGGGAGGAGATGTGAAGAGGAGAGGTGAAGGGGGAAGGAGAGATGAAGGGGGGAAGGAGAGGTGAAGGGGGGAAGGAGAGATGAAGGGGGGAAGGAGAGGTGAAGGGGAGGAAGGAGAGGTGAAGGGGAGGAAGGAGAGGTGAAGGGGGGAGAGTTGAAGGGGAGGAAGGAGAGGTGAAGGGGACAATGCATTCTTTGCACACATACACAGAAACACACAATGCAAACCCTTACACACACACTGCTTTTCTTACACACAGAAACACAATGCATCTCTAACACACACTCAATGCACACACTTACAGACACACACCTTGCATCCCTTATGCATACAAACACAGATTCACGCAATGCATCCCTTATACACAACCAGAAACACACAATACATCGCTTATACACAAATGCACACTGCTTCCACAACACACAAACACACTGCATCACCTGCACAAACGGGTATCCCTATACACTACATACCATAAGCACACATATTAGATCCTCTACAATAACACATAACACATCCCCTACACACTCCACTCCCTGTGAGCGAACTCATGGGTGGGTGGAACATATAAGTGGACTTATGAGTGGGCCTTGTGCGCATACTCACCGTCAGGCCCTGGGGCCCAGAACTTGAGCTGTGTAAGGGGTCCCCAAAAAATGGAGCTGCTTCCAATTCTCCCAGAACATTGAATTGTGTGACCACAGTTGCAAACAGGCCCCAGAGATCCTGTTCTACACCAGACCAGTGGAGCCAAACTGCAGCCCATCATCATCCTCATCTTGTTGTAAGTAGGCAATCTAGTATATTATTAGTGACACTTATCTATAATTTACCTCACATTAAAGGGACACTATAGTCCCCAGAACGACTGCAGCTTAATGAAGTGGTTCTGGTGTCTATAGCCGGCAGCACTGGCGTTAGTTCGTATAGCAGCTCATATAGGTGGGGCATTGTGATGTCACATGGGGGGCGGCAAATACAGCTGTTCCCCATGCAGCCACAGGTGCCACTGTGCTGGGAGATTGTGATTACTCTTCACTTCCTCCCAGCCTACAGAGCAGCGCATGGGAGAGAGAGAGGGGGAGGCATGATTTAATCTTACAACAAATCCAGTAAGCAAATCTTTATAAATTTGGGGGGATCGGCTCTGTTTCCACAGTTTATTGGTGTTTACTCTGATGTCTGTATTAATATTGAGGGATTTCTAAGTAGTAACATCAGTGTGTGTCAGCAGGGCCAGCCGTTGGGGTATGCACACTGTGCGGTCACGCAGGGTGCCATCACAATAGAGGTGCCCTGCGGACAACACAGCTCACAAGTTGGGGACACCAGCCTATTCAGTTTAAATGATTCGCTGGTGGTCCACTGGTACACACCAGCAGTAGGTGCAGTCAGATTATAGCCTCTCCCTCATGGTTCCAACGCTCAGTTAGTGAGTCAGAGCACAGGCTCAGAGATTCTCAGCCTGCGCTCTGACAACATTGAAAGTCAGAGCCGTGAAGGAGCGGGTATGGCAAAGAGCTACTGTTTAGCATAACATCAATATTCGTTATTAAAGCAGGAAAAGGTGGGCACCATTGCACTGATTTGGTGGTGCAATGGGTCACTTGACTGGTTTTGCCCCCCAGGCCTAAGGCTGCCAGCCCTCCCCTGACCTTAGATTATGTATTACTGACTGTCTCACACTTGGCACATAACCAATATCTGCATGTACTTAAACTACAGCCAACATGATCTTGCATATAACTTGATTGAAATCAAATTGCTTTACTATGAAAACCTTTAATCATTGGGACGTAAGCAGAGGTATATTGTACAAGAAGTACATGTGGAGTACAGTATATGCCCACCATCACAAAAGGGGAAATAATAACACTGAAAAGCTTTATGCACAAACCATTGGAAATATAAACATAAGAAGTTGCATAATTAAACCAGGAAAAATCCATGTGCCTTAGTCCAGAAAGACTATACTTTTTAATTCCAAACAAATGGGAAAACAAAACAAAAACACCATGAACAGAATTTTACAGATTCCAAATCAAATTTTTTGAAGTATACACTGCAACAATTGTACTCACACAGAGCATTTTTTTTCCAGCTTTAGAAACATTGCACAGTACACATCAATAAATCTGCCTTGGAGTTTGTTCAATATTGCACCAGTCCTTTATTCATTTGTTTCAATTTCTTTTCATATTAGTAATGACTTGTAAAGGAATATAAAGCTATTAGTTAATTTAACTCCTAATCCAAATGCAGTACCAGAAACAAAACATTTACGATTTTACTGGCATTAAAGTATTGATGATTAAATCTGATATTAAAT
Organism: Pelobates cultripes; assembly: GCA_933207985.1. NCBI lineage: Eukaryota > Metazoa > Chordata > Amphibia > Anura > Pelobatidae > Pelobates > Pelobates cultripes. The sequence goes on from OW240915.1 coordinate 125,953,871, forward strand.
CACATTATTTGACTTATCAGAAACTTGCAAATATATCACTACATTAAATGTGTACAATTGATCTATATTTTACAATGTAGGCAAAGAATCCATTTTCCTGGCTTTGATGGATGCAGACTACAACAGACAGCCAAAGAATAAATATCTTTCAAGAATGATACATTATGCCATAGATGTTCAGTGGTCTACATGTCTTTACTGGCTTAACAAAAAGTGGATTTCATCAGACTGTTCTCCTCATATTCAACTTAATTGCAGGTACTGTACATTAAGAACTAGTCATCAACAGTTCCCTTCCATTTGTACAAGAGCTATTATTATAGAATACATCTATTAAGTCTCAACATAACTTTTAGCTGCTGCCAAATAGAAAGAAAAGAAGAAAGAAAAGAAAAAAGTGTTATTGTGACAAATGCGTTTTGTCACTGGGTTATGTGCCAAACTGCCTTTTTTCCCCTGACTGTTGGAGGAGCCTGATTGCCAGCCTCCTGCCTCATAACTCTGGCCCTGGATTGTATGGCCCTTTACAAACATTTTTTGGGCTTCTTGTATTTTGGGACACTTTTTCTGCCCTTTGAATCCATGGGAAGGTGTGTCTCTTCCCCTCCCCCGTTTCCTGTCCATTGTTCTCCAGCAGGGCGTTGTCCCAGGGACACTGTCAGACTGCTTTGTCCATCCTCAACTTCTCATCAGCCCATGCTAAACTAACCCCATGGCGATTGGACTGTGTTTGTGGGATCTGAGCGCTGTTCACCTATAATGGGCGCTCAGATCCAAGCTATCTGGGGTTGAATGTGGGGGTTCTGTTCAGTATGATAGGAATGATGTATTTTTTGTGTATTTTTGTTGTTGTTGTGAATAAAGATGTTTACTGTATGCTGGAGATAATTGGCTTACCACACCCAAGCCATGCTTGCAGTCGGTCAATCTATCTTTTGAACCACTGGATCAATTTGTATGATTTTGACATATGTTTGTATTTGGAGTATGCTGATTCTGAATATGTAAGTTATGTGAATGTGATGTATACTTTTAAAGTTATGAATATTGTGTAAAACTGTATATTTTACTGCCTGTGATAATTATGTTAGCCCGTTATATCACAGGCAAAGGGGAGGATATTGCTGTAATGAATGGGAGTGTCAGACATTGTTGTATTGTTTTTATTGGTTTGTGTTTTTGTGTGCCTGTGCACCATCAGGTCCGGGGGGTGTGCCTCTGGCCTGAGGAATTGTATTAATTGTGAGTGCTTGCTTCCAGTAAGGAGATCATCTTGTACCTGCATGAAGTTTCACTCTGGGGATTGCTATACCACAATACTCCCCAGAGCAAGCTCTTGTAAGTTCCTGGTTAAGAGAGGTCTACCCACTGGAAGCTGAACCCTGGTCTTGGGTCCAGAGTGAGTGGAAGACAGCGAGACACCAACTAAGCTGCGGCAGTTCATGGGAGTCTACAGTGGTTATGGTGTCTGACGGAGTGATTGGAGTCCTCGGGAAGCACTAGGAGCATCCATCAATGTAGGTATCCAGTCGGGGTGCCAGGCGTTCCGTTACAGTCATAATGTATTTAACTGTTAATATTTAACCCCTTAAGAACTGGACTGTTTTTGCGATGTTGTACATTTGCGACCAGGAATATTTTTACACTTTTCTGGTGTTTGTGTTTAGCTGTAATTTTCCGCTCTCTCATTTACTGTTCCCATACAAATTATATATTGTTTTTTTCAAGACAAAAGGGGCTTTCTTTACATACCATTATTTATATAATCTCACGTATTTTAATTAAAAAAAAAATGATGAAAAATTTAAAAAAATACATGTTTTTTGACTTTTACTTGAAAAATCTTTTAGTCATCTACAAAAGCGAATGAAAAAAACAGCTAAATAGATTCAAAATTTTGTCCTGAGTTTAAAAATACCCAGTGTTTACGTGCTTTTTTCCTTTTTTTTGCAAGTTATAGGGCTATAGGTACAAGTAGGATATGGCGGTTTCAAAACAAACATTTTTAAAATGTATCAATAGTGACATTGTAACACTATTATCTGTCATAAATCTCTGGAAAACACTCCACATGTATCTATTTTTTTTAAAGTAGACAACCCAGGGTATTCATCTAAGGATATTTTGACACTTTCTATGCAGCCATTTTACCACAAGTCTTTGCCAAACTTTGCATAGATAGTTGTTTTTTTTGTTTTTTTTCACATACATTGCAATTCAGGTATAAACTTACAGATCCTGTTATGTCTTGCTGCCAAAAAACACACTAATATATGTTCAGCAATATCTCCCGAGTACAGTGATACCACTCATGCATAGGCTTGTCGGATTGTTTGGGAGCTAAAAGGCCACATTTGGCAGGTGCGCATATCCATTTTTCAACTTGGAATTTTGACATGTAGTCAACCTGCGCACATGTCCTATTTGGGACATTTGTAAGGCCGGCCAATGTATTTTACCCCACCAAACCATATATTTTTGGAAAGTAGACACCCTAGGGTATTTCAAATGGTGGTTTTTAACACTTTCCATGCACTAATTCTACCACCAGACTTTGTCAAACATTTAGGTAGTCATTTTTTGTGTGTTTTTTTTCACACACATTGTACTTTAGGCATGAATTAACAAATCGTGTTATGTGTCATTGCCAAACAACATGCCAATATGTGTTCAGCAACATCTCCTGAGTACAGTGATACCACCCATGCATAGGCTTGTCGGATTGTTTTGGGGCTAAAAGGCCACATTTGGCAGTTGCGCCTTACCATTTTTCAACTTGGAATTTTGACATATAGTCAACCTGCGCACATGTCAAATTTGGGACATTTGTAAGGCCGGCCAATGTATTTTACCCCCACCAAACCATATATTTTTTGGAAAGTAGACACCCTAGGGTATTTCAAATGGTGGTTTTTTAACACTTTCCATGCACTAATTCTACCACCAGACTTTGTCAAACATTTAGGTAGTCATTTTTTGTGTGTTTTTTTTCACACACATTGTACTTTAGGCATGAATTAACAAATCGTGTTATGTGTCATTGCCAAACAACATGCCAATATGTGTTCAGCAACATCTCCTGAGTACAGTGTTACCACCCATGCATAGGCTTGTCGGATTGTTTGGGGGCTAAAAGGCCACATTCAAGACTTGTACATATCAGTTTTTCAACTTTATATATAGGTATGCTTGGCCTATCTTCAGTTTGGCATATTTTTGCATCCCCCCGTTAATATTAACATCATGAAAGTTTATATTTTTATAAAGTAGACATTCCAGAGTATTGTATATGAGGTGTTTTCACATCCTTCCCCCAACCATTGTGCTAAACAAATTTCAGAGAACGTGCATGGTGGTAATTTTTTAATTCTGCTTTTTATGCACACGTCATCTGGTTTTGGCCAGCCAGTTATATGTTACTACCATAAAACTTTTTTAACCAAATGTGCAGGTATCAAATGCACCTTTAGCAGCATTCTCTAAACTAACTCCTGCAAAAATAATCTAATTGGAGATTTGGGGGGAAGGAAACTGACTAACTAAAATTTGCTGCTTTCAAAAGAAAAAAAAACAGTGCAAAGGGGTGTCTGTCCTTGGGATTTGTTTTTTTTTTTGCAGTTGGCGGTATCTTAAAAATAAAATGTCTGGACTCCTTTGGCACCATTGTTGGAACTTGACCATCTCCATAAATTATTGTGGAAATCAGCTTGAACTAAAATTGGAGAAAGGTGGTTCTTTCTGGATTCATTTTTTTTTAAAGAGTAAAAATTAATTATGTGTTGGGACCACATTTGTTAAAACTTTCGACCACAAAAACAAGAAAATAACCCCTAAATATCCAATAACCGACAAATTTGTTAATATCTATAAAAGCTTTAAAAGGTTTAAAAAAAACAAAAAAACAGAAAGTGGAGTCTGAATTTAGAGGAAGGAGAAGTGGCAGAAGAATCCAAAAGAGAAAGGTTAGAAAGACAATAAACCAGATCAATGAGAGAGACCTTGGCATTTTTAATTTATCCCAAAAGGCATTAACATCTACCCAAATATCAGTTTTAACCAAAGGCCTAAAATCTGCCCCTACAAATCCTTTTAAACCTATTAAAGCTTTTATAGATATTAACAAATTTGTCAGAAAAGCCACTCTTAAAAGGTTTTTTGCTTGTAAGAATATAGAAGCCCCTACCTCACAATCCCGAATTACCTCACCATCAGGATCAGCAAAAATCATCTCTACCTCATTAAAGTAAAATTCGACTTTCTTTCCCTCTAGCTTTAAATCAGGCCCTTTAGAAGTTTTTGAAAAACTAGTTACAAAAGATCTAGAAAAAATTCATAAAAATAAATTTGACCGAGACAATCTTACACACCTAGAGCGGAAAGCATTGCAAGAACTACAAGAAGATGATGGTATTATCATAAAACCTGCAGATAAGGGGGAAGGTATAGTCATTTTAACCAAAGATATGTACATAAGTGAAGCTATGCGACAATTAAATGATTCCACTGTTTATGAAAAATTAGCAAAAGGTCCCACATCTAAAATCCAACAAATTTTAACTTCCTTTTTAACCAATTGTCGTGAACAAAACACTTTAAACAAACAAGAATTTGAATATCTTAATATATCCCACCCCATTATCCCTGTTATCTACTTTCCATAAAGAAATTTCTAACCCTCCAGGTAGACCTATTGTATCAGGGATCAATTCCATTTTATCCAATTTATCTGAGTATCTAGACATTCTCCTACAGCCTTCAGTGAAGCGTATGAAGTCATACTTAAAAGACTCTATGTCCTTACTCCGTTTTTTAAATAATTTTAAATGGAAAAATACATATGTTTTAGTGACCTGTGACGTACAATCTTTATACACCATTATTCCTCACGATAAATGCTGTTTAGCAGTTGAAAAAATTTTAAAAGATGAAAAGAATATCACTGACCTACAAGTAGATTTTATTATTCAGGGTATTAATATTATTTTAAATAATAACTACTTTTGGTTTTTAGATTCCTTTTATTTACAAAAACAGGGCACTGCTATGGGGACCAGGTTTGCCCCTAGCTATGCCAACCTCTTTATGGCAGATTGGGAATCCACTGCCATTTTCGGAGGGCATGACTGGCAGGCAGGCCTGGTCACATATTTTAGATACATAGATGACTTGTTTTTTATCTGGGATGGCCCAGAAGACTCTCTTAATCGGTTTTTAAAGCATCTTAATAATAATGACAAAGGTATTGTTTTAACTTGGGACTACAGTAAATCTTCTATCAACTTTTTAGACCTAGAGATTTTTATCAAATATGAACAAATCCATACTAAAACTTTTTTTAAGAAAGTATGCACCAATAATGTTATTGATGTGTCTAGTTGTCACCATAAACCATGGCTCCAAGGAATACCCAAAAGCCAGTTCCTTCGTTTACGTAGAAACTGTTCCCTCACACAAGATTTTGAGGAACAGTCTCAATTATTGTCCAACAAATTTTCCCAAAAAAATGACCCAGGAACAATTTAGACCAGACGTTAAAAAATATCAGTGATACTAATAGATCTGAACTTTTAGAATATAAAGCAAACACCGAAGTTAAAACCGCCCCAGTATTGCCAATTATCTTTGACTTCAATATCAAAAGTAATGTTATGAAGAAGATTATAAGGAAACATTGGAATATATTAAAACAGGATGAGACTCTGGCCGGAATTATCCCTGAGAAACCACAAGTTATATTTAGGGGGGCACCCAGCTTTAAGTCTATTCTCACAAGTAATTATACTAAATACAAACATAGCACTTTATCTTCTAGCCTCTCTACCTTTTTAAATAAACCTAGCGTTTTTTTAAAATGTAAGATGTATAGTTTGCAAGCACACCAGTAATAATATTAAATCTAAAACCACATCGTTCACATCTACTATTACACAGAAAACACATCAAATAAAACAATTTATTCACTGTAATACGAAAAATTTAATTTTATCTTGTGGAATGTCCATGCGGGCTACAATATGTGGGTATGACCACTAGAGACCTAAAAACCAGACTAGCTGAACGTTGCAGGAATATCTTAAAAGGCTACGAGAATCACTCTGTCTCAAAACATTTTCTACAACATGGAAAGAATCCAAAATATCTTAAATGATTAGGCATAGATATATCTAATGTCCCATTGAGAGGCAGAGATATTAAAAAAGTTCTTGGTAAAAAAGAAATGGAATGGACATATAATCTGAAAACTCTTGCCCCCACAAGTCTAAATATTGATTTTGATCTTTTTAATTTTTTACAAATTTTTTTATAATCAATTATTTATCTTAATCCAGTATTAATCCATTACCTTTTACCATTTTATTTCTATTTTTATATTTTCTTAACATCTTGTTCAGCGCTTGTATATACATATAACATTATATTTTATTATATTTTATAGCAGTATTTCATATTATTATTTGAATAATCAATGGGTATATTATTTTACTACATTATTACATTACTATAATATTATATTATTGTATTATATTATTTTGTTAACTATCTACATAATCTTGCAGTTATTTTACTAAATCCTCCTCTGTCTTGTGTATTTCCGATATGCTGATAAGTATTTAGGTTATCCCCCACAGTGTTTGAACCTGTGCTGCTTTGTGGATGTGCTATCTGCCTGCCTGTGCAGGCAGATAGCAACCTTTATATGCCATTGTGCCGGCTGTCTGCTTGCTATTGCGAGCAGACCGCCTTATCTTTCTGCTAATTACGTTCCCCGGCTATCTGGGACAGCCCACCCCTTATACATCACCCTCCGATGACGCATGCATTCCACATAGACGGAACGCATGCGTTCCATTGAGCATCACGTGACGCGGAAGTGTTTTCAATCGCGCGTCACATGATCGCTCTTTTTTACAGTTATTTCCACCTTTATAACCTTCCTTTTTGCAATATCAACTGCTGTATCTACCTCATGTTTATTATGTTTATATGAATTTATGGCAAAATCATTGTTTTTATCTGTATTGAATTCAGTTGGTTTTAATGACGTCATTTTGGCGGGGATTTTAAATTTAAAGCACTATTGTACCCTATATAAACCCTTGTATGTCAGGTGTGCCCCCCCTTTTTTTTATTAATATCTACCTGAAGAAGCCCTTGAGGTGAAACGCGTCTAGATATTATTTTTACTACTTTATAATAAAGAAACTTTTTTGGCATATAATATTTTATTGCCATTTCTCTTTCTTTTCACCTGACTACATATACTGCTTATTTTACAAGAAGTCCAAAGAATCCACAGGTGGGGATTATACCACCCAAGCGCCTATATTGAGCAGTATAAACCTGCTCAAAAGAATGTGAGTAAGATATATTTTATACTCTTTTAAACTTCTCACCAATACAGAGAGCACTATATATATTTTCTCTCCCTCTGGGTCCAATAATATCAACCGGGACGTCAAATGTGTGCCAGAAATTTGCTAATTGAAGTCTACTCCGCATATCCTTGAGTGGGGATTATTCCACTCTACGTGCGCAATATCAGAGCTGGATTTTAGCTCTGAAAAGTGTGAGGAAGACCTATTTACATACTGTACCATTGGAGTTTTATCTTTTCTGTCTTCACATATGCCTCACTGAATCTCAAGCATACAACCATGAAGATTTGATCCCATTCTACACTTCAAGAATTCTCTTTTTACACGTGGGACCTGCATCACGAACTTTGATAAGTTTTGGACTATTGCTAATGATCTATTTTACATTTTAATATATTAAAGATTTTATTATTTGTTTTACTATATTTTATATATTTAGTATATATTTTACTAACAGAAATACACCCAAATTAAATGCACAAATCACAAAATTCCAAACACCTCTCAGGGAATATATGGCCAAAGACTCTGGTAAGGTGCAAACAACGCTGGGCTTCCAGGCCGTTCGGGAGCTCCGGTCTTTCACTATTATGGTTCCCCATCGGTGTTCGGTACTTTTAGGCGAACATAATGTTAAAGTGCTTTTCGTGCGGTGTTCGGTTATTTATGCTGGGATCTGAGCGGTATTCTCACGAAATGTGCGCTCAGACCCCAGCTATCTACTGAACGTCCATTCGTTTAAATAATGTGAATGATGGAAAAGTTATATATTTTAATGTAAAATGTTGGTTCTGCTGCACGGAGGGATAATCCACTTAACGGTATATTCCAGTGGGAGTATCCCTCTCGTCCAGCAGTGCCTGATGGGAGAAATGTCCAGATTGTTAAGTCCCCCATGTAGTCCCCTACTGTATAACCCCTGCAATGTCAGTAGGGAAACCCCTTGCATGGGGACTTGCATAAATACTGTGACTTGTGAATAAAAGTTCAGTTGACTCCCAGAACTGTGTTTCGTCCGGTTACCAGGGCATTTGGGATATTGCCTTACTTTTCAGTGCTTTACTTTAGATTACCTTCTGTACCAGCGGAGATCGTGGAATTTAATATTGCACCTCCGCTAAACACAGCCATTCCTGGATGCATTGCAAACATTATACTCTATTCAAACAGCAAGCTTACTCCTTCTTCTCACTCACCCTTCCTCTTTTCAAATATGAAACCGCACACAACATGGATGTCCCCTGTCACCTATCCTATTTGCTCTCGCATTAGAGCTACTTTTGCAATCCCTTAGATCTAATTGTCAGGAGTATATAGGTATCCAACAAACAGTGTGTAGCAAAAGTATTAACCTGTACCAGACCTTAGAGTGACCGGGCTAACGTCACGGACAGCGAGTAAATAGGGACAAGCCGAGGTCAGGGAAGCCAGAAGTAAGGATCAACAAGAATACAGAAGCTGAGTTAAAGGAGTACAGAAGGTAGAATCGGCAAACAAAGCCAAAGTCAGAACCAAGAATATACAACAGTAATAACCCGTTATTGGGACAATAAAGAACTACAGCAGGGCAATGACATGCCCTGGGATTCCCTTTTATAGTGTGCTATTTAAATTTGCAGCCAGGCCCCCAAAAGTTAAAATTTTAATGTTTTGGCGTTCATTGACATCATTACGTCAGCACACACGCACTGCGTCATAAAAATGGAATTGCTGGAGAGAGAAGTGGGACATCGGGAAAGGCCCCACTCCATGTGCAGGTCATCTCCACGCTGTGGCACAGTTTGTGCCAGCACACCAGGTACCCTGACACTAATTGAGCGAACAAGGGAATACGAATACGTAAAGAGCAATTCAACACTATAGTATATGCTGATGACTTGTTGAAAACTATAACAGATCTTTTACACTCAATGCCTCCACTGCTAACTTTCCTGAGTGGCTATACCACATCTCCGGCTACAAATTAAGCATAGAAAACCTACCCCTTCAATTTCCAGTTAACCAATATTCATTATCTAGGCCCATATCTTCCAGCTGATCTCTTCCAAACTTAGCAACTTAATGGAAAAATAGAATGTGACAGCAGATAAGGACCATTCGGCCCATCTAGTCTGCCCAATTTTCTAAATACTCTCTGTTAAGACACCTCCAGTGTCTTTAGGCAAAACCGCCGTTTAGTAGACCTTCCCCGGCTGCAGTAACAGTAACTCCGTTCGCTTAATCCGTAGTATACGAACCAAATGCAGGGGAAGCGGCAATCTCCCGACCGAGATCTGTGAACGGCTCCAAACTCCCGAACGGCAATACACGAACTGCTGCTAGCCGCCGAACAACAATATTCACCAAGCGGCTTCCGTTCCATCCAGCAGTCTCTAAACGTGAAGAAGAAATCCCCCCAATAACGAGACAGAAGCTCCGCATTGAGGGTCAAACAGGATCTGGCTTTACTGTGGGCTACCTGCCCGTATTTATGCAGGTCTCCCACTTGGTGGACACTCCCCTAGGGGACCAAATGGGAGACTTAAATGACAGACAGATATGGGGACATTCCAGACACACATTCACAGATTTTATCCACAGTGCATTATGATTCCCTCCCCTCTGCCCTGGAGTTAATTACCAAGTAACTCAATTAACTCCAGGACAAAGCCAGTCGCCATCTTAAGTATAAAATCATAAAAGACATTAAAATATATAACTTCACAAAAACCGAACATTTCCCATTCGTATCACATATCCCCAGATAGCCTGGATCTGAGTGCATATTATTAGCGAATAGCGCTCAGATCCCACACGCATAGTTCAATCGCCATGGAGTCAAAGTTCTTACAGTCTTTCGGTATACGAATGACTCCATGGGAAGGCTATCTGGGTTAAGTCTTTTCGTATGCTCCAAATCTCCCGAACGGCCGGTGTTCGTATGCTTTCGTGGAGGCAGCCAGGCGTTCCGTTGTTTCAGCGGTGTTCGGCAGAAAAAGTGTCCGTTTTTAGTTCCATAGAAATAGAGCCAAACACCGCTGGGCTTTCGCTTGGTTTAAAATGGCCGCTGCCTCGTGGTCGACATACGAACGACGACCACCCTGAATTCGGTTTAATTGAGAAGTGTCTGCGGTTAACCACAACGTTCTAATTGGGATCAATAGGTTAACCAGCAGCACACTTCTCTCCTGGGTGGCCGTCCGTTCGGCAGGTTTGTTTGGGAAAAAGAGTCATTCGAATGGCTGGGCTATAGAAACCAGCCATTCATACGAACGGGAGACAAACAGACGAATGCAACTAAAATACAAGCAGACAGATGGTTCTGTCACACTCTCATTAGTGGCCGGCCTTAACTTATAGCTAGGATAGCTTTATGCCTATCCAACCAACGTGTAAACTCCTTCACTGTGTTAACCTCTACCACTTCAGCTGGAAGGCTATTCCATTCATCTGCTACTCTCTCAGTAAAGTAATACTTCCTGATATTATTTTTAAACCTTCGCCCCTCTAATTTAAGACTATGCCCTCTTGTTGCAGTAGCTTTTCTTCTTTTAAATGTAACCTCCTCCTTTACTGTGTTGATTCCCTTTATGTATTTAAATGTTTTCATATCCCCCCGTCTTTTCTTTCCTCCAAGCTACATCCAGTTTTTACATCCACGATGCATTATCTTGCACTTATCCACATTAAATGTCAGTTGCCACAGGTGTGACCATTTTTCTAATTTACCTAAATCATTTGCCATTTGGCTTATCCCTCCTGGACCATTAATCCTGTTGCAAATCGTTGTATCATCAGCAAAAAGACATACCTTACCATCAAAACCTTCTGCAATATCACTAATAAAAATATTAAAGAGAATGGGTCCAAGTACAGATCCCTCAGGTACTCCACTGGTAACAAGACCTTGCTTTAAATATACTCCATTGACTACAATCATCTGTTGCCTGTTATTCAGTGACTCCCTAACCCATTTAACATTATTGGAATTCAAACAAAAATATTGCAGTTTATTGATAAGCTTTCTATATATTACAGTGTCAAAAGCCTTACTAAAGAATGAGATAAGCAATATCTACTGCTCCGCCCTGATCTATTTTTTTAGTTACCCAATCAAAAAAATCAATAAGATTAGTTTTGCATGACCTCCCTGAAGTAAACCCATGTTGTCTCTGATCTTGAAATCCATGTGTTTTTAGATGTTCAACAATCCTATCCTTTACCATGGTTTCCATTACTTTTCCCCACTACTGAAGTAAGGCAAAATTCGCTCATTTCCAATCTTCTGGGACAAAAATATTAATTGAGGCAGTCTGCTAGACATTTAGCCTATTTTTTTATCCCTTTTTTCATTTGTTTTTAAATTTAATTTTTTTTTATTTTCAAAAGGTAAGAGGTAAAAATGGGTACAGAACAAAGAAGGGGGAAGGGTAAGGAAAGGGGGGCGGGCATGGGAGGCGACAAGCCAATATAATGTTCCTTTCGCAGAAGGAGAGGTAAGTGACACATCTGTTTACTTTTAACACAATATATCAAAATATATCAAAATGTCAAAATATATCAAAATGTCAAAAATCCAATGAATAATGTAAGTGTTGAAGAATATCCATGAACAGGTAGTCTATTTCCGTCTTCAACCTACATCCTATTTTAGTTTGCAGTCTATCATCCTAATTCTCTGTGTTATCCAGGTTATAGTTTTTCGAATGGGGATATGGTATATTCGTAGCCTTGGAGTGTATTGGGATAGGGTTCCTAACTAGTGGGTCTAGGTTTACTATCTACTAGAGTAAGCCATTGGTGTCCATATTTGTTCTACTTCTCTCTTTTTTGGGTAAGAATCTGCAGAGAGTTTCTCATATTTATAGTATTGCTGTATTTTGTTTAGTATTTCTTTACGCGAGGTGCATTTAGTGCTTTTCCAGCATTGGGCCAGTAAGTTTTGTGCTGCTAAAATAACCAGAGAGGCTATTTTCTTATGTTTTTTATCCCATTGGTTCGGGAAGATCAATAACAGTGCAAGTGGTGGTGTAATAGGAGATGCGTAATTCAGAGATTGGTGCAATATTTGCTGTACATGTTTCCATAGGGGTTTTATCACGGTGCATTCCCACCATATGTGGGTCATATTTCCCTCCTCTGACTCGCATCTCCAGCATTTCGAGTTTGTGGCGGGGTAAATTTGGTGTAGCCGTTGTGGAGTGAGATACCATCTATATAGGTGCTTTTTGTGCGCTTCTATGTGAGAGAAACAGGACGTGAAACCCTTCAGGGCATTTAATGCCACAATCCATTGCTCGTCTGTAAGTTTAGAAATACCTTTCCCATTGTTCTACATAGTTAAAAGAGTGAGGTGGTGATTGATTCAATATTGTGTTATAACATAGCGATAGGGATTTGGGTTTAATCGGAGCTGTGTGACATCTGGAGATAACATTTAATGTCTGTATAGCTTTTTTATGGTGGAATTTGGAATTGGAGGGATACATGAGTGTTCACAACGCTTTTTAATTGTAAGTATTGGAAGACAAAGGAATTAAGTAGGTTGAATTGGGTTTGTAAATCTGGAAATGTTTTAATCCCTATCTGTTCACAGATGTCTTTAATATATTTAATATTAGTGTTTTTAGGATGTGTGGTTGGATATGAAGGGGTAATATCCGAAATATATAGAGAATTTTGGGTAGTATTACCATCTTAATAGTGTGGATTCGGCCGAGCCATGATAGGTGGACCTGCTCCCAATCCTGAAAGAGTGAGGTGCATATGTGCGGTAGCGGGCCATAGTTCAGGGTTATAGTTTTGGTGGCATGTAAAGCAAGTTTTTCACTCCTAGGTACGTTATATGGTTCGGTCTCCAGTCAAATAGGAAGGTCTGGCGTAGTTTATCAACTTGCGGTGTGGGTATGTGTAGTGGTAAGGCTTGTGTCTTAGCTTCATTAAGTTTATAGTACAATATTTTTCCGTACTCTTGTAGTAGGTTCATAAGACAGAGTAATGAGATATCGGGTTTGCAGATGGTTAGTAGGATGTCGAACATTGACAGTTTGTAATTTGTGTGTCGTATGGATATTCTTACAATTAGTGGGTCTTGTCTAATTTTGATTGCTAGAGGTTCTAAAGGCAAGGATGAAAAGAAGTGGGGATAAAGGGCATCCTTGTCTAGTGCCGTTGGTGAGGTTAAAGGGTGATGAAATTAATCCTGACTGATATACTCGGGCAGTAGGATTACTGTATAATGTCATTATGCCTTGGATCATTTCTTTTGGGAACCCATATTTAGTGAGGACCGTTGTCATGTATGCCCAGTTAAGCCTATCAAATGATTTTTCAGCATTTAGTGCCAAAAGGAGACTTTCAGTTCTCTCTGTGTCAATGTGAGACAGTATGTGCGACGAGACCAATCTCGCCACATTGCATTGGAGAAGCCTGGTTGCTCGCCTGTTGCCTTTGGATTATGGCCCCATGTTAAAAGGCTTGATTTTCCCCTGCAAAGACATGAAAGCCGGGTCATTTGGTGCTTGCCCTGTTTGAGCGGTGATACCCCAGATAGCTATGCCATGGAGCCCATTTGTATAATGAAAGACTATGGGAAAGACTTTGGCTCCATGGCAATTAAACTGTATGTGTGTGCTCTGAGCGCCATTAAGTAATAATGTGCACTCCGATCTGAGCTATCTGGGGATATGTACCTGTTTTGTGCAATGGCTGCACAGTTATATGTTTTTATGTGTTTTATTGTTTTTTGCTGCCATGTGTTCAATGGAGTTTTGCCTTTGTCTTTGGAGATAATTGGATTACTTCCCAATTATCTCCAGGATAGAAGACTCTGTGGAACTGATTTTGGGCAGAAAAGCCATGCTTCCTTTGGTCACAAAGGACTACGATCTATCTTTTGAACCACTGGACCAATTTGTATGATTTTGACATATGTTTGTATTTGGAGTATGCTGATTCTGAAAATGTAAGTATATGTGAATGTGATGCATACTTTTCAAGTTATGAGTAATGTGGAAACATTGTATTTCTCTGCTTGTTATAATTACATTACCCATTGTGTAAGGTAATTGTATCACAGGCAGAGGGGAGGATTTTGTGTGGGAGTGTCTGAGTGTATTGTATGTGTTTATTGGTTGTGTTCCAAAACCCTGTGGGTGGTACTAATGTGTATATAAGGACAATAAACCCACAGCTCTGTCTGTTCACTGCTTGACCCTCAACACGGAGCTTTGTCTCGTTCTTGGGGGGATTTATTGTATGCTGTTCCAGTTTGACTGCTAGGAGTGTAAACCTATTCGTGTGGTTTTTCCTATTCGGCTGTTTACGGCATTCATATGGTTTCCTGTACGGCGGATTGGTGTTCTGCAGTAGCTGTGCCTGTGTCTCTGGAAGGGAAGATCTACTAAACGTCGGTTTAACCCTTTTATGCTTGGGGTGCCGTTATAGTATGTTAAGGATTTTCCTATTATTATCGCAGCTCTGTCTACCTTTAACCCCTTAAGGACAGAGCCAAATGTACACGTTGTGAACTAAACAAAATGTAAACAAAACCTGGCATTTGCGCTACATATCTGTCCAAACGTAATTCACCTCTTTCATATTAAATGCACCCACCCTTATTATATATCATTTTATTCAGGGGAAACAGGGCTTTCATTTAATATCAAATATTTAGCTATGAAACATAATTTAATATGAAAAAAATGGGAGAAAATAAGATTTTTTTTTTATTTTTTTTTAGTTCTATGTTACATTTTAACTGTCAATGTCATAATACTGTTTGCTTTTACTGCAATAAAATACACATATTTGTATTCAGCAAAGTCTCACGTGTAAAACAGTACCCCCTATGTACAGGTTTTATGGCGTTTTGGGAAGTTACAAATATAGCACGTTACATTTGAAATTGAAATTCGCCAGATTGGTTACCTTGCCTTTGGGACTTTATAGTAGCCCAGGAATGAAATTTACACCCATAAAGGCATACCATTTGCAATAGTAGACAACCCAAGGTATTGCAAATGGGGTATGTCCAGTCTTTTTTAGTAGCCATTTGGTCACAAACACTGGCCAAATTTAGCGTTAGTATTTGGTTGTGTGTGAAAAATGCAAAAAACGCCAATTTTGGCCAGTGTTTGTGACTAAGTGGCTACTAAAAAAGACTGGACATACCCCGTTTGCAATACCCTGGGTTGTCTACTATTGCAAATGGTATGCCATCATAGGGGTAATTTTCATTCTTGGGCTACCATAGGGTCTCAAAGGCAGCGTACCCAATCTAGCGAATTTTTATGTGAAAAAAATGAAACACAAGCCTTATATTTGATGCTGTAACTTTTGAAAACACCATAGAACCTGTACATGAGGGGTTCTGTTGTACTCGGGAGACTTTGCTGAACACAAATATTTGTGTTTCAAAACAGTAAAAAGTATCGCAGGAATAATATCGTCTGTGTAAGTGCTGTTTGTGAAAAATGCTAAAAACTTCACTTTTACTGGCGATTGTTGTTATACATTTTACTGTTTTGAAACACTAATATTTGCGTTGATATTTGTGTTACATAAATATATATGTAGAATTAATATATGTGTATATATACGTATGTGAATATATATGTATATATATATATATATGTATATATATATATATATTTTTTTTAAAAATATTTTTAGTTATATATAGGTATATATATATAGTGATATATATGTATATATTTATGTATATAGATATATATATTATTTTGTTCTACGTGTATTTTGATATATATTAATATCACAAAACTGTTAGAATGAAATAACACACATCTATATATTTTTTTAATTATTTTTTTATTTTATTTTTTAACGTATTTACATATTTTTTTATATTATATATAAATATATATATATAACAATAATTATATATATTTAATCAGTATCCTTCTACGTGTAATTTGATATTAATACATAATTATATATATATATTAATAGAAAAATACACCTATACAGTGTACGTGTGTGTATGTATATGTGTGTATATATATATATATACTTAGATCATATATATATATAATATATGATCTAAGTATATATTATTATTTTTTTACACTTTAAACTTTTTTTTAATTTTATTTTAACTTTATTTTCAGCCAGCAGGGGGACCACCTGTCATTACAGGCAGCCCCCATGCTGGCAATGCAGGAGGCAGCTATCCCGGCCATGTGATTGTGAGGTCCTCGCATGGACCTCACTCTCACATGGCCGGGGGGGGGGCTTCCAGGGAGTCGGACGTGTCGCGGGGGGCTCCCTGGGAGTCCCCCCAACCGCGATCGCAGGCGTGGGATCGCCGGCGACCGGGTAAGTACAGAAAGACTGGAGGGCGTACTATTACGCCCAGCGGCGTTTAGAGATGCCTAAAATACGGCGTAATAGTACGCCCTCCGGTCTTAAGGGGTTAATGAATCCCGATTGGTCATTGTGTATTTTGCAAGTCAATATAGGGTTTATTCTATTCGCTAGGAGTTTAGCATAGATTTTGGTATCACAGTTTAATAGAGAAATTGGTCAGAAGTTGGGGATTTCCCTGGTTTCGGTAGAGTAGTAAGATGGGCTTGTAACATCCCTGTGGGCATAATCCATTTTTGGAAACATTGGTTGAACAGTGCCACCATATGGGGTGCTAATATATCTTTGTATGTATAGTAGCATGGAGTTGTTTTAGGATGTCTATAATTTCTTGTGTTGTGAATGGTTGTATCAGACCTTGGCTTTCTTCTGTGGTAAGGGTAGGTAGATGAATATCTGTCAGGAATGTATCTATGTATTTTTGTTTGGGTATATGGCAGTCAGACCCCTTTGCCAGATTATATAAATCGCTGTAGTATTTGCCAAATTTGTCTGCTACTTCTTGTGGGTTAGTGAGTTTTTCTCCTCCTTTAGTATATATAAAAGGTATTTTGGATGATACGGTCTTAGCTTTTAGTTGTGCCGCTAAGACTTTCCCCGCTCTATTACCTTCTTGAAAGAATTTGTGTTTCATTTTGGTTTGTAGGTATGTTGTTTTGGCCATTTCCATTTCTCTCAATTGAGATTGCAGGTGAAGAATTTGTTGTGTGGTATCGTGTGAAGGTGTGTGTTTGTTAGTGCGGGTGAGTGTGACTAGTTCTGTATTTATGTCTTTGTCGGCTGTCATGCGTTGCTTTTTATTGTAGCTAACATGTTTAATAAATTGTCCCCGAAGGAACGCTTTGTGAGCTTGCCATAGAGTTTCTATTCTAATATCCCCTTTGTCGTTTAGGGAGAAGTATGTTTCTAGATCCATATTTATTTGCAGAACTAGTTTATGGTCTGCTAGAAGGGAGTCGTTTAATCGCCATGTACTGTTCCCACTTGTAGGGTGTTGTGTTGTCAGTGATAGTGTGATCAGAGCATGATCCGACCAGGTAATAATACCTATATTTGTACTGGATACCTTCGATGTCTGGGCCGATGGGAGTAGAAATCGGTCAATTCGGGAATAGGTGTCATGCACCAGGGAATGGTGTGTATAGTCTTTATCTAGAGGGTGTAGGGCCCTCCAAATGTTGGTGTATCCATGTGTGTGTAGGATGTTTTCTATATAGGCAGTCGTGTGTATTCTTTGTTTTGTTGTCTTATGTGAGATCTTTGAGGAAGAAGTGGCGCCTGAAGTTGGGTCTAAAATAAAATTTGTGTCGCCTCCGATGAGGATTTCACCAAATGTCTTGGGCATTAGTTAAAGTAAGGATATGGTCTAGGAATATATAGGGTGGAGAGTCCCTTTTTCTTAGGGAGAGATCTTCCATCTTAGGGTGGGTGTTGATTTCTGAGTGGTCTCTTGATGTGGGCTAATGTATGTGTGAGTCGTACCAAGATATTGTTAATACTTTTTAAAAAAAATATTTATTTATTTAATTTTTTTTTTTTGTGTGTCTGGTCACTCAGGGGTACCTTCTAAGTATTTTTTACACAAGCATATGGTTCCTGTTGGGTTCCATTGTACTCTTGAAATAGGTGCCGTGTATTTATATATCATTTCGGAATTCAATGTAATATGTAACAAAAATGAAAACGTATTACTATTCTTGCTAAAGCCTAATAAAAGCCTGGTAGCGTTAGCGTCCCTATTATCTAGGTGAGGGCTAGGTCTGGGTATTACTCCCAACCTTTTGATTGAAAACAAGGGGAACAAAAGGAGAGGGGCACTTCCCATGACCTTAATATAACTGTTATTTTCATTCTGGTTTTCGGTAATTATACAATTATCTGGTAACGGCAGCGATGCTTATCATTTATGTCTCGCCATTGAGTATTAATTCTTATTGGTATTTGAAGTCGGTGAGTGGGACGACGTTTGATCTTTAGATCAGTGGCTGTTGATAAGTATGGTTTCGCGATATTTGTCGGGTCAGGTGATGGTGGTATATGACTCATGTCGGGCTTCTATATGTTAACGTACAGGTAGTCGTTTAGCTGTCTAATGTTTCTATCCTCATAATATTGCATTGGGAGGTTCCCTTGTACCGATCAATATCTGTTCAGTATTAGTTAGGGGGTATTATAGCATAAACTTGTATATAACGCTTAAATATAAAAAAAAAAGAAACATTTAAAACTGTGTGGGAAAAGAGTTCACCACTTTTGCGTTCCTCTGTTTTGATCAAAGGGTATACGCGGGTTTGATATGGGCCCAAAAGGCCCTCTTTGAGAAAGTCACTTATCTGTAGCTTGTGTTTCCCAGTCGGAGGTTACTTTCATTGGTACCGTCTCTGGTGATCTTGCATTGTCCGCTGTGTCTGTTATTGGTATGTTCCATTCCGCCATGGCCTTTTTTCCGTCATCCGGGTTGAGAAGATGCTTTTTGGTGCCGTTTCTTTCAATTATGAGATGTGTCGGGAAACCCCATTTGTAGGGTATATCTTTTGGTTATAGGCACAAAGCTTCTCCGTGCATTGAGCATGGTTGCTGAGAGATCGCTATACAATTGGATTTTGCTATATGCTTCTGGCAGATTAGGATGTTTCCTGGAGGCTGACATTATAGTTTCCTTAGTAGTATAGTAATGAATTCTTGTTATGGTGTCGATGTTGGGAGATGTCTGGGTCTTGGTAGTCTGTGGGTTCTATCCAGTAGCAGTGCTGGGTTGGGGAGATCAGGTGCCAGAAGATGGAAAAGTGTTGTGACATATTTTCCCAGGTCGTTTGGGCCGATATCTTCCGTAATGCCGCATATGCGCACGCTTTTTCAATGGTCTCTATCCTCGTGGTCTGCAAGTTTAGTAATGATAGAGGAAAGTTTGGCTTCTATATTTTCGTAGGCCGCAGTCACATTATTATGTGCGTTAATAAGCTCTTCAGTTTTGTTTTCGAGATAATCCGTTCTATCTCCCAGCGCTTTTATATCCGCTCTTATTTCTCTAGCCAATTTGGCAAGGTCTGCCTGTAGGGATGTCTGTAAGCAATTCAGCATTTTTTGTATCGCTGATTCTGTGGCTGGAAGTTCTTTATTTGATATGGAGCTAAAATCACTTCTGTCGAAACTTGAAGCTGGTGAGACTGTTCTGTCGGCGCCGTCTTGTGTGTGGCATGGTGGCGAGGCCATAGCTGCAACTTGCAGTGAAAGTGTTTCTTTCGCCTTGCTTTTTTTCGTAGAGCATTGTGCCATGGTGTCCTGACAGTGTCCTGGTGTGGCTGGTCAGCAGGATATGGGTAGTCTTCTCGATAAAAGCTATTATATTTGCTGTTTTAGGGTACTCTCTCCCGGAGCCGATCGCTCACACGTCCGTCCTCATGAGCGAAATAACACACATCTATATATTTTTTTATTATTTTTTTAAATTATTTTTTTATTTTATTTTTTAACATATTTACATATTTAATTTTTTTATATTATATATAAATATATATATATAACAATATATATATATATTTAATCAGTATCAGTCTACGTGTAATTTGATATTAATATATAATTAATAGCTTATATAATGAAAACTCATTGCAAGCCCACACTCAAGAATTGCTCTTGAGACCATGATAACGTTAACCTACATCCACCCAAATAGGGGCATATTAGCACTAAAATATCAAACCTCACTTGTTGACTAAAAAAATCTGGTGTATATAATATGACAACAATTTGAACTGTAAAACTATCTTGTTTTAAATGTTCTACTGTTTAACTTTTAACTTTTATTTTTTTGTCATACAACTATACTTTTATTAAAATCTTGTTACATAGTTACATAGCTGAAAAAGAGACTTGCGTCCATCAAGTTCAGCCTTCCTTGTTCTTTTTGCAATGGCAGAAATACAACTTCCATGTACCAAAACAAGATACCGAGTTATGGAACCTTATGACTGAAATTACCATACCAGGCCATTTGTTTTATTATATGTTGTTAAATTGTAACTTTGTGATGTGTTGTAATAATGTAACAATGTGTAAATAACTAAAATAAGAAAATCTTTGCATAAAGAATTCTCAAAAACAAACAAGCAAACATTTAAAAAAAAAAAAAAAAATATATATATATATATATATATATATTTGTGTTAAGGGCTCATGATAGTACAGAAGATACCAACACTGATAAGTATGGGATAGTGTGAAAGAGCAAGTCGGTTGTGGTGTGCCGGAACCGACGATGAGGTAGGCCTGTAAATAAAGAGGGCCCACCAATAAGAAATGTATGAGAAAAAGGAGTTAATAAAAGAGGAGTGGGTGGGAGGGTGATGCAGCGCTG
This sequence comes from Pelobates cultripes, assembly GCA_933207985.1. NCBI lineage: Eukaryota > Metazoa > Chordata > Amphibia > Anura > Pelobatidae > Pelobates > Pelobates cultripes. The sequence continues at coordinate 125,974,967 of OW240915.1, forward strand.
ACCTCGAACGGTATGGAGCCAGGTAAGGGGTGTCCCTTAAGTAGGGAGAAGGTGAGTCATACGCCCCTCCCACAATTACAGGCCAAAGGCCTTAATACTTGTGTTAAGGGCTCATGATAGTACAGAAGATACCAACACTGATAAGTATGGGATAGTGTGAAAGAGCAAGTCGGTTGTGGTGTGCCGGAACCGACGATGAGGTAGGCCTGTAAATAAAGAGGGCAAAAGTAGAAAATATACTTTATTACGAAACGAGCAGTATACATACTTCAACCAGACATATCTTGAAAGGCATTTCTAACTTCTTGTACCGGGTTAGGTATGTATCTAGAGTATGCAGAAGACTTCCAGCGCCCTAGTGACTTGATAACATGTACTGGAATGTTTGCACTGGACGCTGTGGAGGCCGCCCCTATGCGGAAGGAGTGGCCCGAATAGTTAGCTGATTTTAGGCCTAGTTGTGTAAGTAGGGACCTGACGTGGGTCATGAAGGTGGCGGTAGTGAGTACCGAACCTTGTAGACAGAAAAGTGGTTGAGATGGTGATGCCTTGAAATGCTGAGTATAGGTGTCCAGTAATGTGACGGGGCACCACACGTTGTGGGTAGGATAGTATCTAACCTCTACCGGGGGTGCGTGTTGATTGGTTTTGGAGTGATGCAGAGTTAAAATATAGTAATCCATGTGTTTCGTTAAGTGTGAATGAAGCAGAATGTGAGTGGACTGGGATGTGTTGATGGCGGTAAATTCTCTTGGTCTCAAGAAACCATAAAAAGCTACGTATATGGCGGTTTTTATAACAAGGTTTGTGTTGTTCGCAAAGGGTTTTGAATCTAGTAGGCTGGATAAATCCTTGAAGATATTGAAGTCTATAGGTAGCCTTTGCGCGGTACGTGGGGGTTCGGATCTCTGGATACCTCTAAGGATGTTTTTATCTGGTAGGAGGACATGAAACTTGTGTTGTTTGGTTGTAATGTTAGCATGTGATGTTGTATGCCTGTTAGATATAGCTTGATTGTGTTGTAAGATAATTTAAGTTTGAGGTGGCAAAAAGAAGCAAAACCTAACAAAGATGTCATGATGAAAGGTTGTGTGACGTTGTGTAGTGACAGGAATCTTTTAAATAGAAGGAAAGCCCTGTCATATGTTCTCCGGGTATTGGTGGACAGTGCTAATTGTGCCAATGTCCTGCTATGTTGCATAATAGCTTCTAGTCCATGACTAGCTGGTGGAAAGGTGGAGTGGTCGTGGCTGTACGTGCGGCTGACGGAAGTATTTGCCGAAAAGCCTGAAAATTGAAACGAGACAAATTGTCAGCAGCCGTGTTACAAACACCTGGGACATGGACACAAAACAAGAAGAAGTTATGGCATGCAGCCAGCCAGGTGAGTTTCCTCAAGAACCTCATAATGGTCAGTGACTTGGATCGGCCTTTGTTTATGATGTGGCAGGTAGCTTGGTTGTCTGAGTGGCAACGTACTGACGAACCTGCCCATAGATGCCCCCATGTCACGGCAGCTGCTACAATGGGATACATCTCAAATAGAGCTGAGGTAGTGGAAAACCCTTCCAGGTCCTGTACCTCTGGAGGCCAGCTACCCCAAAGCCATTCATTCCCGTAAATTGCTGCAAAACCTGTGGTAGACGCCGCGTCTGACCAGATGGTAGGTGAGGAGTCAGACAATTTAGGGAGAAACATGCTTTTCCCATTCCAGGTGGTCAAAAAGTTTCTCCACATAAGTAGGTCTGCCGTGGCTTGGGTATCCAGTGGTAACCTGTGTGCATCATGTCTAAACAGTGGGAACATGGTTAGGAGCCGTGAGATGAAAGCCCGGCCTTGAGGTATAATGCGCATGGCAAAGTTCAGTGACCCAAGTAGAGACTGCAATTCTTTGCGATTGCAAGTACCGAGGTGTATGTAGAGGTTAATGTTGGTGAGAATGTTCTCTATCTTGGTGCGTGGCAGGCTGGCTTGCATGGTGGCTGAGTCTAGTATGATTCCCAGAAAGGTGATGACTGTATCTGGTCCTTCAGTTTTGGTGGGGGAGACTGGAACACCCACCTGTTTAAAAAGACTGATGGTTTCTATGAGGCTACTGGGAGGGGAAGTGTTCTCTTCGATCAGTAAGAAATCATCCAGGTAGTGTATAACTGTAGGGCATCTGGCTACATTTAATAATAACCAGCATAATGTTTCGGCGAATACGTCGAAAATGGCCGGACTACTTTTTGAACCAAACGTTAGGCGTGAGAAAAAGTAGTAGTGCCCGGCCCACTTAATGCCATGCAGGTGCCATAGTGTAGGGTGGATAGGCAATAATTTGAAGGCATTTGTAATGTCAGTCTTGCTGAGCCATGCTCCGACCCCTGCCTGCATGATAGCTGTAATGGCGTGATCTATGGTGGAGTATTGAAGTGAAAATTCCTCAGAGGGGATAAGGGAGTTCAGACTAGGTGAGGCAGAGGTGTGAGGTGCAGACAGATCGATGATAAGTCTTTGTTTGTGGGAAGATTTCCCTGTGACAATACCGATGGGGTTTGTCCGCCATGTGGAAAAAGGAGAGGACTGGAAGGGTCCCAATAGGAAGCCCTCTGCCACTTCTTTGGCTATGAGTGTGCTGACCCGCTGTAGGATTTTGTTGTGCAGATTGTAAATTAGGACATTCAAGGATTCCTGAAGGCATGTGTATGAGACCAGTATGGAATCCTTGTGATAGACCAGTGATGATGAAGTCTACCAAATGTCTAGATGGATGTTGTGACAGTAATGCCGTGAGTACAGAAATATTTATCTCAGTTAAGTATTGCTTAGGGTACATTTTATTTGGACACATGGTTTTCGCATGTGCCCTAAAACATTTTGAACATATATGCAATAACCGACAACCGCTGTAATTACATGCACCGACATTGAAATTATTACATATTTGGGACTTCCCCAAAAACTTGATAGGTCGACCCAGTTTGTCTTTGGGTGTTCTCTCTGCTGACACAGCGGAGCTAGTGCCCTGCGAGGTGGTAGGTTCGTTCGCAGTGGTCGGACAAAAATTGGCAGTATGAGCCATGGAGGAGCAGTGTGCACAGGCCGGTGCTCTTAGACCTGCAAAGTGCCTGCAAAAATGATCGTATCAATCTTACTCCAGTTGGACCTTGTCCCGTACTGTGAGAAGGCGCCAGACACTTTGGCAGAAAAAGATCTATGGTAGTCATAGAAAGCTGACCCACCATATTTGTTGCCCAGATCAACCAGCCTGTGCATATATAAGTCAAACTCCTCACGTCTGTGGGGATATACCGTACAGACCACATCCCGATAAATGCCAAAAGCTAATACAAATTCAGGAATGGTTAGCTTCCTATTTAATCGTGCATCCCTGGATTTGACCACCACAGAAATATCGTCATAAGCGTAGGTCTTATGTTCCACTATATCCTGGGAGGCAATTAGTAGTGAGGCCAGATTGACATCTTTACCTTCCAGGATATCTCTCCTGAGGTGCTCAGGAATCATGTGGGCAGGGTAAACTTCTTGGTCATCCGAGGTGATAGCTGGAGAAACTGATTGCGACTCCACCACTGATGGGGGAATTGCCGTGGCCGGTCCAGCCATAGTGAGGGCTGTAGTGACCGATTCAAGTTTCTCCAGCCTAGAATTGACCTTGCTCATGGATGTCATGAGGGACGTGAGCATGTCATGTATGTTCCCTGGGTGGGACTGGCTCGACCCTTCCCCAGCGTCCATGTTATCAGTTGAGGTGTGTAATAATTTGTAAAGTTCCGCTTTCCTTGCTGTTGCTGGAAAAGGGATTTGTCGTCTCCTGAGTTCGCTAGTGATACGAGGGATAGTCCATGATCTGAAAGATGCTGGACTAGCCGTATCTTCCTCCTGTGATGGGGTGTTGGTTCTAGCCGGAGTCCTTGGGATGGAGAAATCCTCTACCCCTTCTTGAGACATACTAGATTACAAAGTATATGGTTAGCATAAAACCCCCCGAGGGGATGTACTGGCAGGCTAATTATGCCGGATGAGGCGAAAAAATTAAACTTGTTCTTTGGTGACAGGTGGGGCCCTGCTAGTTGCCAAGTGGCTATGAGAGGCTCTATCTATGCGTTGGCGCGAGGGGTTATTGAGGCCACCCGACGTAGTGGCAGGAATTCGTAGGCCTCTCGGTGACAATACAAGAAAATAGGGGAAGGGAGTGACAGGTGGCACCCTCTCTATAATGCGAGGCGGCTAACTCACGTGTGGCCCGGGGGGCATTACCTCCGAAACGTTGAGGCGGGGTGTTGGCCTCGCGGACCACTAAACGATAGGCAGAATGCCCGGAGGGGGGATACCTATTTGGGCCTATAACCCCTAAAATTGCCAGTACTCTATGTCCTAAGTAGAGGAGGAACCATATGTGATGCAGGCTTAACGTACCTGGTAGTATGTATGCGTTTGATAAGCGATAGGTAGAGAAAAACTGGAAAACCTAAAGGGATAGAAAAACCAAATATGATAGTGTGAGAATTGGATCCTATGATACCAATTTAGACTAGTTATTTGTGATGAGTTCTAGTAGTACATATGGAAAGGGAATACATGAGTGATATTGGCCCGACTGGCCCTGTATGTGGTATGGTAATCATGCTTGGGGGTGTGTATGATATGTCTCTCTGGTGACCAGATTAATGTGTATGATATAGTAATGCTAGTGTTTGTGGTATAATAAGGTGCAGGATTTAAAACAATACCGTATATGTTAGGCTGTAAACGTAAGCCATGAAAAGAGGTAAGTACGAGGTACAGAAATATTTGAGAAGTTATCCCAAAATTAGGAAACAAAACGTGACGTATGAGTGGTTGAATCAAGACGTGTGATTCAACCCGAGAGTTTGTGAGATTTGTGAGACCGTGTTCTTGTGTACTTGGTATGTCGTTTGAGTACACAAAGAAAAAGTCAGAATATATAAGTGCCATGTAAGAAACGTGTGTACATGGTATGATAGAAACGTAAATTTCTAAACATAATTTATAACGTAAATCCTACAAGCGATATCTGTAAAATGTAAAAGCTTGTCTAAGCTTAACTCCATAAATATATGTATATAACATGAAGAATTTCAATAAAACTTAATAATGCCATATCTGCTAAGATTAAACCATAACCTAAATAAATACTTATTCATAAGTAGTTAACAGGGGTATTGCCCCAGTCATATGCAAGGATTTCGTAATTTGCATAAAATAAATAACAGTAATAACATGAAACCAATTATAGCTGATGATATGCAGAACAAATTTGCTTAATACAAAGAAAAAACGAAACCGATATGCCTGCCGGCAGTAAAGGGGTTAATATGCCTGTGACTTGGCCGTAAAGCGTGTGGCCGTAAAGTAAGGCCGTTTTAAATCGCGACGCCGTGGGAAATGATCCGGGTGACGGACTTACGATTTTGAAGTCCTGTGGACTTAATCTGCGACGAAAACACCGGGTATGTGCATGGCTGAACGGGCGGAAAACCTGTAAGGATTCCTGGACACAGCTACACCAAACGAAAACCGCGGGTTTTTGAAAAGCAAGATGGCGCCGTACGTGAACCGGAAGTGGATTCTCGATGCAGCGCTGACCTCGAACGGTATGGAGCCAGGTAAGGGGTGTCCCTTAAGTAGGGAGAAGGTGAGTCATACGCCCCTCCCACAATTACAGGCCAAAGGCCTTAATACATATATATATATATACCAAAAATAAAGTGAAAAAAAAAATGAGACCCAAAAAAATGTACTTTCGATTTGACTGGATGCTCCTCGTTACTACATCAAGCACACAAGATGGGCCGCCATGAGATCTTATCTGTTGCCTTCACTCATTTCAACTTAACCCCTTAACCGCAGACACCTCCTAATTGAACCGTATTCTGGGTGGTCGTTGTTCATATGCCGACCATGAGGTGCCGGCCATCTTAGATGCACGAATACACAGCAGTGTTCGTCGACAAACTTATGGAACTCAAAACGGACACTTTTTCTCCCGAACACCACTGAAAGCCGCCAACCTCCATTCTTTGTCATCCCGCATATGAACACCGGTCCGTTCTGGACTTTTTATTTCACGAATGGAATTAACCCAGATAGCCATCCCATGGAGCCCTTCATATACCGAAAGAACAGTGTGAAAGACTTTGACTCCATTGCGATTGAAAACTGTGTGTATTGGATCTGAGCGCCATTCGGTAATAATGTGCGCTCAGATCTAGGCTATCTGGGGATACGTTATATGTGGAATGCATTCGGTAGTTTTGAAGTTATGGCATTTTATGTATTTTTACTGTATTATTTAAAATGGCGTTTTGCCTCTATCCATCGAGATAATTGTATTTCTTCCCAATTATCTCCAGGATAAAGAGGAGGGGTTGCTTGTACAAAGGGGAAGGTTTTATGTCTGAGTCACTGTGATTGGCTAATGCATCATACTTGTCCCAGTCTTCCATCTGGTCCCCTAGGGGAGTGTCCACCAGGTGGGAGACCTGCATAAATACCGGGCAGGTAGCCCTCATTAAAGCAGTTTCCTGTTTTACCCTCAAGACGGAGCTTGGTCTCGTGCTTGGGGGGATTGCTACTTTGGAGTATTGTTTCGCCTGTTCCAGGAGAGGAGGAGTTCGTATGATTCTCTGTTCAGGAGTTTGGAGCATTACCTTATATTCAGTTAGGGAGTTTGGCGGTCTACAGCAACGGTGCCTGTGTCTCTAAAGGGGGAAGGTCTACTAAACGGCGGTTTCACTCATTTATGCCGGAAGTGTCTTAACAACTGGTGGCAAGCGACGGGATGATTCTCATCGCCCAGAGAGACAACTACACATCCGGAACTAATGAAAGTACCGTATGAAAGGCTGAAAATAGCTACCCTTAATGACCTGTTAGAATAACGAGGCTGACAAGCCAGTTACCTCAGGAGGAGGGAGATAATTGCTATACTGACCAAAATGGATGGAATATCAGGGACTGAATGAACCAATGGCACCAGCATATCAGATAGAACCTCCGAAGAGGCAAGCTTTGACCGGGCGGTTAAAATCAGACTGGCACATTATGGTCCCAGCCCGACTATAGGAATTATCGACCGGGTCATAGCAGCTGTGGAGGCCAACCTACTCCGCCAAAGCGGCACTGCAGCAGCCAAGTCACAGTAGCCCCGGTGAAAAGGAAAAAGGTACAGTTTGCAGCATTTAAACCTTTCATTGAAACAGAAGGGGAGATTGATGGGTACCTTGCTGATTTCGAGCGGCAATGTGCCCTACACAAGGTACCCGCAGAAGACTGGGTCAGGATATTGTCCGGAAACTTATCCGGCCATTCCTGATGAGATTGGGGATTATAATGCCGTGAAAGAAGCTCTGCTCTCCAGGTATGCCATTACACGAAGTGTCGTCTCATCTTTGGAGGAATTTACCGTATGCTGTTAGAGACTGATTGCCGTTTTTTTCAGCCTTATTTCAGCTGCAGAGACTAAGTCCCATTCGTGATGGGACTTAGTCGTTTTTTCAGCATGAAATAGACCGACCTCACAGCCCAAATCTATGGAACTGTTTTGGGAAGGAAAATGTGCTTGCGGTCGGTCATAAAGGAACCTCCAGCTAACTTTTTAACCCCTGGTTGGATTTGGCTGATTTTTGGTTATGTTTATGTTTTAAGTGTGCTGATTCCAAATATGTAATTATGAAGATGGGATGTGTAGTTTTAAAGTTACAGTGTATGGCTAAAAACTGTATTTTTACTGCCTGTGTTTAATTATGTTAATCTCTTCCCAAACGTCATTTCGTTCAAAGTGGAGAGAATGTTAAAAAAATATATTTTTGTTCGGAGTGTGAGAAATGCTTTTCAGCCGCTTCTAATCTTAAGCATCATTTGAGGAGCCATACAGGAGAGAAACCTTATTTGTGGTGTGTTTAGTATTGTTCTGATCAGTTTAATACCTTCCGCGTCTCCTATCAGTGGACGTGTATATGGCAGCCATTTTAGGAACCGTACACCTGGGACCTGAGCAAGGTCACCTCGTTCAACAGGCTTGCAGCGTATCCTCCAGGAAGAAGAGCCTGAACCCTTACCGGCTGCACGTGTCTTACCTGTACATGGAAAGCTGCTCTGGTTCCTTGATGAGCCAGCTGCCCGTGAGTTAACATGTCCCGTGGAGAAGCACTCTGTCCTGTAAAGCCTCACCAAAAAAAAGGAGTGGTGTGTTTAGTATTGTTCTGATCAGTTTAATACCTTCCGCGTCTCCTATCAGTGGACGTGTACACGGCAGTAATTTCTGTAACAGGCAGATGGAAGAAGATGCTTGGTTGGTCCTCCTAACTGGAGACTGTGTTGCTGTACGGGTGGCAGGTGGAGCCATTTTATAAAGTACACACTGCTTTATAGAGCCATTTATAAAGTACACACTGGCGGCTTGAACCCTAGTTGGTGGCGGATAAGTCACGCAAGTCAACAGGCATTCAGAGCTAAAATACAGCAGTGTGTGGACCATTTTTAGCCCAAGGCAGCTCATCTCATCAGGCCTTTTATACATAGGGTCACTTGGGAGATATGGATTGACACCTGTCCTAGGGATCCCTGATACACACTGACACAGAGCAGAATAG
>OW240915.1:125983687-126124837 GCA_933207985.1 Pelobates cultripes
TAAATCCAAGCTATTGTGACACCAGGTGTAATTGGTGGCACTGACTGGGGAAATGGGCACTGTGAGCCTGACACAGAAGCTGGCAGCAGTGGCAAACAACTAAGTGCATTTACATTACATAGAAAAAAAAAATCCAAAAAAAGCATACCCTTATCCCATACCCTTATCCCTAACCTAGCTATGCTTTTCCCTATCTTATGAACAGCAGCTACACTTTCCCTCCTCTTACTAAGCATGCAGCTTGAGAACGAATCTAAAATGGATGCTGTCCAGTAGGTGGGAGGGTCTGCTAGGGAGGCTGGGAGGCTGTGCTGCTAATTGGCTGGAATGTGACTGCTGACTGTGAGGTACAGGGTCAAAGTTTACTCAATGATGACGAATAGGGGGCGGGTCGAACCGCGCATATGTTCGCCCGCCGTGGCGAACGCGAACATGCTATGTTCGCCAGGAACCGTTCGCCGGCGAACCGTTCGGTACATCACTACTGATTGCCAGGAGTGTAAGCCACTTGGGTGCTTTTCCTGTTCGTCTGCTAACAGCTATTCATGTGTCTCCAGTTCGGAAGTTTGGAGTGCTACTTGGTATGCAGTTTGGGAGTTTCGAGTATTCCCTTGGTTGCAGTTCGGGAGTTGGTGAATTCGTGGGTTTGCAGTTCGGGAGATTGGTGCTTGCAGTAGCTGTCTGTGCATCTGGAAAAGGGGAATATCGCCTAAATGGTTTTTAACCTCTTGTGTGCAAAACGGTCCGTTACAGATGTCCACCCTGAGTTCTTCACTCCAAGATGCGTTTCACCCTTTACAAGGGCTTTTTCTATTCAGTTCATTGGTGGTTCTGTGTGGTGTGGAGCCAATCAGATTTGGCATTCTGGGTTTATGTATCCCTATCAGCTGATTTCTCCTTCCTACGTATCCTAGCCCACTGGTAAAAATAATTAGATAGATAACTATTTTTGAATAGCAGGTGATAAGTTGTTTAAATAGAAAACTGTTTTTTCTCTTTGGGGAATTGAGAATGACGTGGCGTGTCTCTTTTTAAAATCACTATTCTCACAAGCTCTGCACGTTCCACATCCATAAAAGCCATTAGATTGGTTAAAAACATTCCTCTTCTTTAATGGGTTTCTAATGAGGTTTCATACTAAGTAAGTTATATTTCATAGAGTAATCAAAATGATATAAGTGGATGGCGCTTTCACAGTACTAACACTGTTGTGGGTGTGAAAAGGTGTTCCCCAACACCCTAAACAAGATAAACAGTATAAATAATTAGATTGCAACAAGTACTAAGTATACACACCCCTACCCATGTAGAGACCCGTGTAAGAGTGTTATATAACAGAAAGAATACTTATGCACATGTAGACATGTGTAGATAATACCCCATATGCATTTCCTAGAGTAAGAGAAAAGAAAAACCATGCATAGTGTATACTGTGGTAACCAATGAATAAATATCAAGTATATGGTTACACTCACAGATTACAGAGCCTTACCAGGCCTTGTATGTAACGCTCTGTTAGGCTAAGTTGACGGTCCTGGATGGTTGTACCGATTCCCAAAAAGATCCAGAGATGCAGCAGTAGTAGTATAAAATAACAAATTTATTTAAATAAGATATAAAATAAACTATAATAATAAAATAGAGCTGTGTAAGTTCCTGGATGGTGACACACGAGCTGTAGTGCAGACGCATTTCAACTCCGTATGAGTTTTCATCAGTACATGAAGAGATTTCTAAGCTGCTTCCTTTTGAATCCGCCGCTTGTAAGACTGCCGGTCACGTGAGCGGAAGTTTGGCTGTTCCGGCGTCTGATGGCACTTCCGGTATTCCGGCATGAACAATATTCTTGGGAAATACTTCCTTACTGGGACTCTCTGCAAGTCAAGGCTAAATAGGGTCCTGGAGTGAGGCACCTGTAACAGGGAGAGGTGCAAAAGTTATATTTTATGTTTTGGTACTCCTCTGTAAGTAATCATTGGTTTCTATGGTAAGATTTTATTTAATAGTGTGTCATTCTGTAAGATAAAAGATAACTTGTGACTTATAAGTCCATGGCAGAGGTATGTTCCACCAAGTACAAATTCAATATGGTGACTCCCATAATGGCAGCTTGGAATGTAGAGTAAGATGTTATACTATGATACACTATCTATTAGCTGCTCTAACAGATCTTTTTATTATGCTTTTACTGCTATATCTCCCTTTATTGTTTTACACAAATATCTTTAAAATAAAGATTGTTAAAAAAAAACTGTTTTTTTGGTATAACGTGTGCACTTTTCAAGAACAGTTCCTTTATGAATTTTAGCTCTACTATGTATAATTTAGTAACCATGATTCCCTTGCACAGTACTAATTGAATTAATACTGTTGCTTATAATTTTCCTTATTTTTAGTTGTCTGCGGTTTGGTGTGTTTGCCAGCATGAGAAGACAAGTGACCAGCAAAATGTACACAGAAGATGTATCACAATTTGTAAGGTATGTACATTATTTTCAAGGAATATCTAATTTTTCTGATGCCTTATGTGTGCCCAATGTAGAAATGTTTGGCATCTGATTTTGAAGTGATTGCAAAAAAAACATGCAACATTCATGTTGCATGCTTTTAAATTTCATGCAGCAATATAAACATATTACTTTTATATAGATAGTAATCTACTCACTTAAAGTAAACTTTATTTTAGTTCATTTTCTTAAACAGTGCATTTTGCAGTCCATGCCTTTAACATTGAGAGGTTTTTGCTTGTATGTCCGTAAAATTTGCGTGATTTTTCTTAATGAGAAAATCAACCTTAATGTTTCTGCCTGCAGTGGTATGTTGTATATGTTGTATATGACTTGGATTCTATTGTAAAGGAATCTGTCAAATGGAAAGTGCATCTTTTACAAGTAGTATTGCTAGCTAGACATGTTTTGTTATGAATTGTGAAGTATTCCAAACAACCAACCTGATAAATATGTTTCAAATATTTTTACTGGCCAGCTGCTAAAGGGTATGTCACCACTGTTAGTGAGTAGCGGCTGTTTCTCAACTGAAAAAAAAAAAAAGTCACCATTAGCAGCAGTGAATTATGAGCTGTCAGTACTGTTAATAGCTTTAACATGGTGTAATGGTGTGAAGTTACGTTAACTGCTACTAAGTGACAGGACATCTCTTGTTTTCCAACCGTGTTACTTCAGTTTACATGTTGCTGCTTCCTCCAAGTTTCATACCTGTCTCTGCCTGATGGAAACAACATAAACAAACAAGTTAAAGGGACGCGCAAAGTAACACAATAATACGTTTAATTAAGTGGTTTTCGTGTATAAATTATGTCCCTGTAGTCTTACTATTCGATTGTTTATGCATCCCAAGTCACATCTCCACTAGCTGTGACACACACAGCCTCACAACACACTTTATGAAAAAGAGCTCACATGTTTTAGTTTACTTTATTGCCTTTGTGACGGAGCTCCTGTACTGACTGAGTACCTCTGCCCAGTCTGCTTCCTAGGCGATCACATGATGTATTCACTTCCGGGTAGACACGGAGGGAATCAGGGGTTTCTTCACTATTTGTGAGTACACATTTATGTTTCCTATATATAATATATTTTGCATGGATACATTGATCTTGAGGAAGACCCGATTGGGTTGAAACGTCGGTCATTTTTTGATGTAAATACCTTTATGGAATAAATTCATATGTTGTAACGGACCGCCTGGCCCCCTGACTGGGTACCTCCGTTACTGGATGCTCCTAACACTTCCAGAGGGCTCCAAGCACTCCACCAGACACCACAACCACCGCAGACCCCACAAACCGCTGTTGCTTGGTTGGGGTCTTGCCGTCTCTTACCCACCCAGGACCTATGACAAGGCTCCAGGCTCCAGTGGGTGAACCTCTCCTCCAAGAGAGGGAAACAGCAACAAGTTCTTAAAAGAGCTTGGAAGTGATTATCCAAGGGAGCATGCAGAGCATAGCAATCCCTTGTAGTGATCTAGCTGGTTATCCCCAATAAGAGACAGGACTCTAGATTGCGGGTGAAGAAGAACTGAACTTTTTAATCCAACACTCTGCTTTTATGCCCATTTTACAAGCATACTACCGCCCACAGGGTTTTGTAAAACATCCAATAAAATATGTACATTACAATAAAACACTCCCAGCTATTACACACAAACACTCCCCTCTGCCTGTGATATAATTACTGAACACAATGGGTTAATGTAATTATCACAGGCAGGAAAAATATACTTTTTACACATACACTGTAACTTTAAAAATATACATTCAATCTTCATAACAATTACATATTCAAACTCAGCGCACTTTAATTGCAAACAAATCCAAAATTCAGCCAGTTCCATCCTGGGGTTAAAAAGTTAGTTGGGAGTCATTTATGACCGACCCAGCACATTTTCTTGCCCAAAACAGTTCCATAGATTTCGGCTGTGCGGTCAGTCTATTTTACACAGAAAAATGACTAAGTTCCATTCGAACAGGGCCATTCGTGCAAATGGCTTAGTATAGCAGTGAGTTCAGACAGCCAAACGGGACTTAGTCTCTGTAGCTGAAAACTGAGTGTAGGAGGAGGTAATGGTCAGCGGTGTTCATTGAAATGTGTAGCCGATTTCAGTTCCTTGGATTTGGCTACACATACCGCTGACCTCGATCGAATGAACAAAGATGGCCGCCGCCACGTGTTAATTTTCACGAACTGTGGCCACCCAGCGGTCGGCAATTTACCTACAGCAGGCTCACTTCTGGGTGGTCCGCCTGGGTAGTACTTGGTTCAGTAAGCTCCATTTACTGAACCAAGTGGGAGAAAGCCATAAGAAAAGTTTATTAAAGGTCTAGGGACATAGTCTTAAAGGGACATTTTTCCCAAAAGTCACAATATGTCCCCAGATGGTTCTTAAAGGGCCAGCACGGTCCAATAAAAATCCATAAGCCCCGATTCTGTTCTTAAAGGGCCATACCCAGCAGGGCCATAATCATGAGGAAACGTCAGTTTGTAACATATGTATCTACATTGAAGTCCTGAGAGTGCATCCCTTCATTCATCTTTATATATTCACAATGCGGATTTGCACCGACGCATACAATATTGTGATTTCTCTGGAGAAAGGGTGAGTGCCAAACTACCTGTTTTGTGTGTATATATATATATATATATATATACATATATATATATATATATATATATATATATATTCACTATAGTGTAAACACATCAACAAAACAAGAAAAATATGGTGTAACAGTTATGAAATATATATAATCTGCATATCAGAAATATATGTACATTTATTATAATATTTTTATTTATTTTTAAAGCATAAAAATAAGGCAGTTAAAATACTTTAAATTAGGCAGTGCGTGACATTTTGGCCACACTATATTATAAAAAACTGACGAAACCTTTAAAAGTCAGTGTAGGATAATTCAGTGGCAAATTAAGTTTCATACCCCTCACCCCCCTCCCCATGAGTCCAATTTGACTCTAAATATAGCTCATATCCTTTTCCACCCCACACAATGATCTTGTAGAAACAATATATATGTACTGTATGAAGGAATAGACCGCAAGTTTGCATATCAGTAAATAAGCAAAGATCCTTGCAATAAGAGCAGAGGCAAGTAACAGAGCAGCTCATCAGTCTGATATCTGGTTCTCTCAAGTGTGCCAGGAAGTAAGCTGCACTTAGTGTATGAAGACATAGCGTCAGTGTGTTTTGTCCTGGATGGACTTTATCAAGACTGATCTGTGTATTGAAGTCCCCAATGTGTTAAAAAGAAGCTTAATTGCAGTGTACAGAGGAAGCATATATATTCCATATCCAAAAATTGGTCCCAAGCATATGAAATCAAAGAAAGGCTCAAACAAAATATAGCGCATAATTAGGTAAAGACCAAATAAACGAATATGTCCAAAAATGCAAAGGATGAGTGTCCCCTATTGTCAATATACAAAATACACTTGAAACAGTATGTAATTATGCCTCTCTTTAACACATTGAGGATTCCAGTATTGTTAAATGGGTTAGGCAGTGGCTGAATGACATGCAACAGAGGGTTATAGTCAATGGAGTATATCCAGTGGGGTACCTAAGGGATCTGAACTTGGACCCATTTTCTTTAATATTTGTATTAGTGATATTGCAGAAGGGCTTGATGGTAAGGTATTTTTTTTTTTTTTGCTGATGATACAAATAAATGTAACAGGGTTGATGTTCCAGGAGGGATAAGCCAATTGGCAAATGATTTAGGTAAACTAATAAAATGGTCATACCTGTTGCAACTGACATTTAATGTAGATAAGTGCAAGATAATGCATCTTGGATGTAAAAACCCATGGGCGGAGTATATAATATTTGATAGAGTTCTAACCTGGACATCAGAGGAAAGGTATTCAAGGGTAGTCATTTCAGATGACTTAAAGGTAGACAAACATATAGATTTAATGAACAAGCACCATATCACTCACATAGATAATTTTTTTCATGGCAATGCCATTCTTTCATTTGAGACATTAAAACTTAGACACTGAATAGTGAATGAACACAAGGATGAATGCATGTTTATTATTGAAAAATTGAAAGACATATTCAACATTCCAAATACTGATAAAAACTATAAATCACTAGAATTAACAAAATTAGAAAAACTGGTTTTATATACTCCACATTGTAAGGGCACAATATCTAAATGTTACTCATTGTATAATACCAAACCTGCGGACAAACTGAAACATATGATATCTTGGGAGTCAGAGTTAGGCACACAATACGAGCTTGAAGAATGGTTCAGTTTTTTCAACACGTTGAAAGGGATTTGTTTCTGCAATGACCAATTCTATACCGCTGGTACCTGGCCCCATCCAGACTGCACAACATGAATAACATGTATTCTGATTGGTGCTTGAGGGACTGCATGGGGTTTGGGAAATATGGCTCATATATGGTGGTATTGCCCAAAACTTACAAAGTACTGGAAAATCATTCATGATCTAATCATTAAAGTAGACAGTACTATTGGTATGTTAACTTCCGAGCTTGCATTATTTAAAAAAAAAAACCCTGAGTCCGTTAGTAAAATTTACAAAATAATAATAGGCCACATTCTGATTGCTGCTACCTTTTGTTTGCCGCAATATTGGAAGTCAAACAATATACCATCAGTTAAAGATGTTATAAATGTAATTCTTGACAATAAAGCACACAAACTATCGCATAGGAGCAATATGCATTATTTTGCAAAACTAAAACATTTTTGGGACAAATGGGAAGAGGAAGTTAAAAAAGTATACTGTTTATAAATAGCTAATTCATTGTTGAATTGCATCATTGTAAAATCAGTGTTATTTATACTATGTTCATTAGGATTTGTATTATTATAATGGATGGATACCCTTCCTCACGTCCAAGTTTCCCCCTTTCCTTACCCACCCCTAATATAATGTTTTTGTTTTTGTATACTATGTTACTTATTTTCTAAAATCTTCAATAATTTTTTTTTTAAAAGAACAGCAGAAATTGCAAGCAGAATGCTTGGTTGTATAGGTTGTATACTGGTTTAAATTTGTTCTAACTGTATTTTGATATTAATATACAGTGCCTTGCAAAAGTATTCACCCACTTGGCATTTTTTCGTGTTTTGTTGCCTCACAACCTGGAATTAACATGGATTGTTTGAGGATTTGCATCATTTAATATACAGAACATGCCCACAACTTTGAAGATTTTTTTATGTATTTTTTATTATGAAGCAAACAACACATAGGACAAAATAACAGAAAAAAAGACAATGTGCATAACTATTCACCCCCCTGAAGTCAATACTTTGTAGAGCCACCTTTTGCGGCAATCACAGCTCCAAGTCGCTTTGGATAAGTCTCTATGTGCTTGCCACATCTTACCACTGAGATTTTTGCCCATTCCTCCTTGCAAAACTGCTCCAAGTTGGATGGTTTGCGCTTGTGAACAGCAATCTTTAAGTCTGACCACAGATTTTCTATTGGATTGAGGTCTGGGCTTTGACTAGGCCATTCCAACAAATTTACATGTTTCCCCTTAAACCACTCAAGTGTTGCTTTAGCAGTGTGTTTGGGGTCATTGTCCTGCTGGAAGGTGACCCTCCATCCTAGCCTCAAATCACACACAGAGTGGTACAGGTTTTGCTCAAGAATATCCCTGTATTTAGCACCATCCATCTTTTCCTCAACTCTTACCAGTTTCCCAGCCCCGGCTGCTGAAACTCATCCCCACAGCATGATGCTGCCACCACCATGTTTCACTGTGGGGATGGTGTTCTTTGGGTGATGTGATGTGTTGGGTTTGTGCCAGACATAGCGTTTTCTTTGATGGCCAAAAAGTTCAATTTTAGTCTCATCAGACCAGAACACCTTCCTCCATACATTTTGGGAGTCTCCCACATGCCTTTTCACAAACTCACACTGTGCCATTTAGTTTTTTGCTGAAAGTAATGGCTTTCTTCTGACCACTCGGCCATAAAGCCCAACTCTATGGAGCGTACGGCTTATCGTTGTCCTATGTACTCCAGTCTCTGCTGTCAAATGCTGCAGCTCCTCCAGGGTTACCTTAGGTCTCTGTGCTGCTTCTCTGATTAATGCCCTTCTTGCCCGGTTCATGAGTTTTGGTGGACGGCTGTCTCTTGGTAGGTTTGCTGTTGTGCCATGTCCTTTTGGTTAAAATAGATTTGATGGTGCTCCTGGGGATCTTCAAAGATTTGGATATTTTTTTATAACCTAACCCTGACTTGTACTTCTCAACAACATTGTCCTTTACTTGTTTGGAAAGTTCCTTGGTCTTCATGGCAGTGTTTAGTTAGTGGTGCCTCTTGCTTAGGTGTTGCAGCCTCTGGGGCCTTTCAAAAAAGGTGTGTATACGTAATGACAGATCATGTGACACTTAGATTGTACACAGGTGGACATAATTTCACTAATTATGTGACTTCTGAAGGTAATTTGGTTGCACCAGAGCTTTTTATGGGCTTCATAACAAAGGGCGTGAATACATATGCACAGGCCAATTTTCTGTTTTCTATTTCTAAATAATAGTTCTATGTATATATATATATATATATATATTTCTCATTTCAGTTCACCAACTTAGACTAGTGTGTTCTGATCGATCACATAAAATTCAGATAACATAAATAAAACATTGAATTTAAGGCTGTAATGTTACAAAATAGGTAAAAAGTCAAGCGGGGTGAATACATTTGCAAGGCACTGTACATATATATTTAAATCAAAATAAATCAAGAATGACATTATAAATGCATATAACATAATATCAGGAGAGGGTAGTGGATTCATGGAATAGCCTTCCAGCTGAAGTGGTAGAGGTTAACACAATGAAGGAGTTTAAGCATCTGTGGGATAGACATAAGGCTATCCTAGCTATAAAATAAGGCCTAGGACTAATGAGAGTATTTTGAAAATTAGGCAGACAGAATGCGTCGAATGATTCATATCTGCCGTTACATTCTATGTTTCTATGTAAGTTAAACAAAGTGAATATAAATAAATCAGATGTGTCTAAATTCACCTAAGAAGGTATGCGGCAATAGTGTAAAATATTCAAATGACCAAGTAATAAACTAGCCAAAGGATAAAAATCTAGATAAATATATTTATATATGTATAGGTAAGTACATATCTATCAAAGGGATATACACACACTAGATATCATTATGTAATCAGTGAATGGAGTGTCAACCCCAACTGTTTAACCCAAATGTGTATGTGTGTGTGTGTGTGTGTGTATATATATATATATATATATATATATATATATATATACACAGTAAATAAAACAAACAAACACAAAAGGAAAGAAGAAGCATAGCTATGTAAAGTCTACACCCATCTCAAAAATCAAATAAAACTCAAAATGAATTGAAATCCATAATTTAATTTAGACACCCTGGGGCTAAAGTACACAATCTATAAATTCACATGGATTCGGCTTTAGGAAATCTCCTCAGGTGGGTATGTTTGTCCAATACCAAGGGAATAAAATGCAAAGTACTGATTCTAGGGTTTCCCACCAAGGACTTATGTTCCAAGAATCTGTGCTTAAGGGGTCTTTGTCACATAGTCATCTGCACATAAACATGTGATTAATGACATTTACTGTCCTGACAGGAAAAGTTGTGCCGAGCAGCAATCAATCCACAGGAGGGTTTGTGCTGAGCAGCAATTATGCAAATAAGAACCTGGCAACTGCCTTTAGGGTCAAAGGCCAGTTACAACCAATCAGATCAACAGACAGGGTATTTAGGCCCAGTTCTCCGCTTGCTCTGTGCCCTGTCGTGGTTTCCCTTGTGGTTGTCCGAGAGCGCGTTATTGATTCTTTTTTTTCTGGTTATTTGACTTTGGCATTGATATTGACTTCCCTGTTTTCTGGCATTCCTGATAAGGCTTTTCCTTATCGTTGTGTCTCTTTCTGTATCCCTTGATCTCGGCTATTTCTGACTATTCTTTGGTACGTTAGTCCGGCCATTCTAAGGTCCGGTATATGTTACCTATCAGTCCTCTGTGTTATACAATTCTACGTGCTGGACAATGCTGTAATCCTGACATTACGACAGGGCCATAGATCCTGTAGAATTGTGTAAGCACATAGCTGCTAGTGAAAGGAAACTGGAGGATAATGATCACCGCATGGATCAATTTGTCCAGGCCTTCAGTACGTGTCATACCCGAACAGCGCACCTGCAACCTGCGGCATCACCTCCACCTTATGTACCTCCACCTGTAGTACACAAGGCACCTACTATCTCCCTAACTCCTCCCCTGCATTTTGATGGTAATATTCAAGAATGCCGGGGATTTCTTAACCAAATGGAGTATGGTTACCTAATGAATCCATTAAAAGGTAAAGCTTTAGCTTGGGCCAATCCATTATGGGAGAGTAATAGGAGTGTGGCACACAGTTACCAGGAGTTCCTTATGGAATTCAAACTTATGTTTGAACAGTTAGGCAGAGAGGATGATGCCTCTACTGCCCTGATGCATATCAGACAGGGGAACTGGTCTATCTCGAAATATGCCATAGAATTTTGTACCCTAACTTGCAAGGTAGACTGGAATGATAGTGGGTTAATCTCTGCATTAAACAAGGGACTATCTGAAACTATGCTAGATGAGATTGCCGCCAAAGACTTACACAAAAATCTTAATGAATTTATCACTTTGTCAGGCAGATTGATAATAGATTGAGAACCAGAGAGGCTACTAGAAACAAGAGCAGACGCATGACTATGCCTTTAGCTTCCCGTTTCTCCAGACCTATTGTCCTTGAAATTCCTGTACAGTCCAAACCTGAACCCATGCAGTTGGGGATCACTAGACTGTCGGAGGCAGAAAGACAATATAGGAGAAGAGAAGGCCTATGTTTATACTGCGGTAGAAAGGGACATATGAGAAACAATTGTCCCATACGTCCGGAAAACTACCACACCTAAGCACCTTAAGGGGACAGGTCTTAGGTGTTATGGAGACGTTCTCTGGAAAGAATAAAAATAGATTTCTCCTTGATATTTCTGTCACCTTTGACAAAAATAACTTTTCATGCAAAGCCCTGATGGATTCAGGTGCTGCTGGAAACTTCATTGACGTTGAATTTGTCAAGGGTAATACTATACCTATCAGGGATAGACTATCACCCCTAGCTTTTGATGGAAGACCACTCTCACAACCATTGATAATGAAACCTTACCCATTAATATTTCCATTAGTGCCTTACATAAGGAAGAGATTACATTCTTGTCCTATCATATTAAGATTTCCATGGCCTAGCAAGCATAACCCTCACATTGACTGGGCTAATAGGGAAATATTGGAATGGGTTAAGGAGTGTAATGAACATTGTATATTGCATGTCACCAAAAGAGTGGGCACTATTGCATTACCCACTAGTACACCTCAAAATCCCGAGATCCCCATACAATACCGAGACAGTAAAGCAGTATTCAGCAAGACTCAGTCTAATACTTTACCTCCTCACAGGCCATGCGACTGTTCCATTAACTTACTACCCGGCGCTATGCCACCTAAGGGAGCAGTCGATGCTCTACCTCCTCAGGAGAGTAGTGTAATGGAGGAATATATTAAGGATTCATTGAATAAAGGCCATATACGAAAATCATCCTTGCCTGCTGGTGCAGGATTATTTTTTGTATCTAAAAAGGATGGGGAGTTGCGCCCATGTATCGTTTACAGGGCATTGAACAAAATCACCATTAAGAACGCCTACACCATTCCTCTTATTGCTGAATTATTTGAAAGACTCCAGGTGTTTACCAAGTGTTTACTAAGCTTGACCGAAGAAACGTAAAATGTAGTGAAAATCAAGGAAAACCACGAGTGGAAGACTGCATTTAATACTAGAAGTGGACACTATGAATATCTAGTGATGCCATTCGGGTTCTGCAACGCTCCAGCGGTTTTCAAAGATTTTATTAACAATGTATTTAGGGATTACATTTACTCGTTTGTCTTGGTCTATCTGGATCATATCCTTATTTATTCTCCTGACCTCCAGTCTCACCATGATCACGTTAAATAAGTTCTGCAAACCTTGTTATTAAACCAACTTTATTGTAAATTGGAAAAATATATCTTTGAACTGTCTGAAGTACAGTTTTTAGGAAATAATATTTCTGCCTCGGGGTTTCAGATGGATCCTAAAAAACTAGAGTCTGTTCTACAGTGGCCTTTACTCACTGGGTTGAAAGCCATTCAAAGGTTCATTGGTTTCGCCAATTGTAACGGCATCCCCAGGCATAAAAGGGTTAAACTGCTGTTTAGTAGATCTTCCCTTCCAGAGACACAGGCACAGCTTCTGCAGAACACCAAACTCCCGAACTAGATACAAGGGAATGCTCCAAACTCCCGAACTGGATCTATACGAATAGCTGCTAGCAGACGAACAGGAAAAGCACCCAAGCGGCTTACACTCCTGGCAATGAGTCTCAAACAGCATACAGTGAATCCCCCCAAGAACGAGACAAGGCTCCGTGTTGAGGGTCAAAAAGTGATCAGACAGAGCTGTGGGTTTATTGTTCTTATGTACACATTCTTACACATTAGTACCACACACAGGTTTTTGTAAAACAACCAATAAACACGTACAATACACTCAGACACTCCCACACAAAATCCTCCCCTCTGCCTGTGATACAATTACCTTACACAATGGGTTAATGGAATTATCACAGGCAGAGAAATACAGTTTTTCCACATTATTCATAACTGTAAAAGTATACATCACATTCACATTTTCAGAATCAGCATACTCCAAATACAAACACATGTCAAAATCATCCAAATTGGTCCAGTGGTTCCAAAGATAGATCGAAGTCCTTTGTGACCAAATGAAGCATGGCTTTTCTGCCCAAAGTCTTCTATCCTGGAGATAATTGGGAAGTAATCCAATTATCTCCAAGGACAGAGGCAAAACTCCATTGAACATATGGTAGCAAAAGACAATAAAATACATAATAATTATATAATTGTGCAACTTTTGCATAAAACAGGTACATTCAACATATCCCCAGATAGCTTAGAGCTGAACGCACATTATTACTGAATGGCGCTCAGATCACATACATACAGTTCAATTGTCATGGAGCCAAAGTCTTTCACATAGTCTTTTGTTATACGAATGGGCTCCATGGCATAGCTATTTGGGGTATCACTGTTCAAATAGGGCAAGTACCGAATGACCCGGCTTTCGTGTCTTTGCAGGGGAAAATCAAGCATTTCAACATGGGGTCGTAGTCTAAAGGAAGCAGGCGGGCAACAAGGCTCCTCCAATGCACAGTGGATTATTACAGAAGATTTATAAAGGGATTTTCTTCAGTAATAGCCCCCATCATCAATATTACAAGGGGGCTAGTAGTACAATATGGTCTAAGGAGGCTATTGAAGCCTTTGAAACTCTCAAACAGCGGTTTGTCTCCGCCGACATATTGATACACCCTGACACCAGTAAGCCTTTCATACTTGAGGTTGATGCTTCAGAGACAGGGAGAGCCAGGAAACTCAGTTACATCCTTGTGGTTATTTTTCTAGAAAGTTGTCTCCTGCTGAGCACAATTACGATATTGGCAATAGAGAATTGTTGGCCATTATTCTAGCTCTCAAGGAATGGCAACATCTTTTAGAGGGTTCCCTTCTGATCATTACTGATCACAAAAACCTGACTTACATAGGAGATGCCAAGCGATTATCTTCTTGACAAGCTAGGTGGTTTCTTTCTTGCTTTAATTTTCTTATCACTTAAAGACCTGGTTCTAAAAATGTCAAGGCCAATGCCTTTTCCAGGCAGTTCGATACTGAGCCTATACTAGAGCAAGAAACGTCCCATATCATTCCCCCAGAATTTATCATTGCGTCCACTGTCCTTTCATGTCCTCTCTGCTGCTTGGATCCATCATGGAGGCTCAGTCTTAAGTGCCCTGCGGTAAACCTCAGGACAAACTGTCCATTCCATTGGAGGAAAGGGTTAATATCATGAAGGTGTCTCACGACAATGTGTCTGCTGGTCACCCAGGTATTAATAAATCCACTTCTGTTATCATGTGGTCATTCTGGTGGGATTCCCTCAGGAAGGATGTTAAGGAATATGTGCAGGCTTGTTCTGTTTGTGCGGTTTCCAAAGTGCCTCATAAAGTTCCTTGTGGCTTGTTGCAACCTGTGGTCCCATGGTCCAACTTGTCCATGGACTTCATTGTTGAACTTCCTAGTTCTAATGGTTATACCACTATTTTATTTTTTTGGGTTGTGGACCGTTTTTCTAAAATGGCTAATTTTATTCCTCTCAAGAAATACATATTGCACTATCGGTTGTTCTCTCTTTTTATTTTTTTATATTATACCTGGAGACTTTTTTCCTGTACCCAAGGATGACAGAGAGGACACTTTTAGGTTGGACTTTTACTTTTTATTACCATTATTTGGACTGGATACTGTCTATTTTAGCTTGGGGCAGCCCTTCTTTTATATTTTGTGTAACGGACCGTTTTGCACACAAGGGGTAAAAACCGTTTAGGCGATCGGCCCCCTTTCCAGAGATGCAGGCACAGCTACTGCAGAACACCAAACTCCAGAACTGGATACAAAATAGCACTCCAACTCCCGAACTGGAACCTCCCAAATAGCTGCTAGCAGACGAACAGGAAAAGCAGACAATCAGCTTACACTCCTGGCAATCAGTCTCTAACAGCATACAGTGAATCCCCCCAAGAACGAGACAAGGCTCCGTGTTGAGGGTCAAGCAGTGGTCTGAGGTGCTGGCACACCCAGCCTGGTTTTTATTACAGTGTTGCAAATACAGGACCGCCCACAGGGAGGTATAAAATATCCAGTAACATATTAGTTACAACCCACAGATTCCCTCCCCCTTATCCTGAGAAGTAACCCAATTACCCCTTCCTTTTTACCACAATGCATCCTGGCTTCCTCTCCTCTGCCCAGGAGATAATTGAGAAGTAATTAAATTATCTCCCAGGACAGAGTCAAGACTCCATTATGCACATGGTTTGCACAAAGCATTAAAATACTGTACAATACACAAAGTCCCATTTTATACATAAAACACAGACATGTCAGAGGCAAGACTCCATTATGCACATGGGGACACAAAACAAGCATTAATGTTAAAATACACCAGGTAAGACACATTACATTAAAACTATACATTTAACATATCCCCAGATAGCTCAGGTCTGAGCGCACATTATTAAGTGAATGGCGCTCAGACCACACAAATACAGTTTAATCGCCATGGAGCCAAAGTCTTTACAGTCAGTTTCATACGAATGGGCTCCATGGGATTCCTATCTGGGGTATAACACATTCAAACAAATCTACCGAACCCCAGGCAGAAAAGCACGAATTAAGCTTTTGATGTCTTTTAACAGGGGGGCCATAGTCCAGAGGCAGCAGGCGAGCAACCAGGCTTCTCCAATGCAATGTGGCGAGATTGGTCTCGTCACATTTTGCTTTTATTCTCTATTTTTATTTATGTTTGTATATTTATTTTTATTTTTCTATTGACATTTTTTTCCCCTCTCGTAATTATTTTCCCTTCTAAGGTATCTCTATTTTTCTTGACTGGTGTATAGTCACCATATGGGCTGTCAGAACCTTCGACAAACCCCCTCCCCACATACCTATCCCAATAAAACATAGACACTAGGGTATATGGGTCAATATTGTCCACAGCTTTTATTAATTAGTGTGAAGAATCACCCTCCCTGCATTCGGTACTTTCCCTCCCTGCTACTTTGTTCGTGGAATCCACTACCTTTTATTGTTAGTTGTTTGATACTTTAATTCGTCAAATCCCTTGTTCGGTAAAATAGCTATTTTACTGAACGAGCAACACCCTGGGTAGCAATTAGAAAGTAGAATCCTGTGTTATTACCCGAAACCACAAGCTAATTGAACACTCCTGGGTGGCCGCCATTTCTGGACACGAACACGTGGCGAGAACAATGGATGGCAGCCATCTTAAACTCCCAAACGGCCAGCCAGCAGGACTTAGGCTTCGAGCGCCTGGAACTATTTTCGGCATGGCTCTCCATCAATCCCCGGTCCCCCATGGAAGTCCCGTCTGACCCATTTTCACGAATTGTACACAAATGGCATTCGGGAGTTTCAATCTACCGAACGAGGGGAGCACTCTCATGTAACCAGCTAAATTACATCTTTTGTTTTCGTGCAATTTTCATCCGAATGGCGAGCTGGTCAAACTTCCACACGGTGTAACTCCAAAACTACCAAACGGATTCTCACGAAATTTGGATATGTTGCTCACATAACCCTCAGTTACCCAGGGATATGGTCATGCATTAAGTATGTTTCTAATAATTGTGAAAAAATTTAACTTTTATGGCCACTAGATAATTGAGTTTGATAAGTGTTCAAACCAAATTATCTAGCCTGGCCGAGAGGAGGAGTTATGTACTGTATAAATTGTGTGCCCTGTTTCTCAGTAAATCAGACTTGTTCCAGCATTATGCCTTGGCTCATGTGTGGATTATTCGGTGATACCAGCAATTTGTTACTCTGTGGATTACTTGGCGATTTTATTTTATGGGAAGAAGGGAATGCTTGACGGAGTAAAGGATTGTACCGTCACAATTAGTGATAACTTAACATAGAAAAACAAGTCATTGCCCCATACCCCGCCATCACATCCGCATCCTTCAGTTAGATATAAAAGGCAATGACCCCAACATAAATAACGTGTATTTATATATATATATATATATATATATATATATACACCCTGTTCCAAATTATTATGCAAATTATATTTAAGTGTCACAAAGAGTAAATATTTTGTTTTTCAGTTTAACTCATGGATGGCATTGTGTCTCAGGGCTCTTTTGATCACTGAAAACAATCTCGGACACCTGTGATAATTAGATTGCCATGTGAGCCCAATTGCCACATTATTAAGCAGAGCACCATTTTCATGCAATATGGGGAAGAAAAAGGATCTCTCTGCTGCCGTGAAAGAGTGAAATAGTTCAATGCCTTGGACGAGGTATGAAAACATTAGATATTTCATGAAAACTTAAGTGTGATCACTGCACTATTAAGAGATTTGTGGCTGATTCATAGCACAGATGGGTTTGTGCAGATAAAGGCACATTGAGGAAGATTTCTGCCAGATCCATGCATCGGATCAAGAGAGCAGCTGCTAAAATACCATTACATAGCAGCAAACAGATATTTGAAGCTGCTGGTGCCTCTGGAGTCCCACGGACATCAAGGTGTAGAGTCCTCCAGAGTCTTGCAACTGTGCATAGACCCTCTATTCGGCCACCACTAACCAATGCTCACAAGCAGAAATGGCTGCATTGGGCAGAAAAATACATGAAGACTAATTTTCAAACAGTCATGTTCACTGATGAGTGCCGTGCAACCCTGGATGGTCCAGATGGATGGAGTAGTGGATGGTTGGTGGATGGCCACCCTATTCCAACAAGGCTGTGATGTCAGCAAGGCGGTGGTGGAGGCATGTTTTGGGCCGGAATTATGGGAAGAGAGCTGGTCGGCCCCTTTAGGGTCCCCGAAGGTGTAAAGATGACCTCTGCAAAGTATGTGGAGTTTCTGACTGACTACTTTCTTCCCTGGTACAGAAGGAAGAACTATGCTTTCCGTAATAAAATCATCTTCATGCATGAAAATGCACCATCTCATGCTGCAAAGAATACCTCTGCATCAATGGCTGCTATGGGGATAAAAGGAGAGAAAGTCATGGTGTGGCCTCCATTCTCCTCTGACCTCAATCCTATTGAGTACCTTTGGAGCATCCTCAAGCAAAAGATCTATGAGGGTGGGAGGCAGTTTACATCCAAACAGCAGCTCTGGGAGGCTATTCTGACATCTTGCAAACAAATTCAAGCAGAAACTGTCCAAAAACACACAAGTTCAATGGATGCAAGACTTGTGAAGCTGCTATCAAATTAGGGTTCTTATGTTAAAATGTAACGTGACCTGTTAAAATGTTTAAAAAGTTAAAATGTTGTTATAAGTTTGATTAACCCCTTCAGGACCGGTGACGGACGAGGTCCGTCACAGAGGGGAGACCCTTAACGACGGGTGACGGACCTTGTCCGTCACGCGGTAAAATTAACCCTGGATCGCCGCATTAGAGGCATACCGGGAGCACCCGGTCAGTCTGCCCAGCACATGTGCTCGCTCTGACCGCAAGTCAGAGCGAGCACATGTGCTCTGTATACTCACCTACCGGCTCCCTGCACTTCCGGGTTCTGTGTGAAGTGCAGGGAGCCGGATCAGTGCTGATCCTGCCCCCTGCTGTTTAAAAAAATAAAGGTTATTTAAAGTCCCCCCCCCCTTACCTATTTTAATAAAAAATTAACCCCTTCCCTGCCAATTGATCACTGACTACAGTGATCAATTGGCAGGGATTACATTTTACTATGATCTGATTTTTTTTTTAACCCCTGAGGGTTAATTCTTTTTTTTTTTAACCCTCAAGAGTTAAATTAATTAAATGAATTAATTAAATTATTTTTTAATTATATATTTAGCTAGCTGGGGTAGGTGGAAGTTAGTGGGGAATTGGGGGATTTGGCGTTAGGCTAACTAGGGGTTAACGTTAAAAAAAAGTTTTAAAAGAAACTTTAAAAAGTTAAAAATTAAGCTTAAAAAAATGTTTTAATAACATTTAAGTAAAAAAAACAAAAAAAACACACTTTACCTAGTCCAAATAAAAATTAACCCCTTCCCTGCCAGTCGATCACTGCCTACAGCGATCAAATAGAGATCACAGTATTATACTGTGATCTAATTTTTTTTAACCCCTGAGGATTAACTTTTATTTATTTTTTTAACCCTCAGGGGTTCAATTTATTTAATTAATTTAAATATTTTATAACTATATATTTTGCTAGCTGGGGTGGGTGGGAGTTATGGGAAAATGGGGAATTTACTGTTACTGCTGCGTACTGCTAGTTAGGGGTTAACGGTAAAAAAAAAAAGCTTAGAAAAATGTTAAATCTGTAAAAAAGTTTTAAGAAAGTTTAGGAAAGTTTAAAAAAATTTATAAGCAAAACAAAAGTTTAAAAACTAGTTTTTAAAAGTAAAAAACATTTCAAAAAGTAAAAAAATACATTTTAAAAACGCTCATTACCACTACACCTGGAACAAACTAGAGAAAAAATGATCCCACGCCAAGGTTCAAAATATGCCTTTTGAATTACCCCAGGGTGTATTCTTTAATAAATAGTATGTGTTTGTGGGGAAGTTTCAATAACCAACCGTCTAAACTACTCCAAATTGGAACATGGACACAGCGTAAAACTTCAAAGTTAGAAAAAAACTGAATGGCTGCGTCTCAAATGCGCCCCTTCAACATCCACATATACCTGGCAAAGGTACATACGGGGGTATTGCTGTACTCAGCCGACATAGCTGAGCAACATATGAAGTATTATACAGTCATAGCACACATAAGGTTTGCAAAATATGCTGCGCAAACTCACTTTGTATGTCAAAAAGGCAGAAAAAATGCTTATTACCACTACACTTGGTACAAGCTAGCGGAAAAATGATCCCACGCTAAGGCTCAAAATATGCCTTTTGAAATACCCTGGGATGTCTTCTTTAAGAAATGGTATGGCTTTATGGGGAATTTGGATTAGATAGCCTGGTAAAATACTCTAAAATGGGACATAGGCACAGCATAAAAATTCAAAGTTTGAAAAAAACTGGAATGGCTGTGTCCCAAATGTGCCCCTCCGATGTCCACACATACCTGGCAAAGGTACATACGGGGGTATTGCTGTACTCAGCCGACATAGCTGAGCAACATATGAAGTATTATACAGTCGTAGCACACATAAGGTTTGCAAAATATACTGTGCAAACTCACTTTGTATGTCAAAAAGGCAGAAAAAACGCTTATTACCACTACATCTGGTACAAGCTAGCGGAAAAATGATCCCACGCTAAGGTTCAAACTATACCTTTTGAAACACCCTGGGGTGTCTACTTTAAGAAATGGTAGGCCTTTGTGGGGTAGTTTGAATTTAAAACCTGCGAAGATGCTTGGAAATTGCACATAGGCCCAGCGTCAAAATTCAAAGTTTGGTAAAAACGGATATGGCTTGGTCTCCTATATGGCACTGTAGCTTCACAAAATAGTGCCAAAGACATTCATTGGGGGTGTATTTTTACTCAAAAGACTTAGCTGAGCATAATTTGGGAGGTTTGAACTTAGTGGCACATATGAAATATACAAAACGCCCAGCAAAAATGCAATCCGTATGTAAAAAATGCACAAAATAATTTTTTTACCACATACTTTGGCATATATTGGTGAAAAAATGGGGGTATGTTAAGGCACAATATGCACCTTATGAGATACCCTGGAGTGCCTACTTTTACAAATGGTAGGCCTTTGTGGGGGTTTTTTGAACAGTCAAACTGTTATAATACCCCAAATGGAAGCTAAGGCTCATTAAATCCATCTCTCAAAATTCTACTGTGAATACTGTAAAGGACAGGTCTCCTATATGGCACTGTAGCTTCACGAAATAGTGCCAAAGACATTCATATGGGGTGTCATTTTACTCAGAAGACTTAGCTGAGCATAATTTGGGGGGTTTGAACTTAGTGGCACATATGAAATATACAAAACGCCCAGCAAAAATGCAATCCGTATGTAAAAAATGCACAAAATTATTTTTTACCACATACTTTGGCATATATTGGTGAAAAAATGGGGGCATGTTAAGGCACAATATGCACCTTATGAGATACCCTGGAGTGTCTACTTTTACAAATGGTAGGCCTTTGTGGGTTTTTTTTGAACAGTCAAACTGTTATAATACCCCAAAATGGAAGCTAAGGCTCATTAAATCCATCTCTCAAAATTCTACTGTGAATACTGAAAAGGACAGGTATCCTGTATGGCACTGTAACTTCACGAAATAGTGCAAAAGACATACAATGGGGGTGTCATTTTACTCAGCAGATGTAACTGAACACAAAATAAAACTTTGTACAGGAATAGCACACATCAACTTTACAAAATATACACGAGAATTTCTCTGTTATAAGTTTGTGTGCCAAAAACCAAAAAGAACACAATTTTACTCCAATATTTAGCAGAGGTTGGCGGTGAAATGGCTAAGTAGAAAGTGTCAAAACAACCTTAGGTAAATAGCCCGTGATGTCTACTTTATATAAATATATACTTTTGTGTGGCAATTTTGTTTTCTTTTATGGCTATTAAGCTTACAAGACAAACATACCAAATTCTAAAATCGCTCCACATTAAAAGTTTATTTTACTCCTTGTGCTTTGTGACCTGTAACTACCAAAAAAAACTTAAAATCCCAGACACATTATATATTCTGTAAATCAGAACAAATAAATAAATTTATTTTTAATTACTTTCCTTAACCTGCACTAATTATGCACACATTATTATTGCAAAAACTGTAAAAAAAAACCCAATATTTTTCATTTTTTTTGCATTTTTCTGTATTTTTTTTATAATAAGTAAGCATTTATATATATATATGTTATATCAAATTAAAGCCCTTTCTGTCCTTTAAAAAACAGTATATAATATGTGTCGGTGCAATAAATGAGAGAGATGCAAATTGCAGTTGAACGCAAACAGCAAGAAAATGCAAAAATTGCTTGTGTCATTAAGCGTAAGTCAAGCTTCTGAAGCTGTGTCCTTAAGGGGTTAAAAGCGTCTCCTGAGAGGGGATATGATAACATTATACAAATATATTCAGGGCCAATACAAACCATTGTGTGGAAATCTACTCATAAACAGGACTTTACATAGAACACAGGTCATGCATTTAGACTAGATGAAAGAAGATTTTGTCTAAGGCAAAGGAAAGGTTTTTTTACTGTAAGAACAATAAGGATGTGGAATTCTCTGCCTGAAGAAGTGGTTTTATCAGAGTCCATACAGATGTTCAAACAGCTACTAGATGCATACTTGCAAAAACAGAATATTCACATATATAATCTTTCAATGTAGGGTAATAACTGCTTGATCCAAGGATAAATCTGACTGCCATTCTGGGGTCAATAAGGAATTTGTTTCCTAGCTTGTTGCAAAATTGGAAGTGCTTCAAACTGGGTTTTTTGCCTTCTTTTGGATCAACAGCAAAAAACAAATGTGAGGAAGGCTGAACTTGATGGACACAAGTCTGTTTTCAGCTATGTAACAATGAAATAGCGTTTGATTTCAGTAAATATTCTTCAAACACAACAAATAACAATTTTCAGTTCTTTACAACCTATGAAGTGTTTTGAAACTTACTGTGCGTAATAATTTGGAATAGTGCATTGTAAGTTTTTTATGTTTAAAAAAAAAATACTGTTATCATTAGGAGGTTTGTTCACTAAAATTTGAATTGTACTCTTAATAGTTGATAACATGGGAATTATGCTGACTGTTATGTACATCAATTATTTTGGTAAATGAGAAAAATATAATTTTGCATAATAATTTGGAACAGTTTGTGTGTGTGTGTGTATATATATATATATATATATATATATATATATAACATGATTCCAACATGAACGGAACAAAGTGCCAACATTTTATTATAAATTAACCATGGCAGGGGTATACCAGGATACCCCTACGTCAACAGGTTCTGAGCCACCGGCAGGACTCGAAATCTACCAAACTTACCAATAACCATATTTAACGATTTCTATAACCTTCCTAATGGGGAGCCTATTTCCTCTTCTTCAACTCCCTATCCTGCCACAAGCTCAGACCTTGAACCCTTACGCCAACTGAGCTCCGCCACCCCGAAGAAACAGCGCTTTCTGCAACCCTTCCTGCCTGTTCAGGAGGTCCCACCCCACTGTGGAGAGGTGAACTCCATCTGAGTGATAGTATCCGGGTAACCCAACTTCCAACTCCCCATGCCGCACTACCACGCCCCCCAATTTTCTCACAAAACTATCCATCAGGCTATTAACCTTTCCCCTGCAGCGATCGATAGCCAACGGATCCTGTGCATCTCTCCACTGCCGCCTCGGGACAATCTCCGACCACACCAACATGACCCCAGGGAGCAGGTCTGTCAGACCTGTCCACCACTGCCTAGGACGCGCTCCCCACCAACAACCAAAGCAAGGCATCGAGCTGCAATTCCCCCACCAATGCTTTGTCCATCCCATTCCATGAACGCTCCCACGAACCCCAAACCTTACTGTATGCGGCCCATGTGGCTGGCGCCAAAGATGCTTTCATGTATCCCCCAAGCAAGCTGCTCCGAGCCTGCCCTACTTCCTGCGTTCCGGGAGCCGCCATCCAAAACCGGGACCACTGCAAACGAGACAAAGCATCAGCCACCACACGGCACATGTCGCGCACAAAAAAACACATTAAGAGACATGCAGAATAAAAAAAAGTGCTGCACCAGCTGCACCACCGGTTTTGACGAGGCTGACAGATTATTGATCACATGCACCATGGACATGTTGTCCGAGAAGACCACCTTCCGGACCTGCAGCCTATCGCCCCAAAGAGCCAGCGCCAACAGCTCCAATAAGGACAGGTTACGAATGAGGGGGCTCTGCACCCATGCAGCAGGCCACCTCAACATGCACCAGAGCCCAATGAAGCAAGCCCCAAAACCCAAACTACCTGATGCACCAGTGAAGAGTTCAAGATCCGCAACCGACACCCCCACCTGTTAAAAGAACACTGTCCCATTGAAATCCTGTAAGAACACATCCTACATCCCCAGGTCAGCCCGCATAGGCGACGACATCCGAATGAAATGGTGCGGAGATTGCACACCCGCTGGAGCCGCTGACAGGCTCCGGCTGAAAACCCGACCCATCGGAATAACCCTGCAAGCAAAACTGAGCTTCCCAATGAGCGATTGTATCTGCCAAAGGATCACCTTCCACACCTGAAAAACTTACGACATCACGCCCTGTAGCCCCACAAGTTTTGCCTGAGGCAGCCAACACTCCCCTAGCACTGAATCTATCTCCAGGCCCAGGAAGCTGAGACATTCCATCAAGCCCTCTGTCTTAACTGCCCCGCCACCCATTCAATGGTTCGCAGCACGTGTAGGCAAGCAGAGGAGTTTGCCAGCCCTACGCAGAAGAAATCGTCCAGGTAGTACACCACCCACTCAAGGAACTTAATTTTTAGAAGTAAGAGCAAGAAATCGAACAGCCCATCGGGAGACATACGTCGACAGAATACCCCCTGTCAAAGAAGCATCCCAGCAGATGATGACAATCCGGGTGAACTGGAAGCAAACAAAATGCAGCCTCCACATCAACCTTAGCCATTAAAGCCCCATGCCCGGCCCCCTTTACCCACTCGACCGCCTGGTCAATGATGTATAAGAGACCAAAGCATAGGTCCTTATCGATGTCGTCATTCACCGACGCCCCCTTCGGGTAGGAGAGATGGTAAATGAGTCGAAACTTACCAGGATCCTTCTTTGGGACTACCCCAAGAGGAGATACCCGCAGGTCAGCCAAGGCAGGTGCCATGAAAGGGCCCACCATCGTTCCCAACTGCATTTATTTTTCCAGCTTTTCCTGCACCACCCCCGGAAACTCTGCCACCGACCGCAGATTGTGCAACAGCCTTGACCCGCCCCTGTCTCGAAAGGGAATTAAGAAACCCGACCCAAAACCATCCAACAGCAACTCAGCAACCACCCTATTTCCATAGCGGCTTAGCCCATCGCGTCTAGCTTCACCGGGGTTTGACCCCATGGCAGTGGGGGCCACCCTGACCGAGGCTGACCCCCTGGCACCCCGTCTTTCCCCTCTTAAAGCATCGGTGGAGTCCGTGCTAGCCCCCATAACCCGAGCACTCATGCTTGAAATGACAGGTAGCTCCGCACATGCACTAGCCTTCATTGAAGAGTCAGCATAAGCCCTTTTGGAAGGCGGCTGACGAAGTGGACTACCCCCTTGCACTGGCCATTTGCTGAAAGGGCTGCGCTCTTTGCGCCATCATCAGCTTCATCCAGAGAGGCAGGTCCATCTGGTCCCATCTCATACCCGGGTTAGCCGACAGCCGTTGACGGAACGGTTTGTCGTACCGCCACAACGCCAGCCCGCCGTATGTGCGGTACACCCCCCAGATCCCATCCAAGTAGCAGAACAGCGATGAACATAGTCCCGGTGACGTTTCGACCAGGACACTAGCCAGTACGCAGAACGCTCTCAACCAGTTACCGAAAGACTTCGGTATCTTACGATACTGCTCCTGTTTCTCCTGCTCATCCTACCATGGCCCCTGCATCCCCGCCCAAGCCACACCCCCCTTCGCTTAAAATGTGTTTTCCGTCACCCCAACCCTGGGTGCCCACACCTGGCCCACGCCAGCCCCCTGACCAACCCCCTGACCAACCCCTGCCTCCAACGTGTTAAGCAGGGATTGCAAAGTGTGCAATAACGTGTCAGAGTGTAGTGTCATATATTAATGAAAGGAGGAGCACAACCAATCCAAAAAGCAAAAAACTTTATTGTACAGGTACACATATACAAGGTATCAACAAGGACTTCATAGAGTGTCAATATACTTAAACATATCTACCCAATATGAAAGCAATGATTAGTACCAAAAGAAAAAAGGGATCACAAATATGAAAATTCTGATCTAAATAATCCACAATATGTGGTGTAACCACCAATGCCACAAAACAATATTATGATACCTGTATAAGATAGTGCACCAAAAAATACATACATACTAAACACAGACCTTATCAAGAAACACGAGAAGAGGGTAAAGACGTCAAACACAAAATAGCCCCCAACCTTTCCACGCTATCCGCCTTTATCAAGGGAGCATGTGGTAAAGGATAAATAATAACCTTTATATACCAACATTTAATAAAATAATAAGAAACACCTGAGTGCAATGGGTGGCTACCCATGAATGATATGGAACTCCCACAGTCATAGTCACATGACTGTGGTTGGTAAGGTAACCAATAAACAAACCCTGTTTGTCACATTATCATATACATATAAAATATACATATTTAGACCAAAAAGGAAAAATAAGATAAAAGAGAAAAATAATAGACAAATGTCAGAACATGTATGAACAGAACATCACATGGAAAATACTTTAAATTCACTCCATAAATACATAGAAAATAGTGTTAATGCAGAATCTGTATCCATGACATCTTTACACCATATATAAAGTTACCGTCACATATCTCAGTGTCCATTCGCCGAAAACCGGACGGGACCACAAAGAAGCGCATGCGCAATATAAAAAGGACTGAAATCAGCAAATGAAACGCACAATGCGTTCCATGATGTGGCTGCGCTAGTCCCATAAGAGGGATCAAATAGGCATGCGCTACAAAGTCGAATCAGTTTCCCCATTTATCATTATTGGAATGGGAATACTGTAATACACCATCAGTGTAATTGACAGTGTCAAAATTGTGCAATGAGCCAATGGACAGAAAATAAATGTAGGGTAGATATATAAATGTCATATATAAATAAACCACAAACCAAAACAAATCAAATACAAGAAAAATAGAGAAAAAAATAGATAAATATAAATCTAATAAAATAAGACAAGCAAAAGAGACCAGTTTGAACAATTAATGATCAAGACAATTAATAGTTGAGTGAGCATTTTTTGTTGCGCTGAATTGCCTGAAATCTGATTTGGGCCACAGCATGCCCAGAGTCGATAAAATGTTTTGCCAGCGATACATGTCGCTTTTTCCTGTGTATAGTGCTTTTATGTTCACCTGTACGTGTAGTGAGTGATCCGGATGTTTGGCCCACGCATCCAAGTCCACATGGGCATTTGATTAAGTAGATCACCCGATCAGATTGGCAATTCAAAAAATCATGAATGGAAAATGTATTTCCTGTCCTAGGATGTACAAATTCAGGGCCTGATATAACATTGTTACAGTTGGCACAATGTCCACATCGGTGCATGCCGGAGATTAGTGCCAGCTAGGAAGATAGGAGTAGTAGATCTAGGAGTGGATATCAATGCTTTGATATTCCTCTACCTTTTTTTTTTTTTTTGGCAATTGAAAAAGCACCTATATTTTATTGCGGCACAGACAGTAATTTTTAGAGAAAAACTAAACAAAAAACAAATCTTCAGCATTTATATAGATTTTGTTTTTTTTTATTATTTATTTTTGTGGGTTTGCAAGTCAAGAAAAACAATTACAACATGTCTTCAAAGATATATCATGTAACATATTACATACTAGACCACCATTGTATGTTATAGAATTGCACAGGTGCTGCGTCTACCCATTTTTGTTTTGTTAGTCAGGCTAATCCTCCTCTTATCTGTATAGAAGAAGTACAGGGATATGTCTGGGAGGACTTGGGTAATAAGCTCAGTGTGCCCTGCTGATCGATATAGGGTGTCATGCTTTGCCTAGGGTAATTGTGTTGGGAGGTTGGGGGAGTTTAAACAGTATGGCCTGTGGTTGCCCATGGCCTTGTGTGGGCCTTTTGGTCAGTCCGAGTTTTCCAGGTGGTTCGCCTACCTTGTGGTGTGGAGGTATAAACTAGTTGGTTGAGACCCCACACTGTCTGAATAAGGGAGGGGATGTGGGGGGGGGAGGGGTTTATGTAGATCGTGTTGTTGGCCGTCTGCTTACTGAGCCAGGGTGGAGTTAGTATCTCCTAATCTGAACTGTGAATGTTGAGCTAAAGTAAACATTAATGCTGGAGTAAATGTAAAACGTAACAAGAAGTCATGCATACATGCATATAAAACTGGTATATATAATGGGCCTAAGAGGCCTTCAACTCGGAGTTGTAGTCCCCATTACAAAGTACATCATGTAATGCTGTAGGGGTGAGCATTCGCTCAGCTCAAGTTTGCTGGTCCGTCGCCCCTGGTACCATTCCCCTAGGCGCAAAGGGGGTGACTTCTGTGAGATTCCACAGTAGGCGGGCACCTGTGTTCACCACTGGCGTTGAGATGCCTATTGACTGGAAGAAAGTTGGTGCCTCTGAAGCTCTCATTAGGAGGTGTGTCTTTCCGTCATGGTCCACCATCAGTCTGTGGGGACCCCATTTGTAAGGGATAGAGTTCTCTCGTAGGTGCTGCGTAATGTGGTTCTGCGCCATGTTAGGGTGTGTCTCGACAGGTCTCTGTACAGTGTCAGGCTTGCTCCTTCAAAAGTAATTGTGGGGGAACCCCGTGCTGCTCCCATAAGGGCCCCCCTGTCAGAGTCCCGAACCATTTTAAGTAATACATTCCTTGGGGCATCCTGTGGTGCCTTTGTGGCCTTAGGGAGTCGGAAGCAGGAGTCAATTCCAACCTGTTTAGCCTGTTTTAGGAGTAACAAAGTGGCTATCAGCCTTCTGCAGTAGTGTGGCAATTCCACGGTATCGATCGTTTCAGGTACCCCTCTAATACGCACATTTCATGCTTTTGCTTTATCTTCCATGCCTGCTAGCTGGGCTGCCAGTGTAGTACACTGTTTCTGTATGGATCCTAAAGTTGTGTCTGTGGCCATTTGCCCCACCCTAGTGCTTCTGAGTGTCTCCTCCGATGAGGCCACGCGGCCTGTAACAAGTGAACAAGTGCCATATCGGCGTCAAA
The DNA here is from genome assembly GCA_933207985.1 of Pelobates cultripes. Taxonomy (NCBI): domain Eukaryota; kingdom Metazoa; phylum Chordata; class Amphibia; order Anura; family Pelobatidae; genus Pelobates; species Pelobates cultripes. The sequence goes on from OW240915.1 coordinate 126,012,830, forward strand.
CATCGCCCTGATTTCCAGCATCATAGTCTTTATATCGGCTTTCGTGGACGGTGCCAGGTCGCCTAGGTCTGGTGGCTGCTGGGGCTTAGTTTGTACCTTAGACTGTGCAGGCAGGGTGTCCGGTAGGCTGTCGTTGTCTGAGGACTGCGAGGTAAAGGCCTCTGCCGGTGCCATCTTGGCGGGCTCGTGGCGCTGGGTCAGGCACATGAAAGCGCCTATATTTCTGGATCCGGAGCTCAGTTCCGCTCTGTGCTTTTTTGCTTTTTCCACATGGTCCAGGGCATGCAGGGGGTCATTTTCTCGGCACCCCGTTGTGGATTTAGCCTCCGTTTTAGCCGTATTATCGTGTTGGCCGTCGGAGCTGCGGTAAGCTGCGACTTTCTCGTTCAGGCGCTGGCTCAGTCCTCCATTCCTTTTGTACGCCATAATGGGTCTCTCTGTAAAAAGATGACAGGTAGTTGGGTCACTCTGTAACACATGCCAATTCTTAAGAATGGCTCACAAACCCAGATTTAGTTGAATAAGTAGTAGCACAAGGAATTCTGTTAGTTTTTTTTTCCTATTACCCTGTGATTGCAATAGGGTGGTCCTCTCAATGGTTTTAACCTTTTCAAAACCTTGATGTGGAGAAGTATCATTGTAGCCTCTGGAGCAGAAATTATCCATCATCTTGTGTGCCTGTGTATCGAAGTTCTCCTCCTGAGAAACAATATGTCGGACATGTAACAGTTGGCTGAATGGTAAACTTCGAATCATGTTGGCAGGATGGAAGGAGTTGGTCTGTAGGAATGTAATCTTATCAGTGCGTTTCCTAAACAAATCAAATGTTAGGCCATCTACAGTGTTACTTATTACCACATCCAGAAAGTGTATATTGGATATGTCATGTTCAAGTGTAAATTGAATACTTGAGACATATTAGTCCAAATCAGATTTGAATAGCAATACATTTTCTTCCGTGCCATTCCAAAGGAAAAACACATCAATATAGCTAAGCCAAATGATGATGTATTTGAACAAAGGATGCAAATACACAAAGTCTTGCTCGAACTTGGCCATATACAAATTGGCATATTGGCCCCCATCGCTGTGCCTTGTATTTGTAAAAAGAAAGCATTGCCAAATGTAAAAAAAAAATGCATGTCAACACAACTTCAAGTAATGATAGAACGCAATCACATAAATCAGAACCAATATCTTATTTGGCCAAAGATGAAGCTGCAGCTTCAATCCCTCCCATATGGGGAATGGATATGTATAGACTACACACACCCATCGTACATAAGATAGTAATAGAGCATGAAAACTTTAGTCCATCCAATTTCCCCCAAAAAAATCAGTGGTGTCACATATATATGATTTAATCTGTACAACCTGGATCTGTAGAAAGGCATCAACATATTGTGCTAATGGTTGTAATACTGACCCACAACCCAAAACTATTGGCCTCCCTGGGGGGTTCAGAAGATTATTGTGAATCTTATGAAGTAGATACAGAAAGGGTATTCTGGGTGTGGAGATATTCAAGAAATCTAAAATATTTTTATTGATCAGATTCTGTTCCAATGCCCATGATGTGACAGTGTAGTGTCATATCGGACTCACCGGCCAAGCCCCTCGTGTCCAAGATGTGTACCATCAGCTGACAGCCCGCCAACAGGGGAGCCACCCAGTGCCAAGAAAGCCCTGACGAAGAACGTCTCCAAGACCTGAAACAAGAAGGAGAAGTCCTGGGCAGGGTGTACTGTTCCCGAGCCACCCTCCTGTCCCGGCCCTGGGAGCACCTGCTTGATACCAAAGCCTCCCGCTGCAAGCCGCCATACCTCTTCCCCCCCGGAGGCCCGGACAGCCCTGCCCCTGGGACTACGCCTCCTGCCATCCCTTCCAGACGACCTGCCCTGCCATCCTCGCCTGGGGCTCCTAGTAGATCCCCGCCAAGCTACCAGATGCAGACCGGTGCTGCCTTGACCTCCCAGGCGTGTCCCTGTCCCCCCTTTCCCCAACTGCATAAGAACTGCCACTCCCAGACTCTGAAGAGGACCTACTCCATGACCTGCACCTCCCCCATCGCCTGGACCTAGGGGATGAACCAGCCCCCTCCCCAAATTATCTACCTGCCCCCCGTCCAGGCCGTAAACCCTCTGCCCTGAGGCGTGGTCCACTTGACCCAGGCACAGCCCCCCGTCACCCTGGGCTGGAGTACCCTCTTCAACAGACACCTTCCCTGCATGATGCTGGGCCCTCTCCTGGGCACCCCTACCTGCACCCTCCCCAGACCCAGTAATGGGGGGAACACCCACCTTGCCCCACCACCGCCTTGCCAAGGGAGCCACCACCCAGCCCCAAGTCAGACCGCCGCCCAGGAGCCATGGGACTGCAAGACCCCCTACAAACCGCTATCCACCCCACTCCAGCCTCCCCAGTAAACCCCAAACCCTCTGTGACTGAAGGGGATCTCCCTCCCAACCCAGCCACCCCCTTGCCATCCTTGGGGGCCCGAGAAGCACCCTAACAGCCCAGAACCCCACCACCTGCACTTGCCTGGGTTGATGAGGACCGGCTCCATGTTACCCCATCCTGCACGCCAGTCCAGGGGGCCCTCCTTCCCCCAACAGGGTCCTTTCTCCTAGCACAGCCCCATCTGACCTGGGGGCTGTAGAGCCGACGTCCCGGGCAACCACCCGACGTGAGGAGCCATGCCTAGGCCCCCATGCCTAGTCCACGCGGCCACCGGGCCTGTTACTGGGACCACGGCCCGCTCCAGTCACCTTGTGTCCGTTCGCTCCACCATCAACGGGCCAAATAGTTTATTTTTATTTATTGATTAGGATACTTTTTTTTTTTTTAAACCTCGGCCTCTCTTTCAAAGTCATAAACATATGTACATTTTTGTCTTAAATGAAGTAATTGCCCACAAGATATATTATTTATCTACTGGGGATGATGAGCACTACTAAAGTGTATATAACCATAAATGTCCACTGTCTTTTGATATGTATTTGAGATTATATTATTATTCAGGATGATACTTGCTTTATAGAAGAATGGACTCATTCTCCTTCAGTATGATGAGGTTAATCATTAAAAGAAGTAAATACATACTTTTAAAAATTAGCTAGTGAAATTAACAAAGAACAATCATACAAATGCAGAAAGGTCTGACTTTTTTTTTTTTTACAAAAACAATTCAAATAGGAATTGAAAAAATAGAGAATGACACAATAACTATTAAAGAAAAAAAATGTGGTGGGCGTGTTCGGCTGGCAACCAAGTTGACCGCATAAGGCTTGAGCTCCGCAGCACAAGGCGGTAAGCACTTTAATACAGCTGAAATCCAGACGGGCTATGCCCAATAAAAGACAGCCAAAATCAGTCTAACCTGCCTCATCACAACCAAAATGCCCGGCAGGTGACAAGCACAAATGAAGCACTTTTTGGCAAAGAAAGCGCGGCCTGCTCAGAAACCCAAAATAGCGGAGATGGATGGTGACAATATCTCTACAAGCTCAGGAGACTCACTGGATGTGGAAGCAGGCAGTGACATTTGGTCACTGCTCCACAGGCTCCGTACTAAAGCAGATATTACAGATATGTTTCGAGAGATGGAGGCATCCCTGCGGAACGCCATCACCTCCATCCGTGAGGAGATGGAAAAGATAGGACCCAGGGTCACTGATCTGGAAGATGAACTTGAACTTACCCTCACTGAGGTTGACCAGCTTTGGCAACAAGTCATACAACCGCAGGAACAGATGGCCCTTCTCCACCGCTATGTGAAAGACCTGGATAACAGGGGGCGCCAGAACAATTTGCGCATATGAGGGGTGCCGGAATCCTCTGGCCCTGAAAATGCCATTACCATCTTAACTGGAATCTTTAACAATATTATGGGCATGCCTGGAGACACTACTTGCACTTCCACGCCCATACTGTACAATAATAAAGCTACTGAGATATATCAAGATCTATCATGGTCTACATTCTAAGCCAGAGGGCAATTAAAGCCCCTCACTGAAGCTCTCTCTGCAAAGGGCCTGAAATACAGATGGGGCTTCCCACTCAGCCTGTCAGTTCAACATGATGGAGCGCTTTACACAGTCACAAGCCTTGAGGAGATACCAGAATTCACATCCAAGCTAAACCTGCCGGTGCCAGAAATTCCAGCATGGCATGGCAACATCCAAGCACCAGCACAACCACCAAGGCCCAGCGTGAGAGATGAAATAAGGTACCACCTCGACACAAACCAGGAAGGAGCAAACAGGCCTGACCGGATTTAATATCCCAATAGCCAAGTGGTTTAATGCTGAACCCGCAGGATACTGAGTGGGATGTACCCTCTGCCCTCCAGGGCGTGGACATCTACATCTTTCTAATATAATATTTTGCCAGGCACCTTGCCAGAGCCTTGGACTCAAGACAGTGGATGCAGAGCTTACACCCCTAGTCTTGCTCACATCCAGTTGTTATACTGCGCCTACAGTATATACCGGGGCTTAGTACTGACATATGAGGCTTCCCTCCTTGATCCCAACATATTGCTAACACCACCCACAGAAGTTGTCTTGCAGGCGCTATTGGACTTTAAGCCTATGCAAATCTCCTATTCTCAATGCTTTCCTATGGACGCTGGCGTCTTCTCACTGTGAAAATCACAGTGAAAAGAGCGGAAGCGCCTCTAGCGGCTGTCAATGAGACAGGGGTTGCAGGATCAGGGTGGGTTTGTCAGTAAGGGGGTGCCGGGGGGTTGAGGGGGTGGGATCCAGGCTGCCGCGGCTGGACCGGGGCATTGCTCAAGTTCTGGGGGCCCCGCTGTTCACCTGGGACTGGAACCCAGAGCGGTTCTGTTTGTTTATTGCATATATTGTTTATTCCTATTTGTAAGGTGTTGCAAACTCTCCTCTATCTGTTACTTTTTTTGCTACTTTGGTTGCTTTTCCTGAAATACTGTTGCGGACCATTCGTATGTACGAATGACCGTCCCTTGGCGTGTGCCACCAATTAACTCCATTCACCTCTCACAATACCGAACAAACTATTGAACGGCCAACCACCCTACCTGAGGAGTGTGCCCCCAATTAACCAACCTGAAGTTTTGTGGTTAACCGCAGCCTAATTGACCGCCGACGGGATGGTCGCCATTCGTGTAGGAGAGTGTCGAACAAAGTACCGAACCAAATGTTGAACTAACTGTTGAAGGACTGACCTCCCTGTCTGAGGAGTGTGCCCCTGATTAACCACCCTGAAGTTGCAGTTTTGTGGTTAACCACAGCCTAATTGGCCATCGACAATGTTGGTCGCCGTTCGTATGTACGAACATGTGGCGGAGGCCATCTTTTATTACCGTACGCCCAGCGGGACCTGGTTGTCAAATGCCTGGTACTGTTTTCGGGATTCAATAACCCACAAACCCCGCTGGGATTCAGCATGCCCCTTCCATCCATGAATAAAACACCGAAGATCATGCCGTTAGACAATTTTATATTACGGAGAATATACCGACCCCTTGCACGACATTATGGCTGAGGTTCCAGGGGCTGCCGAACAGCCCTCAAAGACACCTTTCACCTCCATGGCGTACCCATATCGTTCGTGAGATCGGAGTGCTTTTCGTGTATCTTGTGCGCTCAGATCCAAGCACTATGGTGTATAAGTTATATATTTTTATTCATTTTTCGTGTAACCATAAAAGTTATGTACCTTGAGATAATTGAGTTACTGTAACCATTGAGACCAATTATCTCCAGGCTAGAGGGGAGTGTTTTGAAAAATGCATTTTGTTCATTGTGGTGGCTGCTCGTTTTCATCCTGTGTACCATCAGGTCCAGAGGGGTGTTCCTCTGGCCTGAAAATATGTATTTAAGCAGTGCATGAGTGATCAATAATCCAGACGGGCTATGCCCAATAAAAGACAGCCAAAATCAGTCTAACCTGCCTCATCACAACCAAAATGCCCGGCAGGTGACGAGCACAAATGAAGCACTTTTTGGCAAAGAAAGCGCGGCCTGCTCAGAAACCCAAAATAGCGGAGATGGATGGTGACAATATCTCTACAAGCTCAGGAGACTCACTGGATGTGGAAGCACTGGATGCTTACCCTAAACTTGCAGCCTCGACTCGTGTTGTAGGGAAATGCTTTACACTAGCTCTACCTATAGCTAGATGGATGTCTACACTTACAGGATTATTGCTGGATGCTGTTTGGAACTTCGCTACCACTCTCCAGGATTGGGAACCAGGACATCCAAGCGGTCCAACCCTCAGCCAGCCTGGGGGTCAACTGTAACATAAGGGTACTTCTTTGTTGGTGTATAAATGTGGCGACATGTCTATGTGGCCATAGGGCCAGAATATTATGATGCTGCATACTTCCAGTTTCAGGTCTGGACCCTATTCACTCACTCTTATAATGAACTGCCTCCTGGGCTTCCTAAACAATCTAAGCATGTTACTCATTTTGTAAATAGTTATTTGTATCCATTCTGGCAAGTTTGTTTATACTCCCACCTCCCCAAATCCATCAGTCATACACCTTGGATTCACAGAATGTTAGGTCACTCCCCCATAGATATGTCTCAACTAATCATTGTGTCAATTAATGCTAGGGGTCTCAATGCCCCGGAGCGGAGAATGTGTGCCCTAAGGGAATTTCACTCAGCTCAGTGGTGTTTGAATGCTCACTTAAAAACAACAATAGAAAGGGATGTGGCCGACAACCCCATCACGATGGACGAACTAACCACAATCGTCAAGAAATCCCCCCTGAATAAGAACCCTTGGCCAGATGGTCTCACCACTAGGTATTACAAACAATTTCTCCCCACAATTGCACACTGTTTTCTCCATGTTTTTAATGCTCTGACTCAGATACACCCAGTACCACCACAAAAGTTAGAGGCCTATACCACCCTCCTCACAAAGCTGGATAAAGACCCAGAATTGTGCTCAAGCTACCACCCCATTTTTTTTTTAATCAATATTGGCCAGCAGACTGGGACCTCTTATGGGGAAAGGGGTCCAACCCAATCAGATGGGCTTTGTTCCATCAAGGGAAGCCAAAGAAAACACAACTAGGGTAGTCAACCTGCTCTATGCTGCAAAACAGTCCAGGCATCCTTCCCTTTTTATATCAACGGACGCTGAAAAGGCGTTTGATTGGGTGGACTGGCTCTTCCTGAGAGCCGTCTTTAGACAACTGGGCCTTGGGGCAAAATGGGCAGCATGAATTGATGCCATTTATTCTCAACCATTTGAGCGTATTAATGGATTGCTGTCAGAACCCATATCCAACAATAATGGCACCCACCAGGGATGCCCACTCTCTCCCTTGCTATTTGCACTCACATTGGAACCCTTTCTAGATGCAGTTAGAGCAAATACAAACATCTCTGGATTCTCCAGAGGGGATTCTATTCACCAGGTCACCGCATATACGGATACTCTTCTTTTTTCTTTGACGGACCCCATGGCCTCCTTCACCGAATTAGTCCAGGAAATAAAACAGTACAGCTCTCTATTATTGTTTTTGGTAAACTAAGATAAATCTGAGTTCCTGTCTGTTGGGTTCCCAGTGGAGCTCAGTATCAGCATTAAACACGTCTTCCCCTTCATGGAAGCCAAAAACTCATTCACTTGCATGGGCATTAACCCCTTAAGGACACATGACATGTGTGACATGTCATGATTCCCTTTTATTCCAGAAGTTTGGACCTTAAGGGGTTAAAATGACGCTGTCCACTGCAGAATTGTTTCAGGCCAATTTCCTCCCTCTACTGCAGTCAATAAAAGCTGATCTTCTGCGGTGGCATGAACCCATCATATCCTTAACATCCTAAAAATGAATGTTCTTCCTAGGGTACTCTGTCTCCTCATGGCCCTTCCAATCTACATTCCAAAATCCTTTTTTAGCAGCCTTAACACTACATGTTTGAACTTTGTGTGGATGCACAACAAATCTTGCCCCAATACCATAGGCATGTCGCGACATTGCAATAGGGGTGGTCTGCTTTTTCCTGACGCACATAGATACTATCAAGCAAATGCCCTGACAATAATTAAAGACTGGGACAACAACGGTCTTGACAAACCCTGGAAACTACTTGAGGCTAGTTTCCTTACCATACCTATCAGCACTGTACCATGGCAGGTGGCAGACTTGGGTTCTATGTGTTCATCACAACATCCTACAATTATACCAACACGTTAAATTTGGTGCACACTCTGGTCCCATCCAACCCTGTCCCCTCAGTGCTTACCACTCCTCTCCCTGACACATAATCCTCCAACTTGGTTATCTTAGTGCATACTGAACAAATAAGATATATGTCTCACTGATCTTGATAGCTCCGGTTCTACGTTGCGTCTGGACTCATAACTTACCTTATGTAACACTACCTTCCATGATGAATTTAAACATCATCAACTCACCCACTATCTTAAAACCCTTCCTCACCCTACTAATATTATACACTCCCTTACCACCTTCAAAACATTGTGTTCCGCACAAGGGATTCAAAAACATTCACTCTCGGTTTGTTATAAACTTATAGGGGATACCCACATGAATTCTTTACTGTCGTACACTAAATTTGGGGAATAGGAGCTACATATCTCTCTAATGAATCACCAATGGGAAAAAAAATCCAAGTCACAAACACACTCACCACTAGTACCTACCAGTTGGAAATGAAACCTGAAGCTCTTGACGAGATGGTATCATACACCAGATAAGCTGCACAGATAGAACCCGCAGACCCCAGATGTGAGTTGGCAATGTGGTTCTGATAGGGAAACAGTGCTCAACATCTGGTGGCACTGCCCTTTGATTAGGGATTTCTGGGATAGGGTACACCCTATTATGAAGCAGATCAGTGGGCTTCCTCTCTCTGCGGAACCCCGGGCTGTTCTTTTACTACATACTATTATACCACTGCATGCACTGAAACGCTCTAGCCTCTAATTTATGCCGGAAAACAGGCAAAATTAGGCGCTCGCTATAGTGATATATACAATAAAGAGTGGGCAGCAGTGAACAACACAAGGATTCCCAACCTTGTAATAGAACAGTAGTGAACAAGGAAAAAAGGAAACCGCGCCCTTATTGTGATACGAATATACGTACTCAAATCCTTATGATCATGTAATTTCAGTAGTTAACTTCAAAAAAGAGAAATATACAAAGTAATAGTGTAATACTGTAAATAATTTGATTGGTAAACGAAGGACAGATAGGTGCACACTCACATTTGTCAGAGCTAATACAGAGCTCTACTGTTCTTGCGCATAAACGGAATAATCCCCGTCTCTGGATAAATTAGAGGTGGTCCATGTCTTGATGGTATTGCCTTGCTCTAGTTAGTAAAGTATAGGTGGTATAATCCCCACCAAGGAATAAGATGGTAACCAGGAAAAAATAATAGATGGGTATCCCAGAGTGATAAAAAGTAATATAACTGTTTATTGTACATAAAAAACAATAAAAACAAATGTATAAAAAAATCACTCTGTGAGAAAAGTCCATAAAAATCCACTTTACGCGTTTCACCTATGGAGGCTTCTTCAGAAGTGTGGATGGAGTCCTGGTAATGTCCAAATACATATAAGATAGTACTTAAAGTGATTAGCTTCATATGATAAGAGGTGATTACTTACTGTTTCCTGGTTTCGCGCGCGCGCGTCATACCGGAAGTGACGCGGCGCCATCTTAGCCAATAATAAGCTAGAGGATATTTTCTATTTAGCCACCGGTGGAACGCACACGTCATACCGGAAATGACGCGGCGAGACCGGACGGTGGTATTCTATGCGTTCCACCGGTGGAACGCAAGCAGAGATCGGCTTTTACAGTGTCCTAGCGACCCATATATATCGCAAATAAGTGTAGTTGTTTGTTAGGTGCATTTTTAAATTTGGAGCACCTCTGAACACAATATGTGGTCTATTAGGAATCATATTTTTAAGGATAGGATCCTCTTTTAGAAGATGCCAATGTTTATTCATTATTCTTCTTAGATGTTTATTTTTGTCATTATAGTCCAATATTATAGGTAAAATTACTTTATTTTATTGATACATAAAAAAAAGCCCCATTAAAAAAAAGCCCTATCAACAAAATAAAGTCATTTTACCTATAATATTGGACTATAATGACAAAAATAAACATCTAAGAAGAATAATGAATAAACATTGGCATCTTCTAAAAGAGGATCCTATCCTTAAAAATATGATTCCTAATAGACCACATATTGTGTTCAGAGGGGCTCCAAATTTAAAAATGCACCTAACAAACAACTACACTAAAGACCAAGTAGAAAGCACACACACTAAGAATTTTCCACCCCTCACCAATGGTTTCTTCAAATGCAATAACTGTATAGTCTGCAAAAAAACTAAACCAACAGAAAAGAGAAGGTCTACCTTTAAATCAAATAATACTAATAAGGTATATAACATTAAAGAAACCATCACGTGTGAAAGTAAAAATGTTATTTATCTATTGGAATGCCCTTGTGGCCTCCAATATATTGGTCGGACCATTAGACCTTTAAAAAGACATATAGCAGAACACTGTAGAAATATTGAAAAGAACTATAATAAACATTCAGTGTCTGCTCATTTCTGCAAGCATAACAATGATCCCAAATTCCTTACATTTATGGGAATTACTGTAGTAAAAAACCATTGGAGAGGAGGTGATTTCATTAAAAGGATAGGTCAAAAGGAGATGGAATGGTTATTCAAAATTAATACTTTGCATCCTAATGGACTAAATATAGATTTTGACCTTTTTAATTTTTTGTAATAATTTTTAAAATACATTTTATTATTATTTATTCTATATTATTTTATTTTTACTTATTCCTTTTTTATATACATATACATATACATTTGATTCCTAAATATGTTCTTTTACATACTAGTAGGATCATTTTTTTACTCACCATGTTATCATCACCTCTCTTAAATATCAATTTTTCATCTATCATATATACTTATATTTTAAATATACCCTTTTCTCCTCCTTTTGTACCATTTTTTTTATATACGTATTTTTCTATATACTATAGCCACTTGTTAAAATCAGTGGCCTTTTTATTACCAATTAGGTATATGTTTATGGAGTCCTTCCATCATGTGCACAGGGTATATATATGTGTTGTAACACACATTGTAATTGTGAAAATGTTTTTATTTTAAATTGATAATCCCTATATATATATATATATATATATATATATAAATAAAATACATTATTGGTTTAAGTTATATTTGCCTTCCATGTAGTCTATATAAAAATAGACTTATAATTGGAAGATATGTTATTGCACCTTACATATGAAAATTTTGGAAGTTTATTTATATGTACTTTGCTTTTTGTGAATATCTCTTTTATTCTATTTTAGCTTTTATTTTTAAACACTTGCTCTTGCACTATAACATGGTGAGTGTACTTGACACTGTTGCACTTCTGTCACTTTATGATTAACTTATGAAATATTATCATTGCTACCATTGTTTGATTAATCTATTTATTTAATATTCACTATTGTTGTACTTTTGTCATTTTATGACTAATTTATAAGTAATCTATTCACTTAATCAATTGTATGAATTATCTGCTCTATTATTCTGTATATTTTGATTTGTGCCCTTATTTGCGATATATATGGGTCGCTAGGACACTGTAAAAGCCGATCTTGGCTTGCGTTCCACTGGTGGAACGCATAGAATACCACCGTCCGGTTGTGCCGCGCCATTTCCGGTATGGCTAAATAGAAAATATCCTCTAGCTTATTATTGGGTAAGATGGCGCCGCGTCACTTCCGGTATGACGCGCGTGCGCGAAACCAGGAAACAGTAAGTAATCACCTCTTATCATATGAAGCTAATCACTTTAAGTACTATCTTATATGTATTTGGACATTACCAGGACTCCATCCACACTTCTGAAGAAGCCTCCATAGGTGAAACGCGTAAAGTGGATTTTTATGGACTTTTCTCCGAGTGATTTTTTATACATTTGTTTTTATTGTTTTTTATGTACAATAAACAGTTATATTACTTTTTATCCCTCTGGGATACCCATCTATTATTTTTTCCTGGTTACCATCTTATTCCTTGGTGGGGATTTTACCACCTATACCTTACTAACTAGAGCGAGGCACGCTCTAGTAAATACCATCAAGACGTGGACCACCTCTAATTTATCCAGAGACGGGATTATTCCGTTTATGCGCAAGAACAGTAGAGCTCTGTATTAGCTCTGACAAATGTGAGTGTGCACCTATCTGTCCTTCGTTTACCAATCAAATTATTTACAGTATTACACTATTACTTTGTATATTTCTCTTTTTTGAGGTTAACTACTGAAATTACATTATCATAAGGATTTGAGTACGTATATTTGTATCACAATAAGGGCGCGGTTTCCTTTTTTCCTTGTTCTCTAATTTATGCTGACAGCAGCTAAATTGCTTATCCCCCTGCACTGGAGATCTCCTCATATACCTACCTTAGTGGAATGAAGGGACAAAGTAGAGGATATCGGACATATGGAGGAACTCACAGCCTTCTCCTTAAACAAGTTTCATACCTATATGCGGATATGGAACTCATGGGTATCTTATCTTGCAAAGGGAACATAGACACACCTCTACCTCTCACTCACCCCCACCATTACAGCCATGCTGTGATATGATAATGTCCTGATTTCATTACATGTTGATATGATATTAATCTCTTTTTTTTACATGGGAAATGCACTACAGACTCAACACCGATTATGCAATTATGTTGTAATATAACTATTTTGTCTTTTATAACCATGTATGATGATTTTACCCAATAAAACTTTTTGAAAAAAAAAATGCATTGGAGACAAAAATGATAATGCTAAGAGGGAAGTAAGAACACATCATAAAGAAGATAAAAACTCATTGCCAGGAGGAAAATTGTTCTCTCAAAGAGGAAGGATTAATAGCACTCCACACTGGGGAAAAAAAACAAAAATAAAAAACAATCTGAAAGAGATCAATCATGAGAAAAGATAGAAATAATCAAATGAAATAAACTCAATAGGGGAGAAGCCAGTGCTAAAGTAAAGCAATCTGACAAACAAATTTGTGAAAATAAAGCAAAATTAAGAATGGAATCACAAAAACAGATAAACAACAGGTAATTGCCACAGTCAGAACTCTCACTTACTAATTGGTTTAAACTCCTAAATAAAGTAGCCCAAGAAGCGGATTGTTGGAATGAGAGAATGTGGGAGAAACACAAATTTCTAAGCCAGTACCCTTTGTCTGGAAAAAAAGAAGAACCCTAGACGAAATGGAAAATAGAGGAGGGAATTCTACATAAAGAAGGAAAAAGGGGAGATCAGAGTAATGGAAAGGGGAGAATCTAAATACGGAATTTTCTATTTGATAGAAAATGTAATATTCCAAAAATACAAGTATTACCAAAAATACTTAAATTCACACCATTCAATAATTTAAATAAGTTTGACCTTAACCATCACCAATAACCTTGTTAGGGATATACCTAGCTGTAGGAATATGTTAAAAAATATGCTTCTTGATTCCTGCTAAATCTTCACATTCCCGCCACATGTAGTAAAGTGAACCTCTTTGTTCTATACATCTCCAACATTTTTTCTGAATATCTAGTTTTGAATTTAATTGTATGTGGAGTGAGAAACCATCTATGGGTAATTATAAAGAAAGTTTCTTGATAGCTAAGACTATGAGTTGTTCTTCTAATTCTGATGAATTTATCTCCCCATTAATTCATTGTGAAAGATTTATTTATATCTCTTTCCCATTTTATTATGGATTTTGGTTTTGCTATATTCTTTAGATTTTTAATTAAAAACATAGTTTTTGTGATTTGTTTGTTTTTATGATGGTTACTAATACGATTATCAAATTCTGGATGTCCCTTAATAGCCTGATTATCGATCAGATGTTTTATTTTGGCATAATTAAGCCATTCCTGGTCAGGTAATAAAAATGTTTTTGAATATCTATGAATGGTTTTACTTTCCCTTGTTGGGCAATTTGTATTAATTTCTGAATATTACATTTTATCCATTAAGATAGGTTTATATCTTTAATTTAAAATTGAAGAGCTTCAATTGGTGCAGTATGAACTAGTTCACTAAATATACCCAATGTATTTTTATATATTTCCAAGGACATAATTGTATAGTTTGCTATATCCAAGCCAGATAAAACAGATACGTACTTATTTCTGATGTAATTTCCATAATTTTCCAGCTTGAATCTAAACTGATTATAAAATGAGTAAACAAATGAGTAAACAAAGTGCAGTCATGTAGTTTGATAATGTTGGGGAAGTTTATTCCACATTTATCTACTATTTTAGTTAATGTTTTAATGTTTTTTAAGTATTGACAAAGCTACTCTTCAAAAAAGATAGGTTAATTTTGGTGTAACATATGCCGAGACAGTGTTAATTATGCCAATCCATGAGATTTCTAGCATCTTCCATTTATTGGAGTTTTCTTTAACCATAAGCAATAATTTCTTATAATTATCTTCAATGATTTTATCTAAGTTTGACTGAATTTGTATGCCTAGATTATCTATCTCGTCATTTTGAAAATTCTATTTGTATCTCTCCTATAGATATCTGAGTTGTTCTGAAAGCATATTAAAAGTTATAATTTGGGTTTTATTAATGTTTAATTTACATCTTAAATATTTGCTGAATTCTGAAATTAGGTTTGATACATGCGCAATTAATTCTATTGGATTAGATTAAGTTAGTAAAACATCATCTGCATATAAAGTGATTTTATATTGTTCTGAGAAAATATTTATACCTTCAATCTTATCATTTTGTCTGACTAGAGCTGCTAGTGGTTCTATGGTTAATATGTACAGAAGCTGCACCAGAGGGCATCCTTGTCTAGGGCTGTTTCGGACATCAAACCAATCTGACACCAGACATAGACAAATTACTCTAGCTTGCAGAAAGTTCTCTATCACCAAATCCAGGAATTTCCAGTTCACCCTGTCGAAAGCCTACTCAGCATCTAGTGCTATGAAGGCTGATTGTGTTTTATAATTTTTTAGATTATCTATTATATTTAACATTTTCTGAGTGTTATCAGCTGTATCTCTTCCTGCAACAAATCCTGTTTGATCTTTAGGAATAATTTCAGGGTGTTACATTTTCAGTCTTTCTGCTAGTATCTTTGAAAAAAATTTGATATCTATGTTGATCAATGACATAGGTTGATAATTTGTCAGGGTGTTGTGTTCCTTTCCAGGTTTGGGGATTAGGAGAACATTGGCCTGAAGTAAATCCTGTGGTACACAGATAGAGAACTCTGTGTAAATATGTTGTGACACAGGGGAAACTATTTTATTAGATATTTTATAAAAAATCACTGAGAATCCATCTGGTCCTGGAGCTTTGGAATTTTCCAGCCATTCTATTGTATATTGGGTCGCAGTGATAGAAAAAGGTTTATTTAGTTGTTTTAATTTTTTCATTTGATTTTAGGTAAGTTACATAAAAAACAACATATTTAATAATATTATCTTGTATTTCCTAATTTCCATTAGTTTTTAAATTATAAAAATGGTGGTTTTTGATAGTGCTGTCTAAAGCCTATTCCAGTTTCTAACCTCACACTAGGTAACATTATCCAAGCGGCCAGAGGAGTTGGCATTCTTCCAGGAAAGGAGTATAGAAGTCCGGCTCATGTGCACAGAGCAGACGGTACCTCCTCATTAACAGACTGGTAATCCTCTTGCTTAACAACTGGATAAATACACTGAACTATACTAAGGATGGCACTTGGAAACAAGCACCATAATTTAAACCCCAATAAGGGGTTTTAGGGGATTTTGTTCAAATAAATTGTTTACAGTATCATGCTATGTGGCTTTTCTTGTAAGGTGGATACAAAGTCACAAGGCTACAACACAAATGCAACATAAGTGGATACAGTGTGTGGAGATGTGTGCCTTACACAGAACATGGCTGCTTATTACTTTTACTCATATTTACATCACTGGACCTCTTCTTTATATATTTGAACTGTGGTACCCTAAAAACAGTAATTAGGAGTTGATTTGTTTAAGAGCTGATACTCTTTTTTTGTAGTTTATATTTGAAATCATTGGAAAGATTTTCATTTGTAATAGCTGCTGATTTATTTTAAGTTAAATTCTCATGTGTATACCATATTTTATCTGTATACTTATTTTAATTGCACTCTCTTATATATACATTTATGTCACCATATAAAACATCCTTATCCCTTATATAGGTTTTATCAGTAATTGATTACATTTTCTGGAGCTTGAAATCAGCTCCAGATTTGTGCGCCAAGACAGTACAATCGCTATCTGTGGATGTGATGTGAAGCCTTGGAAGCTTCAAGTCAAACCATATCTGTGCGTATCACAAAAATCTAGGCCGATGGAAATCAACTGCATACTGTAGGTACATACCAATAACAGTTTCCGAACCAAGACAATCTGTCCGTGACCTTGCTATGTAAACACGTGTTTTGAAATAAATTCTATTGCATCTTGATTTCTTTTTGCCCTCTTTTATTTTTCAAGCCTACCCAAACACATACAAATGAAAGGCGGTAGACTGGAGTTGTGGGAGGGGCTATCTGGCTTTAAAATACCAGGCCCACTCCCCACCTAGCTGCCTATGTCAAAATACTGCCCCACTCTCTTCTCCCTCTTATTGTCTAATTAGACATAGGCTGGCCCTCCATATTTACAGGCCTACACATATGTTTGTTTCGGCACACCCAATCTGACATACATTATTTATTTATAAATATTATTTATACATGTTAGCAGGAACTGCATACATAGAGAAGCACAACCAAGTTGCTGGGATTGTGTACTGAGACATCTGCAAAGAATATAGGTTGGATCTGATAGGAGATACCACAAAGGATAGTTGAGAATGACAAAGCTAAGATCCTGTGAGACTTTCAGAGCCAGACAGAAAAGCAGGTAACAGCCAGCCAAACAGATATTATGGTGGCAGATAAGGAACAGAAGAATGTAGTGGTCGTGGATGTGGCAATACCCAGTGTCCATAATGTGGGGATATTTATAGGATAATAGTTCAATTCTCAGACCCAAAGATCGTTATCGTAAGTGAAAAGTATTTCATATAAATAATATCACAATTTTGTTATAAAAATAGATTTTATTTTATATTAACAAATTAATTAATAATAATATTATGCAACATGCATGACAATAATCAATGAATATCCAGTATAAAATGGTATGCAATACAAAGGAATGGGTAAACACGTTTCAATGGCTAAACAGCATTTTCTGTCAAGATTTATGAGGTATCCTTACAGACTGAAAGGAAAACTTTTCACAGTGAAGGGCCATAAAACCCTGGCTAACAGTTAGAATAACCCTTTCAATGCTGGCTAGATCTCCTAGGTAATTAAGATCTATTCTTATGTAATTTTAAATAAAATAACATTTAAACCAGTTAATTAGTCATTTCCTGGAACCATCCAATAAGAGAATCTACCATATTATATAAGCAGATTTTAATTTGTCTAAAAGATATCTTATCTTATATTAGAGCAAATCAATACACCTGGATAAAAACAGCGGTATGCTAACATGTGATACTATCACATTAATATATAATTTTTCTTAATTCCACCTGCAGAATGGAATGTTTATAACTATATATTCTTTAGTTAACTAAGATTTCTAAATATGGAAATCTGACCGTAATTTATCCAGTCATATATCATGCTATTAGTAAATTTTAATAAATTTAATTAATTAAATGAAACCAGTATAATTACCAGTTGAGTAGATATTTCATCCGATTGGTAGATAGTCTCAGGAACTTATTTGGATGTCTGTAGGTGCATGAGTTATGGTGAAAGGTGGTGTTGGTTAGAAAGTCAGTACAATTCTAAGTGTTAGAGTTTTAAGAGTAGAGTGTTAGTCTCAGATGTTGTCCTGGGTTTCTCTGCATGTCCGAGTTGGAGTCCCCAAACTTCCAATTCCTCTCTCCTCTTTTTCATAACCCTCCTGTCTTCCCTTTGTCCTAACTTTTAAAGGGCCAGACTCTCTGTACGTCATCAGTTGATAACCCAATAGAAGCACTAGAGGTGTGCTTACCTAGGGATTGCCATTTAGGTATTTGGTCTATAGAGGGCAGTCTTGTCCCACTAAACATACCTATCCAGGAAAGAGTTAACTTTTCCTGGTGGCTATTTTGACGTCATTTTGGACTATCTTTATAGTGGCCATAATTTAAGTTTCCTTTCAGATCAAACAGTTTCTTTAAGTTTTGTCCAGACTTAGTGTCCGCAATTCCTGCTATAATTTCTGATATGGCAGCTCGTGAACTAAGTTTCACCTTAAACTTACAATGGGGTCTTGTACATATAGAAAGTAAAATTTTATTATTTAATCTCCTCTGTCACAAATGTCTGGGTTTAGAATGCATCTATTCCATTAGCATTTAGACAATCTGTCCAACCCCCGTTCTCCTTATCACTTGGTTTATTTATACTATGCATTCCTTTAGCTCTGGCAGAGTGGTTAGTTTTACAGAAAGGATAGAAATTTTCGTGTCTCTTTGTTAACTTGAAAATAACAAAATGGAGTCTGCTCTGTTCAGAGTGACTCAGAATATACACTTTTAATTTCTATCATAGCACAAGATGTCTGCCGATATAAATACTCTGACAATAACATCAGGAGATATAAACATGAAAAGGTGGACAAATAAGGACTGAAGGAAGAGCTAGAAAAGATGTGTAAATTGAAGGCAGTAGTAGTCCCAGTCTCCCATGGTGGGAGACTGGCTTCAACAGATTCCATGTGGGACACATATGGGATATATATATATGTGTGTGTAACGGATCACCTGGCACCCCGACTGGGTACCTCCGTTGATGAATGCTCCTAGAGCTTCCTGAGGGCTCCAAACACTCCAGCCGACACCATAACCACTGTAGACTACTCCAAAGAGCAAGGCAGGAACAAGCTCTTACAAGAGCTTATTAGTGATTTAGCAAGGGAGTACGACAAGCATAGCAATCCCTTGTAGTAGATTCCCCCAATAAGAGACGGCACTGCAAATTGAGGGTGAAGTAGAACTGACAGAGCTGTGGGTTTATTGTTCTTATATACACATTCTTACACATTAGTACCACCCACAGGATTTTGTAAAACAACCAATAAACAGGTACAATACACTCACACTCCCACACAAAATCCTCCCCTCTGCCTGTGATGCAATTACCTTACACAATGGGTTAATATAATTATCACAGGCAGGAAAATACACAGTTTTACACAATATTCATAACTTTAAAAGTATGCACCACATTCACACCTTTGGCTCCCTGGAACTCACACTGCCGCTGGGGAGGAAAGACGGCACCTTCGGCTCCCTGGAATTCACACTGCTGCTGGGGAGGAAGGACAACATCTTTGGCTCCCTGGGACTCACACTGCCGCTGGGGAGGAAGGATGACATTTTCAGAATCCGCATACTACAAATACCAACATACATCAAAATCATACAAATTGGACCAGTGGGTCAAAAGTTAGATCGACGTCCTTTGTGACCAAATGAAGCATGGCTTTTCTGCCCAAAACCAGTTCCACAGAGTCTTCTATCCTGGAGATAATTGGGAAGTAATCCAATTATCTCCAAGGACAGAGGCAAAACTCCATTAGCCACATGGTAGCAAAATACAATAAAATACATGAAAATATTTAACTCTGCAGCTATTGCATAAAACAGGTACATATCCCCAGATAGCTTAGAGCTGAGCGCACATTATTACTGAATGGCGCTCAGATCACATACATACAGTTCAATTGCCATGGAGCCAAAGTCTTTCATATAGTCTTTCGTTATACGAATGGGCTCCATGGCATAGCTATCTGGGGTAACACTGCTCAGATAGGGAAAGTACCGAATGACCCGGCTTTCGGGGCTTTGCAGGGGAAAATCAAGCATTTCAACATGGGGCCATAGTCACAAGGCTTTTCCAATGCTGGTTCCAATTGCTGGTTCCGCCACAATATATATATATATATATATATATATAATATAGAAAGAGAGAGAGAGAGCGTAAGCATGAAATTCTGGGAGAGGTTTTGGCCTGCCTACTTAAACTCAGATGACCCCTGCTTATTTGTCGTTTAGAAAACTCCTGTTTCCACTTACGGTTCGCTCAGACCTCTGACGTCATTTCCACTTTTAGACGTCTCTACACTAATTCAGCTATCCAAAAAA
Source organism: Pelobates cultripes (assembly GCA_933207985.1). Taxonomy (NCBI): domain Eukaryota; kingdom Metazoa; phylum Chordata; class Amphibia; order Anura; family Pelobatidae; genus Pelobates; species Pelobates cultripes. The sequence goes on from OW240915.1 coordinate 126,033,131, forward strand.
CTTTTGGTACTCTTCATAAACGAACACAGTCCCTTTTAAAAGATTCACATCACAGAATTGTAAGTAGGTTGGTTATACAAACGCTATTTTATTTCTTAATTCATACACATAACTGATTTGTATTACTTTATTCACATATATAAAGCAGTTTGTGTAAATAATGCATTTGCGCTTTTATCCAAGGCATTCGGCAAATATTTCAGTTGCATGTTTAAAATGCTTTCAAAGCTATAAGTAGTTCAGGCATACCAACACCTTTACAGCATAATCTCCACATTTGTGGAAATTATGTTCGGTTATACTTCTGTTTCAGGAGATTCTTCCATTTGTGCATTTAGGCATGGCATTCTTTAAAACATCCTTTTGTGTGCTTTTCCTCACAAATACATTTAATTAAAATGTTTATTTTGGTTTAATATGCTTTGGTTTTTAAACTTACTAAGCAACCCATTTGTGCAATTTCCATTCATATGTATATTATTATTATTATTATTATTTTATTATTTATATAGTGCCATCAGATTCCGTAGCGCTGTACAATGGGATATATAAATGTCAATCATGATTTTCTGTTTGTATGGAAAACTATTTTTTTTTTAAATTCTTTAACAAAAGAGCTTGTTGCCACGGCAGCAGGGACAAGCCCCATAATATCAACAGAGCAAATCAACAGCATGCAATTAACCCCTTAAGACCGGAGGGCGTACTATTACGCCCTATTTTAGGCGGCTCTAAATGCCGCCGGGCGTAATAGTACGCCCTCCGGTCTCTCTGTACGTACCCGGTCGCCGGCGATCGCGGTTGGGGGGACTCCCAGGGAGCCCCCCGCGGCATGTCAGACCCCATGGCAGCCCTCCCGGCCATGTGAGAGTGAGGTCCTTGCGAGGACCTCACAATCACATGGCCGGGATAGCTGTCTCCTGCATTGCCAGCAGGGGGCCTGCCTGTAATGACAGGTGGTCCCCCTGCTGGCTGGAAATAAAAATAAAAAAAAGTTAAATAAGTGTAAAAAATATATATATATACTTAGATCATATATATATATATATATATAGATACTTAGATCATATATATATATTATATATATATATGATCTAAGTATCTATATATATATATATATACACATATACATACACACACGTACACTGTATAGGTGTATTTTACTATTAATATATAAATATAATGATATATATATATATATATATATATTAATATCAAACTACACGTAGACTGATACTGATTAAATATATATATATATATATATATATATAATTATTGTTATATATATATATTTATATATAATATAAAAAAATGTAAATACGTTAAAAAATAAAATAAAAATAAAATAAAAAATAATTTAAAAATATATAGATGTGTGTTATTTCGTTCTAACTGTATTGTGATATTAATATATATATATATATATATATATATATATATTTATATCAAAATACACTTAGAACAAAATAATATATATACCTATATACATAAATATATACGTATATATCACTATATATATAATCTGCTAGCACTATATTTAACCCTATAACTTTCCAAGACACCACAAAACCTGTATATGGGGGGTACTGTTCTACTCGGGGGACTTCGCTGAACACAAATATTAGTGTTTAAAAATAGTAAAATGTATTACAATGATGATATCGCCAGTAAAAGTGATGGTTTTTGCATTTTTCATGCACAAACAGCACTTACACGGACGATATTATTGCTGCAATACTTTTTACTGTTTTGAAACACAAATATTTGTGTTCAGCGAAGTCTCCCGAGTACATCAGTACCCCTCAACTACAGGTTTTATGGTATTTTCAAAAGTTACAGTGTCAAATATAAGGCTTGTGTTTCATTTTTTTCACATTAAAATTTGCCAGATTGGGTGCGTTGTCTTTGAGACCCTATGGTAGCCCAAGAATGAAAATTACCCCTATGATGGCATACCATTTGCAATAGTAGACAACCCAAGGTATTGCAAACGGGGTATGTCCAGTCCTTTTTAGTAGCCACTTAGTCACAAACACTGGCCAAAATTGGCGTTTTTTGCATTTTTCACACACAAACAAATACTAACGCTAACTTTGGCCAGTGTTTGTGACCAAATGGTTACTAAAAAAGACTGGACATACCCCATTTGCAATACATTGGGTTGTCTACTATTGCAAATGGTATGCCATTATGGGTGTAAATTTCATTCCTGGGCTACTATAAAGTCCCAAAGGCAACGTAACCAATCTGGCGAATTTCAATTTGACCCTGTAACTTCCCAAAACGCCATAAAACCTGTACATATGGGGTACTGTTTTACACGTGAGACTTTGCTAAATACAAATATGTGTATTTTATAGCAGTAAAAGCAAACAGTATTATGACATTGACCGTTAAAAAATAAAAAATATATTGTCTCCCATTTTTTTCATGTTAAATTATGTTTCATAGCTAAATATTTGATATTAAATGAAAGCCCTGTTTCCCCTGAATAAAATGATATATAATAAGGGTGGGTGTATTGAATATGAAAGAGATGTATTACGGTTGGACAGACATGTAGCGCAAATGCCAGGTTTTGTTTACATTTTATTTCGTTCACAATGTGTACATTTGGCTCCGTCCTTAAGGGGTTAAAATAACAGCACACATATTTTTTTTTTTGTTTGGGAACATAGAGATTCAGGCTAGAATAACAAGCCTGTGATGCCACCCCGGCATTGTCATGCATTTGAAAGACAAAGGGTATAATACAAATTAATTGCATTAAATTGGATGGCACAATGTCAAAATAATAAATACAAAAACTCATGCTAGGCTTGTGTTTTGAATATGGGGCTAATGATGTAGTCAAGCTAAAAGCAACAATTAGGCATGTAGAGAGTAGGCTGTAAAATGAACATTGATACTGTACTCTGAGTGAGAGTTGCATGAGGCTAAAGTCACTGAAACTGGATTTCCTGTTATGGTTTCCCCCCGGGGTCTGAACACTGTATTGATATTGCTCTGAGTAATATCATTAAATAAGACTATTGCTTCAGCTAGGCCAGCCTGAGGGGAGTCTCCACTGTGACTTAACTCACTGTTAGTAAATTCCCTGAGGTAAGCAAACAAGAGAGTGACACTGCATATAGTTGTTAAATGAAATATTAAAAATAAAATATAAAGAAATTAGAAATTTAAAATGAGTGGCTAACATAAAAATAACACACAGGCAAACTTTGGAACAACCAGAACCTTCTAATTTGGTTCACAAGTGAGTGTCCCAGCTCTCAGGTGCCCGTTGGGAGACCAGATATGCTCCATGGTCTAGAGGAGGTCAATGGGGTTGAGGAGGGATCCGGGCATTTATTGGGGAGGCTTGGATGGCTTAAAGGCCACAACTTTAGACATGCCCCAATTCTGTGGGACCGTCGGTGGAGAAACCTCCAGTCCAAAACTCAATAGCAGTCCCAGAGCCAGCAGTACAGAGTCCACCTCTGAGGCATCTGCAATTCGTAATGTTTTCCCATCATGTGGAATCAACAGGCTTCGAGGGTAGGGCCATCTGTATGGTTTAGCGTGTTGACGGAGAATGATGGTCAAGGGTTTGAAATGGCTCCTCCAAATCCGAGTTGGTCTGGGTAGGTCTTGGAAGTAGGTCAAAGCAGCAGATTAAAATGGGCAGGAAGGCAATTCCCTTACTGCTGTCATGAAGGCAATCTGTACTGCTCGTTTGGAACTGTAGAATTACATCTCTTGGGGACCCAGCTGGTACTCTTGTTACTTTAGGGATGCGGAATAGGTCATCCACCACCTACTGTTTGGAATGCTGAGAGGTAAGCAGACTCCTGATGAGGTGCGGAAGCGCCGCAGGGATTATGCTCTCTGGAATACCCTGTGCCTATTTTACATGTCCTCTAGACATTGTTCAAGTTGTTTTGAGCTCTGTGAAGCTCGGCGGTTGAGGCCTCCAATGTGGTGTTGCGTGCTGTGAGGTGTCCTCCACCACCTTCACACGGGCCATTACAGCATGAATCCCTTCATGCACTACCGCGAGGTCCGCAGCAAACAGCTGGCAAATTGTGCGTAGTAGAGCTTTAATGTCCCCTTTAGTTGAGGGCAACTCATTGTTCTCATCACAGGATGCATGGTGTAGTATTTTTTTTATTTTATTTTTTTTAAAAGGGGAGAGGTCCGGGGAGGAGTGATATAACTGGTTGTCATCAGCGCACAGGTGGTAGTGGAATCCAAAAGAGGTAATAAGTTTGCCAAGAGAGGCGGTATAAAGAGAAAATAGAAGGGGACCAAGGACAGAGCCTTGGGGGACTCGAACCGAGACTGGACAAGGGGAGGAGATATCATTAGAAAAAGAGACGCTGAATGAGCGTTGGCAGAGATAAGTATGGAATAGTGGCCTTTGGATTTAGCTGCGATTAGGTCGTTAGTAACTTTGATAAGCCCAATCTCAGTACAGTGTAGAGGGCGGAAGCCAGATTGAAGAGAGTCAAGGAGAGAGTTGGAATTGAGGAAATGAGACACACGGGTAAAGACAAATCTTTCCAGAAGCTTTGAGGAAAAAGGGAGCAGGGATATGGGCCGATAGTTAGAGGGGATGGACGGGTCGAGGGATGTTTTTTTTAGTATAGGTACTACAGTGGCATGTTTAAGATCAGCAGGGACAATGCCAGTAGAGAGAGAGAAGTTGAAGATGTGTGTTAAGGAAGGCACGAGACAAGTGGAGAGAGATCTAATAAGGTGAGATGGGACAGGATCGAGCGGGCAAGTGGTGGGGCGAGAGGAACAGAGAAGAGCAGCACCTCTTGGTCAGTAGCCGGGGAGAATGTCTGAAGGGTAGGAAAGGCATGATCTATGTGTGGTTGAGAAACAGAATGGCAAGGAGGGGAAAATTGTTTTCTTAGCTTTTCAATCTTGTCAGTAAAGTAACATGCAAAGTATGTATATAAAATCTTAAACGCTGATCATCTCCTGTCTGTTATAAAAAAAAAGATATAATAATAGTTACTAGATTTGAGCGAACTCGGACTGTAAAGGCTGCAGGAAAGCCAATCAACAAGCGTTTGACTCTTGGAAGCCATCACATGCCTACTAATGGCATGGCTGTGATTGGCCAGTGCAACAAGTGACCCAGCCTCTATAGAAGCTGGTCACTTAGTATTAGTAAATTATGCCCCTACTCGTTATACTGTGAGTAGGGGCGTGTCTATTAAACAGTGAGCAGCCTGTGGCGTGTGGGAGCCCTAAATATCAATACGGGGTGGGACCTACTGTCCTCCTCCCCGGCCCCCACCCCTGAGCGGTGGGTGGCGGCCCTAAATAACAACAGGGGGGACCTAATGTCCTCCCCCCCGGACCCGACCCCTGCGAGGTGGGTTGGGGACCTAAATAACAATAAGGGGGGGACCTAATGTCCTCCCCATGGCCCCCAACCCTGAGCGTCAAATAGTGTGCTTACAGCGCAGTTGTAAACAATATTTTCTGGGTGCTAATCTGCTAATTAGTACAATTTGGGTCCGTCTCTTCATATCTGAGAGTCAAATAGAAGTGTCAAATAGTGTTCTTACAGCGCACTTGTAAACATTCTAATTGTTTTACTGCTAAACTGCTAAATAGTACTTTTGGGAGCATGCTCTTCATATCTGAGAGTCCAACAGAAGAGTCAAATAGTGCGCTTACAGTGCAGTTGTAAACATTCTTGTTGTTTTGCTTCTAAATTGCTAAATAGTACATTTTGGGGCGTGCTCTTCATATCTGAGAGTCAAATAGAAGCGTCAAATAGTGCGCTTACAGCACACTTGTAAAGATTCTTCTTTTCTGGGTGCTAATCTGCTAGATAGTACATTTTGCGGCCTGCTCTTCATATCTGAGAGTTAAATAGAAGCGTCAAATAGTGCGCTTACAGCGCAGTTGTAAACATTATTTTCTGGGTGCTAATCTGCTAAATAGTACATTTTGGGGCCTGCTCTTCATATCTGAGAGTCAAATAGAAGCGGCAAATAGTGCGCTTACAGCGCAGTTGTAAACATTCTTGTTGTCTTGCTGCTAAATTGCTAAATAGTACATTTTGGGGCGTGCTCTTCATATCTGAAAGCGTCAAATAGTGCGCTTACAGTGTAACAGTGTAAGCATGCAGAAGCCAAACACAGAGAGATGGACACAGGTATTCAGGAAGTAAGAGGCCTTTATTCACATTACCAATCGGGTCTCAGATGAACTCTTGTTCCAAAATTCTGAGAGACCAACACATGGTGTACATTCCTTATATAGCACTATAACTCCTCCCATTAATAGCTACACCCACATATACCAATCAACGGGCAGAATATAGACTTGTACATCTAGTCAAACCACATGGCCCATCCAAGACAAAGGAAATAAGTGCAATTTCAGTTCCTGCATTCCTGCACATGCTCAGTACATTGATGACAGTATCCTAGCTACGTGTAGCTTACTAACTGACACAACATACACATATGCCACATGGAAATCTTGGCCTACTAAATTTACATTCATCGAAATTCCACCACATCCCCCCCTTTGATGCCTCTGATACAAATTATTCCAGATGCATCACCAATCACAGTTTTACCTACATCTCTCAAGTAGCCATTGAACCAGAGTAGACCTTGTAAGCATCTTAAAAACTCCTTCAACATTCCTCATCCTGAATATATTCTCTTTGGGCTAGGGGATCATATCTATAGACAGCCATTACATGAGCCGCTGTCTTTCTCTCTATAGTACTCTCTATAATACTACGTAGGGACCTTACCACTAATGGAATTAGACAGGGCAGAAAAAGACATAATAATATGATAAACACCACTCCTCCTACTAATGCCTTAATTCCTCCAAGCTGCTCATACCAGCTTCCAAACCAACTGTGGCAAACCTAGCCACTTACAGAATGTCCTTGTATATATCTTTCTATTACTGCATTGCTATTCCTATCTGTGGCCAAACCAGCCACTTAAAGTGTAACCCCCCCTGAATGTAATATGATGTAAAGTGTATTCCTGTGTACTGCTTGGTATCTCCTAAGGCAGGAGATGGCTATATGTAACCCAACCCCCTCCTGCCTGGGACTAAAGGAAGTGTAAGGTGTGGAATGCAGACCACCCTGCGGAGGTCTGAGTTTTAAAGGAAAATGCAGCAGAAGCCTATCGGGCTGTACCCAGGGAAGACAGCAAAGATTATGCCAGGGTGAAACAGGCTATACTGGACCGTTACGCCATTACCCCAGAGGCATACCGTCGCAAGTTTCGCGGATTACGCAAACCCGAGAAAGAGTCCCACGCTGAGTGGGCACACAAACTAGATCAAGCCTCCCAGGGGTGGATACAAGCCAGTCAAGCTACCACTATGGAGGAGTTAAGACAGTTGATGTGGCTAGAACAGTTTTTTAATGGTCTGTCCCCCGAGGCACAAGAATGGGTGAGAGACCGAAAACCCCCCACCCTAACCGAAGCAGCATGACTAGCGGATCAACATTATGATGCCAGAAGACATCACGGTAACCTGAGCAGGGGATACCCTCGCCCCACCGCTGCACCTCCTACAGCCACCCCTACAGCACACACAGCCGCCCCGTTCTGACCAAACCCGGTGGCCTACACTCCACCATCCAGATATAATGGCAGGGCTAATATCCAGTGCCATGCGTGTAAGCAATGGGGCCACATGGCGAGAGAGTGCACCCAGAATCGGAGCCGGCAAGCATGGAACCAAGTGCGGCCAAACCCAGCACCCAGAGCAGCCGCCCACCACTACCAAGCGGAACCCGCCACCCAGGAGATGCTCTTTAATCAAACAGAGGAACCACTGGGGATACTACATGAGGTGATGTCCGTACAAGCCACAGACAACAGGCAGCATCACCGGCAGCTAGTAACGCTAGAAGGGAAAGAGGTACAAGGGGTCCGAGATTCGGGGGCCACTCTGACATTGGTCGCCCCGCATTTGGTTCCCGGCTCAGCCCACACTGGAGGAGCCGTAGCCGTATGAGTAGCAGGGGGAGCCGTATACAGATTGCCCACTGCGAAAGTACATTTGAATTGGGGTGTTGGGGAAGGGATGGTTGAGGTGGGCCTGATGCAGAGGCTACCTGCGGATGTTGTACTTGGGAATGATTTGGGCCAGATGACCTCTGCTTTTATACCTCAGGTTCCCCACCAGGAAGCACATCCAGTGACCACCCGGCAGCAGGCTCGCACCACGGTTCCATCAGCACACTCTGAGGCTCAGGTAAGAGACCATGACTCCCCCACGACATGTATGACCTGGGATACCCCAACTAAATTTGAGGCAGAGGTGAAGTTAGACCCCACCTTGCAGGTTTACCGAGATAGGGTGAGCACCGATCAGGCGGGATTAGAGGGGGAGCGGTATATCTGGGAGAAAGGGTTGTTATATCGTATAGCAGAAAGAGTAATAGGGGGCTTAGTCACAGTAAACACTAAACAGTTAGTGGTTCCCCAAAAGTACAGGCAGGAATTGCTTAGGATTGCGCATGATATTCCCTTGTCTGGGCATTTGGGAATGACCCGTACCCGCTACCGGCTGACTCACGCCTTTTTCTGGCCAGGGATCTCCAAAGATGTAAGGCAGTACTGCACCTTCTGTGACATTTGCCAATGGGTGGGAAAGAGGGGGGATCACCACAAAGCGAAACTATGCCCCCTACCAATTATTGAGGAGCCATTTAGCAGAGTGGCAGTTGACATAGTGGGACCCTTACCTAAGCCTAGTCCTTCCGGTAAGAGGTATATCCTGACCGTGGTAGACTACGCCACCCGGTACCCCGAGGCCATCGCCCTGTCTAATATTCACGCAGAGACAGTGGCTGAAGCCTTGCTAAAAGTCTTTTCCCGGGTAGGATTCCCGCAGGAGATAATATGACAGGGGTACCCAGTTCACCGCGGAGGTCACCCAGCAACTGTGGAAGATATGTGGCATTAAGCCAATAGTAAACTCTGCCCATCACCCCCAGTCCAACGGCCTGTGCAAAAGGTTTAATGGTACCCTGAAGCAGATGCTCCGTACGTTTGGAGAGGCCCATAAGGACTGGGAGCGATTTCTTCCCCATCTGCTGTTCGCATATAGAGAGGTACCTCAAGAGTCGACGGGATTTTCTCCGTTTGAATTGTTGTTTGGGAGAAGGGTAAGGGTTCCTTTGGACCTAATTAGGGAGCATTGGGAGGGAGAGAGTAGCGCTGATGGGATCCCCATTGTACTGTATGTGCTAGAGTTCAGGGACCGTCTGGAGGAATTAACACAGGCCGTACGCACCAATCTCCAGGTGGCCCAGCCACACCAGCGCCGCTGGTATGACAGGGGAGCCAGAGACCGTAGCTTTCAAGTGGGACAGAAGGTTTTGATTTTAAAACCTGTCCGCACAGACAAGCTGCAGGCCATCTGGCAAGGCCCATACCAGGTGGTGGAACAGAGACACGTGAACATGCTCAAACCCTACCATGAGAGGACAGAGGATGTGGCAGCCATATGCACGCCCACCTCTGAAGATCAGGAAAATCTGCCGCTACCTGACCTATTAGAACAGGACGATCAGACAGAGCCCTCCAAGGGGGTTCAACTGGGGGAGCGGTTAAGCCCTCAAGAGCGAACTCAGGTACAGGAGTTGATAGCGGTGAAAGTCGCCACTTTCTCCAACTTGCCGGGGTACATTCCGCTGGCCACCCACCGTGTTGAAACCCCTGGACAGCTACCGATGCAGCAAACCCCGTATCGGATTCCTGAATCCGTCAGAGAGCACATGAGGAAGCAGATTGAGGAGATGTTGCAGTTAGGGGTTATTGAACATTCTGATAGCCCCTGGGCATCGCCAGTAGTCCTGGTACCTAAGAAGGATGGTACAACCCGGTTTTGTGTGGACTACCGGAGGCTAAACGACAAAACGGTGTCTGATGCCTACCCGATGCCCCGGATAGACGAGCTGCTAGATTGGCAAGAGGCCAGTATCTTACCACCATAGATTTATGTAAAGGGTACTGGCAGATTCCAATAGCCGAGGAGGCCATCCCCAAGTCGGCGTTCGTCACCCCGTTTGGCCTGTATCAGTTTAAGGTTATGCCATTCGGGATGAAGAACGCCCCGGCAACCTTTCAGAGGATGGTGGATCGGCTACTGGATGGATTCCAGGAGTATGCATGCGCATACCTGGACGATATCGCCATATATAGCCAGACCTGGGCAGAGCATTTGCAACACATAGGGGCAGTAATAGACCGTATTGGAGAGGCAGGGTTGACACTGAAGCCTAGCAAGTGTCACATAGGGATGGCTGAAGTACAGTACTTGGGCCACCGGGTAGGAAGTGGGCAACAGAAACCTGAGCCAGCGAAAATCGAAGCCATAGCTAAGTGGCCTACTCCTAGGACCAAGACCCAAGTACTCGCTTTCCTGGGTACCGCAGGGTACTACAGAAAATTTGTGCCCAATTACAGTGCCCTGGCCAAACCTTTGACTGATCTGACTCGTAAGAATCTACCCCGACAGGTCGTCTGGGCCCCAGAGTGTGAACAGGCATTCACCCAACTTAAGACGGCGCTGACTAATGCACCTGTACTCGCTGCTCCTGATCCAAACGCTTTTTTGTCCACACAGACACTTCAATATTTGGATTTGGAGCAGTGCTGAGCCAAGTTGGAGCCGATGGCGGAGAACATCCTGTAGCTTATTTAAGCCGGAAGTTGTTACCCCGGGAAGTAAGCCACGCCGCCATAGAAAAAGAATGCCTGGCCATGGTGTGGGCCCTTAAAAAGTTACAGCCGTATCTCTATGGGCAACCCTTTTCTTTGCTCACAGATCACAACCCGTTGGTGTGGCTAAACCGTGTGGCTGGAGACAACGCCAGGCTGCTGCGCTGGAGTTTGGCGCTGCAGCCTTTTGACTTTACAATCCATTATCGCCCCGGGAAACAAAACGGTAACGCCAACGGGTTATCCAGACAGACTGATTTTGAAAAGTGATCTGTGAGCCCTCCTCCAGACTTTCCCAAGCCAATCTGTGGGGATCAGACTGTGTATGCCGGCTTGGTTCTGGGGGAGCATTGTGGCAAACCTAGCCACTTACAGAATGTCCTTGTATATATCTTGCTATTACTGCATTGCTATTCCTATCTGTGGCCAAACCAGCCACTTAAAGTGTAACCCCCCTGAATGTAATATGATGTAAAGTGTATTCCTGTGTACTGCTTGGTATCTCCTAAGGCAGGAGATGGCTATCTGTAACCCAACCCCCTCCTGCCTGGGACTAAAGGAAGTGTATGGTGTGGAATGCAGACCACCCTGCGGAGGTCTGTGTTTTAAAGGAAACTGTAATCATTAAAGAGTGTGACTCAGCCTGGTGAGATGCCAGTGTTTTAACCTCCAAGCTATTTGTCATCTAGTTCTTAGGAGAAAAGGATTGTAACTACGCTACCTGCATTTTACCTACATTTTACCTGCTTCATCCTGTCTACCAGCGAAGATACCGTGGACAATACCACTACTCCGCTACACCAACTATTAGGATTATACCTATTCCAGACCTGAGTCGGTACATGCGCAAGTTTAACCATGTGACTAGTAAGTTCAGCCACTGCCTGACCTTCATCATCTATATGCAAACAACAGTTGCTAAGGTTAAACTTTCCGCATACACCTCCTTCCACTGCTAATAGATAATCTAAAGCTAATCTATTTTGATAGATGGCTGATCTCATCCTGGTATTTTGCTTAGCTAGAAGATTAAGCGCTTGAGCTGTCTCATTAGTAATAATCTCAACCACCGCCTGTAGTCTAATAATGCGGTTGAGCATATATATTGGAGTTCTATATCCATAAGTGCCATGTTCTGCCCAAGTAGCAGGTCCATAATAATTAATAATACGTTGAGGGGGCCACTCATCATCTTCCCAACTACCTATATTCAAGGATGATTTTATTCCTTTTATGATTTACATCGTAAACCTTAACTCCCAAAGTCTCTTCTGTCTCAATTGGCAAGAAGGAGAAGGATGGCCTGAGCATACCTAATACACATGCCCCTCCCCAATCTTGTGGTAACTCTGAATAAGCTCCGAATAAGCTTTCTTACCACAGATCCAGTATAAATTTGCTGGGGCTTTCCAACTAGATGTAGCAGATAAGTCAAACCATACCTCCTTTAAATGAATGTAATTGGCAAACAGATTAGTAGGCTACGAGACCTTTGAAGCTGACCACCAAGTAGTATGTTTAGTATTAACATTATAGGCTTTTTGTCCCAAGCAAGTTAGCTCACCTTACAGTGGCGTACACATGACCCATGGGGCCCCGGTGCGAAAATTGATCCGTGGGCCCCCCCCCCACTCCCGTGCGCGGGCCGGGCCGCAACACATGACGGTGGGCACCTGGTCGCAGAGGTTACAGGGCTGCGACCGCGGTATGTACGCCAGTGCATGCAGATGCACACACACTTAAAGGACCACTCTAGGCACCCAGACCACTTCAGCTTAATGAAGTGGTCTGGGTGCTAGGTCCAGCTAGGGTTAACCCATTTTTTCATAAACATAGCAGTTTCAGAGAAACTGCTATGTTTCTGAATGGGTTAAGCCTTCCCCTATTTCCTCTAGCGGCTGTCCTCTCACTGTGATTTTCACAGTGAGACCACGCCAGCGTCCATATGTGACCGGCTGAATGCGCGTGCAGTTCTTGCCGCGCGTGCGCATACAGCCGACGGGGAGGAGAAGAGGAGGATCGGAGTAGGAGAGCTCTCCACCCAGACCTGGAAAAAGTAAGTTTTACCCCTTTTCCCCTTTCCAGAGCCGGGCGGTAGGGGGTCCCTGAGGGTGGGGGCACCTTTAAAGGACCACTACAGACACCCAGATCACATCAGCTCAATGAAGTTGTCTGGGTGTCACGTCCCTCTAGTTTTAACCCTGCAGCTGAAAACATAGCAGTTTCAGAGAAACTGCTGTTTCACTGAGGGTTAATCCAGCCTCTAGTGGCTGTCTCACTGACAGCCGCTAGAGGAGCATACTGAACGTCCATAGGAAAACATTAAGTAATGCTTTCCAATGGGCGGTTTGAATGCGTGCGCGGTCGCATTTGGATCTGAGAGGCTGAGGGATCCTCAGCGCCAAGGGAGTCCGGCGCTGGAGAAAGGTAAGTGCTGAAGACGCATACACACTAGCTAACAGACACACACATTTACTGACAGAGACACAGTCAGCGACAGACATACATACACACTCACTTACAAAACATACACTCTCATTGACAAACACACACTCACTAACAGACATCAAACAGACTCCCTAACACACACACACTCAGTAAGACACACACAGTAACACACTCACTGACAGTCACTAGCAGACACACACACTAACACTAACTCTAACACTCACACACACTAACACTCACACTCACTAGCAGACACACACTAACACTCACACTAACACTCACACTAACTAGCAGACACACACACTCTCACTCTAACATTCACACTAACACTCACTAGCAGACACACACACACTCACTCTAACACTCACACTAACACTAGCAGACACACACACACTAACACTCACATACACTCTAACCCTCACACTAACCCTCACACTAACACTCACACTAACACTCACACACACTCTAACACTCACTCAAACACTCACTCAAACACTCACACACACTCTAACACTCACACTAACACTCACACATGTTTTTTGGTTTTTTTTTGTAATCCCCCCAGCCTCCTTACCTTTTGGAGTGCTGGGGGGATTCCCTGGGGTCCAGTGGTGCTGCTGACCCCAGCTGGTGGGTGGCCGGTCGGGCGGGCAGGCAGGCGGGCGCGCGAGGGAGCACTCAGTGCTTCCTCTGCAGCTCCCTCGCGCGCCGCGTAGGGATGCCGGAGCCGGAAGATGACGTCATCTTCCGGCTCCGTTATCAGTGCGGTGCGTGAGGGAGCTGAAGAGGAAGCACTGAGTGCTCCCTCGCGCGCCCGCCTGCCTGCCCGCCCGACCGGCCGGCCACCCGCCTTCCGGGTGACAGCAGGGCCAGCCTTGGGGGGGGGGCCCTGGCGTGGCCAGCTCCTGGGCCCCCCAGGGGAAGAGGCTGGCCCTGTGGCTACATACCGGGTCGCAGGGGCGTACGACCCCTGCGACCCTGGTATGTACGCCACTGTCACCTTACATACATTGTCCCTTCCCTGGCTATACAAACATGACCTATAATGGAGGTTTTTAACTGCCATTCCGATTTACTTCTAGTACTTACTTGATGATCATACTGAAAAGGTATCTGTTGTTCATATGTCTCAGAGCCAGGGTACCATATTTCCTTTGCCTCCCATGACCACTGGTCTCCCATATTAGTACCTCCACACACATAGCAATTAGTTACATTAAGACTACCTGCAATACTCTCAGCCAAATCAATAAATAGGTTCTTAACATTATGGGGAATTTTATCCTCAACACTTATCTCCTCATAAAAGGAATGGAAAACCTGATGAGTTTGAGTTGCCACTGTCTCAGTTTCAAGACCTACATATATTATTGTTCCTGGATCTACTCCTGTGCCATGTATTTGGAACCCAAAAATATTTCCAAATTTGTCAATAAAATGCTGGGGATTAGAGATGGTCATATGGACCGGATTACATTCCATAGATTCACAGTATGGTGTGGTAGGCAACCTTTGGATAATCATATTTTGATCCACTGTTTTTCCCCAGGTTGCCCACCCTACACAAGACCAATAGGGACAAAAATTATAATCTCTATTTGGGCAATCAGGATCAGTAGATCTTTTATTGGGACATAAGTATTTATCATTAAACACATAAATTCGTTCCCATTTAAGAGTACCACATACATTCCAAGGTTTTCTACTACCAGAAATCCCCTTAAATGCATCAAATAGCAGAACACCTGTAGAATGTATGGTATTTATCACAGTCCTATTTATCAAAGTTCCCTGGGAATTACTATTCCTAATTACCAACCAAATTGTACGGGGTTGGAATTGGGGATCAAAACATTTAGTCTCTCCTGATATTGCACACACTATAATCAATATCCAAATATCTACATTTAGATACAGATCCCTTACATTCATACTGTGAGTGCCAGATGAGAGTTTGGGATATTTGGTTACCTGTTTTAGTAGTCTCAATGCAACTATCGCAATTCGGTATGTCTGTACTCCTACCTTCCTGAAAAATCATAATAAAACACATTATTCCTGAAATCCTAATTTTTCTTTGACCGTGCGATGGCCCCTCAGCTTCCCGATTGTGAGGGCTGCAAGTATGTTGTTATTCTGATCCTCACTTTTCCTTCACAGAGATCCCTTTGAGACACTCTGGCTATGACACGTAGGCAGGTGGTCAGGCTTTATTATGGCCATCAAAACACCTACTTTGCCGATCTCTATAGTTACTCTAGATGTCCCAATATCTCCTCGTCACTCCGACTGAGTTGCACGCTTCAACTGGATCTTGCAAGGATTCTCAGGATCTGGGATAGCTTGCCAAGAGTCTGATGCTGGTTTAACCCTAGAATGATGAATCCACAGAGTCACCTCTGCCACCTTTCCAGCTGTTGGGGTAGATACAAGAACAACATAAGGACCCCTCCACTTTGGACCTAATGGAACAATATTCCATTCTTTTATCCACACTTGATCTCCTGGTTTATAGGCATGAACAGGTGGATATATGTTCACAGGTAACCTATTGTGACGAGACCAATCTTGCCACATCGCATTGGAGAAGCCTGGTTGCTCGCCTGCTGCCTTTGGACTATGGCCCCATGTTAAAAGACTTTATTTTCCCCTGCAAAGACAAGAAAGCCGGGATTTGGTGCTTGCCCTGTTTGAGCAGTGATACCCCAGATAGCTATGCCATGGAGCCCATTCGTATAATGAAAGTCTATGGGAAAGACTTTGGCTCCATGGCAATTGAACTGTATGTGTGTGCTCTGAGCGCCACTCAGTAATAATGTGCGCTTAGACCTAAGCTATCTGGGCATATGTTGCATGTCTGTATTTTATGTCATAAATGTAACCTTGTGTATTTTATTGTATTTTACTGTCTTTTTGCTGCCATGTGTTCAACTGAGTTTTGCCTCTGTCTTTGGAGATAATTCGATTACTTCTAATTATCTCCAGGATAGAATACTCTGTGGAACTGGTTTTGGGCAGAAAAGCCATGCTTCCTGTGGTCACAAAGGACTACGATCTATCTTTTGAACCACTGGACCAATTTGTATGATTTTGACGTATGTTTGTATTTGGAGTATGCTGATTCTGAAAATGTAAGTATATGTGAATGTGATGCATACTTTTCAAGCTATGAATAATGTGGAAAAATTGTATTTCTCTGCTTGTTCTAAATTACATTACCCATTGTGTATGGTAATTGAATCACATGCAGAGGGGAGGAATTTGTGTGGGAGTGTCTGAGTGTATTGTATGTGTTTATTGGTTGTGTTCCAAAACCCTGTGGGTGGTACTAATGTGTAAGAATGTGTACATAAGCACAATAAACCCACAGCTCTGTCTGTTCACTGCTTGACCCTCAACACGGAGCTTTGTCTCGTTCTTGGGGGGATTTATTGTATGCTGTTCCAGTTCGACTGCTAGGAGTGCAAACCTATTTGTATGGTTTTTCCTATTCGGCTGTTTACAGCATTCGTATGGTTTCCTGTTCAGCACATTGGTGTTCTGCAGTAGCTGTGCCTGCATCTCTGGAAGGGGAAGATCTACTAAACGGCGGTTTAACCCTTTTATGCTGAGGGTGCCGTTACACCTATCTTGCACCCATTTCTGCACCTCCTCCATAGTTTTACCCAACTCTACAACCTGCTGCCGAGTAATTCCTTCACCCAACTGATTTAAGTCCCCCCTTAGATTACTTAGTATGGGAGGTGGATGCCCATACATAATTTCAAAGGGAGACAAACCCATCCTTCTGGTAGGCGTACTACGTATTCGCAACAAAGCTATTGGCAAAAGGACATTCCACTTGAGCTGAGTTTCCTGACACATTTTAGCCAACTGGGTTTTTATTGTTCTGTTCAGCCTTTCCAACTTTCCAGAACTCTGAGGTCTATAGGCTGTATGAAGTTTCCACTTGATACCAAACACATGAGTTAGTTGTTGCAAACACTGATGAATAAAGGCTGGGCCATTATCTGATCCTATAGAACACGTGAGTCCATATCTGGGTATAACTTCTCGCAACAGAAATCGTACAACTTCTCCTGCCTTTTCTGTACGAGTTGGACAAGCTTCTACCCAGCCTGAGTAGGTGCACACAGCTACCAACAAATAACGATATCCCCCAGATTTAGGCATCACAGTGTAATCTATTTGCAAATCTGACATTGGGAGTCCTCCCATATACTGAACTCCAGGGGGTTTGACAGGGCCTTGTCTTGCATTATTTTGGGCACACAAAACACATCTCCGAACTATGGCTTGAGTCAGACTAGATAACCTTGGTATATAGAAATGTTTCCTAAGAGATTCTTCCATACTATCTCTTCCAGTATGTGTACCATTATGAAAGTTTTGAACAATCTCTATAGCCAGAGATGTCGGAATAACTATTCGTCCATCTTCTAACTGATACCAGTTATTCTCCAGATATTTCCCAGTCTTCAACCACTCCATCTCTTGGGTGATATATATTGGAGTCCATTGAGAAAGAAGTGCCGGTACAAGGGCTGCGACATATCCCACATATTCTTCTTGCCCACATTCAGCGACATATTTTGCTGCGTTGTCGGCCATGCGATTTCCTTTGATGACATCACTATCACCCCTCAGATGTGCTCTACAGTGTATAATACCGACTTCCTTCAGTTCCCATACCGCCTCTAACAGTTGGAGTATTTCAGCCGCATATTTGATCTCTTTTCCTTCTGAATTCAGCAATCCCCTTTCTTTATACAATGCTCCATGTGCATGGGTGGTTAGAAAAGCATACTTCGAATCAGTGTAGATATTCACTTTCAGCCCTTCAGCTAATTGCAAAGCCCTGGTTAATGCAGTCAGTTCCGCCTTCTGTGCTGATGTCCCTTTTGACAGTGGCCGTGCTTCTATCACCTTATCTATAGTCGTTACCGCATATCCTGCATAACGTACAACTTCCTTCACATAACTACTACCATCAGTATAATACTGTATGTCTGGATTCTGGATGGGAAAATCACGAAGATCAGGCCTGCTTGAAAACACTTCATCCATTATCTCCAAACAATCACGTTGACTTTCAGTAGTCTGAGGCAAAAGGGTAGCTGGATTCAAATTGTTGACAGTGTTGAGGTGTACTCTTGGATTTTCACACAACATAGCCTGATCTTTGGTCATTCGACTGTTGCTAAACCAATGATTTCCCTTATAATCCAAGAGGGTCTGTACTGCATGAGGTACTCTCACATAGAGTTCCTGACCCAAGGTGAGCTTGCCTGAGTAGTATAATGCAAATATTTCTTGTATGAATTTGGGGGAAAGCCATACATTAATCGTGCGTGTTTCAGGAAGGCCCAGCCGAGATGGTCAAATGCTTTTTCTGTGTCCAAGGCCAATAGTAGACTACCCTGGACAGCCCTCCCTAAGATTTTCCTGTACTAGTGATAATTTACAGGTGTTATACAGACCCTGTCTCCCTACCTCATAAGTGATGGAAGAATGGGGTTTAATCTGGTAGCTATAATTTCTGCATACATTTTCATGTCAGTATTGAGCAGAGAGATGCTCTCATATGTAAATTCTTACATATGTCTGGTGGTTTGTCTGATTTGGGTAAGGTAATTATGGTAGCGAGAAGCATTTCTCAGAGAAGTGATCCAATGTCAGTTGCTTTAGGGTAAACATTTTTGTAAGTGAGGGGTTAGTATGTCTGCAAATTGTTTTGTATTAGGAGTTGGGTAAGTCATCGGCCCCTGGAGATTTGCCAGAGTGCAAGTGTTTAATTGGGTTAAGGACTTTGGTTAATGTGATTGGTTGGAGCAGGATCTCAGCTTGTGTTTGGTCAATCTGGGGAAGGCCCAGCTTCTCCAGTTACTCTTTTATGAGGTTATCCTCGGGCCGGGTGGTAGTGTCACCTGTTCCTAGATTGTAGAGTTTGGTGTAAAGCTGTGCACATTTTTGGGTAATGTCTTGGTAGTTAGTCTTTTTGCCTACATCTTCTCCTTTTAGGTAAGGGATTCTGGAGATTGCTAATTGTGCTCTGAGTCTAGCCGTCAAGAGATTAGTTTGGTTGTTTCTCTTAATATATGTGGAGCGTCTGATACATTTTCCTCTCACCACCGCCTTATGAGTTGATTACACTGTTAAGTCGGAGGTACCCCTTTTACCATTAAGTGTAAAGTATTCCTCGAGGTCCTCTCATATCTGCTCCACAAACGAGTCCTGTAGTAGAGATGCATTCAGTTACCCATTCATTTAAACTGAAAGGAATCAAAAAGTTATAGAAACACTGGACTATGATCCGACCAAGTTATCTCCCCTGTTGTACAAGCAGAGAGTTGTGCTAATGCAGTATGGTCTATATAGAAAATGTCAATGCGGGCACACTGCCATTATTAGGGGGGATTTAACCCCTAATGATGTTTTGTCAGCATGCATTGAATCTTTTGGTGGGACCTTTTCCCTTCTGCCAGCAACTTACACGATGAGCTGTCATATTTTATGAGAACCTTATTTTCCCCAGAGTGCCCCACAACTTTGCTACAGTGAGGGGAAAATGTATTTGATCCCCTGCTGATTTTGATTAATTGATCAGTCTATAATTTTAATGGTAGGAGTAATTTAACAGTGAGAGACAGAATAACAACAAAATAATCTAGAAAAATGCATGTCAAAAAAGCTATAAATTGGTTTGCATGTCAATGAGTGAAATAAGTATTTGACCCCCTCGACTTAGTGGCAGAACCCTTGTTGGCAATCACAGAGGTCAGAAGCTTCTTGTAGTTGGCCACCAGGTTTGCACACATCTCAAGAGGGATTTTGTCCCGCTCCTCTTTGCAGATCCTTTCCAAGTCAGGCGTTTGGCAACTCAAACCTTTAGCTCCCTCCACAGATTTTCTATGGGATTAAGGTCTAGAGATTAGCTAGGCCACTCAAGGACCTTAATGTGCTTCTTCTTGAGCCACTCCTTTGTTGCCTTGGCTGTGTGTTTTTGGTCATTGTCATGCTGGAAGACCCATTTTCAATGCCCTGGCTGAGGTTTGACAGTACATGGCCCCATCCATCGTCCCTTTAATTGTTCTGTCCCCTTAGCAGAAAAACACTCCCAAAGCATAATGTTTCCACCTCCATGTTTGATGGTGGGGATAGTGTTCTTGGGGTCGTAGGCAGCATTCCTCCTCTTCCAAACATGACGAGTTGAGTTGATGCCACAGAGCTCGATTTTGGTCTCATCTGACCACAACACTTTCACCCAGTTCTCCTCTGAATCATTCAGATGTTTATTGGCAAACTTCAGATGGACATATACATGTGCTTTCTTGTGAAGGGGGACCTTGAGGGTGCTGCAGGATTTCAGTCCTTCACAGTGTGGTGTGTTACCAATTGTTTTCTTGATGACTATGGTTCAAGCTTCATTGAGATCATTAACAATATCCTCCCGTGTAGTTCTGGGCTGATTCCTCACTGTTCTCATGATCATTGGAACTCCACAAGATCTTGCATGAAGCACCAGACCGAGGGAGACAGTTTTTTTGTTTCTTCCATTTGCAAATAATTGCACCAACTGTTGTCACCTTCTCACCAAGTGCCTGATGATGGTCTTGTAGCCCATTCCAGCCTTGTGTAGGTCTAGAATCTTGTCCCTGACATCCTTGGACAGCTCTTTGGTCTTGGCCAAGGTGAAGAGTTTGGAATCTGATAGAAATCTTGCTGATTGATAAGGGATCAAATATTTATTTCACTAATTGACATGCAATATATATTTACAACTTTTTTGCCTTCTTTTTTTTGGGGATTTCTTTTTTGTCATTCTATCTCTCACTTTTAAAATACACCTACCATTTAAAAAAAAAAAAAGACTGATAATTTCTTTGTCAGTGGGCAAATGTTCACAATCATAAAAAAAATACATATTTTTTCCCCCTCACTGTATGATGGTAAACATTGGGTTGCTTCACAACAAACTTATAGGACTTGCCATGACTAAATCCACTCAAAATATATATATATTTTTATTACTTATGTTGAATTGTAAGATTCTGTCATTTCCCAATGGAGATGCAGATGCTTGCACAAGTATTGCAGTTTTACACACTTTTAGTATATTCATTGTGTTTTCCATTTAATGTATTAGAAAACCTGACATTTCTATTCTGTACCCATAAAATACTCCAATAGCTAACTTAAATTTCAGCCTCCAAATTCTACTCTATTTTTTTATTTTTTTTAGTTGAGTCTTAGTGCCAGCATTATATTAAACAGTGAACTGTCACTTCTCGGTATTTTAATGCTTTTAAAATTGTTTACTTATCCCTATGTTTAACAATAAATTGTTTGAAAGGTGTGAAAAAAATTAATTCAACATAGAAATCCACACATTCTTATCCTGCAACATAATCTTAGCTCCCTGTTCAACATTATCATAAACTCTGTGTTTATCACCTTGCAGGCTTTTCCTTTAAGCCCACTCTTTCAAGAATTGCCATCATCAATTGCCCCATGGTCATCCTAGGCTACTCATTGAACACTTTTCTTTCTGGCTACACCACTTCCTCTCATCTAGCACTTTTTCCCTACTTGGGGACTTGAACATTCAAATCAACACCCATAACTGCCCTGATGCCTCCTGTCTGCTCTCTGTAACATCCTTCTATGGCCTTGCACAATGGTCTAATTCAGCAACTCATACAGCGGGAAACACTCTTGATCTCATCTTCACCAATCTCTTCCTCTAATCTCTCCAATATTCCATTTTCTTTTGTCTGACTGCCATCTGCTGACCTTTGACATCCCCACACCCTGTAATCACCACCCTCAGCTCACCAATCTCCAGAAACTGCTGAACCCTGCTGGAGAAAGTCTCCCTCTGTGTCTGAATTCCTTCGTAATAAATTTATGCTGTGCTTTTACAGTTTGGTTCTTTCCTGTGCAAGAGTAAATTAGAAATATATAGAAATATAGAATGTGACGGCAGATAAGAACCATTAGGCCCATCTAGTCTGCCCAATTTTCTAAATACTTTCATTAGTCCCTGGCCTTATCTTATAGCTAGGATGCTTAAACTTCTTTACTGTGTTAACCTCTACCACTTAAGCTGGAAGGCTATTCCATGCATCCACTACCCTCTCAGTAAAGTAATACTTCCTGATATTATTTTTAAACCTTTGCCCCTCTAATTTAAGACTATGTCCTCTTGTTGTGGTAATTTTTCTTCTTTTTAATATAGTCTCCCCCTTTAGTGTGTGGATTCCTTTTATGTATTTAAATGTTTCTTTCATGCTCCCCCTGTCTCATCTTTCCTCCAAGCTGGTGTCTTTAAACGAAACCACCATTTAGTCAGCCTTCCCCTTCTGCAATATCAATAATCTCCGTTCACATAAACTGCAGTCTACGAACCAAACTCAGGGGAAGCGGCAATCTCCCGACCGTGATCCGTGAACGGCTCCAAACTCCCGAACGGAAATCCACGAACTGCTGCTAGCCGCCGAACAACAACATCCACCAAGCGGCTTTCGGTTCCATCCAGCAGTCTCTAAACGCAAAGAAGAAATCCCCCCAATAACGAGACAGAAGCTCCACATTGCGGGTCAAACAGGATCTGGCTTTACTGTGGGCTACCCGCCCGTATTTATGCAGGTCTCCCACTTGGTGGACACTCCCCTAGGGGACCAAATGGGAGACTGTAATGACAGATAGACATGGGGACATTTCAGACATGCAGTCACAGTTTTTACCCACAATGCACTATGGTTTCCTCCCCTCTGCCCTGGAGATAATTAAGAAGTAACTCAATTATCTCCAGGATAAAGCCAGTCGCCATCTTAAATATAAAACCAGAAAATACATAAAAATTCATAACTTTACAATAGCCGAACATTTCCCATTCGTATCAGATATCCCCAGATAGCCTGGATCTGAGTGCATATTATTAGCGAATAGCACTCAGATCCCACACACATAGTTCAATCGCCATGGAGTCAAAGTTCTTACAGTCTTTCGGTATGCGATTGACTCCATGGGAAGGCTATCTGTGTTAAGTCCTTTCGTGTCTTACAAAACTCCCGAACGGCCGGTGTTCGTATGCTTTCGTGGAGGCAGCCAGGCATTCCGTTGTTTCAGCGGTGTTCGGCAGAAAAAGTGTCCGTTTTTAGTTCCATGAAAATAGAGCCGAACACTGCTGGGCTTTCGCGTGTTTTAAAATGGCCGCTGCCTCGTGGTCGACATACGAACGACGACCACCCTGAATTCGGTTTAATTGAGAAGTGTCTGCGGTTAACCACAACGTTCTAATTGGGATCAACAGGTTAACCAGCAGCACACTTCTCTCCTGGGTGGCCATCCGTTCGGTAGTTTTGTTTGGGAAAAACGGTCATTCGTATGGCTGGGCTATAGGAAACAGCCATTTACACGAACGGGGCAAAACAGACGAATCCACCAGCAATAAACAGACAGATGGTTCTGTCACACTCTACATGTTAAGATCCTTTAACCTTTCCTTGTAAGTTTTATTCAGTAATCTACGTATGGACCAGTTTAGTAGCCCTTCTCTGATCTCTCTCCAAACTATCAACATCCTTCTGGAGATACGGTCTGAGTGAGGTCTCACCAGTGTTCTATACAGTGGCATGAGTACTTCCCTCTTTCTACTGCTAATACCTCTCCCTATACAACCAAGCATTATGCTAGCATTTCCTGCTGTTCTGTTATATTGTCTGCCTACCTTTAAGTCTTCTGAAATAATTACCCCTAAATCCCTTTCCTCAGATGTTGAGGTTAGGACTTTATGAAATATTCTATAACTGTCAGCTGCCACAGCTTTGACCATTTTTCTAGTTTACCTAAATCACTTGCCATTTGGCTTATACTTCCTGGAACATCAACCCTGTTACATATGTTAGTATCATCAGCAAAAAGACATGCCTTACCATCAAGACCTTCTGCAATATCACTAATAAAAAATATTAAAGATAATGGTACAGATTACCTAGATTTCAGTACGGCTTTGGACACTGTTGCACATAGATGACTTGTAAAAAAAAACCTGCAATTTTGTTGAATGGGTAAGGTATAGTTACAAGTGGGGTACTTGGACAGTACAGATCCCTGAGGTACCCCACTTGTAAATAGACCATGTTTTGAATATACTCGATTGACTACAAACCTCTGTTGCCTGTCACTCAGCAATTGCCTTACCCATTCAACAATATTGGAATCCAAACTTAAAGAATGCAGGTTTCTTACACGTCTTCTATGTGCAACAGTGTCCAAAACCTTACTGAAATCTAGGTAAGCAATGTCTACTGCACCACCCTGATCTACAATTTTAGTTACCCAATCAAAAAAGATTAGTTTGGCATGATCTCCCTGAAGTAAACCCATGTTGTCTCTGGTCTTTAAATCCATGTGTTTTTAGATGTTCATCAATCCTATCCTTTAACATGGTTTCCATCACTTTCCCCACTACTGAAGTAAGGCTTACTGGCCTATAGTTGTCCGACTCCTCCCCACTACCTTTCTTGTGAATGGGCACAACATTTGCTAACTTCCAATCTTCTAGGACTACTCCTGTAACAATGATTGGTTAAATAAATCAGTTAATGATTTTGCTAGTACATCACTAAGCTCTTTTAATAACTTTGGGTGTATTCCATCGGGCCCCGTTGACTTGTTTGTCTTTACTCTTGACAGATGAAATAGAACCTCTTCCTCTGTAAACTCACATGTAGCAAATTACTCATTTGTCCTTTTTCCTAACAGAGGTCCCTTTCCTTCATTTTCATCTGTAAATACTGAACAAAAATATTAAATGAGGCAGTCAGCTAAACTTTTATCCTCTTCTACATGCATTCCTTCTTTTGTTTTTAATCTAACTATTCCTTGTTTTACTTTCCTTTTCTCATGTATGTATCTAAAAAAATGTTTTGTCCCCTTTTTTTAATGACTGGGCTATTTTTTTCTTCTGTGTATGATTTGGAAGCTTTTATAACTTGCTTAGCCTAATCTTATAAATCTGTCTATCTTCCTCACATTGTTTTTTTGTTATACTTACTAAATGCTAACTTTTTGTTTTTTACTATTTGGCCACCTCTGCGGAGTACCACAGTGGTTTCTTAAATTGTTTGTTTTTACTGACATGTCTAATGCAATTTCCTGTTGCCTTCAGCAGTGCAACTTTTGAATAATCCTATTTCTATTGGACTCCATTTAAACTTCCCCAGTCTGACAATGACTCCTTTACACAAATTCTAATTTTAGAAAAGTCTGTTTTTCTAAAGTCTAGTCCTTTTGCTTTTGTGTGGTGTGACTCGGTCACTGTTCTTACATTAAGCCACACTGACTGATGATCACTGGATCCTAAACTTTGACCTACAGTAATATCTGATACCAAATCTCCATTTGTTAACACTACATCTAGTATGGCCTCCTTACGAGTTGGCTCCTCAACGACTTGTTTTAGAGATAATCCCAGCAGGGAGTTTAGAATATGTCTGCTCCTGGCACAAGCAGCTATTTTGGTTTTCCAGTTAACATCAGGAATATTAGTCACCCATGATGATAACTTCCCCCTTCATTGTCATTTTATCTATTTCTTTAACTAGTAGATTTTCTAACTCTTCTGTTTGTCCTGGTGGCCTATAAATCTAACGTTTTACTGTGTAATTACCACATTCTAATGTAACCCAAAAAGACTCTATGTTTGCCTCACTAACTTTTATTAGGCTAGATTTTATGCTATCCTCCACATACAGCCCCCCTTCCCCACCTTTTTTGCCTTCCCTGTATTTTCTATATAAAGAGTAACCTGGTATTGCTACTAAATCTACATTATCAGTTGCTATTATTGCCACAAGTTCATGGATCTTATTCCCTCAACTGCAAGCATTTGTAGACATGGCTCTAAGCGTACCATTTTTTAACACATTTTCTACAGGCACCTTCTGTCCTTGTTTTGGTGGGCAATTGGAATGATGTTTTATCCCCCTTTTGCACACAATAGACATCTCACAAGGCAACTATTGTCCAGCTCAACACCTCTTATAATAGAATCCCCCAACAACTGCTTTCTATCAGGTCTCATCTTATCATTTTTTGTCAATTACTTCAACACCCTCATAAGCACACTCTCATGCAAACCCAAATGTCTATTTCAAACTTTAACTCTCTTCTTGGCCCTGTTGCTCCCTCTCTTCCTACCAACTTGTCCACCACAAACTTTGCAACTCACTTCACTGAGAAGATTTCTACAATCAGGAAAGAGATCTATCATCTCTCTTCCTCCCCTACCAATACTTACCCCAAGCCCACTCCCTCTACTATTCTATGCTCATTCACACCCACTACAGTGGAAGAGATTTCTGCTCAGCTCTGCTACTCCCGCACCACCACATGTTCTCTCAATCCTCTTCCCTTGTAGCACATCCCCATGCTTTCTCATTCTCTTGCTCTTCCACTCACTAAAATTTTCAATCTCTCCCTTTCCTTTGGCATATTTCTTTAACCCTTCAAACATGTAACTGTAACCTTGATCCTGAAAAAGCCCAAACTTGACCTCAACTCCCCATCCAACAACCGCCCCATCTTGCTACTGCCATTTGCCTCCAAGAACCTTGAGAGATTTGTGTATGCGAGATTGACAGACTTCCTCGAATCCAACTCTCTGCTTGATCAAGAGCTTCTTCTCATTCTCTGTAATCTCGGTCTGCGGGATACTGCCCTCTCTTGATGCTCCTCCTACCTCTCCAAGTGCTCTTAAAGTGTTTCTTTCTCTGGCTGTGTTTCTTCACCCCAAACCCTCTTTGCTGGTCTTCCCTAAGGTTCTGTCATTGATCCCCTACTGTTCTCGATCTATACTTCGTCCCTTGGTAAACTCATCAGCTACTTTCGCTTCCATTATCATTTCTATGCAGATGACGTAAATCTATCTGTCGTCTTCTGATCTCTCTCTGCCCCTCTTGACTCATGTCTCTAACTGCCTTTCTGGGATTTACAACTGAGTGTCTGCTCACATCCATAAATTCAACCTGTCCAAAACAGAAATTCTGGTCTTTCCTTCCTTAAATGTTGTTACTTCTGTGCCTGTCTCCCTATAAGTCAACGACGGTACCATCACCTCTACCTCTGCCTAGATGTTCTCTTTGACTCCAATCTATTCTTCACCCCATCTTGTCCAGTGGATTGCCAAATTGCCCTGGCTTTGCCTTGTCTGAACTGAATTGTGATGTAATTTGTAAAATCTGAATAATAATAATAAATATACATTTAAAAATGAAGCATTTTAAGAAAAAAAAATAGGTTTACACAAGTTATAGGTGATTTTCAATGTTTAATGAAATGTTGTATTTACCAGAGGGCTATAAGCTTCTGTAATGCTATAGGTGCTCCCATTTTGCCAGTTAAAATTATGTGTATATCATACCAAATTATAGAGCAAATATTCTTGCCATCAGATGTTTAATGTGCCTGAAAACAAAATTAACATTTATTGAAAATGTGGTATGCACTGTTTTTTATATCTTATATGTTGTTGTTTTTTGTTTTTTTTTCCAGCTCTACTAATAATTTTGTACCGTCCATTATCGTTTTCCTCTCGATTTGTTTATATATCTACCTGGCAACTATATGCAATCTAAAAGATGCCCATGAAAAGAAGAAAAGTGGATTTGTCATGCTTCAGGACAATTCACCAACTGACCAGCAGCAATATGCGATTATTGTTGAAACTGGTTTCAGATCAAGACCCATATCAACAGCCAAGGTAAACTAATTTCAAACTTGTGGCATTTTAGAATAAATACATTGTAGAATTAATATGTATCTTTTTTCTAATTTATGTAATTGAAAGGCCTTAGCTTCTAATAAATTAATTGTGTTGTTTATTTTAGGTTCACATTGTTCTTCATGGTGAAGATGAGATTTCTGAAACTAGGGAACTTTACTGTCCTGACAAGCCTTTGTTTGAAAGAAACTCAAGAAATCTATTTATTATGAGGTATTATCTATAGCATATATTGCAAACAATAAAATGTGAACAATAATTTTTCTGGAGGGTAAACCTTGATAAAAACATAAAATATAAATTAGTAAATACAAAACAAGTAGATAATTCCACTTTCTTTTTGCTCTTACTATAAGTTAAAATTCCTTTTTTCCAGTCTCAATGGGTGACCTCCTCTTTGTTGTGTTTTCCTGCTAATGAAAAGGTTAGCACATAACATTTTGTACTGATCCTATATATATTTGTATTAGACATGTTCATGTGTCAGGACTTACCTCAACTCCCTCACTGCTTCAGCGGCGCTTCCACGTCATGGCTGCCCGAATGCGTGCATGCACAAACACCGGGGCGGGCCACGACTTCAGATCTCAGATGGAGTATTGTACACAGTACTGGAGACCGTATCTTCAGACGGATATTGATACCTTAGAGAGGGTTCAGAGAAGGGTTACTAAACTGGTTCATGGATTGCGGGATAAAACTTACCAGGAAAGGTTAAAGGATTTTAACATGTATAGCTTGGAGGAAAGACGAGACAGGGGGGATATGATAGAAACATTTAAATATATAAAGGGAATCAACACAGTAAAGGAGGAGACTATATTTAAAAGAAGAAAAACTACCACAACAAGAGGACATAGTCTTAAATTAGAGGGACAAAGGTTTAAAAATAATATCAGGAAGTTTTACTTTACTGAGAGGGTAGTGGATGCATGGAATAGCCTTCCAGCTGAAGTGGTAGAGGTTAACACAGTAAAGGAGTTTAAGCATGCGTGGGATAGGCATAAGGCTATCCTAACTATAAGATAAGGCTAGGGACTAATGAAAGTATTTAGAAAATTGGGCAGACTAGATGGGCCGAATGGTTCTTATCTGCCGTCACATTCTATGTTTCTATGTTTCTATGTTTCCTGTCGTGTTATGTTTCCCAGGCAACAATAGACTCCAGGGAGACATGTACGATCATCCCATGCTGCAAGGGCAGCCCTAGGAGGTGCGGCTGGAAAAAATGATTGTGTATCATTTTTAATGACAAACTGCATGACAGCCCCATACACCAATAGGGTGCTATGGGAGCATGTCTGATTAGGTGTGTGTTACACTTGGCACTATATTTAAACACAGAACTGCTGAGCTGTCATTGCCTAGTTATTCTGTGCTCTATCCCTGTTATTCCTGTGTTTCCTGATTTTATCTTACCTCTTTTTTTTTTTTTTTTTTTAAATCAAATATTGGCAGGCATGTCAAATCCTCTGTTTTCCTAGTGATCTCTAGTCTGTACCAGAAATATCTATGTTGGGAAGCTCCATTGGATTATGATAACTTATTCACAGGGATGGGAACTTGAATTCTGTCATTCCTTTTTGCGAAGGACTGTAGACATTCTCATATTCCTTCCACTTGGTGCATGAGCCTGAACAACCAGAAAATAGCGTTGAGTTAACCCCTTAAGGACACATGACATGTGTGACATGTCATGATTCCCTTTTATTTCAGAAGTTTGGTCCTTAAGGGGTTAAAATGGTAATGTTGTCCTTCTCTCTCTGCTGCTGTCCCTATCTGTTAACCAGCCTCATAAATGCAAATGTGGCAAGCCCAATCAAATTGACTTCTGTATGCCTAGGAAGAGCCTCCAGTGCAGTCTGCATCTGTAAAAAAAAAAAATATATTATCAAGAGTCTAGACTTATGAAATAACAGCATCAGATGTTTATTTTATTGTGAATGTATCCATACATATAATGAAACAGTCTGCCTGTTCTCCATACACTGTTTAATGGAGGCATGCATTGGTTCTTTCCAGGGCCGTCTTTAATATTGATTGGACCCTGGGCAAGCATCTGTTTGGGCCCCCTGGGCATGCAATCACTCCCTCCACCCCAACCTAGAGGCGAAACTAATGTAGAGAGTGCCTTGGTGCAAAAAAAAAAAAATTCAGGCCTGCCCTGTAGCACAAGAGTAAAGAAAAGATAGATCCCCATCTGTCATACAACTCCTGCGATGCTATGCCAGCTGGGGATCTACCATCCTTGCAGGGTTGTATTTTTGAGCAGTGTTTGTGCAATTGAATGTCAGCATGTTATTGTATAGAGTGTATGTGTGCATGTAGGGGTGTATTTGTATGTACTGTTACCATTGGAATGCAGTGGTATACTTGTGTGTAGTGTTTGTGTTTGAATGCAGTAATGTGTGATTGTCTGTAGTGTTGGCTTTTAAATGCAGGTGTACTTTTGTGTGTAGAGTTGGTGTTTGTATATAATTTTAGCGTTTTAATACAGGAATGTGTTTGTATGTAATGTTTGTATTTGCATGCAGGGGGTTGTTTGGATGTAGTGTTGTGTACATTTGTGTGTAGTATTGGTGTTTCAGCAAACTGGTGTGTTTGTATGTAATGTTTGTGTTTACAGGGCTCTGTTTGCATGTTGTGTGATTTCTATAACACATATACACATACACATTAACACGCAGATACACACATAGGCACACTGACACATGCTCACACCTTGACACATACTGGCACATACACACACACACTCAGATACACACCCTTTGACACACAGATACAAGCACTTTGATACACACACACACTGGCACATCCACACACAGAGGTACACACACACACTGACACAGGTATGTACACACACACTCAGATACACACATACATAAAGGTATAAATGCAGGGGTGTATATGTGTACAGTGCTAGAGATGGAGTGTATTTGTGTTGGCATTAAAATGCTGGGATGTATGCATTACCACACACTCAGATGCACACTTACACACACTGGCACATACATACACACACACACACAAACACACACAGAGGTACACATACACACTGACACACAAGTACACATACACAGGTATACATACACACAGAAACACTGACACACAGACAAACACAGCCAGATACAAACACTGACACAAACACAGCCAGATACACACAAGGACACAAACACAGCCAGATACACACACACACACACATACATATGTGTACATTTACATATTTTAATCTCTGCCTTCTAGCAGCTCTTGGACAGCAACTCCCAGCAACCTTGGCCATAATAATGTCTCAACTCTGTTCTTACATACCCTGGTCCAGAATTTGGCAAAAGTGACATTTGGAAATGGTATACAGCCTTTGATAACACTTGATGCAATAATATGTTAAAATAAATACTTTTAAAATTTATATTTAATAGGGAACTGTCAGGTTCTTCTAGGATTTTTAACATGTACTTATTCCCTGTGTGTTACATTACAAACACCAACACACTTAAATAAAAGTGATATCAGAAATTAGCAAAACAAAAAACAAAACATATTTAGCCCCCTCCTGTCTCCTTACCTTTTGGGTACAGAAAGGTGGCTTCCCTGGGGTCCAGTGGGAGCTTGTTGGCCCAGGCTGATGGGAGTCTGCCATCAGCTTTCTCAGTCCCTCTCCCCAACAATGCTTGCATCCTCCTCCGTGTGGTGTGTGCCTCCTCCCCAGCAGTACTAAGGAGGAAGTGATCTGACCTCACTGCCTCCCAGCATGCCACGGAGAAGAAAAGGGATCACAGGGAAGTGTGTGAGGGGCTAGCTCTGTGTTTGTATTCAGCCAACCCCCATATTACAAAGGCCCGGCCCAGAGCAGTATTAAAGGGCTGTGGCCCCTGATTACCTCAGGTGCTGCAGGGGGCCCATGGGGCAGCTGCCTTAGGGCCCCCAGGAGTAACTGGGCCCGGGGAAGCTGCCCCTTTTGCCCCTCCTTAAAGACGGCCCTGGTCCTTTCCATTCTCATTTGACCAAAGTTTGGCATATACCATGTTAGAAACCTTGCAAGAAAATAAATCTATGAACAGGCACTAGAGGTACTGTTGCTGGAGGAGCATTACACACTAAGGTTACTCATCAACTTGAACAGACCCCCTTCCTCACCACGATTGATATTATGCTTTCTTTTTCTGTTGTATAACTGTGAATGTTGTAATGGAGCTCACATACACCAGTTCTAAAGTTTAAAGAGGCTATACATCCATGTACATCTGTAAACATATCTAATGAAAGTAAAAGATCTGCACCATCTCTCTTTGTTGTGCATCAGCTGGAAGTAAGTGGAGCATGTTTTTAGATTAACATAAGTACCTAAACCTTGTAAGGGTGTATTGTATGTAAGGAGGCACACTGAATAAATTGGCAACATAATTAGAGTAATGAAAACATTTATTTTGTTTTGTTCCAGAACTAGAGAATAATTCCACAGGTCCTTACCTGTAATTTATTAAAATTATCACGTTGTTATAACGTGATGTTTCTTGACATAAAGAAAAAGGTTATGTGATCTTTTAAGATATTTTTAAAGAGCAAGGTTTAATTATAATGTATGACTCTTGTTGAATGATGTAATTCAAGGTCTATTTTACCATTGCTATTTACCATTGCTATTTTACCATTTTTTGCCTGGAAATTGACTACTGGACTCCCTGACTGCTTTTGCCTTTCCGGTTTTGTTTGCCGTGGACTTTTGTTTAATATTTTATTTTGCTAGTTCAAGTCTGAGTTTCATATCATGCAGCCTGACCCTTTAACATAGAACTCGCACACTTGAAAACCATGACCCGCCAGATGCTGCAAAGCCACTGCCGCAGAGACGTACTAGGAATGGCAGATGGATTGCTGTAGGATCTGGTAGACTTAGAGTTGTGGATAAAAGGCAGTCTGTTGCTCTACATAATTCATTTTCTGCACTTCCAGAGTGTAATGGTGTTATGGAGACAGGCTCAGGCACTGAGGGTAGTGGTGTTGTGAAGACAGGCTCAGGCACTGAGGGTAGTAGAATTTAGTAATCACACAGTAACTCGTGTAGGTGTGATTTATAGGCCTCCAGGAAAAATAGAAGAGTTAGATAATATACTAGTTGAGTAAATAGCTAAAATGACAATAAGGGGGGAAGTTATCATCATGGGTGACTTTAATCTTCCTGATGTGAATTGGAAAACCAAAATAGCTGCTTGTGCCAGGAGCCAACATATTCTAAACTCCCTACTGGGATTGTCTGTAAACAAGTCATTGAGGAGCCAACTCGTAAAGAGGCCCTACTAGATTTAGTGTTAACACATGGAGATTTGGTATCAGCTATTACTGTAGGTGAAAGTTTAGGATCTAGTGATCATCAGTCAGTGTGGTTTAATATAAGAACAGTGACTGAGTCACACCACAAAAAAACAAAAGTTTTAGACTTTCGAAAAACAAACTTTTCTAAAATTAAAATGTGTAAAGAAGTCGTTATCAGACTTGAGCAATTTAAATGGAGTCCAAGAGAAATGGGATTATCTAAAAGTTGCACGGCTGAAGGCAACAGGAAATTGCATTAGGCTTGTCAGTAAAAGCAAAAAATTCAAGAAACCACTGTGGTACTCTGCAGATGTGGCCAAAATAGTAAAAAACTAAAAGTTAGCATTTAGTAATTATAAAAAAAACCAGAGTGAGGAAGACAGAATGATCTATAAGATTAGGCAGAAAGAGGCTAAGCAAGTTATAAGAGCTTCCAAATCATGAAGAGAAAATAGTACAAACATTTTTTTAGATACATAAATGATAAAAGGAAAGTAAAACCAGGATTAGTTAGATTAAAAACAAAAGAAGATAAATGTCTAGCTGACTGCCTCAATGAATATTTTTGTTCTGTATTTACAGATGAAAATGAAGGAAAGGAGCCTCAGTTAGGAAAAAGGACAAATTAGTCATTTGTTACATGTGATAGACAAAAAATGGGTATATAGGTCGCGCTGAAGGGACAGAGAGGTGGTATAAATAAAATGAATAAATATAATAAAAAGTCCCAAGTGGTAGATAAACCTGTATATTTCTTAGGTGGATATAAAGTCCAAATGAATGTCTGAAGCTTCTTATGTTGAAGGTGTCTTGATTCGCTTGTCGGTATGTGGGTACATAAAAGAGATAAGAAGAACTCCAATAGTGTAGGATTTCAGCAAATTTTCAAATATAAGTCTGTGAGTAGGTAAAAAACTCACCTTAACATGAGCAAAAAACTTGCTCAAGTGTTATTAGCGTTCAGTGGTGCCACTATTGCAATAGACCTGCAGGTCTTTACCAAGAGACTGTTGAGAGACTGGTCCTGACATACCGACAATGGAGAGAACCAGGGGTATCGTATAAATGGTAAGTCATGTTAAATGTTATGATAAAGTTATGCACTGCATGCCACTGGCGGGTGCTCCAAAAACAAGGGGAGAAAAATATATGTATATATAGCACCTATCAGAGGGTAATGCCGCACAGTTAACCAAGACACCATGACCAATTTAAATGATGTTGTGTGGGTCAACTCGGGGAATGCACCCACCGGGAGGGAGCTAACACTTCCACCCCCAAAGGTACCAACTAGTACCTACGCCAATATGGCACACAAGATGTTTCCCGCCCCCCCGGTCCAGCTGGAACCAGACAAACCACACACCCTCTCAGGTACCTACAGTGGTTCAACAACCCTGCTAAGGTACCCATATGACCCAATCACCCTTAACTCAGCGAGTGAGGTCTACCCGAATCTTACCCTCGGCTAGGGGAAGGTCGCTCGACTTGATGCTGCTGGGGCGAGCGAACCCCCCATACTGGTACTTACCATTTAGTATGACCCTTACTAAAATCATAGGGTATAAACCCCCATGAAAATCTATTCTCTAAATGTAAGAGGGTTAAACTACCGGTTAAAAGACACCAACTGTATATTGAACTTAAACGCACAGATGCGGACGTCATCTGCCTCCAAGAGACGCATTATAGAAATGACCATTATGTTTCACCATCAGTGACGCAATACGCACACCAATATCACGCGACATCCCCCACTAAGTTCAAGGGGACATCCATACCGATCTCTAAGCAGGTAGCATTTACCATGATTTCCACGGAGATAGACGCAAATGAGAGATATATAATATTGAAATGCACCATTAACAACATGACATATACAATCACTCATGTTTACTCGCCCAATACAATGCAAGGAACGTTCCTACGACATCTGCTACAAAAATTGGATGCAATGCAAGAAGGGATATCCATTATTTGTGGTGACTTTAATCATCTCTGGGATCCAAAACTAGACACTAACATGTCACAGTACAGCCCAAGGTATAAAATACTCCACAGACAATGTGAAAAGCTACAGAAACTCCTCTCGCTACACCACTACTATGATACATGGAGAATATCCCACACCTCGGAGCGGGTATACACCCGCTTCTCACATGTCCGTAACACATACTCGAGGATTGGTGGGTTTCTAATCCATGGGCAGGGTCTCAACCAAATTACCAACTGTGACATAGGTCAGATTACCTGGTCAGACCACGCACCGGTCACGTTGTCGGTCAGAGACCAGTACGATTATAAGCACCGCAGCCCTTGGAGGCTAAACGCTTTCTTGCTCAATGATCCCACATTTAAGAAAGAGGTGGAGGAGGCATTGAGCAATTACTTTATAGAGAATGCTACCCCGGGAATATCCCAGAGCACAATATGGTCAGCGCACAAATCCGTAGTTAAGGGTATTTTTATTAAAGGGGCATCATACCTACACAAACAATCGACGTCCCAAATTACGCAATGGAGGAGAGAATTATACCAACTATATACACACAACCAAATCTCCCCATCCGCCGACCTAAAATTGCAACTTTCCAACATTACAAACAAACTACACCAAAAAGCACTAGAGGGTGCATGCTCCAGAGATTAAAAATAAAACAAGGGGAATAAAGCTAGCAGATTCCTAGCTAGGAGATTGCAAGAACAAAGGGCAAACCAAAAAATAGCCTTTCTCATGTCCCCAACGGGAGAGAAGAAAATGATACCAAAAGACATATGTAATGAATTTGCAAACTATTACGCCGCCCTGTACAACATAAACAAAAACGGAACCACCTTTCAACCCACACAGGAACACATACATGCATATACATGCGTCCCAACAGGCATCAGACCTCATTAAGCCATCACGGAGGAGGAAATCCAGACCATAATAAGAAATTTACCAAAGGCAAAGCCCCAGGCCCAGATGGACTGGATAATAATTATTATAAGCATTTCCACCACCTGTTGGCACCCCAACTAGTACACACATTTACAGAGGCGTCCATCACACAGAAACTCCCACAAGACTCACTATTAGCCCACATCATAACACTACAGAAACCAGGGAAGCCACCTACCGTTCCCCAGAACTTCAGACCCGTCTCCCTGCTCAATACTGATGCGAAAATATTGTTGTCCTACCCCAGATAATTCCCACAGACCAGGTTGGGTTTGTGACTGGGAGACAGGGAGCGGATAACACGCGCAAGGTATTAAATATACTGCACAGCCTACCCAAGATACAAAAAAGAGGCAGGCCTTGTTGTCTCCCTAGACACAGAGAAGGCCTTTGACCGCCTACCCTGGACATTCCTATAGGCGTTCATGACAAAATTTGGAGTGCCAGGAGAATTTAGATCAGCGGTCAAAGTGCTGTATAGCGCCCCAACAGCCCAGGTACTCAATGCAGGATTCCTATCAAGTCCCTTCACCATTTCAAACGGAACGAGGCAGGGGTGTCCACTGTCACCCCTGCTGTACATCCTGGCATTGGAGCCACTGGCCTCCAAGATTAGACAGCATGACTCCATACATTTAGTGCGCATTGGGGAAAAAAAATACAAAGCCAATCTATTCATGGATGACGTGCTATTGACTCTGACCCAACCACTGATATCAATGCCGCACATCTTGAAAGAAATGAAAGATTATGTGGACAGTTCATATTACAAACATAAAGTGACAAAACCCCAGGCCATGGGGATAGGAATACCCAATGACATAATACAGGTGCTGAAGGGGAAGTTTGAGCTAGACTGGAGGAAGGACAGCATTTCCTTTCTGGGAATTAAGCTAACCAAGACAGTAGGGAGCCTATTCAAGGCCAACTACGAGGCCCTACAAAAAGAATTTGAGACCAGCTTGGCATCATGGGGAGACAAATACCTCTCCTGGTTGGGGAGGATGGCAGCAATTAAAATGTCTCTTCTCCCCAAGCTACAATACCTATTTAGAACACTACAAATAGACCTGCCAATCTACTTCTACTTAAGAAAAACACAGACAATGCTCACCAAATTCATATGGGCCCACAAAAACGTGAGGATAGCCACAAAATTCCTATACAGACCAACCCACCAGGGGGGGCTGGCACTACCAAACATTAAAATATATTATCAGGCAACATCAGGCCCCAGTGATTGGGATGCAATCTCACTCCCCACCCCCACAATGGCTAGATAATGAAGACCACTGGCTACAGGGGTTGGATCTCCGTAGGCTGTTATGGGTACCCAAAGCAATGCGCCCCAACCAACCCAACATACTACCCATCACAAAAACATTGGTGATGACCTGGGACAGAACACATGGCACTGGTTTCAATGTCACTGTGGTCACCGGCAACTCCACTGCCTAGCTTATATGTAGCTAACAACACGTTTGACCATAGAGAATGGACTAAGAGTGGCTGTACACATGTGAGGGACCTCCTAGAGGCACAAAAGCTACTACTGTTCCCTACTCTCCAAGAAAAATGTAATCTGCCCCCTAAACTGATATTTTCGTACCTTCAAGTTAAATCTATGCTAGGGGCCCAAACACCTACCACAGAGGGGATGGACACACTTACAGGGTTTGAGAGAACTTGTTTGAATCAATGGCAGAAAAAGGGAAAAATCCCCATGTGCTACTCGCTCCTAAATGTGGGAACCCCAGTACACCTACACAGATTTAGTGAAGCTTGGCAGGCGGACTTAAGGGGAAGACAAGATGCATGTCAGACTTAGAGTTAATGCGGAAAATATACTTCAGATGGTACATGGTGCCAGATAGACTGGGAAAAAATCTAACCAGGAACTTCGGCACAGTGCTGGAGATGTGGGGATGCGGAAGGTACGGTGTGCCACATATGGTGGTCTTGCAGGGTGCTTCGACCCTACTGGGAGATGGCAGAAAGCATGATTAATGAGATCACAGATTCTACCATCACTCACACCCCAGAAACGAGCCTACTATTCATGAACGTGAACAATTTTCAGGGAAGTGAGGCCATATTGGTCTTCCATACCCAAATAGGAGCACTGATGCTCATAGCTCGAGAATGGAAAACCATGACAGCACTGACAAAACTAGCCCTTACAAGACAAACCACTATCAACTTACAATATGAACAAGTGGTCAGGAAAACTCACGGCAACGCCAAAAGGTTTGAGGAGGCAAAACGAAGGTGGGACGCCATAAACACGACCAGGGAGAAAAGGGACGAAGACTAGTCCACAAGACAAAGAATCTGCCCTCCATAAAGCCTTTTAAGTATAAAACATAAGTGACCCCCTTGGGAAGATAGGGAGACCATAGGAATGGGACCCTATCGGGAGCAAGAGAGTAGGCAGAGAATAATCAGACGAACAAAAGAACAGAGAGAAGGTAGCACACAGAAAAATATATATAACACAAAACCGGTAGGAAGAGTGTGTATGCCAAACTCGCATCCCTCCCCACCCCCTCTCCCCCCCACCAGCATTCTTACCCCTCTTCCCCTTGCCTAGACCCCTGCCCGGGAGACAAGGAGGGCTCAGAACATTAGAGTATTAAGCAAGGAACGAGAACACGCATTAATCCAGTACAGGGAGATATGAGTGCACTAAATAGGGTCCAAAGGCGGAGGTGCATAGAAGAGAGGCATCTTGGCAGGTTCCAGAACCTGAGGGACGAGAGCAAGACCGTAGCAGAAAATGTGAATAGGATGTACAAGGGAACTAATGTACTCTGTAAAAATGGATAACGTGTATGACGTGATTATGTGATGTCCCCACCCCTCTTTCTTCTGCATCCCCAGTTTGAACTGAAAAAGAAAATAAAAATTGTCAAATTGAAAAAAAACAAAAAAAACACATGGATTTCAAGATCAGAGACAATATGGGTTTACTTCAGGGAGATCATGCCAAACTAATCTTATTGATTTTTTTCATCTAAAATAATAGATCAGGGTGGTGCAGTAGACATTGCTTACCTCGATTTCAGTAAGGCTTTTGACACTGTTGCACATAGAAGGCTCATCAATAAACTGCAATCTTCAAGTTTAGATTCCAATATTGTTGAATGGGTTAGGCAGTGGCTGAGTGACAGGCAACAGAGGGCTGTAGTCAGTAGAGTATATTTGAAGCATGGGCTTGTCACCAGTGGGGCACCTCAGGGATCTGTACTTGGACCAATTCTCTTTAATATTTTTATTTGTGATATTGCAGATGGTCTTGATGGTAAGGTATGTCTAATTCCAGGAAGTACTTTACAGAGAGGGTAGTGGATGCATGGAATAGTCTTCCAGCTGAAATGGTAAAGGTTAACACAGTGAGGGAGTTTGAGCATGCGTGGGATAGGCATAAGGCTATCCTTGACTTGGGCAGACTAGATGGGCTGAATGGTTCTTATCTGCCATTATGTTCTATGTTTCTAGTGCACAGCTACTGAAAGCTTCTTCCCTAGTAGTTACTTTCTATGGCTGTTCGGTCACAAACTTCTCAATGAGCACTATTACAGGTCATTGAGAAATCTTTGCAAGGCAGGTGTTTTAGGCAATTGCTTGCCTCTTTTGAGTTTAGTTGCTTGGAGCAAAGCTTCTAGGAATTAGGAGGGCTGGCTGCAAGCATGGCGATAGGGGAGGCAGTTTTCTTTTTCCAATCTGGAATGCTGGCACAACCTTAAAATACCACCACAGAGCCAAGCAGTGGAGTGCTTTTATATGCTTACTGCACTAACTATAGAAGGGGAGCTCAGAGAGCCTCTGGTTACACCCTCTGCTGGTTACACACATGTATGATGATTCCCACGAGCCACGGGCAGTTCAGAGCGTTGCCTTTGGTAATCAAGCCCGACGCTTGTGAGATCCACAACTAACAGAGAATGAGATCAGAAGCTCTAAATGCTGAACGACCAGTGATATGTATGATGTCTACCCTCCATTCCCCAAGGGAACTAGAAGGATTGTTTCAATTAAAAAAATTGTGCATGTATATGTATATATGTATTCTTGAAGTGATGATCCACTTCCGGGTTCAAAGCTTAAGGGAAGGTGACCTCCAGAGAAGTTCCTGTGCTTTCTCACAAACAATTTTGATTCTCACAAACAATTTTGGTCTAAACAATCCTACCGCTGGAAGTATCAACGTAACAGAACTTCATGGCATGGTCTCATCCCTGATAGCTTCCGTTTCCAATATGAATACCAGATTGGAAAACCTGGAAATGTCTAATAACCCAGGACAGGCCGTGATCCCATTATTAATTTACCTGTCCCACAACCAGAACCTACACAGCCGGGTAATGCAAATCTACCATCATTAGCTAGTCTGCCCACTAAGATAATCACATGTGCCCATCTTGTGCCCTTGAATCTAAGGAAAGATATCTTGGAGGGCAAAGATGTTAATTTGGTTTCACTATTAATTGCTGTGACAGACCCATCTGTCTTTAAAATACTTTCATTCCTCCTTGGTTCATCTGTTTGTTCGTCTAATTGACTGTCCGTACAGCCCTTTCGTTTATTTACCCTTTTGCCGAATAAACTGTCAAACGGCCGGCCACCCAGCATGGAAGTGTGCTGCTGGCTCTTGGCCTCATTAGAATGTTGTGGTTAACCGCAGACACTTCCTAATTGTCAAATGTCGACTGGGTGGTCATCGTTCGTATGCCGACCACGAGGCGGTGGCCATCTTGGATGTACGAATGCCCAGCGGTGTTCCTCAATGATTTCATGGAATTAAAAATGGACACTATTTCTCATGAACACCGCTAAAGCCGCTGAGCCATCTTCTGATCATCCCGCATACGAACGCCGGCCCGTTCGGTACTTTGTCTACACGAATGGACTTACCCCGGATAGCTACGCCATGGATCCCATTCGTATACCGAAAGACTATGTGAAAGACTTTGGCTCCATGGCGATTGAACTGTTTGTATATGATCTGAGCGCCATTCGGTAATAATGCGCGCTCAGATCTAAGCTATATGGGGATACGTTAAATGTGTATA
Source organism: Pelobates cultripes (assembly GCA_933207985.1). Classification (NCBI taxonomy): domain Eukaryota; kingdom Metazoa; phylum Chordata; class Amphibia; order Anura; family Pelobatidae; genus Pelobates; species Pelobates cultripes. The sequence goes on from OW240915.1 coordinate 126,074,414, forward strand.
GTGCGTTTGGTAGTTTGCAAGTTATATATTTTTATGTATTTTTATTGTCATGCATAAAATGGAGTTTTGCCTCTGTCCTTGGCGATAATTGGATTACTTCCCAATTATCTCAAGGATAGAGAGGAGGGTTCTGTACAGTAAAAGGGGAGTGTTTATAGCCAAAGTGTTTCCATTGGCTACTGCATTATATTTGTCACAGTTTTCCACCAGATCCCCTAGGGGAGTGTCCACCTGGTGGAAGACCCGCATAAATACCGGGCAGGTAGCCCCGATTAAACAGATCATTGCTTGACCCTCAACACGAGCCTTGTCTCGTTCTTGGGGGGATTTATATTTGCATGATTTCCTGTTCGGCTATTTGGTTTGTGGATTATTTTGTATGTTTCCTGTTCGGCTATTTGGAACTTTCGTTAGCTGCTTCTCCATTCGGAAGGTGAACGTTACCTTCCCCAGAACGTCGATGCTTCGACGGGAGTCGAGCGGTGTTCGACAAATCAAACGTCACTTTAACTTTGGCTATTTGCATGAATGGCCCCCGTTCGTGCATTCGAATGGAACTTAGTAATGGAAATAGACCGGCCGCACAGCCTAATTCTCTGGAACTGTTTTGGGCATGAAAATGTGCATGCAGTCGGTCAAATGTAACTTCCACAAAACTTTTGAACCCCTGCTCTGATCTGGGTGATTTCTGGATATGTTGTTCACCCTGATCAGGGCTATCCAGAAATGTGGGGATGTGTGGTGTTTTGGGGTGTTTTCTGTGTTTTGGGTAAAAATTTATATTTTCTGCCTGTGGATAATCAAGTTATTCCTTTAGCTAGCTTAATTATATCACAGGCAGAGGGGAGGGGGCGTGCTGACTGTATGTGGGAGTATTACTGTGTTATTGTTCCTATTGGTTTGGTGACTTTGTGTCCTGTGCTCCACAAGGTCCACGTGGGTGGTAACCTAGTGGGGAAAATGTGTATAAAAGAAATGGCCATCACAGCTACTTTTGTTATATGTTAAAAGGTCAGTTCTTAATTTTCTCTTGATTTCTATAGTATTGTTAAGATCACTAGATGAGTAGTTTTTATCAATAAATTTATCTTTTAAGAATTCAGCTTGTTTTTCAAAATCTTGTAACTGAGAGCAATTTCTATGTAGACATAGAAATTGACTCTTTGGAGCACTTTCTAACCACGGTTTGTAGTGACAACTAGATTTTTCTATTGCAGTATTAACACATACTTTCTTAAAACATGTTTGTGTGGATTTGGTTGTCTTGAATAGAAATATTAAGATCTAAAAAATTAATAGATGTCTTGCTAAATTCATAAGATAAAATAATGCCCCTATTGTTGTCATTTAAGTGGTTAATAAAATAAATTAGGGTATCTTCTGTACCTTCTCAAATAAAAAACAGATCGTTAATGTATCAGAAGTAGGTGACCAAGTTCACCTGCCAAGCATGCCCTCCACATATGGCTCCAGACTCCAATTAGCCATGAATAGGTAAGCATAGCTTGGGGTTAACCTGGTCCCCATCACTGTCCTCATTATCAATTTCGGAATATAAGGCTAGTAGCTGATATCTGTTAGCATGATTGGGAATAATGGGTGATTAGGAGTGATTAGGATATTTGGTGTAGTTGTTGGTATAGTGAGGTCTTTGGGGTTTGGGTGAATTGTATCTGGTGGTATGAGGTAATTGTAATAGTTGTATGACCTAGTGGTAGGAGCCCGGTAAGATGGTTTATAGTATCTATGTGGTGGTCATTCAATGCTCTTTTTAAATAAAAATGAAAGCTATACTACTATGCATTATTTTACTATTTCCACTGTATAATTGTTATCCTTGTTTGATATTACTTTTAAATTGGATTTTCTTATTGGCTAATTTAATTTTAGGTGCCAATTTTAATCCTATTGTACTTGTAACTTGTAATGGATCACCTGCACTCTGACCGAGTACCTTCCGTTTTTTGGACGCTTCCTAGCTTGCGCCAAGGACCACAAGCACCGCACCGGACACCACAACCACCGCAGACTCCACAGCCACCGTAGGTTAACTGGAGTCTCGCCATCTTCCTTCCACCCTGGTTCAGCTTCTGTCCTCCAGGACCATGTGGGAAAGACCTCTCCTCCAGGATAGCGTAACAGGAACAGCTCTTACAAGTGCTAAGTGATTAAAGGGAGTATACAAGTATAACAATCCCCAGTGTGAATATAGCTGTCCACTCCAATCACTAAACAAGACTACGTGTTGAGGGTCTAGAAGATCTCTTTTAATCAGCCACAAAGAGCCTTCTTTTATGTAGGTTTTACACAAACTGTACCACCCACAGGGTTTTGTAAAACAACTAATAAAATACGTAATATACAGTAAAACACTCCTATTCATTCCCACAAAATCCCTCCAGTAGATAAAAAGTTAGTCGGAAGTCCTTTGTGTGGTCGGTCAATTTTACACTGAAAAAATCCTATTCACATGCACGAAAAGGCTCCGTTCATGCAAACAGCTTAGTCTCACTGTATGTTCAAATCACCGAACGGGACTTAGACGCTGCGGCTGAAAACTGAGTGGAAGAGAAGGTAAGGGTCAGCGGTGTTTGTGCAAATGTGTAGCCGATTTCAGTTCCATGGATTTGGCTGCACACACAGCTGACTGCGTTCGACTAGCAAAGATGGCCAGCGCCACATGTTCGTTCGTACAAACAACGGCCACCCAGCAGTCGGCAATTTACCTACAGCAACCTCCCAGCCTGGGAGGTAAATTAGCCGCATGCTTCCACTTCTGTGTGGTCCGCCTGTGTAATAAATGGTTCGGTAAGCCCTAATTCCGAACCATAGGGGAAAAAGCCATGTACAAGTTATTTTGAAGGTCTTGGGACACCGTCTTAAAGGGGTATTGTTCCAATAAGTCTCATAAGCCCAAATACAGTTCTTAAAGGGCCATACATAGTCTAATAAAAGTCCATAAACTCAAATGCTGGTTTTAAAGGGCAAAATCTCCCAGGGGCCATAGTCACAGGGCAGGAAGCGGGCAAGCAGGCCTCTCCAGGACCAAGTGGTGAAGGGCACTTCGTCACAGTACTCCTATATAAACTTTGTTTGTCAGACTGTTATTTTTACTCCATTTGAAGAAGCCACATATGGTTTCGCGTTATGGTTTTAAATTGTGTATATTAGCAATAAATGTCTTTTGGTTACCTAAGCTGTACCAATTATCTTTTTATTGTAAATTTATATGCACTTTTTAATTTCTGTATTCTTTCTGGCAATTTTACTTGTTCCTGTACTCAAAGAAATCCAAAGTGGGGTTTATTCCACCAACACTTTATCAATAGAGCAGTAATTCCTGCTCTATAATTGTGAGTATAATTTTATCTATTTTATATCTCACTTTTATCATATTGAGAGCACTATTGTTGTCTTTTTATCATTATTCGGAGCCCCGGATACCCAGACTGTTTTGACAGACGCACCACTCCTGCATATCCTTTAAGCGGGATTATACCGCTATACGCCCTTCCCTCCAGAGCTGGTTATAGCTCTTGTAAATGTGAGTGTACTACCTATTTTTCTTATTTATTTTATCCCTGGCTTATTGCACTATTAGTTGTTGTATCTCCCTTCTTTCTCTCCACATATACGGATATTTTAACCATCCGGACGGATCAACTCCTGAGGATTGCATCCCCCACCCTATCCAGTTATACCAGTGAGACTTTATTTTTGACTACCTATTCAAGCGGAAAATACTTTTATCATTGGTACTCCATTTTTATTACTACTACTTATTTTATTGGTGCAGCCTTACCTATCTTTTTTTTTTTTTTATAAATATCGTTTTATTGAAATGTTTGCAAGGTGAACAATTCACAGTTAGGTTATGAGCAGTGCGAAACACGCAGGTTTCAATCGTTTAGAGTCTCGTTTGAGATCTTGAGATGCGCAGATCTCTGAGGATGCAAAAGTAGTTGAGACTCGCAGGTCTCCGGGCACAATAAGTTTCTATTTACGATATTCACATAGCATGTTGTAGATTAATTAATTACAGTCTGTCAGGTGCGTTAGCCATGGTCATGTGGTTTGAAATCACTCGCTCTGCGTTATATTATTTGTGATTATAGGTCCTATCATTCGCTTATTCTTGCAGGTTGTAAGTGTCTCTCAGTCTTTAATGTCGTTCGTCTGTAATGGGTCTAGATTGTGGATAATGAGAGGGGTGGGGGGGTCGGTAAGCATGTCGTATCTTTCAGTTACCCTCTTCCCGCCTGTATCTTCTATGGCCCCATCTCAAGATGCCGATTGGCATGTGTTTGGGATTGCGGGGGGGTGGGTGTCCTTGTGCTTTTGTGTGTTCCAGTCTAGGGTTTGATCCCTAGGGTCAGTGTGTCTGTTAGTTTGTTTTATGAGTTCCCCTCTCAGTCTCCTCCATCATCTATATGCATTAATGTTGTAATGTTGCAGTGTCGCTGAGGTGGGTGCAGTGTGTTATCTCCTCCCAGCGTGGCTCCTACAACCCCTGGTTCTTGTTTAGTCTGCCCCCTGGCCGTGCAGATTTCATTTGTTACTAGTGTGATTCTGCCACTCAGGGGGTCCTAGAGAGATTCCCCGGGTACTGGTCTCATCCGCAGGGGCTCTGAGGCAAGGTGGGGGTGTGGGAGGGCCGGAAGGGGGTGTTTTACTTGGGTTTTGGGATGTCGTGCGTATCTCGGTTCCCTATGTGTCTTGTCTCCTTCCTTCCCATGTCGGTGTTTGTGTTGTGGATCCCCATATTTCCGTATGTTTGTCGCTTCTTCCCAGTAAGTCAGCGTATTTTGCTTCCGCTGCGTGGATTTCTTCTACTCTCTGTAGCCATTGCGTGATTGTGGGTGATTGGGTGCTTTTCCACAGTGTCGGAATCAGGGACTTGGCTGCATTCAGCAGGTGTCTCAGGATAGATTTCTTGTAGTGTGCGAGTGGTTTTTCTGTGAAGTGAATCAGTGCGGCTTCTATGCTGAGGTCTGGCATATCCCCTAGGATCTTGACCAGTTCTTGTTGGATCTCTTCCCAGAATGGTTTTATTATGGCACAGTCCCACCAGATGTGCCTCACTGTTCCTGGTTGAGTTCCGCATCTCCATGTCCCCGGGAATATTCTATGTAGTAGCGAGGGTGTGCGGTACCAGTGTGAGATCAATTTAAAGTTGACTTCTTGGTATCTTGAACTGATCGAGCTCTTGTGCTGAAGTATGAGTATCTGCTCCCATTGGGCATCTGTGTATGTTCTGTCTGTGAGGTCCTCCCATCGCCTTTTGAAGGCTATGTTCCGAAACGGTCTCCTAGTATAATCCGTTGGTATAATATGGATACTCTCCCATCCGCTTCTGGTTCATTCACACACAGGTTTTCGAACCACGTGATGTCTCTGTGTACTGCCAGTCTGTTTGGCAGATTGTAGTAAAAATGTCGTAGCTGCATGTATCGAAACCTGTGCATGAGTGTGGGGGTGTTGGTTCCGGTCCATTCACGTATGTTCTTCAGTCCTGCGTTGGTTAGCGCCTCCTTCAGGGGTAAATATTCATCTCCCTCTGCTGTCAGCCATGCACTCCTCGGGAGGCCGCCGATTATTCGTTAGTGGGATCAGTGGGCTCGGTTGGGGGGATATGTATGTTTCTTTTCTCATTATGGCCCATGTTTTCAGCGTTTGTTCTATGGGCGAGGTCTTGTCGATATTTGGGGTTACCCTCTGGGTGTGATGCCACACCTGTGAGTGCAGAGTTTTGTTCGTGCTTTCTCTATCTAGTGTCGCCCAACGTTTGTGTTGAGGGGCCATGTGCCAGTCTCTTATCCGTTGTAGGGTAGATGCGTAGTAGTATTTGCGGAAGTCTGGCAGTGCTAAGCCTCCCCACGCTTTGGGTAGGCATATTTTATCGTGGCTAAGCCTCACTCGGTTCCCCTTCCAGACATATCTGCTAACCGCTGTCCTCAGAGTTGCAAAGAATTCAGGTGGTAAGTGCCAGGGTGTGGTGTAGAGGAGTCTCGGCAGGATGTTCATCTTTACTACTGCTATGCGACCATGCCATGAGATGCAATCGTAATTCGAGGTTATCAGTTCTTTCTGTATTTGGTTGAGGAGTGGAGCGTAGTTCCGTGCGTAGGTTTCCGTTGGGTTGCTGGAAATCCAGATTCCCAGGTATCTCATCTGGTCTTCGCAGCTATGAAAGGGGTATGTTCTTTTGACGTGGTCCCAGTCAGGTGTTTGGGCCGAGATTTGTATGGTTTCGCATTTCGTGTGGTTTAGTTTAAGCCCAGAGACTCGGCCGTAGCTATCGAACTCATCCATCAGTGCCGGTAACGTGTGTCTCGGGTCGTCTATAAAGAAGAGCATATCGTCTGCATAAGCCGCAACTTTAGGTTCCTGGTCTTTATATTGGAATCCACATATGGTTGGTGTTCGCCTGATCCTGTCTAGGAACAGTTCCAGTGTTAGGGCAAATAGGAGCGGGGATAATGGGCAGCCTTGCCTGGTGCTGTTGCTAATTAGGAATCCATCCATGAGTGCTCCGTTGATTCGGATCCGCGCATTGGGGTTGCAGTAAAGTGTGTCTATCCACGCGAGCATCCCTCTCCCTAGTCCAACTTTGTTGAGCGTCGCCATCATGAATTGCCATCTCACTCGGTCAAACGCTTTTTCGGTGTCCGTGGAGAGCATTAGCAGATTCTTATTTTCTCTGCGAGCCAGGTGTTGGATAGTAAACGCTCTCAGAGTGCAGTCCCTAGCTTCTCTTCCTGGTATGAAGCCCATTTGGTCCGGGTGTATCAACCTGGGCATGTAGGGTTGGAGTCTGGTTGCTAGGATCTTGGAGAATAGTTTGACATCCGCGTTGAGGAGTGAGATAGGACGGTAGTTCCCGCAGTTTTCTGGGTTCTTGCCCGGTTTTGGTATGACTGTGATGGTGGCTGCCATTGTTTCGGGGTGGAATCTGCCTCCGTCTTGGAGTTGGTTTAGTGCGGCGGTTAGATGTTGGATCAGGGTGTCACCAAATTTTTTGTAATAGCCTATTGAGAAGCCGTCTGGTCCTGGCGCTTTGCCATTTTTTGCGGCCTTGATTGCCGTCCGTACTTCGTCTTCTGAGATCGGTGCTCCTAGGGATTCTGCTTCTTCGTTCGAGAGCGCGTCGGGTTGGAATTCTTGTAGATATTGTTCTACCTGCCTGCTTTCTTCGCTTTGGCGTGTTTCCGTGTGGTTTGCGTGTATGTTGTACAGTTTCGTATAATAAGAGCGGAATTCGTTAGCAATTTCTTCCGGGAACTGTGTGAGGTGTCCGTTTGAAGTCCGTATCGCTTGTACCTGTGCTCTCGCTTGTTGGCCTCGGATCAGGCGGGCCAGCATTTTGCCACCTTTGTTAGCATGTAGGTAGTAGAAGGCTTTAGAGCGTTGTATTGCTCTATGGTGTTTACGGTCAATGAGCTCCGTAAGTTGTCTACGCGCTGTCAGGAGTTCCCGGTATTGTGCTTCTAGCTGGCTGCGTTTGTGGAGGGTTTCGAGGTTCATTATTTGGGCCGTGAGGTCCGCCATTGCTTGTTGGTTTTCTCGCTTTTTGCGTGACGCAATCCGAATAAAGTGTCCCCTGAGGACGCTTTTGTGCGCCTCCCAAAGTGTTATGTTCGACATATCTTCCATGGCATTTTCTGCAAAGTATTGGTTCAGATGTTCTGCTAGTTGCGTCCGGACCGGTACTCCCAGTAGGAGCGATTAATTTATCCTCCACGTCATTTGGGTGGGTCTGAAGAGAGGGGAGTCCAGGTGTATGGAGGATTCGCTGTGGTCTGCCCACGGAGTGGGCTTGATCGCAGCCTTTTTCAGGAAAGTGAGGCCTTCTTGTTGTATGAAGATGTAAACTATGCGTGAATATAGTCTATGGAGGGGCGAGTAGTAGGTATAGTCACGGTCATCTGGATGGAGTGTGCGCCAGGTGTCTACCAATCTCAGGTCCTGGAGTGTCTTGCGAATCCTTCTGATCGCTGCCTGTGCTATTGAGCTGTGTCCTGTGGATGAGTCAGAGATAGGTTCTAAGGTTATGTTAAAATCTCCTCCAAGCACCAGGATTCCCTCCGTAAATGCGGCTAGTTTCAAGAGTGTTCTGCAGAGGAATTTGGCTTGGTTCTTATTCGGGGCGTACACCGAGGCGAACGTGTATGTTTTCTGGGTTATCGTTCTCTTCACAAAAAGGAATCTGCCATTTGGGTCTGCGATTGTTTCGGAGTGTGTGAACTGTAGGTTGGTGTTTAAGAGTATCGAGACACCTGCTTTCCGAGCAGTCGGGTGATTACTGTGGAAGGTGGTATGGTAGTGCTTGTTTCGTAGTCTGTGGTTATCCACGTCCCCGAGGTGCGTTTCTTGTAGTAGGGCGATAGATACTTGGCGACGTTTGAGGTCCTGCAGTAAGTGTGTTCTTTTTTCGGGTGCGTTCAAGCCCCGGCAATTTTGTGTAATGATATGGAAGGGTGCGGCTGAATATGTCATCCTGTAGGGGTGGGCCGGTATCTTCCGTGTGTGTGTGGATAGGGTCCTATGGGCTTAGCTTCCGAGTTCTGTGTACTCTATCTGGGTCAGTATGCACTTATTGGAGGGAGGGTGTTTCAGTCCGGGGGGGGGGAGAGTCACCCGGGTGTGGCTCCCTGATCTCTGCGGGTGGTAGCTGTGCCAAAGGTCAAGTGTCGTGAGTAGGGAGTGGGACGGGGTGGCGGTCGGGTAGTGAGGTGAGTTAGTGGGTATAGGTGGAGGGGGAGGAGTGGCTGCCCCAGAGCCCCTGTGACTCGGCCTCTTGCCTGCTTCCACTAGGTGTTGGCTGGCTAAGGGTTTCTCCTGGTAGGCTTTTTAAAAGAGCCTTGCTGTTTGCGAGTTTATTTACTGGTGTCTAGTGGTGTTTCGGGGTCGTTCCCTATGCCGGTGTTCTCAGTGAATGAGGAGTACCTGTGTAACTGGGTTGGTTAACAAAGCCAAACCGCCACTTAGTGTATACTAGGGCGTCAGGGCAGTGTTCCCCCCAGTAGTCTATGTATACACAGGATTGGGTCGGGGTCGTGGCCTCCTAACCGTTTACGTCTTCCACTTAATATGTGGAGAGTTGGTTGAGGTAGAGATTGTGGTCTGGTATCGTCAGCCGTCCTGGGTCTCCCGTCTCAATTGCGTTCGGTTGTATTTGTTACGCTAAGTCGCTATATAAGTCTGGTCTTGGTTTGGGTGGTATGAGTTCTCCCCTCGTGTGCTCCCTGGGCTCTCCTCAGTCTTCCCAGGTGTGGTCTCATGGCGTCTTGTCTTTGTGGTCACATGGGCGTTTGTGGTGGGTATACGGCTGAAGTGGCTCGTCACCGTCATCTGCTACGTTCGGGTGGTCCCGTGAGCTAAGTCCTGACCAGTTGGTGGCAATGCTTCTCGTGAAGGAGGGTACACGGGGGGTGTAGAGGTCTTCTATAAAATATTTGTCGTTTAGGCATTCTGCGGTGCATGGGGGTTGCCATTATAAGTACTGTTCCTAGCCCCCTGCCACCGCCAGTTCCACCTTCGCTGCGGCCTACCCTCTACCTATGGCATCTCCTTTCGTCTATCGCTGGGTTTTGTAGCTACCAATTTCTCCCCTCGTCCAGCTCCGTCCCACCCATGTCTAATCGGGGCCTCCCCATTGACCTGTACACGTGGTGATTCATCCCATCCCCGTCTCTTTCTCAAACGGTATGGGTGTCCCTATAGCTATATTATGCAGGTCTTTCGTGTTTAGGTAGGTTGTCACATGGGGCAGGTGTCTAGCGTCAGGGTTTGAGTTGTGGTCAGGTCATCAAAGAAGTGGGCCCAACCTGCTGTGTGCTTGCCTTGTCAGAACGTGGTTCACCCTGCAATCAGTATGTGGGTCTTATACAATTCACTGAGTCTAACGTGCAACATTTGGGAACCTTATAACATTAAAACATTAAAACATTTTCCCCTTTGCGCCCCCCAGTGTGCTTGTCCGTTTGTTCGGATATGGGTAATGACCCAGAGCAGTGTCCCAACTCCATCCCTGCATCCCCTCCACCCTAAATGTAGTGTTATCCCGGTAGCCCCACATTAATTGCGGTATTCCCCGACATTTAGTCCCAGGTTCCGTATGTGCGTGGTGGATAGCGTAGTACTTATCTGGGTACTGGGGATCACTTCCTGCCTCCGGTGCCGGTAGAGTCTGCAATCTTATGGGGCCCGCAACAGTCTATCCCGTGAAGGGGTGGAGGGGTCCTCCTTGTTGGGGCGGGTGTGCCCCTCTGCCGTTATTCTTCCGGTTCTGCAGGGTCCAGGTGTCTGCGTGCAGTTGGCCGCCTCGATGAGTACCCTCTGCGGTGGCGCTGTGGTCTCGGTGTTGGAGGCCTTGGCCGTTGCTCTAGCGGTCCCAGGACCCAGTCCGTTGTCTCCGTGGGCGATAGTTCCAGGCGGTGTAGGAATCCCGGGCTTTCCTCCGGCCAGCGCAGGGATACCCATTCGTTCTGGTGTCTTGCGAGTAGGGCAAAGGGGAATCCCCACTTGTAGGGGATATTTCTCTCTCTCTGAGAAGGGCTGTGACGGGACGTAAGGCCCTGCGCGCTTCTAGCGTGAGCGGTGACAGATCTTGGAACAAGGCCACATCAGCTCCACGGAATCTCCATAGCGGTCTCGTGCGGGCTTTCTGCATTATTCATTCCTTGTGATTATAGTGGTGGAGGCAGCATATGGCGTCTCGTGGATACCATCCGGTATCCTGGGCCTGTTTGCCCTGTGAGCCCTGTCAAACATCAGGTCGGCAGGTAAGTCTTCCCCTAAGATGGCCTGGAAGAGGGCCTTCAGCGTGGCCTCAATATCTTCTTCCACCTGTGGTTCGGGTAGGCCGCGCACTTGGATGTTTGAGCGGCGGCCTCTATTGTCCAGATCTTCTGTTTGCCGTCGTAGGGCTAGCAACATGTTTCCCTGTCTGGTGACCGCTGTGGTTGTGGTTCCCGTTCTCCCCATAGCCTCCTGCATATTCCTCTCTAGTGTTTGGAGCCTGCCGCTGTGTGCAGTCATTTCAGCCCTCAGGGCTGTTACCTCTAGGCGGATCGCCGCGTGTAGGTCATCTGACAGAGCTTGGAGGTCCATTTTCGTGACCATTTGTGCGGCCAGCGCTCTGATATCTGCACTGATATCTGTTAGTGTGGGGCCGGCTGTCTCTGGGGGTTGCACGTGGTGCGGCGAGTCGGCCATTGTTGCGCCTGCCTGCTCGCGGGATGCGGTTGCCGGAGCCTGCAGGTAATCGTCCATGGGACCTGCCTGGGAGCTTGTAAGGTTGCTCCGGGGTGTTTGGGAGCCGGCCGGGCGTTTTGTACGTCCCATTTCTGACCCTCCCTGCTCGTTTAGCGTGCTGAATTTAGCTTTGGGATACGGAGCTCTCAGTTTAGGCTGCCATTCTCCTGGGTGTCCAGGCCACACCCCCGCCTTACCCATCTTTGTACTACTTCCCATTTTGAATACTCTGGGTTGTCTACTTTTTCAAATGGTAAATCATGGTGGGGTTAATTTTTATTTCTGGGCTGCCATACCATCTCAAAGGCAACATAGTAATAACAAATAGTAATTAACAAAAACAGAAATTGGCAAATCTTATGTTTGACTCTGTAACTTTCCAAACCACTATAGAACCTGTACTTGAGGGTACTGTTGTACTTGTGAGACATTACTCTACACAAATATGAGTGTTTTAGAGCAGTACAATGTATTATACTTATACTTATAATATCATCGGTGAAATGGCAGTTTAAAAAAAAAAAAAAAAAAACTAATATAAACGCTAATTTTGGCCAAGGTTTATTACTAAGTGGCTACTAAAACAAAGTGGACATACCCCATTTTGAATACAGTGGGTTGTCTACTTTTGCAAATGGTATGCCATGATGGGTTAATTTTCATTCCTGGGCTGCCATACGGTCTCAAAGGCAACTCTGGCCCAGCAAACCAATCTGGCAAATTTCAATGTGTAAACATGGAAAAGGGGAAAGCCCTACATTTGACCCCTGTAAGTTTCCAAAAATCATAAAACTTGTACAATGGGGCTACTGTTGTACACGTGAGACATTTCTGAATACAAATATGTGTATTTTATTTCAGTAAAATCCAACAGTATTATGACATTAAAATTTCATGTTGAACTTGAAAATAGCATTTCTTAATGTCTCATACTTTTTTTTTCTTATTAAATTATATTTCATATATAAATATTTGATATGAAATGAAAACCTTGTTTCTCCTGAACAAAATTATATATAATAAGTGTGGTTGTATTTAATATGAAAGAGGTGAATTATGGTTTAACAACATATAGCGCAAATTCCAGGTGTTGTTTTCATTTGTTTTTATCACAACTTGTATAATTTGCTCAGTCCTTAAGAGGTTAATGTTGTATTTGTGTCTGGATTGTCCCTCTAAGCCAAATAATGTAAATATGAATGTGCAATATGATGTTTAGCAGTATATGTTACTGGAGCCATATTTGTTATTATTTGATTAACCATTTACCCTACCCAAAATATTTTTGTACAATCAAGTACAATATATATTAGGTTATAATGGTGATTTTCTTTGTTTATTTTTTAGTGTTCCTGACAATCTTGGACCTATATGGAAGATTCATGTTTGGCACAACAGCAGTGGCCACTCTCCAAGCTTGTATATCAGTAATATAATTATTAAAGATCTGCAAACTGGAATTAGTTGGTTCTTTTTTGCTGAGTGCTGGCTAGCTGTGGATGAGGGAGATGGAAAAGTTGAGCGGGAACTAACATCAATGGGACATGGACTTGGTTTCCAGAAGGTAGGTAAATCAATACATAAGAATTACACAAAGACAAACTCAGTTTTTATTACATAATAGAAAACTTGTGAGTTATTGTGCGCAACAAAATTGTGTACATAATATTTATTTTATTTTTTTAGCATGTAACACACTATATGTGATAAATCAATGCATTCTTAAATGTAATGTTACATTTCCTCTTGGCTTCATAGGCTGTGCGTACAGGGCTAACTTTTATTTATTATTATTATTATTACATTTTATGAATATTGCAAGATGTATCTGGTTGCATCCTGTTACTATATTGTTTTACTCTTTGTAGTCTCTTGAGCTGTCCTTGTGACCTCCAATTTATGAGTGGGACTAAAGGATAAGTTATATTAAATATTATTAAACTTAGACATCATAATAATTAAAGAAAATAAGGGGATATCAAAAATAAATACAAGGGAAAAGATAAAATAAAACAATCACACATGACCTTCATTATCAATTTTGTCAGATTAAAGGACAGATTTCTAAACAAAAGTTAAAATAAAGTAAATGTCTAATATCTAAGTCAACTATGCCATAGACATATAGTAAATCTTTGTTCAAATTCTGTGATAAAGAATCCAAGTACATTCATTTTTTATAAATATTATCAATAAAGTTTTAAGCCGTAAGTAACAGAGGCTTTCCAATGCATCCACAATTGAGGCTTTTTTTTGCTGTTATGCTTTGTAATTCTTATGCTCTGTGTTCTACTGGCTTTTCTTCTGAAATCCTGTACGCATACACAAAGTTACATATGAATTACATACCATTATATATTTCTGGTCAGGGACAATAAATCGAGTTATAGTAGTGGTGTGGTGTGGTCAGTTGTGGTATGCCGAAACCAACATTCAAGTAGGCCTGTAAAAAGAGGGCCCACCCCACCAAAATAGAATGGCTTGATAAAGGGAGCGGTGGGTGAGCTGAACCAGGCAATATCGGCCAAGAGGAAGGGGAGGCCTGTGTATTTATAAATACAACTTCAAACTCTGCCTACAGGTCCAACCTTCCCATTTGTGGTCAGGGATAATAAGCCAAGTTTCTGGTAGGCTTGTAAAAAGAGGGCAAAACATTTAACAGTTTATCACTTTAGTACATGTTGACAGTATGTAACCAATACTTGAAATGCTGCCTCAATTCTCTCTCCAGTTGAGGGCTGTATCTGGTGTATGCAAATGATCTCCCCCATCCCAGCTATTGATGACTTGTATTGGGTATTCCAGTACGACAGCAGAGGCAGTGCCTATTCTGAAGGAGTGAATTGAAAATGTTGAAGGTCTTATCCAAGTTGTATTGTGTTGTGAGCTTACTTAAGGTTGAGGTGGAAAAACGATGTGAACACCATGATGGTATTGTTTGAGTATGAATTAAAGATTATAAATTCTGAAGTGAATTTATTTAAAATGCTCAGAGTTCTAGTATATGAACATGTGGTATTGGTAGAGAGTGTTCTGTGTGCCAGCAATCTGCTTTGGCCATGAGATGAACTAATGCAGTATGAGGTACTGTAATGTTGGGGTTTTGGTAGGTCATTTGGCAGTCGTGGGGTGTAGTTGGAAGAATACCTAAAATTTTGATTGTGAGAAGGTCTCTGCTGCTATGTTGTAACAGCGGGGTATGTTAATATGGACAAGGAAATATTTCTGTGTTTCTGCCTGCCAAGTCACAGTGGGGTATACTTCAAAGAGAGCTAAAGTATAACGAAAAGAAGGTACTGGTCTCTGTAATCCATATGTCACCTAACCAGTTAATATTGAAAATGGCTGCAAATCCAGTGTGGACAGCAGCATCTGTATAGATAACATGGGATGATTCAGACAGTAGGAATGAACATGGCTTTCCCATTCCAGTGGGATAGGAAGTTTAACCCCATGAATAGGTCTACTCAGGCCTAAACATTAAGTGTCTCAGTATAATAGCTGGTGGGTAACCAGGGAGCAGGCTGAGTAGTAGGGAACTAATGTAGCGACTTTGTGGTAGACGCGTATGGCAAAGTTTAGAGAACCAAGGAGAGAATGGAGATCCAAACAGGAAAAGTAATCTTTGCCTAGAAAGTACTCCAAGTTTCCGTGATATGCTGGACCTTGCCGATGGAGGAGTTGGGGAAGCTGGACTGCAATATCGAGTCCAGTTGTATACCCAGGAAAAGGAAACTGGAGGAGGGGCCAACGATTTAATCTTAAAACAGCGGAAGGCTTTGGGATGAAAAACGATCTTGTGCATAGTTTGGCATATACTATTCGGTTCCTCTACTGATTAAAAATTGTCTAAATCATGTATCACTGAGGCCAGTTACTCATGTACAAGAAAACTACCAGTAACGAAAATGTTGCAAATTGCACCTTACCTAAGAACACAGTAGGTCTGCCCAATTTGTCTTTAAGTCCTTGTGTTCGACTCTGCTTGAACCGGAGGTAGCACAACTCTTAGAACTGGGTTTGATCAAGCATAAATCAGTAGAGTGGGAGTTGGAGGTGCAAAAAGCACTAGACAGTGGTTTAATGCCTACAAAATTATGGCAAAAGTGTTCTGTCTCTAATAGGCTCAGATCTGAATGGGTGTTGAATTGAGCCAAAACCACGGCTGATTTGGCCTAAAAAGATTGGAAATAGTTATGGAATTTATAACCACCATTCTTGTGCCTCAGGTCCACCATTTTATGTAAAATATACATACATACATACAATAATAGGTGGAGCTCCTAAAATATTTTCCAATTATCTGTAAAACACAATATTACAGAAAATAGCGTAGTACAGTTTATAACTGATAAATATTTGAAAGAAATTGTATTGGTGTAACTCACAAGTCTGGAGTCATACCCTCATATGACTCCGGTGGTATTCGCTTCTGGACTATTCAAGGATGTCCAACTCCCCTTTTTGTCTTCCAATCGGTTGGTAGTTCCCTTTTTACCGGCTTCAAAGTTGAAGAAAGTGCCAAGTGCAGGGTATAGTAAAAAAGATGCTTTCTTAAAATCAATCAAATGTCCAAATAAATGAGTCCAATGAGTCAGTAGCCTTCTATGAATGTCCAAAACGCATTTCGCCTTATCCTAAGGCTTCCTCAGTTGGTTATATCAAATTAGTGTGTGTTCTTCCTGTTTAAAAAGGCCGCCGGTCCCCACTTCCGGGTTCTGTCCGACGTGCATGCCCACGTCACCGGGTCACGTTCTATATCCGCTTCCGGGTTTCGTCTGTTTTCTTCAATGGAATGCACGTATGCGTTCCAACGGCATTTGCGGATGTCACATGACTTCTGGTTCGTCTCATAATGCGTCAGTGGAACGCAAAATGTCTCTTTGTATTGTATGAGATAAATACATTAACATGTAAGCGGAACTTCTATTAATCATAAAAACTACATGCATAAAAAGTGGAAACAACAATAATTCTATCACAAAGATTCTTATGTACATGTTACAAAAGACTGGAAATCACTATGTTACTGTTTTAACCCACCGATTGATACTGTTTGCCACTGCATAGGTTAAGCAGAAAACCACACGAATGGTTTACACGAACCCTTATGAAAGCTCCATTCGTGGTACGAACGGGGGACCCCCCAGAAACTGGCGTGTGCCGCCACTTAACCCCGTCACCCCGCAAACTACCGAACGGTCGACCACCCGGCCCTCGGAGTGTGGCAGCCATTAACCACCCAGGGGTCTGCGGTTTGCGGTTAACCACAACGTAATTGGTAGGCCTGGGGGCATCGACGTTCGCACCCAAAGTACCGAAGGGAAAATACCGAACTATCCCGAACGACGGTCGCGTCGCTCGTTAACTTACCCTCAAGTACCCTGAACGAGCCCACTACCAGACGGACAGCGGGACTTCGCATGAACTGATCCCGAGTTTAGTTCCACGAGTTAGACACGAAGTCCCGCTGCTCGCTAAACCAGCAGAAAACATGGCCGCCAACAAAGACTAACCATCTCGAAATGCCGAACGGACTTTATACGGCAGAAACAGTACATTCTGTTCGTGGGGTTAGAGCGCCATTCGCCTGTTTTATATACACGAACGCGAGCCTTCAGATGAAGGGTAGAATGAGCGGTTTTCATGTATTAATATAAAAGTTATGGATTTTTATGCAGTTTTCTGGGACATAATAAAACGTGGTCTTTTGTGCGCTTGAAGATAATTAGATTGTATAACCGTTGGCCTCATTATCTCCAAGCTGGGCGGGTACTGATTCAAATAATACACTGTACTGTGATTGGATATTTGTCTGTACTGTACCTGTATTCCATCAGGTCCACAGGGGGCTGTCCTTGGACCTGAGGAATCACATAAATTGCCATGCTATGTGCCAGTAAAGCCAGTTCGTTTTGACCCTCAACTTGCAGCCTCGACTCATGTTGTAGGGATCCGGGATATTGATGCTTATATCGTGCTTGGGGATATTCTACATTTGCAGTTACTACCGAAAGACCTCCGTTCGACTCTCTACAGCGGGAACCAGGACATCCAAGCGATCAACCCTCCTGCTAGACCGGGGGCAATCGTAACAGTACATACTGAATATTTAAATGTGTCTTTCATTCTTAAACATGATTCATATAAAATGTTCATGATTCATATAAAATGTTCATTCTTAAACATGATTCATATAAAGTGTATGAAATAGAATAAGATAAAAATTGAGATAAGCACTAAAAAATATATATTATAAAATATGCTAACAATGGGTTAATAATAACCCCCCCCCCCAAAAAAAAACCAATAAGAATAAAAAGTGGATATAAATGGGTACAATCTTCTCAATGCATAAAATTGCACAATTCAAAATCACTATTTAATCCATGTGGTATCAAAGTGTTAAAATTAAAAATGAATTTCATTTCCTCCCTTCCTATTTTCTTATTGTAATCTCCTCCCCTCCAATCTTTTTTTTACTAGTTTTACTGCACTAAAAAAAACATTCCTTCGGGGTTTTGATTGTGATTCTTTTTAAAATGGTTTGAGACACTGTCTCAACACCGTTTTTTACATTTCTTACGTGCTCCGCTATTCTTATATGTAGGTTACGGATGGTTCTCCCCACATATACAAGATTGCATGGGCACTTTAAGACGTATATTACTCCCTTTGAGTGACATGTTAAGTGGTCTTTTATTTCAAATTTTTGATTAATAAAAGGTTCCATATTTTTTATATGTCTTTTCTTACTTTTAGTGTTTCGACATGCCAGGCATTGCCCGCATCCATAGAAACCTTTCTCCATGGAAAAAAAATTCCCATTTTCTAGTATTGGCTCCTTATTGTGACTCTGTACTAAAGTGCTTTTTAAATTTCTGGCTCCTTATTATTTTTGGTTTTGTTGGGAGGATGTCTTTCAGAATGGGATCATCTTGTACGATGTGCCAGTATTTATTTATCACTTTATTAATTTTTTTTATTTTGACCATTAAAACTGCATATAAATGGTGTACTTTTGTTATCCCATTGTGTATTTTCTTTTTTATTCTTATAAATTAAAATACTTTCTCTAGGAATTTTAAGGACATCTTCTAAAGTTGTCTGCAATTTTGATTCTTCATAGCCCTTTTGTAGAAATTGCTTTTTTATTTTTTCTGCTTGTGTGATGTAATCTTGATCTGTGCAATTTCGTTGAATTCTCAGAAATTGACCTCTGGGGGCATTTATCAACCAGGGGGCATGATGGCAGCTTTCCTTTCTGATATATCCATTTGCATCTACTTCCTTGAAATGATTTTTAGTTATAACTTTTGAATCTTTTATAGGGATTTCTAAATCTAAAAAGTTAATCTTCTCTGTGCTGATCTGTGAGGTTAAAATGATGTTCCACTCATTTGAGTTTAAATACATCATAAAATCATTCAAATCAGTAGGGGTGCCTTTCCAAATAAAAAATATGTAGTCTATAAAGCGTCGATAGCACACCAAGTTCGCCCCCCATGGATGGCCCTGGAATATATACTGTTCCTCCCAGTATGCCATAAACAACTTAGCATAACTTGGGGCGAACTTGGTGCCCATCGTTGTCCCTCTGATTTGTAGATAAAAAGTCCCATTAAACCAAAAAAAGTTATTTGTTAAAATTAAGCGAATGCCTTCTAAAATAAATAAAATCTGATCCTCTTTAAAATTATTCTTCTTTAAAAAGTATTGGACTGCTTCCAACCCTTTTCCGTGCAGTATAATAGTAAAAAGAGAAGGTACATCACATGTAACTAGGGAGTTTCCTTCTTGCCAAGTGACCTTCTTTATTAATTGTAAGATATGGATGGTATCTTTTAAGTATGCTGGATTAGAAATGACCAAAGGTTGTAGCAAATGGTCAAGGTATTCTGATACCTTCGATGAGATCGAGTCTATCCCCGATATAATAGGCCTGCCAGGTGGATTTTCTCTATTTTTATGGATTTTTGGGAGGTGGTAATACACAGGAGTTTTGGGGTGAGGAGATAGATATTGAGCTTCCTTATTGGTCAAAATACTTTTCTCCAGTCCCTTCTTGATGTAAATATCTAATTTCTTTTTAATGCTTTCTATTGGATTGTTTTCTAGTTTTTTATATAGTATCCAACAAATATGAATTTTATTGATTAAAAATCAAATTAAAACTATAAAGAAATTTAAAATAAAGATGCGATAGAACTAGATTGTTGTTTCCACTTTTTATGCTTGCAGTTTTTATGATTAATAGAAGTTCCGCTTACATGTTAATGTATTTATCTCATACAATACAAAGAGACATTTTACTTCCTGGTATTTCGATCAGTGAAACAGACGAAACCCGGAAGCGGAAATAGAACGTTCCACTGACGCATTATGAGACGAACCGGAAGTCATGTGACGTCCGCAAATACCGTTGGAACACATACGTGCGTTCCATTGAAGAAAACAGACGAAACCCGGAAGCGGAAATAGAACGTGACCCGGTGACGTGGGCACGCACATCGGACGGAACCCGGAAGTGGGGACCGGCGGCCTTTTTAAACAGGAAGAGCACACACTAATTTGATATAACCAACTGAGGAAGCCTTAGGATAAGGCGAAACGCATTTTGGACATTCATAAAAGGCTACTGAGCCATTGGACTCATTTATTTGGACATTTGATTGATTTTAAGAAAGCATCTTTATTTTAAAATTTCTTTATAGTTTTAATTTAATTTTTAATCAATAAAATTCATATTTGTTGGATACTATACCCTGCACTTGGCACTTTCTTCAACTTTGAAGCCGGTAAAAGGGGAACTTTGGACATCCTTGAATAGTCCAGAGGGTATGACTCCAGACTTGTGAGTTACACCAATACAATTTCTTTCAAATATTTATCAGTTATAAACTGTACTACACTATTTTCTGTAATATTGTGTTTTACAGATAATTGGAAAATATTTTAGGAGCTCCACCTTTATTGTATGTATGTATGTATATTTGTTTTAAAGTGGTGTAGGGGTTACCACTTGTTTAGGTGTTAGAGCGTACCTATATTCTGTCAGTTCACCTTCGCACAGTGCACCTTTTCTTTTATATTATGTAAAATATAGTGCTAGGTCTTCCCTATAGTGTGGGGATGTGTAACAGATGACATCTCTATATAGACTCAAAACTACTGAGTCTTCGTAGCAGTACGCCTAGTTTTCTACAATGTCTTGGGAGGCAATAAACAGGGAGACCAAACTGATATGTCTTAGCCTTCCAGTATGTCCTTTATGACAGGGGAACTAAATGTGCTTTTGTAATAATGCAAGAAGAGAGAACATGTGCAGTATTGTTACCATGAGAGGATGGCAGTAAGGTGTAGTTAGGGTTAGGAATTCCTGAGTTAGGAAATTCAAATTTCTCTAGTTTGTCATTATTGTATTTTATCGAGTTGTGAGACATAAAATGATGAAGAGTAAATGTGACTGTCATGCTGTGATAGTTTACCTGCATCAACTGGCAGCTTGCATAGTGCTGAATGGTGAAGAAATTAGCTAAATGAGGGAAAGGTGAGGCCTTACAAAATGCTAATTGGATGTGAGAGGCTCTAGGTATGAATTGACTAAGGGACTGAGGCCACTGAACAAAAAGTAAGATATCCAAATGAGTGACAGTTGAGGCCCTATCTAATAACCTGGAAAGGTTGGAGCAAGGCTCTAGCTATCAGGCTCTGGCTCTGGCATAGCATTTATTAAACATTAAAAGGTAGGATGACTAACTGAATTACATCTGATAAAATTGATATAAGCACTGAATAAATAGAATGCATGAACTTAAGTGAGGTATCACTGTGATCTAGATTGAAATAGGCCAAAGTTGTGTTAGTAATGAAATTTGCCATATCTGAATGAGAGCTGAATACGAACTAAACTGCAAATGTCACCCTTGTTAGTTAAAAGCTGAACGTGGGGCAAATACATGTTAAATGTGAGTGACAGCGTAGCCCAACGCAAACTGCATGAACATAGTTTTTTTTTTTAAAGTCTTTATTTCAAGACATTGCAAAACAATACAACATTTCCGTATAACTTGTAAACTGTACAGATATATATACAATTACATGTAAAGCAGCAATATTCATATACATATGGACAGTCAAATTGTAGATAGCACATCAAATTTGACCTTCAAGTACAGGTGATACAATGTATTTTTAATCTAATCTCGGAAAATAACAACGTCCAGCTGTTTGTCCTGGGTTTTTGTAAATAAAAATTTGAGGCAGTAGATATAGGGTATTGTCCACTCAACGGTCTCTTCCCCTTGTAAGAATGTGGGCATGTCAGGGGGTATCATGATAGCTAAGTTTGCTCGTTGCCGCCCCTTGTGATCAATGAGTGATCTTATACTGCATAATTGTACATATGGAACTAGTAGTTAGAAATATAAGTAGATAGAAAAAAGGAGAGGTGTATTGAAGATGATTGAGTGGGGAAAAGTCGGTGTATGGAAGATATGGAAAAATGGGGGGTTGGGGGGGAAGGAGGAAGGAATGTGAATGAGGAGGAGTGCCTGGTTGCCATCATTTTACTGGTTGTGGAGGGCGGATGTATCTGTGGTTCGTGTTAATCCGATCTCTGGGACAGGTAAACTTGCTAGTATCTCCCTTGGGCTCCGATAGGCCCCCCACTAAGAGGCATATGTTTATATACAGCAATTGTACCTTTTCTGTCTTGGGATAAGCGGGATGTGTGTGTGTGTGTGTGGGGGGGGGGCGCAGCTAGTGCCCTCCTTGTGGCCAAGTTGAGTTTATATAAGAAGTTTTGTTACGCTCTTGTCCATTCTTCTATAGACCTGGCCAAGAGAAACACCCATGGGTCTAGTTTTACCTCTCTTTCAAGTATGTCTCCCATAAACACCGCTATCTGCTTCCAGTACGCTTGTACCTCCGAGCAGTCCCACCACATGTGAATATAAGTTCCCTGTTGTCTGCACCCCCTTCAACGTAAGTCCGTTGTGGTTTTATTCATTCGGTATAGCTTTACCGGTGTAGTATACCATCAAAACAGGGTCTTAAATGATTGTTCCTGCAGAGAGAGACACACAGAGGACGCTGCCATGGCTTCCCAAATTTCTTGCCACTCTATGCCCTCCAATTCTTCGCCCAAGTCTGCCTCCCACTGCTCTGCATATGTAATCCTCCCTCATTCCCGTGTATGTGTGCTCAGTTGAGTGTATAGACACGAAATTAGCCCACTCAGGAATTGTTCTTTGAGGCACATTCCCTCGAAGAATCTAAGTGGTGTTAGGGCTGCTTTCTTGATGGTCGTGTTTTGAGCATAATCCTGTATATATCGAAAATATTCGAATGAGTTTAATGGGGCTCTAGTTTTCAATGCTTCGAAAGTCACCAAGAACCACCCTCAAAGAGATGTTTCAATCTCTGCAGTCCAGCATTTTCGATGCCTCTAAAATCCCGAGCCGCCATTCCGGGGGAAAATCTATATTCCTCAGGAACGGGGTCAGCGGAGAAGGGAAGGAAGCTAAGCCATATTTAAGAGCTGTATCATCCCATATCTTAATGGAATTCAAGATAGCTGGACAAGCCACCTGGATCGTCGGTCTATGCTCCCTGGGTATCCACATCAGAAACTGCGGTAAGTCCGTTTCCAGAATGGAGGACTCCAAGTCCACTCATCTTCTCTCTTCTGGAGGGGAATGCCATAATGTTATTTGGGCTAGTTGCGCCGCCGTATAATAATAGTAAAGGTTCGGTAGGCCAAATCCCCCTCTGTTCTTTTCCCTAAAAAGTACATTTCGTGATATTCTAGGTCTTTTGTTCTGCCATATAAACTTACCTATGACCTGTTGGATGGACCCAAAGTTGGATTTAGTCACGCAGACCGGGAGGGCCTGGAAGAGGAACAATATTCTGGGAAGGATGTTCATTTTGACCAAATTTATCCGTCAATTCCAAGAAATCGGCTTGTCCAGCCATTTCTCCATGTCGCTTATTAAAGTGTGAATCAATGAGGTGTAATTATGTTGGTATAATTGTGTGGGGTCTGCCGTCAGCTTAATACCCAGATATTTAATGTATTCCCTTGCTATGTGCATATGGTAAGTCGCCCCTATGTATATGCTCTGTCCGCGTCGGTCATGCCTATTGGGAGTGTGCTCGATTTGTTTAAATTTACTTTATAACCTGCTATATCACTGTAATTCTTCAAGATGTTCGTCAGCGCTGCCATAGAAACTTTTGGGTCCCTAAGTGTTAGAAGAATGTCGTCGGCAAATCCTGAAACTACGTATTTCTTTCCTCCCACCATGATTCCTTTAATATCCGGGTCGGTCTGTATTTTCTGCAACAGGGGTTCTAGAGAAAGGGCAAGCAATAACGGTGAAACAGAACACCCCTGTCTGGTGCCGTTACTCGGAACAGTGTGACCCTCACTCCCAAGATCCTTATGCATGCTTTAACATGGGTATTCATCGCCCGGAGCGCAGTAGCGAACCGGGCCAGGATGCCCATGTGTTCCAAGACCTCAAATAAATAGATCCATTTAACCCTGTCGAAAGCTTTTTCTACATCCAGAGACAGGACCAGAGTCTGTGTGCCCTTAGCGGCCTGCCTCCAGATGAGATCGATGTTGCGTCTTGTGATTTTGAACAGTTGTCTACCCGGCACAAATCCCACCTGGTCTGGGTGGACCAAATGGGGGAGAACCGGGTTCAGCCTACTCGCAAGAATTTTTGGAAAATTTTAGAGTCATAGTTTATCAGGGAGATGGGATGGTAGTATTGCGTCGTCCCTTTCAGATTTCGGTAGCAAAACTATGTCCGCTAGCGACATGTCTTTGTCTGGTGTTCCCCCCTCCATGAGATCATTGCACCAAGATTCCAGGTATGGCGCAAGTTCCTCTCGCAGGATCTTGTAATAGCTGCCATCAAAATCATCCGGGCCTGGTGCTTTATTGCTTTTAAGCGCCAAAATGGCTGCATCCACTTCCTCAGCCAAGATCCATTTCTGCAACACCTCCAAGTCCGTCAAAAGCAGCCTAGGAAGATCCAACTGGTTTAGGAACCACCTGATTTGTTCTATTTTGCTTTGGGTATCTTGTGCATTTACACTGGTGTGGTTATATAGCCTAGTGTAGTATTCCGTTAAAACGGCAGCTATATCCGTGGGATTTGTTTGGTACTTACCTGATGTGTTTTTAATCTTCGTAATGTGTGTACCCCATTGTCTTGGTCGAAGGGATCTTGCTAATAGCGTGTCCATCTTATTAGCCTTCTTGTAATAATTCCGTTTGGACCACACCGTGGCTCTTGCTGTATATTCCAATAATGTGTCTCAAACTAAATTCCTCGAGTTCTGTACCGCTGCTAGGCTGGCCGGAGTAGGGTTGGATTTATGCTTTTGTTCTGCTTTCCTCAAGGAGGCTAGGAGTTTTTCACTTTTTTTTCCAGTGTCACTTCTTATATCAGAGTGCCCCTGATCACAGCCTTGTGGGCCGCCCACACTGTGGTTATTGGCAGGCCGGACTCCGCTTCACGTAATGTACTCTCTTAAGTCATTCTGGATCTTCTTAACAATCTCTGAGTCCCGAAGCAGAGAGGTATTCAGTGTCCAAGCCCATGGGGACGCTACACACAGCTTGTCCAACGTTAATGTAATGTCCGCGTGGTCGAACCACGTTATAGAGCTCACAGTAGAGTTGGTGACCCTAGATACGGCCAGGGGGTTCACTAAGAACATATCAGTCCTTGAGTAGGTGTCGTGGGGAGGTGAATAGAATGTGTAGTCCACGACATGCGAATGGTGTGACCTCCAAATATCAATTAGTCCCGTATGTTGTATGAAGGTGCGCAGTAGTTTATCTTGTCCTCCCCTACCGTGGGATCCCCCTTTTAGTTCCCCTGTCTATTGACGGCATGGTGCTGCATTAAGGTCGCCCCCCACTATAACCATGCCGTGTGATAGTGTCAGGTAAGCCCAGAAGTCTTTGTCGGGGTTGTTGGGTGTGTAGACATTAAGTATGTGTATAGTGTGGGAAAACAAAGTTCCTGATATTAAAACAAAACGCCCTCCCGGATCTGAATGCACCTTGCTCAGTGTCAGAGGTCACCTGTTATGTATGATTGCTACCCCATTCCTCTTATTAAGGGCCCTAGCTTCATACGTCGTGTTATATGTTCGATCCCTGATAGCAAATTTTGTAGACGCCGATATGTATGTCTCCCGGAGGAAAGCTATGTTGGGATTCATGCGCTTAAGTTCTTTGAACATAAGGCGTCGCTTTTTGGGCGCATTAATGCCCTTGACATTTAAAGATAATAGTTTTAGAGGCATCTCAATTGTCAAGGGTTTATGCTATACTCACCTGCCTAAGGCTCATCTCTCGTGTGGTAAGTATCCGTTGTACCCAGGGACATACCTAGAGCATTTGCCCCCTGTTTACAAAACCCCCGCAAACCCCTTACACAAATCCCCTGTTTATCCCCCCTTATAGAGACTCCTGTACCAATACAAAACCCCTGCCCCCTTTTACAAAATCCCTGCAGCCCCACACACACATTTACATGCAGACAGTCACATGCACACAGTCACATGCAGACAGTCAGACATGCAGTCACAGACAGTCATGCACACAGTTACAGGCAGACAGTCACATATACATTGACACACACACACACAACAGCAGCAGACAGTCACATGCACACAGTCAAAGACAGATAGTCACACACGGTTACAGGCAACATCAAACAGTCCCAGGCAGACAGTCACACACAGAGTTATAGGCAGACAGTTACACACACACACACACACACAGTCAGTTACAGGTAGTCACACACAGTCATAGCTAGACAGTCACGCACACAGTTACAGACAGTCACATATACAGTCACTCACACACACAGTCACAGGCAGAGAGTTACACACACACAGTTACAGGCAGACAGTCACACACATACACACACAAAGTTACAGGCAGACAGTTACACACACAGTTTCAGGCAGACATTCTCTCACACACACACACACACACACACACAGTTACAGGCATACAGTTACACTCACACAGTTACAGGCAGATAGTTTTACACACACACAGTTACAGGCAGACAGTTTTACACACACACAGTCACACACACACACAGACACACACTCTTACTTACAGACAGTGGGCTGGAGGAGAACTGGATTCCCTGAAGCCTGTGGAGAAGCAGAGATTCCATCTTGCTGCACCTCCATGTGCAGCAGTAACAGCCGCGGGTAAGGGCCGTATTAAGCCCCGCCCCTGCTGCCAGTTTGGCTCCGCCTCTGATTTTGATTAGCCCCACCCCCACTTTACCTCCATGCGGCCAGTTCAGCTGCTATATTCATGTGTAAGCTGTTTTGGCCGCCCAGCACCCTAACTACCATGGGGCACTGTGCGGCTGTACAGCTCACACAGCCCCCTAAAGCCCTTAGACCAGGGTCATGGCACCCCCCACACCTGGTGGCACCTGGGGTGGACCGCCCCCTCCGCCCCCCCCTTACTACACCACTGGTTGTATTGCTAGTGATTTTTGTGCCATATGGACTCCTCCACTCCCCTCAGGAGTAGGGTCAAAAGGGTAGATTAGGAGCGGTTAACAGGAAATTAAAGATGAGAGAAAGAAAAAGAAAAACACATGAGACACAAATCACCTGGTCTTACCTTTGGCCAGGTTAAATTGGGGTGTATGTCCCAGCTTCTCTGGGCCGAACAGAACTAGCTCCGGATCAGCAGGGACATAGACCAACCTTTAAGTGGCCCTGTAAATGTGACAAGGAGAAATTGTTGTGACTCTCGGACAGTCAAGCCGTGATGAACACTACTAGATCCCCTCTGCAGTCTAGCAACCAGTGGCGGCCAGGCCCCACCCCCACTAATCGTCACGGCCCCCCTGCCTCCTCTCTGGAGCCCCCTTGTAACTCTGCTCTCTTTAGGCCTGCATAGTGTGTACCGGGACCTCTCCCCTTTTCGCCATCCGGACTTCCATTCCGGTGCCGGCGAAAGCTGGCGTAGGTCAGTTGCTACTATGTCGTTTAGGGTGACTCCATTGAGTATATGTATTCACTTCATGCCATGCCCCTGTCCAGTCTCCTAAACATAAGGGGGTGTGTGATGGACCACTGGCACTCTGACTGAGTACCTCCGCCAATCGATGCTCCTAGTGCTCGCTGAGGACTCCAAGCACTCCAACCAACACCATCAGCACTGCAGACCCCACTTCCAGCGATGCAGCTGTGCCGGGGTCTCGCTGTCTCCACCCACCCTGGACCCAAGGCCAGGATCCAGCTTCCAGTAGGTGAACCTCTCTTTCCCCAGAGAGCGTCACAGGAACAGAACAGCTCTTACAAGAACTCAGTGATTATAGCAAGAGAGTATGAGCAGCATAGCAATCCCTTGTAGCAGATTCCCCCAATAAGAGACAAGACTCCGACTGAGGGTGAAGAAGAACTGAACTTTTATTCAAACACTCTGCTTTTATGCCCATTCTACAACCATAGTACTGCCCACAGGATTTTGAAGTACAACCAATCAATATGTACAATACATTCAGACACTTCCTCACAAAATCCTCCCCTCTGTCTGTGATACAATTACCTTACACAATGGGTTAATGTAATTATCACAGGCAGAGAAATACAGTTTTTACACATGTACTATAACTTAAAAAATATGAAATTACACATTTGAACTCACTTTAATTATAAACATATCCAAAATTCAGCTAATTCCATCCAGGGGTTAAAAAGTTAGCTGGAAGTCCTTTTTTGACTGACCACAAGCACATTTTCATGCCCAAAACAGTTCCAGAGAATCAGGCTGTGCGGCCTGTCTATTTCCCATGTTAAAGTCACTTCAAACAGACGAACGACAACCATTCGAATTGTCAAATGAACTGTCGAATGATTGAACTGTCGAATAAACTGTCGAATGCATTAGTTTCAGGGAAGGTAAAACTTCAACGGTGTTCGTGCCGTTCTGTACCCGATTTTGGTTCCATGAGTTTGACAGCACACAGCGCTGACTGCATTCGAATGAATCAAAATGGCCGCCGCCACGTGTTCGGTTTTCTAATGGCAGCCACTTCGACTACTTCGCCGCTTCGGCTGCATCCGAAGTGCCATGCCAAAAGTTTCCCAAAGTACTTAAAGGGTCAGAAACCACACAAAAAAAATACAATATGCCCAAATACTGTATTTAAAGGGACAGATCTTCCAGGGATCATAATCACTTGGCAAGAGGCTGGCAAGTAGTCCTCTCCAGGCACAAGTGGCGAAGGGGACTTCATCACGGGGGGGGGGGAAATCGGGTTGCCCCGAGCGATAAGTCCCTTACTCCTCCTCTACCCCGGGTACCACCCCCCACCGTCACACAGTTTAGTAAGCAGTGTCCCTGGGTAATCAATCTGTAGGTGAGATTAGGTGCACCGGGTTGCCGGAGTGCAATTAATCAGGGGCTTCACTAATAACCATACCCCCCACCTCGCCCCCGCAACAGCGCAGTTATACATTTAACTTTTGAGAAGGATAATGCATGTCTCCATATAATAACTGTACACCCTCAGAGGCCCGGAGCTGTCTCCACCCACCATCCTCCGCCCCCCGCGGCAACACGGTGTACTATAAAATTTTTATCAAATACATAGTGAGTGGCCGCTCAGATACACAAACGGGTATCGCTGGAGGCCCGAACCCTCTCACCCCCTCTGCCCCCATTGCACCGTATCAATACAAGCAACTATTTATACTTTCCTAGCATCCTTATTGCGTTGCCTATCCCCGCATAAAAGCCCCTACATTGAGACAACTGAGGATTGTACCCGCTCCAACCGCCACCTTCCTCTTCCCCGGGGTGCCCCCATTGTACCTTAGCGCTCACGTCCCCCCTTCCCCGCTGGCGAATTGTCAAGCTGCAATGGTAGACATGTGCCCGGAGCCCCCCTTGGCTCGCCCCGTGAGCGATTGTGAGGGACAAATATCACCTGGCTGGAGTTTTCCCCTCTCCTAGGTAAGAGTAGTCCTGCACTAACAGCAGAGTATATGAGCCCTTGTATCAACCCCTATCCTGCCCAATTTATGCGGCAACCTCCGAATGAAATGGAGATACCCGGTTGCCCAAACCCTCCCTAGGAGCCCGGGCATCACAGCCCTCTGAGACACCCACCGTGGGGCCATACCCAAGCCCCAAACCGTCTTCCACCGCTCCCGGAGAGATCGCTCGCCTGGTCTCCTAATCGCCCGCTGAGAACCACTCGCTTGGAAGTTGGAGAAGCTCCTCCGCAGACATCGTGGGTATCGCCAGATCCTCCATCCCCCGGACACCCAAATCCTTCAGAAACGCCGCCGGATCGCCGTTCAAGTGTAGGACTTTAGTGCTTGAAGGCCAGTACCCGGAATGGGAATCCCCAGGCATATTTGATGTGGTGTTCTCACAATAAGGCAGTTATCGGTCGCCATGCCTTCCTCTGCCTCAGGGTGGCCGGAGTGAGGTCCTGGAACAAGGACAGCTCTGTACATCTGTGTTTGATGGGGCCCTCCCTGCTGTGTCGCATGAGAGCTTCCTTTGTGGGAAAGTAGAGGAATTTTATTATTACATCCCGGGGGCGCTGATCATCTGCCCGCTTTGCTCTAAGCGCTCTGTGGGCTCTCTCGATGTGCCACTGCTGCTCTGGTATCTTGGGCAACAGCGACATTAAGATGGCGGTCACTACTTCTGTCAGGGATCCCTCTCCTTCCTGCTTTGGAAGGCCACACAATCTCACATTGTTCCGGCATGATCTATTCCCCAGATCGTCCAGTGCCGACTCCACTGTCGCTAGCCTTGTAGTTAGGCGGTTAATCTGAGCAACAGTGGCATTATGGGCTACTGCCGTGGTTACCTGGTTTCCAGCTTGCTCTATCTGCAAATCACGTCCCCCCCAAACATAGTTTTGTTGTAGTAAACACGCACACAGGGAAAGCTGCAGCTGGGTTGGAAGTGGTAGCGCCCCATGAGATTCAAGGATCGCAGCAGTTTTTATTTTTTTATTTTTTACTAGAGTGAGGTAAAATTAATACTTGCGTAGGCCGCACATTGCCAAAACCAGCTTGTTTGGAGTTTAGTTTGTTTTGGTGATACTTTGAACTGTAAGTAGATAGTTCTGTATTGAACCAGGCAGTATCGACCCAGAGGAAGGGGAAGCCTGTGTATTTTTAGGTAGGGTACCCCCTCCCACAACTTCAGGGTCTGCCTTTCTACATACATATATATATATATATATACACAAATGTTTTTTTTTCATATATATTTATTTATACAGTTGCATTCAAAATTATTCAACCCTCAACCCCTTCAGCTGGTTTTCCCAAATTCAATTGAAAATGTAACGTATGACTTCTCCAGTCTCAAAATTATTCAACCTTGGCAATAGAATCCCTCACAACAGCACAATTATGCAAAACAGGTGTTGTCTCAAACACACCTGATGCAATTAATCAGTTAGTTGCACCAGGTGTGCTTGTGCTAGAACACTTGAAATACCTGAACTGGCTAAGGATTTGCTGAGTGTCACTTTTGAGTGCATGTTACAAGTCAAATGAATAGTCCCCGAAGTTAAAAGAGCATCACCCATCACAAACATGGGACAGGATACAAAAAGATAGTTAAGGCACTGGATGTTCCTAGAGACACCATTGGAAGCATAGTTCACAAATTCACAGTTGAAGGAACAGTGGTTACACTACCTGGACAGGAAAGGTAAAGCAAGCTATCAATGACTGCAACACGTTTTCTGAGAAGGCTGGTTGTGAAAAACACTTGAGTGACTGCAAAAGACCTGCAGCAAGACTTGGTGGCAACAGGCACTGAGGTTTCAGTGAGCACAGTAAGGCATGTATTAAACGCAGAAGCCATGCCAGAACTCAAAGATGTACGCCACGACTGACCCCAAAGCACAAGAAACGTCACCTCGAATGTTCTCAAAATAAGCCACTGAAAATCTGGCATTCTGTTCTTTGGAGTAATGAAACAAAACTGGAATTTTTTGGCCCAATGGCGGTATGACTGGAGGAAGAACAATTAATCAAAAGCTGAAAAGAACATTCAACCTACAGTCAGTGGTGTATTTTGGATTTGTGCTGCCCTAGGCACAACTAAATTTGGGCACCCCCCAAATCTAAATTTCCCCCCCAATTCATGTCAAGGCCCCTTTTTTGACTGACTGACACATGCCCTCATTGATACATGCACTGACAACTACAGGCACTCACAGAGCATGAGAGAGCAAGAAGAGCAGAAGACAGCGTTTCCTTGCCGCCTGGCTTAGAATATTAGTAGTTTAACACCTCAGAGGGAAGGGGGGAGGGCTAAGAAAGACATCCAACTCTGGATGTAACCAGGACATTAGGCAAACAAGGCATTTATTTGGGAGCTTGGGGTAGCTCTTTTTGGCACCCCTCTTTTTGGCACCCCCCACCCAAGGCAAATATCTTGTTTGCTTTGTGGTAAATACAGCCCTGCCTACAGTTAAACATCATCTGGCACTGGAAACCAGGAAAGGCAAGATTGATTAATTGAAGTATCAGGAAATCCTAGAAGTAAAAGCATGTCTTCTGTGAGGAAACTGAAGCTTGGCCATCATTGGACCTTCCAACAAGACAATGATCTCAAGCCTTAAAGGCTTGATTGCAGAATAAGTCCTGGAATATTCTACAATGGCCATTAGTCACCTAACTTAAACCCCATAAAAAAACATGTGGTGGGATTTGAAGAAGGTGGTTACAGCACGCAATCCAAGAACATTACTGAACTGGAGGCTATTGCTCGTGAGCATTAGACTAAGATTCCTCAGAAACACTGCAAGAAGCTGGTGTCTGGCTATGCATCTCTTTGCAGCAGGTCATAACAGCAAATGGATGCCCTACTAAGTACTAAATATGCTTTCCATGAAGGGGTTGAATAATATTACATAGTTACATAGCTGAAAAGAGACTTGCGTCCATCAAGTTCAGCCTTCCTCACATATGTTTTTGCTGTTGATCCAAAAGAAGGCAAAAAAACCTAGTCTGAAGCGATTCCAATTTTGCCACAAACTAGGAAATAAATCCTTCTTGACTCCAAAATAGCAGTCAGATGTCTCCTTGGATCAAGCAGCTATTACCCCACTAATTAGAAATTGTATCCCTGTATGTTATGTTTTTGTAAGTATTTATCCAATTGCAGTTTAAACATCTGTAATGACTCTGACAAAACCACCTCTTCAGGCAGAGAATTCCATATCTTTATTGTTCTTACTGTAAAAATACCCTTTCTTTGCCTTAGATGAAATCTCCTTTCTTCCAGCCTAAATGTGTGACCTCATATCCTATGTATAGCCCTGTTTATGAATAGATTTCCAGATAAAGGTTTGTACTGGCCCCGAATATATTTGTATAAAGTTATCATATCCCCTCTCAGGCGCCATTTTTCCAAACTAAACAGATTTAATTTTTTTAACCTTTCTTCATAACTAAAATGCTCCATTCCTTTTATCAATTTTGTAGCTCGTCTCTGGACCCTCTCCAGTGCCATGATATCCTTCTTTAGAACAGGCGCCCAAAATTGCACAGATTATTCAAGGTGTGGTCTTACCAGCGATTTATAAAGAGGCAGAATTATATTTTCATCCCGAGAATTTATGCCCCTATTTATACATCACAAAATCTTACTGGCCTTAGCAACTGCAGATTGACATTGCATATTGCTGCCTAATTTGTTGTCTATAGCAATTCCAAAATCCTTCTTGTCTGTGGTTATCGCTAATTCACTCCAATTTAGGGTGTAAATTGCTTGTGCATTCTTAACCCTGGAGTGCATAACTTTGCATTTCTCTACGTTAAATTTCATTTTCCATTTTAGTGCAAAGTCCCCCAATCTATCCAAATCCCTCTGCAGCAAAGCAATATTCTGCTCACACTTTATTACTTTACAAAGTTTTGTGTCATCTGCAAACACTGATACATGGCTTTCAATGCCTATTTCAAGATAATTTATAAATATGTTAAATAGAAGCAGTCCCAAAACAGAACCCTGAGGGACATCACTTACCACTTTTGTCCAGCCTGAAAATTTACCATTAATGACAACTCGTTGTACTCTATCCTTAAGCCAATGTTCTACCCAAGAACAAGAATATTCATCAAGACCAATTTCTTTTAGTTTGAAGACAAACCTATTGTGAGGGACCATATCAAATGCCTTGGCAAAATCCAAGTAGATAACATCCACTGCAACACCCTGATCTATGTTTCATAAAACCATGCTGATTATTGCTAATAACAAAGTTTTTCCCAATGAATTCCTGAATATTATCCCTTAATAGCTCTTCAAATATTTTCCCAGTTACAGAAGTTAAGCTCACAGGTCTATAATTTCCAGGCAAGAATTTTGAACCCTTTTTAAATATAGGAACAACATCTGCCTTCCTCCAGTCCTCCGGTACAATACCTGAAACAAAAGAATCTTGAAAAATTAAATACATGGGTTCACTTATTTCCCCACTTAGCTCCTTAAGTACTCGTGGGTGAATACCGTCAGGCCCCGGAGCTTTATTTACTTTAATTTTCTTTAATAGCTGTAGCACCTTGTCTCAAGTTATCCAATCACAAGTTATCTGCATATTGAGACTGCAGAAGTCATTATAAGTTGCATTTTAAGTCCAATTTTGGGAAAACACTTGAAACATTAAAGGACCACTATAGTGCCAGGAAAACAAACTTGTTTCCCTGGCACTATAGTGTTAATAGCCCCCCTCCCCCCCATTAACATGTCCCCCCTCCCGTTGGGATGAAGTGGGAAGAAGGGGATAATCCCTTACCTTTCTCCAGCGCCACGCTCCCTCACCGCTGGGGACTCTCCTCTCTCTTCCGACGTCATTTGCTGAATGCGCATGCACGGCAAGAGCCACGCTCGCATTCAGCCAGTCCATATGAAAGCATTCTCAATGCTTTCTTATGGACGCTGGTGTCTTCTCACTGTGAAAATCACAGTGAGAAGCGCGGAACCGCCTCTAGCGGCTGTCAATGAGACAGCCACTAGAGGCTGGATTAACCCTAATGTAAACATAGCAGTTTCTCTAAAACTGTTATGTTTTCAGTTGCAGGGTTAACACTTGATAGACCTGGCACCCAGACCACGTCATAAAGTTGAAGTGGTTTGGGTGCCTATAGTGGTCCTTTAATTGTGTTGAGCAATTTCAATGATTTGCTCATTGCAAACAACTAAAAGTTTGATTATAACTGTGTATCTTCAGGCCGCTAATGTAGCACTGACGCTAAGGAGGAGCTAAGAGCAATGGGAAAGCGTGAATGCACTAAGACAGCACCTGTCTCTCAAACTGTGTCCACCTCGTGGAGCTGAACGCTGAACACTTTGGGAGCAGTGATTTTTCCTTCTTTCTTCTTATCACTTTTTTTTTTTTTTTTTAGTTTGAGTTTTCCGTTCCCGGTCACTTTTTTTTTAAACACGGAAAGATCTGCTGTCAACTCTACAGGGGCTCATTAACCCCTTAAATCCGCAGGGCGTACTATTACGCCCTGCAGGAGCCAGCTCTAAACGCCGGCGGGCGTAATAGTACGCCCTCGCTTTAATGGCCGCCCACGTGGCCGGCTCTAATCTCCCGCTGCAGATCGCGGTCGGGGGGGATGCCCGGTCCCCCAGGCAACCCCCCCTGTGGCCGGTGACCGCGATCTGCAGCTTCTGATCGCAGTGACAGGCTGTCACTGCGATCAGTTTTTAAGCGTGTGTCAGCCGATTTCAAATCGGCTGACACACGTGGCCAGCGGCTACCCCTGTGCAGATCGCGGTCGGGGGACATACCTGGCCCCCCAGGCAGTCCCCCTGGGGTCAGTGACCGCGATCTGCACTGTGTGAGATCGCAGTGACAGGCTGTCACTGCGATCTCACAGTGCTGTGATCGCAGTGACAGCCTGTCACTGCGATCACACACGTGGCGGCGGCTACCCCCGTGCAGATCGCGGTCGGGGGACTTACCTGGCCCCCCAGGCAGTCCCCCTGGGGTCAGTGACCGCGATCTGCACCTTCTGAGATCGCAGTGACAGGCTGTCACTGCGATCTCAGAGCCCTCTGATCGCAGTGACAGCCTGTCACTGCGATCAGTGTTACATGTATCAGCCTAATGGCTGATACATGTAACAGCCACCATGATCCCCCTGCAGATCGGTAGGGGGAGTGCTTGTACCACCCAGGCACTCCCCCTGTGGTCAAATAACCAATCTGCAGGAGGTGATCACAGTGACAGCCAGTCACTGTGATCACTATTGGAATGTGTCAGCCAATGACCTCAGGTCACTGGCTGACACTTTGTCTCTGCCCCTCTCCTCACCTCACTTCGATCTGAGAGAGAGAGGCAGAGACATCGTTGGTTTTAGAGCTCCTGTGAAAAAAAAAAGTTTTATTACTTTATAAAAGTTTTAAATATATATTTAATTTAACCCTTTCAGCACTGATCACAGTTTATTTCTGTCATCAGCTGAATAGGGCATCAAGTACTTTTGTACTTTCTTTTAAAAAAAATTTGGGGTCAAAAAAAAATAATTTCTCATTTTTTTTGACCCTTTGTGTCAGTTGCAGCAACCCAAATCTCCATTACCCTTTCCCCGCTGCCGTGATCACTGTACTGTACAGTATATCTGCTGTACGGTACTATATCAGTGATCACTGTGATCAGAGGGCTCTCTGATCAGGCTGACTTTTTTTTTTTTTTTTTTTTAAGGGTTATTTTTTTTCATAACTTAAAAATAACCCTTTCAGTACTGATCACAGCTCCCTTTACTGTGATCAGTACATTTATTTTGTTTTTGAGGGTGGGTAGTGGGTGTTAGGCAGGTAGTTAATTAATTAGCCCCTTAGCCCTTTTCACTTAATTTTTTTCCCCCTAGAATGGCACGTCGCTACTCAGCCGAGGAGGCGTATGCCATTCTGGCAGGCAGTGATAGTGACACTCTGCAAGACAGTGACACTATCACTGCCTCTGACATTGAGCCTCTGAGTGAGACCTCAAGTGATGGTGCCCCACCACCACTCACAAGAGGACGCTCAGAATGCCCAATGCCAGAGGGAGACTGGGTGCCTTCAAACATGATGGCACCAGAAATACCGCCGTTCACTGTTACACCTGGCATCACTGTAACAGTGGACGACTGCGAGCCAATTCGTTTTTTTGAGCTATTTATGTCGGACGATGTATTTGAGCTCATGGCTCAGCAAACAAATTTGTTTGCTATGCAGTATCTCTCTGCACATCCGGGGTCCCATCATAATCGCAGGAATATGTGGAGACCCACGGATGTCGCAGAGATGAAGCGATTTTGGGCTTTAACCCTAGTGATGGGTATAGTTAAAAAGCCCAGTATCAGGTCCTACTGGAGCAAGCAACGCATCCTGGCTACCCCTCTTTTCCCTGAGGTTATGCTGAGGGATCGCTATCTGCAACTGCTGCGATTCCTTCATTTTAATGACAACTCACTGTGTCCCCCTAGAAATGACCCACTGTTTGACAGGCTCTATAAAATTCGGCCCTTTATCCAACTCCTGTCAGACAAATTTTCTGAAAATTATATCCCCGATAAAGATATTTCAATTGACGAGTCCCTTATGAAATTCAAAGGTCGACTGCTATTTAAGCAATACATTCCTTCTAAGCGGTCCCGATATGGCGTTAAATTTTATAAATTATGCGAATCCTGTACTGGTTACACATGGGCGTTTCGCATTTACCAGGGGAAGGATAGCCATCTTGACCCACCAGGATGTCCTGATTCTGTGGGTACAAGTGGAAAGATTGTTTGGGATCTAATCCTTCCCTTGTTAAATAAGGGATATAGGCTATGGGTTGACAATTATTATACCAGTATACAGTTATTTAAAAATTTATATTACTTTGAAACCCTAGCCTGTGGCACAGTGAGGAAGAATCGCAGGGGTTTCCCCCAAACCCTGGCAAGAGGCAGAAGCAGTAGAGGTTCCTCTTCAGCCCTCCGCCAGGATGAGTTGCTTGCCCTTCGTTTCACAGATAGAAAGGATGTATACATGCTGTCTACAATGCATGACGAAAGTACAGTGCCAGTGTCTGTGAGAGGTAGCACTGAGCATCTGGAAAAGCCGAAGTGCATTGTAGACTACAGCAAGTTTATGGGGGGAGTAGACTTGGCTGACCAATGCATACAGCCCTATCTAGTGAACCGGAAAACTAGGACCTGGTACAAGAAAATTGCAATCTACGTGAGCCAGATTGCAATTTTCAATGCCTATGTCCTCTATAAAAAAGAGGTCATAGGTAGGCCCTGCCCTTTCCTAGACTTCACTCTAAGCCTTTTGTCACATTTATTATTTACCCAGCCCCCCAATCCCACTTTGGGATCAGAAGATCTCCAAAGACTTTGTGGCAAACACTTCCCTTCCCGAATCCCTGCCACCGCTAGTAAAAGAAATTCCCCAAAAAAGTGCCGTGTTTGCTACAAGAAAGGAGTCCGAAAGGACTCTAGTTATTATTGCCCAACTTGTCCATCTAAACCCGGCCTCTGCATAACAGACTGTTTCAAAGTCTACCATACAGAGCTGAACTTCTAAATCACTCTGTATGGGACTTTGGCAGTGTGTTTGCTTGATTTCCCTGGATTACTGACCTCGGCTTGTCCTGACTATGCTTTGTTAGCTGCCTGTACCGACCCATTGGCTTGTTTTACCAACTACTCTAACTTCTGGATTCCCCTGACCTTGGCCTGTCCCTGTTTACGATAGCCATTATAAAGTGGCTACACCAAACAACTCAAAATACTACAATTGTAGTATTTGAAATGTGCCTTCACAAAAAAAAAGCAAAAAACTAATCACAGGGTTAATGCTGCGATTAGCATTGAAAGGGTTAATAAAATCACAGGTTTTTTTTCTTAACTTCTCAGCTTTTCACACAGTAACTCCCTATGTGAGATAAAACATCTCTCTGCCTCTCTCTGCCTCCAGATCAAAGTGTATGTGGGGGTACTGTTCTATTCCTGTGATATAATAAAAACCTTGAAACATTGTACATGTGGGTACTGTTCTATTCAGAAGACCGTGTTAAATCAAAATACTGAGGTTTTAGTGTACTAACTAATACCAGAATTATGACATTTCTAGTGAAAATGCAATTTATGTGATTAAAAAGACAAAACTAAAAGTAGGTATCGCTACATGGGCCCAGCATTTCTGTTAAAATGGCTAGACCAAACATCTTAAGGTCTGCATTTTGTTGTACTCTGGCTTGCCTACTTTTGAAAATGGTATGCCACAACGGTGGAAATGTTATTACCCAGGCTGCCATGCTCTCTCAAAGGCGAGATAGGCTCAGAAAATCACTTTGCCAAACTTACAAGCTAAAAGGGCATCTAATATATTTTGCCCTGTACTTATCGGAAAAAATCTGAAATAATGATACGTGGGGGTACCATTATATTCAGAAGACAGTGTTAAATTGAAATACTGAGGTTTTAGTGAACTAACTAATACCAGAATTATGACATTTCTAGTGAAAATGCAATTTATGTGATTAAAAAGACAAAACTAAAAGTAGGTATCGCTACATGGGCCCTGCATTTCTGTTAAAATGGTTAGACCAAACATCTTAAGGTCTGCATTTTGTTGTACTCTGGCTTGCCTACTTTTGAAAATGGTATGCCACAACGGTGGAAATGGTATTACCCAGGCTGCCATGCTCTCTCAAAGGCGAGATAGGCTCAGAAAATCACTTTGCCAAACTTACAAGCTAAAAGGGCATCTAATATATTTTGCCCTGTACTTATCGGTACTTATCGGCCCAGAAAATCACTTTGCCAAATTTCCAATTTTGAAATGGACATCTAATATATTTGTCCCTGTGACTTCCCCAAAAAACAGAAAATCTGGTACATGGGGGTACTGTTATATTCAGGAGACAATGTTAAAAAAAAAATAGTGAGGCTTTGTTGCAATAACTCATACCAGGAATAGGAAATGTCCTGTGAAAAGTGATTTCATGTGTGGAAAAATGCACAAATTAATCTATTACCGCTATGTGGGCCCTTCATTTCTGATAATGTGGTTAGACAAACATCTCAAAATGCACCATTTGTTATACTCTGGGTTGCCTACTTTTGAAAATGGTATGCCATAATAGTGGAAATGTTATTACCCAGGCTGCCATGCTCTCTCAAAGGCGAGATAGGCCCAGAAAATCACTTTGCCAAATTTCCAATTTTGAAATGGACATCTAATATATTTGTCCCTGTGACTTCCCCAAAAAACAGAAAATCTGGTACATGGGGGTACTGTTATATTCAGGAGACAATGTTAAAAAAAATAGTGAGGCTTTGTTGCAATAACTCATACCAGGAATAGGAAATGTCCTGTGAAAAGTGATTTCATGTGTGGAAAAATGCACAAATTAATCTATTACCGCTATGTGGGCCCTTCATTTCTGATAATGTGGTTAGACCAAACATCTCAAAATGCACCATTTGTGATACTCTGGGTTGCCTACTTTTGAAAATGGTATGCCATAATAGTGGAAATGTTATTACCCAGGCTGCCATGCTCTCTCAAAGGCGAGATAGGCCCAGAAAATCACTTTGCCAAATTTCCAATTTTGAAATGGACATCTAATATATTTGTCCCTGTGACTTCCCCAAAAAACAGAAAATCTGGTACATGGGGGTACTGTTATATTCAGGAGACAATGTTAAAAAAAAATAGTGAGGCTTTGTTGCAATAACTCATACCAGGAATAGGAAATGTCCTGTGAAAAGTGATTTCATGTGTGGAAAAATGCACAAATTAATCTATTACCGCTATGTGGGCCCTTCATTTCTGATAATGTGGTTAGACCAAACATCTCAAAATGCACCATTTGAAATACTCTGGGTTGCCTACTTTTGAAAATGGTATGCCATAATAGTGGAAATGTTATTACCCAGGCTGCCATGCTCTCTCAAAGGCGAGATAGGCCCAGAAAATCACTTTGCCAATTTTCAATGTTTAAAACCAAAAATGGACAGGCGTATGTAAGACCCTGTAACTTTCAAAAACCACATAAAACCTATACATGGGGGGTACCGTGGTGCTTGTGAGACACCGCTGAACAGAACTAGGAGGGTTTCAGGGCAGTAGACTATATACAGAAGTTAATATTATCAGTAAAAGTACAGTTTTTATGTGAAAAACACAAAAAAAAAACGGAACACTAACTTTGGCTAGCATTTGTGCCCAAGTGGCTACTACAAAAGACTGGCCATACCCCATTTTGAATACCCTGGGATGTCTACTTTTTCAAATGGTATGCCATTAAGGGGTAATTTTCATTTCTTGGCTGCCATACGGTCTCAAAGGCGGCCTTGTCACATCAGACTAATCTGACAAATTTGAATGTGAAAAAGCATAAATGGATAAGCCGTATATATGACCCTGTAACTTTCAAAAACCCCATAAAACCTATACATGGGGGGTACCGTGGTGCTTGTGAGACACCACTGAACAGAACTAGGAGGGTTTCAGGGCAGTAGACTATATACAGACGTTAATATTATCAGTAAAAGTACAGTTTTTATGTGAAAAACGCAAAAAATAAACCGGAACACTAACTTTGGCTAGCATTTGTGCCCAAGTGGCTACTACAAAAGACTGGCCATACCCCATTTTGAATACCTTGGGATGTCTACTTTTTCAAATGGTATGCCATTAAGGGGTAGTTTTCATTTCTTGGCTGCCATACGGTCTCAAAGGCAGCCTAGACACAGCAAACTAATCTGACAAATTCCATTGTGAAAAAGCATAAATGGATAAGCCGTATATATGACCCTGTAACTTTCAAAAACCCCATAAAACCTATACATGGGGGGTACCGTGGTGCTTGTGAGACACCACTGAACAGAACTAGGAGGGTTTCAGGGCAGTAGACTATATACAGAAGTTAATATTATCAGTAAAAGTACAGTTTTTATGTGAAAAACGCAAAAAAAAAACAGAACACTAACTTTGGCTAGCATTTGTGCCCAAGTGGCTACTACAAAAGACTGGCCATACCCCATTTTGAATACCTTGGGATGTCTACTTTTTCAAATGGTATGCCATTAAGGGGTAGTTTTCATTTCTTGGCTGCCATACGGTCTCAAAGGCAGCCTTGTCACAGCAAACTAATCTGACAAATTCCATTGTGAAAAAGCATAAATGGATAAGCCGTATATATGACCCTGTAACTTTCAAAAAACCCATAAAACCTATACATGGGGGGTACCGTGGTGCTTGTGAGACACCACTGAACAGAACTAGGAGGGTTTCAGGGCAGTAGACTATATACAGACGTTAATATTATCAGTAAAAGTACAGTTTTTATGTGAAAAACGCAAAAAATAAACCGGAACACTAACTTTGGCTAGCATTTGTGCCCAAGTGGCTACTACAAAAGACTGGCCATACCCCATTTTGAATACCTTGGGATGTCTACTTTTTCAAATGGTATGCCATTAAGGGGTTAGTTTTCATTTCTTGGCTGCCATACGGTCTCAAAGGCAGCCTAGACACAGCAAACTAATCTGACAAATTCCATTGTGAAAAAGCATAAATGGATAAGCCGTATATATGACCCTGTAACTTTCAAAAACCCCATAAAACCTATACATGGGGGGTACCGTGGTGCTTGTGAGACACCACTGAACAGAACCAGGAGGATTTCAGGGCAGTAGACTATATACAGACGTTAATATTATCGTAAAAGTACAGTTTTTATGTGAAAAACGCAAAAAAAAAAAAACGGAACACTAACTTTGGCTAGCATTTGTGCCCAAGTGGCTACTACAAAAGACTGGCCATACCCCATTTTGAATACCCTGGGATGTCTACTTTTTCAAATGGTATGCCATTAAGGGGTAATTTTCATTTCTTGGCTGCCATACGGTCTCAAAGGCGGCCTTGTCACATCAGACTAATCTACAAATTTGAATGTGAAAAAGCATAAATGGATAAGCCGTATATATGACCCTGTAACTTTCAAAAACCCCATAAAACCTATACATGGGGGGTACCGTGGTGCTTGTGAGACACCACTGAACAGAACTAGGAGGGTTTCAAGGCAGTAGACTATATACAGACATTTATATTATCAGTAAAAGTACAGTTTTTATGTGAAAAACGCAAAAAAAAAACGGAACACTAACTTTGGCTAGCATTTGTGCCCAAGTGGCTACTACAAAAGACTGGCCATACCCCATTTTGAATACCCTGGGATGTCTACTTTTTCAAATGGTATGCCATTAAGGGGTAATTTTCATTTCTTGGCTGCCATACGGTCTCAAAGGCGGCCTTGTCACATCAGACTAATCTGACAAATTTGAATGTGAAAAAGCATAAATGGATAAGCCGTATATATGACCCTGTAACTTTAAAAAAAAACATAAAACCTATACATGGGGGGTACCGTGGTGCTTGTGAGACACCACTGAACAGAACTAGGAGGGTTTCAAGGCAGTAGACTATATACAGACATTTATATTATCAGTAAAAGTACAGTTTTTATGTGAAAAACGCAAAAAAAAACGGAACACTAACTTTGGCTAGCATTTGTGCCCAAGTGGCTACTACAAAAGACTGGCCATACCCCATTTTGAATACCCTGGGATGTCTACTTTTTCAAATGGTATGCCATTAAGGGGTAATTTTCATTTCTTGGCTGCCATACAGTCTCAAAGTCAGCCTAGACACAGCAAACTAATCTGACAAATTCCATTGTTAAAAAGCATAAATGGATAAGCCGTATATATGACCCTGTAACTTTCAAAAACCCCATAAAACCTATACATGGGGGGTACCGTGGTGCTTGTGAGACACCACTGAACAGAACCAGGAGGATTTCAGGGCAGTAGACTATATACTGACGTTAATATTATCAGTAAAAGTACAGTTTTTATGTGAAAAACGCAAAAAAAACCGGAACACTAACTTTGGCTAGCATTTGTGCCCAAGTGGCTACTACAAAAGACTGGCCATACCCCATTTTGAATACCCTGGGATGTCTACTTTTTCAAATGGTATGCCATTAAGGGGTAATTTTCATTTCTTGGCTGCCATACGGTCTCAAAGGCGGCCTTGTCACATCAGACTAATCTGACAAATTTGAATGTGAAAAAGCATAAATGGATAAGCCGTATATATGACCCTGTAACTTTAAAAAAAAACATAAAACCTATACATGGGGGGTACCGTGGTGCTTGTGAGACACCACTGAACAGAACTAGGAGGGTTTCAAGGCAGTAGACTATATACAGACATTTATATTATCAGTAAAAGTACAGTTTTTATGTGAAAAACGCAAAAAAAAAAACGGAACACTAACTTTGGCTAGCATTTGTGCCCAAGTGGCTACTACAAAAGACTGGCCATACCCCATTTTGAATACCCTGGGATGTCTACTTTTTCAAATGGTATGCCATTAAGGGGTAATTTTCATTTCTTGGCTGCCATACGGTCTCAAAGGCGGCCTTGTCACATCAGACTAATCTGACAAATTTGAATGTGAAAAAGCATAAATGGATAAGCCGTATATATGACCCTGTAACTTTAAAAAAAAACATAAAACCTATACATGGGGGGTACCGTGGTGCTTGTGAGACACCACTGAACAGAACTAGGAGGGTTTCAAGGCAGTAGACTATATACAGACATTTATATTATCAGTAAAAGTACAGTTTTTATGTGAAAAACGCAAAAAAAAAACGGAACACTAACTTTGGCTAGCATTTGTGCCCAAGTGGCTACTACAAAAGACTGGCCATACCCCATTTTGAATACCCTGGGATGTCTACTTTTTCAAATGGTATGCCATTAAGGGGTAATTTTCATTTCTTGGCTGCCATACAGTCTCAAAGTCAGCCTAGACACAGCAAACTAATCTGACAAATTCCATTGTTAAAAAGCATAAATGGATAAGCCGTATATATGACC
Source organism: Pelobates cultripes (assembly GCA_933207985.1). Taxonomy (NCBI): domain Eukaryota; kingdom Metazoa; phylum Chordata; class Amphibia; order Anura; family Pelobatidae; genus Pelobates; species Pelobates cultripes. The sequence goes on from OW240915.1 coordinate 126,118,674, forward strand.
CTGTAACTTTCGAAAACCCCATAAAAGCTATACATGGGTGGTAGCGTGGTGCTTGTGAGACACCACTGAACAGAACCAGGAGGATTTCAGGGCAGTAGACTATATACAGACGTTAATATTATCAGTAAAAGTACAGTTTTTATGTGAAAAACGCAAAAAAAAAAACGGAACACTAACTTTGGCTAGCATTTGTGCCCAAGTGGCTACTACAAAAGACTGGCCATACCCCATTTTGAATACCCTGGGATGTCTACTTTTTCAAATGGTATGCCATTAAGGGGTAATTTTCATTTCTTGGCTGCCATACGGTCTCAAAGGCGGCCTTGTCACATCAGACTAATCTGACAAATTTGAATGTGAAAAAGCATAAATGGATAAGCCGTATATATGACCCTGTAACTTTCAAAAACCCCATAAAACCTATACATGGGGGGTACCGTGGTGCTTGTGAGACACCACTGAACAGAACTAGGAGGGTTTCAAGGCAGTAGACTATATACAGACATTTATATTATCAGTAAAAGTACAGTTTTTATGTGAAAAACGCAAAAAAAAAAACGGAACACTAACTTTGGCTAGCATTTGTGCCCAAGTGGCTACTACAAAAGACTGGCCATACCCCATTTTGAATACCCTGGGATGTCTACTTTTTCAAATGGTATGCCATTAAGGGGTAATTTTCATTTCTTGGCTGCCATACAGTCTCAAAGTCAGCCTAGACACAGCAAACTAATCTGACAAATTCCATTGTTAAAAAGCATAAATGGATAAGCCGTATATATGACCCTGTAACTTTCGAAAACCCCATAAAAGCTATACATGGGTGGTAGCGTGGTGCTTGTGAGACACCACTGAACAGAACCAGGAGGATTTCAGGGCAGTAGACTATATACAGACGTTAATATTATCAGTAAAAGTACAGTTTTTATGTGAAAAACGCAAAAAAAAAAACGGAACACTAACTTTGGCTAGCATTTGTGCCCAAGTGGCTACTACAAAAGACTGGCCATACCCCATTTTGAATACCCTGGGATGTCTACTTTTTCAAATGGTATGCCATTAAGGGGTAATTTTCATTTCTTGGCTGCCATACGGTCTCAAAGGCGGCCTTGTCACATCAGACTAATCTGACAAATTTGAATGTGAAAAAGCATAAATGGATAAGCCGTATATATGACCCTGTAACTTTCAAAAACCCCATAAAACCTATACATGGGGGGTACCGTGGTGCTTGTGAGACACCACTGAACAGAACTAGGAGGGTTTCAGGGCAGTAGACTATATACAGACGTTAATATTATCAGTAAAAGTACAGTTTTTATGTGAAAAACGCAAAAAAAAAAACCGGAACACTAACTTTGGCTAGCATTTGTGCCCAAGTGGCTACTACAAAAGACTGGCCATACCCCATTTTGAATACCCTTGGGATGTCTACTTTTTCAAATGGTATGCCATTAAGGGGTAGTTTTCATTTCTTGGCTGCCATACGGTCTCAAAGGCAGCCTAGACACAGCAAACTAATCTGACAAATTCCATTGTGAAAAAGCATAAATGGATAAGCCGTATATATGACCCTGTAACTTTCAAAAAACGCCTAAAACCAATGCATAGGGCATACCGTGCCGCTCGTGAGACATCACTGAATAGAACTAGGAGTGTTTCAGGGCAGTAAACTATATACTGACAATAATATTATCAGCAAAAATACAGTTTTTATTTGAAAAATGAAAAAAAAAAAAATGAACACTAACTTTGGCTAGCGTTTATGCCCAAGTGGCTACTACAAAAGACTGGACATACCCCATTTTGAATACCCTGGGATGTGTACTTTTTCAAATGGTATGCCATGATGGCGTAACTTACATTTCTTGGCTGCCATACGGTCTCAAAGGCAACCTAAGCCCAGCAAACCAATCTGTGAAATTTCTATGTAAAAAATAAATAAATAGACAAGACGTATATTTGACCATGTAACTTTCAAAAACACCATAAAACCTATACATGGGGGGTACTGTTTTACTCATGAGACATTTCTGAATACAAATATGTATGTTTTATTGCAGTAAAACCAAACAGTATTGTGACATTATCAGTTAAATTGACATGCAGAAATTGAAAAATATCAAAATTTCTTAAGTTTTTTAACTTTTTTAGATTTTATTCATATAAAATGGAGTTCTATATATGAATGTTTGATATGGAATGAAAGCCCTGTTTCCCCTGAGCAAACCGATATATAATAAGTGTGGGTGCACTTAGTATGAAAGAGGTATATTATAGTTGAACAGACAGAGAGTCAAATTCTGTGGTTTGTTTACATTTTGGTTTGATCACAACTTGTACATTTGGCTCCGTCCTTAAGGGGTTAACTGGAACAAAAATAAATAAGCTTCTGTCTCATGTCTTTTTGAGATAATAGAATTCATTGATTGACATGTCTATTGACACTGGGGCCCCAACTGAAGGTCTCTGTACAGACTGAAACATCAACCATTAACGTTTAACATTAAATCGCTTTGAGTGCTCCATCTTTATGTTGTTCGCATACACTTCGCTTATACTTTTTTATTAGCATTTTTAGTTAATTAGCTAAATGTATTGGAATTAAATACAAGGATTAGGTAGGAGTGTTTGACAGCTGCAGCAAGGAAGCATTTTGACCATCCCCAACCAACCATGTATATAAACATTGTTCTTGTTTCCATGGTTGTTGGTACTTGGTCTGAATGCCACTGTACCAAACAGGACAAAACATCCAGCTGTGTAGGCATAACCCCTTCAATAAGGCAATGGTTATGATGCTTAGCGTGTCCTTTTAAATATATATTTTGTGCATTTGTTAAAAAAATAAACTATAGGCACTGTAACTCGTTTATCTCATTGAAGTGGCTATAGTGTCTGGAGTCCTTTGGCTACCCTGTCCTTCCATTTAGCCAAGGGCCCTCAATCAATGTTGAACTGCATGAAAATGGTTTAACGCTGAATGGAGAGACATTTCCAGTTGAACCCACACACTATAACCAATTCAATGAGATGAGATAGCTATAGCACCTACAGAGTATCTTTATGTAATATTTTTGGTGTTACCCAAAAAAGTACAGGTGATCCTCACTTACCGACCGAGTTCCGTTCCTCAGTCGTAAAACTAATTGGTTGCTAAGTATGCAGAGTCTTGCATGCGCTAGAGAGCAGGTCTATGTTTGGGGGAATTCCCCTTAACAGAGACCAGCTCACTAGTGCAAGGAATCCCTCTAATCTATGTTTGGGGAATATTCCACCAAACATAGATCAGCTCTCTAACGTGGGGAATCCCTCAAATCCCTGTGCTAGAGAGCTGGTCGTAAGTCCAAGCCATTGTTATACAGGTAAGTTGTAAAGTGAGGACTACCTGTAATGCATTTTAGAATACACAAATAAAGTGTTATATATTTTGCCAAACAACTGAGGTGTGTAACATAGTTTGCAGTCATAAACTGGTCGTTTTGTACATAGATAATGCAAGCGTAATTTCAATTCAGATATTGACAAGTGATCATTTTTACCTTCTAGCATGGAAACTAGGTAGTAAATACTGCTAAGAAGCTCCTATTAATCTCTACATGAGAGATTAAAATTCTTGGCAGCTGATAATTACCTGTTGCTAAACATTAAATTTTGTAGCATACAAAGTGCTGGTAGTCACTAATGTTAGCAAAAGTCATTTTAGTTATTAGCAACATGTCGGCTATGGTTGTAATCAAAATTATTCCCCCCACCCCAGTGAAAAAAAAGGTTTTTTTTTGTCAAAATGTGCAGACTTTCAGCTGTTTGCAATGAACAAATCAAACAGAAGCAATTGTTTGTGTATTGAAATAGCTTAACACAACGAATGCTTCAAGTGGTTTTCTCAACTTTATCTGAAAATGCAACTTATTATGACTTCTCCAGTCTCAACATTATTTAACCCCTTCATGGCAAGCATTTTTAGTACTTAGTAGACCACTCTTTTATGACCTGCGGCAACTGAGATGCATAGCCAGACACCAGCTTCTGGCAGTGTTCCTGAGGAATCTTAGCCCGTTGCTCATGAGTTGCTACAACCACCTTCTTAAAATCCCACCAGAGATTTTCTATAGGGTTTAAGTCAGGTGACTGTGATGGCCACTGTAGAATTATCCAGGTCTTCTTTTGCACCAAGCCTTGGTAGAATTTGAGGTATGTTTGGGAAGGTCCAATGACGCCCAAGTTTTAGTTTCCTCACAGACTGCATGACATTTTCTTCTAGGATTTCCTGATACTTCAATGTATTTATCTTACCTGCTACATGCTGCAGGTTTCCAGTGCCAGAGGATACAAAGCAGCCCTAGAGCATCACTGAGCGACCACCATGATCAACTATATGCAGAGTGTTCTTTTCAGCTTATAACTATATATCTTCCGCTAGGCATACCACTGATCAATTGGGAGGAAAGGTTCTAGTTTTGTTTCAACACTCCACAGAACAGAATCCCAAAATGTATGTGGCTTATCTATATGATTTTGAGCATATTGAAACCAACTTTTGGGTCAGTAGTGGTGTATGTCTTAGAGTTCTGGCATGGAAACCTTCTGCATTTAGTATGAACCTTACTGTGCTCACTGAAATCTCAGTGCCAGTTGCCACCAATAGTGATGTCCCGAAGGGTTCGCTGGCAAATAGTTCCTGGCAAACATAGCGTGTTCGCGTTCGCCACGGACGGCGAACATATGCGATGTTCGGTCCAACCCCTATTAATTTACTAATACTAAGTAAAAATTACTTAGTATTAGTAAATTGTGCCCCTACTCGCAATACCGCGAGTATGGGTATGTCTATTAAACAGTGAGCAGCCTGTGGCCTGTGGCTGCTCACTGTTAAAAAAAAACCTGTTTAGACATACCCCTACTCATACCCCTACTCGCGGTATTGCCCCCCCCCCCAAGCGGTGGGTAGGGGCCCTAAAATAAACAATAAGGGGGGGACCTATTGTCCCCTCCCACCCCCCCACCCCTGAGCGGTGGGTGTTGGCCCTAAAATGAACAATAAGGGGAGGACCTATTGTCCTATTCAGGGGTGGGGGCCGGGGGGGACAGTAGGTCCCCCCCCTCATTATCTTTATGGCCCCCACCCGCCGCCCAGGGGTGGGGGCTGGGGGGGAGGAGAGTTGGTCTCCTCCCCCCCCTTCAACCAGAAAGAGTCCCTGTGGGTTTTAAAATTCGCCTGCCTATTGAAGTCTATGGCGGTTCGCCCGGTTTTGCGGAAGTTCGCGTTCGCGGTTCGCAAACCAAAAATTTCATGTTCGCGACATCACTAGTCACCAAGTCTTGCTGGATGTCTTTTGCAGTCACTCAAGGGTTTTTCACAACACGCTTTCTCAGAATAATGGTTGCAGCTATTAATAGATATAATAATAATTGATAAATATAATGATAATAATAACAATAAAAGCTTCCTTTTTTTCCCCTGCCACATCCAGGTTGTGTAACAAATGTTCCTTTAACTTTGATCTTGCAAACTATGCTTCCATTGGTGTCTCTAGGAACATTCAGCGCCTTCACTAACTTTTTGTATCCTGTTCTTTGTTTGTGAAGGGAGATGATCTCTTTTCTTAACTTGAGGACCATTCTTTAGACTTATTTAGCCATATTTCTAATATGCAGTGAAACGTGACACTCAACAAATCCTTAGCCAGTTCAAGTATTTCAGTTATTATATATTGCATTTTTATTTGAATTTGGGGAAACCACTTGAAGCACTCGTATTGAGCTATCTCAATTGCTTTTGTTTGATTTGTTAATTGAAAACAGCTGAAAGTCTGTAAGTATTGACAAAAAACCTGATTTTCAATGGGGGTTGAATCACTTTGATTATAACTGTAAAGTTACTGACAACATTAACAAGCCCATAGTTTGTTAAATTTTTCTTATATTGCTTTTCTAATTGAAGTATATTTCAATAAATCCCACCTATTTTTCCCTCTCCAGTGGTGGAACTTTAGAGAAACTATATTTTAGAGCACGAGGTCTGAATAGCGCTCACTGCAGCAGCTGCAAACCGCTAGAGATCCTGCTTTTTAGCATCCACCTGCTACTCATTACCATGCCTGTCGCTACTTTTAGAGAATATCGTCTGCTTACCAAGTGCCAAATTTCACAGGGAATTATCA